>WNWU01000005.1:6793906-6819831 GCA_012654045.1 Ptyas mucosa
TAATCATAATCATAATCATAATCATAATCATAATCATAATCATAATCCTGGGATCTGCTCGTATAATTTGCCGATACATCACACAGTCCTAAACACTTGGGAAGTGTTCGACTAGTGATTTGGGATACGAAATCCAGCATGGTCATCTCGTTTGCTGTGTATACTGTCATAATAATAATATATTTAAGAAGATACTTGATCGATACCTAGGACACTGGCAGCAACCCGTATCAATCATTAGCACCAGTCAATCGTATTTGTGACACATTTTTAAATGATCAGTTGACTGAGTTTCACATTTAATAAATAAAAGAGATAATAATAATAATTAGCTATACAGATAGGCCTTGACTTAGGACCTTAATTGAGCCAGAAATTTCTGCTGCTAAGCAAGACAGTTGTTAAATGAATTTTGGTCCTTTTTATGTCTTTTATGACAGTTGTTAAGTGAACCACTGCAGTTCTTATGTTAGTAATATGGTTGTAAAGTGAATTGACCTTGCTTGCCAGAAGGTCTCAAGGTCCTGCAACATGACCGCAGGACACTGCAACCGCCATAAATATGAGCCAGTTGCTAAGTATCTGAATTTTGATCACGTGAACATGGGGATGCTGCAATGGTCATAAATCGCTTTTTTTCAGTGCCGTTGTAACTTTGAATGGTCATTAAACAAAGGACAAATTTTGCTGAATTTCTGTTGGTTTACACAATGTTTCCTTTCCTTCTTCCATCTTTTCTACCAGCACAGTCCCACTTTGCTCCATAGCATTAAATAAAAATGAATAGAATATATGAAAAAGGATGGAGGGGCTTGGAGAAGAGTCACCAATGCAATAAGGAAACACAAGCCCCCCCCCTTCCCTCAGACACACTTTTATCTCGATACTATAAAATATTTTTATTTATACTTAAGAATTGTGCCTCTCTTTAAGTAATTTCACTCATATTTCCTGAAATTCTTCAGGCTTCTTTTTCTATTTCAGATATTGATTTGGCAAGCAACAGAAGATAGCTTAATCCAACCAAGAGACAGAAACTTTTCCACTGAGTTCACATATATATTGGAAAATAATAGGGAGTACAGTGAAGAAAATTATAATATTAGGCATGAGGTCTATGTTTTCCTTCGAACTAGCTCAGGAATGTTCCTAGCTAGAATATGAAACAATAAAAGCCAATTACTTTTTTGGAGAAAGGGGGGTATTCCCCTTATTTCTGCTTGCCAGTTCTATATTTCTTGTCCCTATTTCTATTAGTCCCCATCCAGTAACACCCCCTCCCCACCTATATTCCATTTCTCTGTCTTGACAGTTCGGGAAAATGCAAAATACAGTAATATTGTTGTTTGTTCTTTTTAACTGAAGGACAGCATATAGTGTCATATAGATGGAACAGGTAACTACAGTGTTCATTGTAGGAAAAACAGTTTTAAGAGGAAGGCGTTGCTTTCTAAAGTCCCTGATTATTTTCAGCATAAGAAGCAATCTGCCCTGCAATAAATTAATCTATTTTCACTTTAGCAATACAAATTAACTTAGTTTATCACATTGTTATTATAACATATTATTAATAATGATAATAATAATTCCTCACTTGCAAAGGGCAGCTTTACTTGGAACAGCTTACATCCTGCACTGGTATCTGTAACACCATCAAACATCCACATTTGTCTATCTTAGGTCCTTTAGAAGGATTCAATAGGCAGACAAAAATGCCAAGTCCAGTCTGAACATCTGGTTGACTGTGTGACCATCACACACACTCCTAAATAACTTAAAAATGATCTAGTAAAAAGAAAAATCAACCAAAAGAGCAACATGCAAACAAAAGCAAACAACACATCCCAGGAGCAAAACAAATTAAAGTTTAATTTGTGTGTATTGTTTAATGGACTGCTAAATTGGCCATGCCCACCCAGTCACATGACCACCTAGCCACACCCACCCAGCCGGTCCAGCCCCCCATCATTCTGAGGGTCCATGAATTGGCCCCCTGTTGAAAAAGTTTGACGACCCCTGGTGTGACGGATAATAATAATTCCTATAGTTGGTCTTAATTGGGATTCTCTGACTGATTTTATATGTTTATGTTGGGAATTGATTGTAGCTCTAAAATGAACGGGGTTTTTTCCCCAGGCTTTGACCAAATACATGATGAGTGCACAGCCTCTTCAAAAAGACTGCATTGATTTTTCCAGTTCTATTGATTTTCTCTGTATCAAATCTGAGCTGCCAACAAACTAAAGGGTCACTAATGTTATCTTTAATTGATCCATACTTTGCTTAGACATGTTTAAACAGTATTTTAGGCAAGATTCTGTTGTTTTTTTAAAAAAAATATTTGACATTGTTACTATTACAAAATTTCCTTTGTGCTGTTAAAAAAAATCTTAATTGGCAACTTCATTTACTGATTGATTGTTATCTATGCCTTTAATATTATAAACCACCCAGTATTTTAAATGCCCTCTAAATTCAACAAATAAATTATAATCTAGAATAGATCCACATAATTTCAATGTAGGGAAATGGAGGTATCGCATATATAGTCAATGTACTAAGCATATATCATGTGCATTTTACAGTACAGCTTAAACTTACATGCATATTAAAAGTTTCCTTTAGAGTATGGGTAAATTAGATATTCCCAAATACCTTTTGAGTGACATTCCATGAAAGGGAAATATATTATCACTGGGTCAGAGCACACCCAGATATCCAAGGACAGAAGGAGAAAGAAGCAGTGCTTGCCATTCTGTCCAGTTGTCATCCACAGCACAGAAGGAATTTAGATGAGCTACTGAGCTAGTTTAAATTTATTAAGCTTTTGAGGATGCAGTAGCATGCCAAAAGAATTTAGGACAGAGAGGATTCTCAAACTCAGAAAAAAATGTTTTGGGGGATCACTGAGGAAATCAAAGAGGGAACATAATATTGTGGAAATCAGGGATTCTTGCCTCTATAAAGGGGGAAGTGTGTGTGTGGACCAGAGATGGTATTCAGCCGGTTCTGACGAACCGGTAGTGGAAATTTTGAGTAGTTTGGAGAACCGGCAAATATCACCTCTGACTGGCCCCACCCCCATCTATTTGCTGCCTCCCGAGTCCCAGCTGATCAGAGTCCCAGCTGATCAGCTGGGTCTTCTTTTGTTGCCCTGCACACAGAGCTGGAAAGCAGGTTGGTGGGGTGGAGAGGGAATAGAGAATTTACAGTATCCTTCCCTTCCCCTGGAGTGGGGTGGGGTGGAAATGGGGATTTTACAGTATCCTTCCCCTGGAGTAGGGTGGGAATGGAGATTTCGCAGTATCCTTCCCCTGCCATGCCCACCTTTCGATCAACAAGCTCAGCGTCTTAGCCACTGAGCCACCACGTCCCCACCTAGTGGGTTAGTTACCACCAATATTGGCCACTATAGATGAATTGTTTAGCTTTTAAAATTGATTTTCAGAATTTTTTAAAAAATGAATTGCAATACTTTCACTAACTTTTAACATAGAAAGCATACACTAACAAAACCAGTTTCCAATGTGTACTAATTAAGAAACATTTTTTTTTTAAAAAAATGTAAAACAGGAATGTAACTGACTCCGTCTTTACTGCAACTTTTATTTTTGGAAAGGGTCATTACTATCTAATCCCAGAGATACAAATATCCTTAAATTCTGAATTATATATTATGTGGGACAGTAATCACTTCTCTTCTGGGAAAAGACTGAAATGACATAAAAAGGAACCAAACACATTCTTGGGTAGAAAAGCTGCAATTACTTCATTATTGTCTAAAAACACTGAAAGGCTGGAGCAAGCTAGTTATGCACAAAACAGCCTGAATAAGAGCTGCAAACGTTGCTCCATTTCTCTGGATCCAAGGAGATTTAATATTTTCTTTTCTCCTATAGAGCAGTAGAAATTCAGGAATTATAATTCATGTATAGAAGAGCATTAGCGCTCTTGTCTCCCCACACATGGCCAAATCATAGACTAACCACTGTCAGCTTTAATAATTCTGACCTCCATTTTACAGCTGTACATGAATATAAGGTTACTAAAATCAATGAAAAAGTAGAATAATGCCGGGGGAATACACTCCATATATCATGTTAATTTTCCACCTACATTTCACAGATAGGCCAAAGACATAAATCTGTCTCTTTTACACACATATCACATCTTCCAAGGTTAGATAGATACAAAGAATTTCCCTGACATTTCCAATGTACTAATAATTTTTTTTTGCCTTGAATCACTATGACCTTATCTAATAATCTTCTCCTATTTACAGCAATCTAATTTTATTTGGCTTTAGTGATCACCACTTTTCCTTTTAAAGTGATCGGATTAGACTTCCACATATTTCTATTTTTTTCCAGCCTACTGCCCACTACTTGCAAGTCTTGTTCCCATAGATTCAGATAGAATTAGATTAAACTGGACAATTTTCTTATGATGCATGACCAGTTTAAGACATTGAAGCAGGCAGGCAGAATGGCGCCAGCCTAATTTTGATCCAGCTAGGGCATGAGTTTAACCTCTCTCTATCCTTGATATATAATGGAGATTTTTTTTAATAAATTGCAAAATCAGATCAGACTTTTCCTTATTTGAGAACTGTAGGAATGTTCTTGGATCGAGCCCAATGAAGGAGATACACAGGCATGTGTATAATCAAGTTTGTTTATTTACATAATGTTTCTCTCTTACAGGTTTGCAGCTAGAATGGAGCCCAGACCGCATGGATGACCCTTAAGTACTCCAGGGGCGGAGTCCAGGTGAGGAGGGGTCAGTGGGTGAAGGGATCCCTGGGTAGTTAACCCTTACAACACTAGGTTTGGAGGGCAGGCATTTATACTTAACAAGAACAAAACTCTGTTTATCCATAACTAACAAATTCAAAGATTTTGACTCCTTTTTTCCTCAGCGCACTTACTCCTCCAAATATCTAGACCAGATTTATTTGTTCAACGTGTTTATTTATTTATTTGTTCAACTTGTATGCCGCCTTTCTCCGAAGACTCAAGGCGGCTTACAATGCATTTAAAAACCACATATAAAAACATTAAAAATAATTAAAACCCATTCACACCATTCATGGCCGGATCTCGCCAGATCGCAACAGCGAGATCAGCGAGATTAAATCACAGGCCTTTCTCTTTCCATGTTCAATGAGGCCAGCAGATAAAGTGATTTTGTGTCTTGTAATGTTATTTATTGACAAGATTTACCACAATCTAGGGATATAGTTAATTTCTTCCCGGTACAACAAAACGAAAAACAAAACAAAACAAAGCATTCTCAGTGGCTGAAATTAGTATTGCAGCAAATCAGCTTTCCACATTAACTTCTACAGTGCCTTTGATAAACAAATTTTGCTTGAATGCATAATGATTGGGCAGCTTATTGGAATGTTTATTATCAGGACAACGATGGGAGATGTAACAAATTTCTTAGGTGTAAGGGTTGAGTGTACTTTTGATTGACTGTAAAAGCAGGCTGTAATATATCACCAGGCTACTTCTGTTGACAGTTCGAGTCAGCAGAAGATTCAAGGCAGAGCTGGGTTCTAATTTTTTTTTACTGTGGGCGTGGCTTGATGGTCATGTGACAAGTCTTTAGGATTTAGCAGAGGTACTGGTCTACTGGGCTTTTAACAGCTTGCAGAGCTGTACCGATCTACCCATTTATTTTTGCAGGCACTGGTCTATTCATGTATTTTGGCAGGCATCTACTCATTTGTTTTCTTTTACCACTGATCAGCTGTAGGGCAGCCCTTTGAAGCCCCGTGGCAAGAGTTTAAACAGTTTTTTTCCTTCTAGCCATCAGCTGGGACTCAGGAGGCAGCAATAGATTGGGGGTGGGGCAGAACCGGTTCGGTGATGTCGTATCGTCACCGCTACCGGCTCGGGAGAACTGGGCCGAACCAGGAGGAACCCACTACTGGTTCAAGGTTGACTCAGCCTTCCAGCCTTCCAAGGTCGCTAAAATGAGAACTCAGATTGTTGGGAGTAATATGCTGACTCTGTATTTAAAAAAAGTGCTGTACACAGTGCTGTAAAGCACTGTGAAGCGCTCTATAAGTCCAAGTGCTATTACTATGTGGTTAATGTTGTTGCATGTGAACTTAGTAATTCATAGAGTTTATATAAGATATTTTCTCATTTCTCAGCTCTTCATGGCTTGCTTTGCACTAACTCTTTTTCCCTCCCAAGTTTCCTATGAAAAAGGACCTTTAAAAAGTTAACCACAGGGATAAACTTTCTCTAAGGTCTCAACATCTTTATATTAATATACCTGTAAGAAGTTTTCAGCTTGACCTATTGGCAGCTTTTTCCCAATTTTTTTTTCTCATGAAGAAGTTGTAATGGTGCCTAAAGCAGCAGCAAATCAGATAGTGAGAGAAAACAAGTTGCCCGTCAAAAGGGCTTGGAATTTTCTTTTGCTACAGCTCTGATTTATTCAAATCACCATTCCTTTCTTCACAGTGATGCTAGAAGAAGCTCCTCTAAATGTCATGCACCATATTATCTAATACTCCAAGACTCCCACAAATAATTTCACAGCATTTTTGTGCAGTTTTTGCTTTGTTTTCCAAATCAATGTCAATTTTCCACCATGTTTAGATTTCTGAAGATGTCTAGGATTATATTAGGCCTCAAATTAACTTGATTTCAGAATTCCATCAACATTCATCACTGTAACTTTCACACTAAATGTAGCTATTAAGAGGACATCGGATGCCCTTGGCTTTTGGTAGCTCAGTTGGGTACAGAGACACCAAAATTCCTGCTCAAAGTGTCCCCAAATTTGTAGGTTCTCTCTGGTTAGGTCACTTGATGTTTAAGGAACAAATGATCATAGCCCTAGAAATTAATACCTGCTTGATAACCTAGAATGTGCTGTTTCTTACAGATATTTGAAAAACTCAAACCCTGTAAATGTTCACAATCAACATTCTCTTTTATGTTCTTCAAATGATGTCAATTTCCTGTGGATGCATAGAATATATAGATGTCTATAGGAGAAAAGCCCTCAAACATCTGGCTGCATGCAAGCAAGGTCCTTACTGGTAAAGGTTATATGGTGAGTACTCCCTGTTCACTTAATGCCTGAATAAGGCTTCAGTCTTTGCCATTGCTGATGCAGGTTAAATCCTGTTTCATTTATCCAGCTCTCCGGTGCATACTTGTTTTCCAAATGTTCAAACATAGCTCATCTAAAAATATAGCGTTGACAAGTATCTTTAGGAAATGTATTTCCTAAGATTTGTTGTTGTTGTTGTTTTAGAAATGTGCATTTAAAATGAATGAAATCAATGAGGAAATTGGCTGGAACTGAAATATGTGTGAATGAATCATGCAACTTTAATGCAGTTGGCAATAGATAATTTCTCCAGCTCTTCTGAGGTCATTACAAGGTCTGTTACATAAGTTGCCTATGTTTGGAATTCTCAGAGTTTTTAATACCATGACTCCTATACAATGATCAATGAATGAATTTCTATGATCCCTCAATGAATAAAAGTAAATTTAGTTGGTTTAAGGTTGACAAGAAATAAATATATATACCATTTACGTTCTCAGTATGTTAATTTTCACAGGGGTCCCCACACTTTGCGGTAGCTCAGCTGTTCACTGGGGTTTGCACTGCTAAATTGAGAGGCAAAAATGAAACAATGCTCCACAGTCTGCTTCTGCAAGGTTGATCAAGATTATTGTGACCCCCACCTCCCTAAATTGCTTATGAATTCTTGGGATTGTGGAGGAGTGTCCCAACCTATAGCTGTGATGGCGAACCTATGGCATGCGTGCCCAAAGTGACATGTCGCCAGGCATGCACAGCCTTGCCTGTTTGTCTTCTGGATTTCTGGTTCGTATGCATGCGTGACAATCAGCTGCCCTTCACACACGTGGCAGTGCCAAAAATTGGTGTGTGCATGCATGCCGGCCAGCTGACCATCGGGTGCACATACATGCCAGAACCCGGAAGTTCGGCTTTTCCGGAGCATGATCCCTTCGCATGTGAGGCAGTGCCGAAAACCAGCCTGTGCATGCACGCAGGTCAGTGGATTGTCGGGTGCACATGTGCGATAGAACCCAGAAGTTTGGCTTTTACAGAGCGTGGCCCTGACTCGCCATGGCTAATTTGCCATGGGACAACTTGCCATGAGACCAGAGTTACACTAATATTGAAGAAATAGCCTAGAAAGGATGCCAAAGGAGGGACAAAATAAAGTGTGAATGACAAAAATTAAAATTATTTTTTAAATCATTTTAAATAATAAAATTTAATTGTTGAATTGTCTCACAGTGAGTTGGCCAGTGAGGAGTTGGCTATAGAGATTTAGCTGTAACAATTTAGATTTAGCTGTGATGAGTTGATCGTGGCGAGCTGGCCATGGCAAGTTGGCTGCGACGAGTTGTCCCATTCCATAATTTGAGCACCCCTTCAGTAGGCTCTAAAGACTTTCATTGCTATTAGAAGTCCTTATCAGAGTCAGGTTCCCTCTTTTTCCCAAGCAGATTTTAAGAAAGAATGGGATAGAAGGGAGTATCAGCTTGTGTCTGAGACATTACTGCCATGTTAAGCCAACTGTGAAATTGGCAGCTGATTGGAGAGCGAAGTTCAGTTCCTTGTTGCATGCAAGCTTCCTAATTATTAATTTCAATGGTTCTGCCATGTGCAAATCAGTGGTTATTAAACTATAAAAATATTATAAATTGATTATAGGCAGGATTCATACACAACCAAATATTAAGTAACTGAAATGGATTAGGTCCCAATAATATGAACATATATTGAAGCTACTCTAGTTAGACAAATCTTTGGGGTTTCTATAAAATTCAATCTACTGGAAATTCCTTAGAACTTGTTCTGTCATTGTTAATGACTCCTGTATGTGTGAAAGCAGCAAACCATATTTTTAGCCAGTAAAACAATTTTTTACAACATTGTATCCCCTCGGTAATATTTTCAATAGGGTTGCATCCTTAATACTGATTTAAATGTCATCATGATAGCTAGCAAAGTCAGTGATGGTTATATAAACTGATTCATTTTGACTAAATTTGCATAATGTATTTACGTTTAGTAAAAATGTCAGATTTGGAGCACTGACATATACAGGCGTTGAAACAATATATATTTTACAAAAGTCAAATTCCCAACCACCAGCTACAATGAAATATATATTGAATAAAATCAAATTCCCCAAAAGTAATAATCAATGACTATACAACTATTTTGTTAAATATCAACCATTTAACAACCAACCTCCATTCTCAAACCAGCAAAAACAGAAATGCAAAATACCAACATTTTCAGGCATGATCATCTTTCCAGTCATTTGCAGTATTCAGAAGCGGTCCGGTCTTTCATTTTGATTCAAGTACAGATAAAGAAAGACATCAACTGAGATGGAAAAGAAGATGTAAAGGAAACCTTTTATAACTGACTCTCCCAATGGATTTCAAGGAGATGCTTCTCCATCCAGAGAGTAACCCATCCTTTGTAAGCTGTTTGTATTATATCAGGGCTGGACATCAATGGCATCTTTACAACCTGTGGACTTCAACTCCCAGAATTCCATGCTAGCTCAGGAATTCTGGAAATTGAAGTCCACAGGCCATGAAGGTGCCATTCATCCTTTCCCTCCCCCCTGAATTATACTGTTCCTCTGACAAACAGATTTTCCCTCAAAATGTATTGGGATTTAGTTATAGTAAGATTTCCTTTACATCCCTTTTCTTCCCTTCCATCTGGACACCACACTATATAGTGAAAATGATGAGTAAATAGCTTTCTCCAATTCTTATCCCAGGTCCCAGTACAGATATATTTCAGAAGGTCATTATTAATGTTCATTATCTCATCATGGCCTTCCTCTGTGAAATATCTGTGGGCAAAAGTATTTTTATTACATCCATTCTGTCCTGTTTTTATTATATCTATTTATTCTCTGTTCACCTTCTTTCCCCATATACTTTTATTTCTGCAGTAAACTGCCTTTGGGATTTTTAAAATCAGAAGCAGAGTAGCAATTCTTTCATTTAAAAATAAATACCTCTCGAACAAATCCCCAAAATGTCCCATGGGAAAAGATGCAACAAAAGTCAAGTATTCACACCAGAACGAATCCTGAGATACAGTTGGGCACATACTTTTAAAAGGAATTTTTAGGTCTTCAATTCTGTTCATGTGCTCTATATTGTCTACCTTTTGGGGAGTTTTTTTGGCCAGAGTAACACCAGCACTATGAAGATCTAAAATACGCCTTTCTGCTTACAAGGCATAAAAATCTCTGTGAGCTTGCTCCAAAAGTTATTACATTCTGCCTGTAAGGAATTTCAGTGAAGCATTTATTCCTTTTTTTCCTTTCACACTCAATTGAATATCCTGGAAGGTGATTGGGACTCTGTTCCAATTGTCATTAAAATCAATAGGGGAAAAATCCCATCAATAGGAATGGTCTCCATTAGGAACCATGCCCCGTGTGAATTAGCTGATGTGCATAAGAGTGTGTTTTGCAATTGAAATAGAGAGATTTTGGCTTTCTCATTTTTAACTCGGGAGAGAAATACAGTGTTTCACATTCTAAATTCATCAGCGCTCCAGTTGGATTAAGATGTGATGAGGTTGGAGGAGCACTGACTGCCAGAAGCAAAGAATTGTCAAAATAGAAACAATTTATAGAGAAAGAGAAGAGCTGTGTTTTCTGGTGTCAATTTCAGAAAAAAATATCATCAAAGGTAATCAGTCACCTATTTAAATAATAACAATACATGAATGGGACAATGGAAATCCATGCTGGAAGCAGTAATAATTATCGTATAAATTTTGCCAGAGAAATATGAAGCCAACCTCTTAAATTAAAGGAAAAGTTGGATAATTTGTATTGGACTATTAACACCATTAAAATTGATTGTCTCAAGATTTGTTGTTGTGCTGTTAGATTAAAAGATACATCAATGTCAGTTTTGCACTGGAGACCCTCCCCTTCAAATCCATCAATGACCAGATTAAGTTTGCAATCCCAAACCAATCATCTGGGATATAAGCGTTATTGAAATTAGTTGAGTTTACTACTAAATAGACATACATCAGATTAAAAAAAACTTCCAAGTAAATTGTTAACCAGAGCTCAAGTTTTATTTTGTTCCGCTGATAAATTACATAATTAACACTTTACATTGGAATGATGTACATAAAACATTTGCACTGTGGATTATAAAGAAAGAAATAAGGATTTTATATGTTTTAAAACCCATTGTACTTGTATGTTGTAAAGTAAGAAATGAGTGTTGATAGCATTTTTAAATATACATTTGAGTAGGATGTGTTAGTTAATTCAGTATAATGTAGTTCAATTTCCTATCCATGGAAAGAACTGATTTTACTTCTTCTCTTTTTTATAACCAATTTTTCAATCAACAATCACTATTGTATAATCTTGTAGATGATAATTCAAAAGTGTACAGATCTCAGGTGTACAAATTTCAAGATATGTAAACATCTCATTTTGCAGATCTTCTACAAGTGTGTGTGTGTGTGTGTGTGTGTGTGTGTGTGCATTCATTCCAATGTCTTCCTTTTTAGCTAAGATCTCATAAAATTCCTGAAATCTTGCCTGAAAATTCCACATAATTTCATATCAAAACACTTAACGCATTGTAAACTGCCCTGAGTCTCTGGAAAAGGGCGGCATATAAATATAAATAATAATAATTAAAAAAAACCTTAATTTTTACATATGGGGATTCTGTGAGATGTTATTTTTTATTACCTAGAGGTTCCTAGCTAGCTTCCTGGTTCTTACAGAAAATACCCTGTTGGTGGGGAAGCTCTGTTGAATATGATGACCAGTTTTGGAGAGAAAGGTGTAAAAGCAGCTGGGGTTTAGGGTTTCCACCTTGATTTTCCATAAAATGCCCTTTGACTAGAAAACCCTGTACCATATTCTGTCTTACTCAGCATGTGCCTAGAATTGAGCAGAATGTGAGGGGTGGTGGAGTCTTTTGAGTGGCAGTTAGAGATGGGGCAGGGACCAGCGGTGGGTTTTTTTTAATATATATTTTAATTGTCTTAATATTTGTATTTCATGTTTTTATTTCTGGCTGTACACCGCCCTGAGTCCTCAGGGAGAAGGGCGGTATAGAAATTGGAAATAAAAATAAAATAAAATAAATTTTTATCACTGATCAAGAAACAGCACAACAATTACAGAAGTGCTACTTTATTGAAAGCATCGCAGCCAAATCTTGAAGCTCTGCCTCCTTTTATGCCAAAGATATTCAAAGTGGGCTATCTGCTTTGAAGGATTATTCTATGTTGTTGTTTCACTTCCATTAGCAGATCCTTCATCAAGGTTATTTTCATTCTTCTGTGAGCAGTTTAAAGCCATGTATAACTTAGGATAAGACTTTGTAAATAAGATTGTGTTCTCTATTATAAGCCTGCCTTTAGGATTTTTTCAAGACCTGTCCTGCAATCATCAGAAACAAATGTTGGTAAAACTAGATAGAGTTAACTGTTCCTTGCTTTTACTCTGCTAAGTACTGTCAGGCTAGCCTACTCTCTGTCAACTCTTCAGCTCAGTGGTGGGTTTCAATTTTTTTTTACTACTGGTTCTGTGGCTTGGTGGGCATGACATGGCTTGGTGGGAATGGCTTGGTAGGTGAGGCAGGGGAAGGATACTGTAAAATCTCCATTGCCTCCCCACTCCAGGGGAAGGTTACTGCAAAATCCTCATTTCCTCCCGATCAGCTGATACTCAGGAGGCAGAGAATAGACAGAGATGGGGCTAGTATTTACCGGTTGTTTGAACTATTCAAAATTTCCACTAAAGCTTCTCCAGAATTGGTCAGAATCTGCTGAAACCTACCTCTGCTTCAGCTGGTGGGCAACGATGTCTGCAGGTCTGTCTGCCGGCCTGTCTGTCTGTCCCCCCATCTCTGTTCGATCAAACACACACCTATCCATCCTGATGTTTAAATATTCATCTATCTCTCCTGTTATTTTAATATTACATTTAATATTATTTCTGATTGTGTTTCCAAAGCATGTAACTTTTTTTATTGCTGTTACCTATCTTAGGTGGACAAGTGAATTGGGATAGAAAAAATAATAAATGGATAAATAGATGACTTCTGAAATTTCATAATTACATCAAGAGGTTGGAGTCGAATGGAAAAAATCCTCCCTCGCCCATTTTCTTTGTTTATTTTCTTCTCCCTGTTCTTTCTTTACTTCATCCATCTCTTTTCCCTCTAATATCAGATCATGTCCTAATATCTCTTTCTCCACATCGTTGCTCTTTCACACTATCCCAGGAGTTGCTTGGATTTGCTGTGACAATGCATGGCAACTTGCAGGGTTGGTTTACTTCCGGTTTCCTGTCTAAGATTGAGAACTCTCCTTCAAGCCAAAAATTATTTTTTAAATTTGATTTATATGCCGCCCTTCTCCAGAGACTCAGGGCAGCTTACAATGCGTTAAGCAATAGCCTTCATACTTTTGTATATTTATACAAAATCAGCTTATTGCCCCCACAAACTGGGTCCTCATTTAACCTACCTTAGAAAGGATGGAAGGCTGAGTCAACCTTGAGCCTGGTGAGATTCGAACTTACAGTAATTGCAGACAGGTGGTTTAAATCACTATGCTTTTAGTCTGCTGAGCTAAACCAGGCAAAATTTACTCTTGATGATCATGTTCGTGTAGTTTTCTTGCTGGTGGGATAACGGTGATTTCCCATTCTTCCTTCTGAGATAACCCTCCCTCCCCCCAATATCTAACTTAGAGCCCGGAATTCCACTGCTTAGAGCCAAGCAGTGACTAAGTCTATCCGTGTTTTGCATCTGAGCCCAAAATAATATCCACCTAATTTGGAGTGGGGTGGATTTCTCTGCTGATCTATCAACAGTCTTATAGAATGTGGGTGACCAGTGTGTGTTTGTCCCTGTATAGTTTATAAACTGGATTATACCTAGTGAGGCACATCAATTGCCAAAGAAATATAGCACCATACATCGTAATCTGTGCAGATGTTTTGAGGCAGCAATATTATCATTCCTAGACTTGGATACATTTAGATTAATATTGAAGGGTTGAATCTGAGATAGAAACTTTCTAAATTAAGGATCATTGTGAATTTAATTTGAGAAAACGTGCAAAATGTTATTGCCTAAAAAAAGGATTGAGATGCTTTCAGGGCAGTGACCTAGAGATGTAATGCTTTGCACCATATTACTATTATCACAAATCATTCAGTTTTTGGATTTCTAAGCAGTTCCATGCTGCAGAATAGTTATAAAACAAACGGAGTTTGTTAACTGAAACCTGTCTTGCTCTGAAACTTAGAGATTAGGTTTCTTGCATACTCAAGAGATCCCCGTTTAGTTCTATTTCTTGGGTTTATTGCTAAACTAAACCAGCCATCTTTTCAATAAACATTCTAAGGTCTTTCCTTTTCCTTCTCTCAGCTAAATTATTTTTCTACCGTGCAAACATTTAAATGCTGGAATTAATCTAGGCAGTTTCTTTCCTTATCATTTTATGCAAAGCACTTTGATTGTCTTATTGATTTCATGTTTTCTTTTTACATTCCCAATAACCTTCCCAATATAATAATGAATGTAATGATGTTATTTTTTTAAAAAAATATTTATTTTTTTAAAAAAATGATTTCATTATTAAGAATAAGATACTAAAAAAATTCAACCCAACAAAAAAAAGGGGGGGAGGGAAATGCTGTTAGAGTTTGATTAGTAGCAGTGAATAACTTTTCAGTTTCATTCTGAAAGATTTACTTCTAAAATATGTTTATCAGTTTTCAACATTACATTATGATAGCAAAAATAGAAAAGAACAGTTAGGAAAATGACAGTCTCTTATAGCTTATCTTTCTATAAATTTCTTCTCTTTCCTTTCTTTTTTTTTCCTGTGAGGAAAAATGATGACTCAAGAGTTATGAAGACACTGAACAATTAAGTAATATGAAATAGATTTCTGGAGGTTTAGCAGTAGTAAATAGATATATATTTTCTGTAACAGAGTTCCAGAGCTGCATTCTGGAAACTCGTTTTAGTACTACTCCCAGAAATGACTTCAAATGTCTCATTCAGATATATCCTCTAAGCCTATGATGGCGAATCTATGGCATGCGTGCACACAGTGCCCTCTCTGTGGGCATGCGAGCCGTCTGCCTCAGTTCATGTCTGCTGTGCACCTCCCGCCAGCCAGCTGTGTGCGCCTCCCGCCAGCCAGTTGGTCATTGGGTCTCTACCATGCATGCACAGGGGCATGTGCATGGGGGGCATGCATGCGTGGGGTGGGTGGGGAATGTATGTGGGGTGCATGTGCAGGGTGTGATGTGTGCGGGGGCTGCACAAATGCGCATGTGGGCAGGACGCATATGGGGGGCGCATTGCATTTTGGGAGTTTGGGTGCATGCAGGTGCTTTGGGCACTCGGTCTGGAAAATGTTAGCCATCACTGCCCTAAGCTCTCTCCTCCTTCTATTGTCACCTGTGGACCAAAGAGTAATCAGATCTCTTTTCTTGATGTCCCAGCCCATGAGACTGGAACAGCTATGGTAGTGAATGAAAGAACAGTCAGGTGTTGAAAGAGGATGTTGGTTCCATATTGGAGAGCTTCTTGAAAAGTGGTTAAAGACATGAAATACAGTTCCTCAAAGTTGCCAATAAAAGAACAATGAAGAAAACGAAAAATTATGCAATGTAATTCAGATTGGAAAATCTATAAGGTTGCAATAAAAACATGAATTATTACATTGCATAACAACCTTCGTTAGCTCTTCAGAACCAGCTAATTTCAATGCATGAGCCAGAAATACATGTTGAAAATGCATCCCATATAAAACTGTATGGAAGCAGAGGGTATTATATTACCCAGAAGGTAATATAAATTTCTAGTTACCTGAAATTTGAAGCAGTACATTTAGTGACAGGTTGTCTCAAACCTACACCAATTGAAAGTATATATACTCTTGCTGGCATTGCCTCAACTAAAATCAGGAGAAAAGTAGCAGCAGAAGCCAAGAGAACTAAGCAAGACCCTCAATATCCTCTGAATGGACATATGCCATTCAATGGACATATGTCAAGCCAGCTGACTCAGATCTAGGAACAGCTTTATAGCAAAAACAAACATTCTTGAGGGAACACAAGAACAAAATCAAATTAAAAGATGGAGGAAGGAGATCATTGATTAAAGAATAACATGGTTGAAGGATCTGACCTCCCTTATACTACTTGGAGGACCCTGAATAGGTTAAAAGTTGGAGTAAAACCAATATGATCCAGTGGAGGCTCTTAATGGATAACAAGATGCTATGTGAATATGAAGAGCCACAGAGCCCAGCTCATCTGATAGTATGTCAGCTATTACAAGAAACAAATACCGATAATGATTTATTTTTGACCAACGACAAAGCCAGAAAGATGTTTTCATTCTGGCAGTTTAAAGTTTGATCTAGCTGTGGCAGAAGTTACCTGGTACCAAATGTAAGCCCCCTTCCTGTAGAAATTTATGTCTTTTCCAAAGGAAATCTTAACAAGTGCAATGGGATGTATTCCCCCCACAATTGAATATAGGATTTCAGCATTTGATAACCTTCATACATACATAGAGACCCACTGTTACATTTTTAATCAAAGCTTACCACCACATCCTCTCCATTTTATACAACTGACCTATTCCTAAGTTTGTTAAGGAGAAAATAACTTCTTGCTTTCTGATGTGAGCTCATCCATATATTCTACTCCAGCAACCATTATTAAGAACATGTCCTTCTAATACAACCAATTTTGTGCCTATCTGCTACTGAAGAAGTTGAGGTCTTTTTAGGTTTTTAGCATTTCAGTAGTGCTTTCCATGATAACATGGCACAAGACCTTCCATGTGGACAGTCTAAGGCGCATGAAAGAAGGAGCATCAGATGTTCTGGGTTATCAGAACTGTAAGACAAAAATGGAGCATTTCCCTTGTGACTTCTCTTTTTGCCATGATAAGTATGCCATGAGCAGGTAAGGCAAAATACCTATGTAATAAAAAAATACAGTTGGGTAGTTGGGGATCCATTAAACACAGCCCAGAAAGAAAGTCTCCATGAGGACAGCGACACTAGTAGCTCTTTGCTGAGGCATAATGAAAAGCCAAGCATTTTTAATATTGATGTAATTCCCTCCCCCAAGTCTCAAGGATAGAAGAGAACACATTATTAATGTATCTGTAAGAAAAAGTCCTATCAGGGTTCTATAATGCTTTTCTTTTTTTTAAAAAAAAACCTAAACAAAGTCAAATAAACATCACTGATTTATAAGTGCATGATTGACACCTAATAAACTATGCAGATGTTTAAATATGGTTTATACTGGTCAAGTAGAGAGAGGTGGGTTCTAAAAGTGTTCCAACCCAGTTTACGTTCTGTCTTTGGAGTACTCTATAGCATTATGTTTGTTTCCATGAAGGAAAATATTCACAAAACAGGGAAGAAACATTCTCAGAACAGTTCAGCTGAGATACGATGCTCTGTCAGTTATGTTTCATTATTCAAAAGATGCTTTTTCCAGTTCTTATCAAGTGCTTATGTATAAGTTGGTATTGGTCTACATGATTCTATGTGTAACTCCCTAACTTTCATTGGCAATAATTAACCCAGTCTTCCTTTATAGAGCAGAAGTATCCACAAGTACATTTTTCCCCTCCTGAATTAAACAACCAACTCTGATATATTTTTAGAGCTAATAGGTCTTAACCTGTCACACGATAAATAACTCTGTATCTATTGTCTGATTTATAACATCTCTTTCTATAGAACTATAAATTATCACCACAATTCAAATTCTTGAATATATTTTTAAGTGAAGAGATGTAAACAGCTTGTTTAATTTGACCTTCAAATGTCCTTTCCTGCTCAATCCTGAGCTGATTTCATTGGTATACAATATGCACTGTATTTTCAGCTTGTTACTATTGAATGGAGCTGTGAAATGGCATTCCCCCTTCCCATTTCTGAGGCCTGTCATGCTTCGTCAATGCTGACAAGCAATTATTAGCCTTTGTTTCTTTTATACTATATATTGGCAAAACAATCATTGCAAGGAATTGTAGAGGTAGAAACCATTATCTTGGCACTATAGTGGTAACATAGCTTTTAAGCTTACTGAAAATATCCATTAGGTTCTGTCCTCTTATCTCAAAATGCTTTTTTGCTCCACTTTTGTCTTGCTCCGGGAGTTAAACCACTAACTTCTGAAACACTAAGAAAGGATAGGATAACTTTATTCTTTCCCAAGCTGTTTTCTGACTGGCCTTTGTGTGGTGTTGAATATATTCTTTGTTCAGTTCAATCCATGTTACATTAGATTCCAGGAATAGCTCTGAATCTTTGGCTAGTCGTATTTGCAGTGGAAGATCATGGGTTAAAAATATTGATTTTATTTCCAAGGCAAGATAGAATCTTCAAATATCGGTATTTTGGAATATATGGTATATTTACAGAAAATAGCGTGCTATCACTGTTGTCATTATTCCTGATTGCACCTTCTTTTGGAGGAGAGGGTGTTTCTCGAACTGTTTAACATGAAAACCTGTCTAGCTTTTAATAGATAATAAATAGATAATAGAATTCTTTATTGGCCAAATGTTATTGGACACACAAGGAATTTGTATTTGGTGCACATGCTCTCAGTGTACATAAAAGGAAAAAAAAAGAGAAAAAAATACATTCATCAAGAATCATTAAGATGCAACACTTAGTGAGTCATAGGTTACTAATAAGCAATTAAATCATACTAGGAAACAAACAAAACAATATAAATCATAAAAATACAAGCAACATAGTTATAGTCATAAGTGGGAGGAGATAGGTAATAGGGAGGATGAGAAGAATAATAGTAATACAGTCTTAGTAAATAATTTGACAATGTTGTGGGAATTTCTTCCGGGTGTGCTTCAAGGTGTTGGTTACCACCTTTAAAGCGCTCCATGGCATAGGGCCTAGTTATCTTCGAGACCGCCTTCTGCCACCGACGACCTCCCATCAACCCGTGCGCTCCCACAGAGAGGGCCTCCTCGGGGTGCCATCAGCCAAGCAATGCAGGCTGGTGACCCCCAGGGGGAGGGCCTTCTCTGTGGGGGCCCCCACCCTCTGGAATCAGTTGCCCCCTGAGATAAGAAGAATCCATGACCTCCGTGCCTTCCGCTGTGCCCTTAAAACATTTTTTTCCCAACAAGCCGGGCTGGCCTAAGCAAAGCCTCTTAAATGATTTTAAATTGGGGTGTTTTTAAAATTTGGGCCAATTTAGATATTCTTTTTAATTTGTTCTTAATGTTTATATTGTGTGTTTTTACTTGGCTGTACACTGCCCTGAGTCCCCAGGGAGAAGGGCGGTATAGAAATCCAAAAATAAATAAAATAAATAAATAAATAAATTAGTGGTTTAGCAGTAAGTAAAAAAAATAAATAAAAAGAAATATTAGGACAGGGACGGTAGGCACGCTGGTGCACTTATGCACACCCCTTACAGACCTCCTAGGAATGGGGTGAGGTCAACAGTAGACAGTTCAAGGTTAAAGTTTTGGGGGTTTGGGGAAGAAACTACAGAGTCAGGTAGTGCATTCCAGGCATTGATCGCTGTTACGGTATTTTCTGTAATCGAGTTTTGAACAGCTTATCTTGAGTTTGTATCTATTATTTGCTCATGTATTGTTGTGGTTGAAGCTGAAGTAGTCATTGATAGGAAGGACATCGTGGCAGATAATTTTATGTACTATTCTTAGGTCAGACTGAAGTCGGCGTAATTCTAAATTGACTAAGCCCAAAATTTGGAGTCTGGTGGCATGAGGTATTTTTTTGTGGTTAGAGGAATAGAGGACTCTTCTCATAAAATATCTCTGGACTCTCGATTGTATTTATGTCCGATATGCAGTGCGGGTTCCAGACAGATGAGCTGTATTCAAGAATTGGTCTAGCAAATGTTTTGTATGCTCTAGTTAGAAGTACAATATTACCAGAGAAAAAGCTACGCAAGATTAGGTTAACAACTCTTAATGCCTTTTTGGCAATGTTTTTGGCATTTGGGAAAAAACTATCCTTGTGTCTAATTGTTCTGGTATGCAGTGCCCTATAGCATCGTTTTGACAGTAGAAGTTGAAGCAATTTATGTCCAGGATGTGAGGGGTCTGTAGATATTTTCTCAGCCCTCTTTTTGACTCATTCAGTATACAGGTCCTCAATGGAAGGAAGGTTGGTAGCAATTGTTTTTTCTGCAGTTCTAATTATCTGTTGAAGTTTGTGTCTGTCTTGTTTGGTTGCAGAGCCAAACCAGACAGTTATAGAGGTGCAGATGATAGACTCAATAATTCCTCTGTAGAACTGAATCAGCAACTCTTTGGGCAGTTTGACTTTTTGAGTTGGCGCACAAAGAACATTCTTTGTTGTGCTTTTTTGATGACATTTTTGATGTTAAGTGTCCATTTTAAGTCTTGAGTTATGATAGAACCTAGAAACCTGAAGGTCTCTACCGTTGATATTGTGTTGTCTAGTATTGTAAGAGGTGGTAGTATAGGAGGGTTAAATATATTTTAAATATATTTTAAATATCTTTTGAAGAATCCCTTATTTATTATAGAATTTGGATTTGGATTTGTTTACTCATTTAATTTCATTGAATAAGCATGGTCAGAATTGTCCTTCAACTACAACCTATATATGTTCCATCCAGGAAATATCCAGAGAGCTACCAGATCCATCTGCAAACCTCAGAAACATTTTAATGATATTCTGTAGGTATGATCATTGCAACACTTAGTATTCCCTTAGTATTCTCTGACTGAAGGGGTCCCCAAAAATCTATTTCCAGTGAGCAACCTACTCTCATCCTTGTTGCTTTGCTACAGTTATTTTGCAGGGAAGGAGAAAACACAGTCAAAAGCAAGATAAAAGACTGTCCAAGAGCCATGGCATCTTGACTTCCACAAGGGAAAGGAGAGCCCTCAGTTATCAATAGTCATTAGTTCATACCACACCATTTCACCTTTTCACAAGATAGGAAAAAGTCAAGATAGGATGAGATAAGAATTCTCAGCAGTGGTCATTGTTTACCTTATAGCTCTACTATTTATTTGTCAGAATTTATATTACAGCAATTTTAGCTGAGCTGAGGTTGACCTGGAAGTTCATCTCTTCAGCTGCAAAAACCCCATGGCATCATGGGAAAAAGCACTGCACACTGGTCCTCTCATGGGGCCCTCCAAAGAAAGCCTATGGTTCAAGGGGTTGGTATGGATAAGTAGAGGAGCATATCTACTGGAACTCAGTTATTTGAGGTCAGCATGAAGAGGGCTACCGGAGATGACATAGAAAAATATGTATGACCATGGAAGCAAAGAGTTAGAATTGTCTGTATTCCTTTGTGGCCATCTTCTGTTTGCCTGGATATTTGCAGCCTGGATCTAATAGCTATATTCTCTTCTGTCAGCAGAGCGAACTGATGAAGCTGGAGATTAGCATTTAATCTGGTTAAGATGTCTCGGATGATTGTCCATTTATAGAACAAGTAACAGTGGGTAAATGGAAACTTCTTGGCATTTTTTATTTCTGTTTTTGCTACTGTATATATTGCTTTTGATCACATTATTACAATAGCCAGCACTTCCACAGTGTTTAGAATATTTAATATTCTATAAATACATTAACATATAAAAATAATACTAGCAAAACATTTCTGTGGTATTCTTAATAGGCATATGGAATTGGATGTGTTTTGTTTGTTACTCATCAGGGTCTCTCATGATTCACAATCTACAAGATGATTATTAGGAATCCTATATTTGTAATTATTGGATAATTCTTGACTAAGGCTGAACTTTTTTTTAGAAGGGAAGTTGTGACATTTGTTTTTAGTAACACAAGGTTTGAAAAAGGTTCTTAATAATTTCTATAAAATAAATAGTTCTGGAGAAGTAAAAACAAATCAAAGAAACATCTTAAGAAAACCTTTAAAAAAAATTCAACAAACCATGTTTCTAAATTAAGCCAATAAATGATTATGAAAACACTTTCCCTGCTGGGATCTCTCTGAACTAAATTTCAGTCTCAAGCCATTTTTACATCTTAATTGTACCATGTTTGTAAATGCTTTAAAATAAAAAAGGCTGACAGACTCATGGGTCTTGTTAAGCTGCTCAGGTGAGGTTATAATAAATACCTTGAAATCTGTAATCATTGTAACTGTTGGCATTTTAGACGCCTCTTTGTACTATCAGCAACCACCTATTCCTTGAGCGGAGAGAATGGCAAACAAATCTATACTGGAAATTCCTTTGTCTGCAATCAATACGATTTCATACAATATTTAAATTCATCGCAGTTCTCATAAATATATTCTTTCTGACAGTGTTTGCTCTCTCTCCCTCCTTTCTCTCCCTCCCTCTCTCTCTCTCTCTCTCTCTCTCTCTCTCTCTCTCTCTCTCTCTCTCTCCCCCCTCCCCCCTCTCATTTATCCTGTTGTGCATCCTTCTGGTCACTTTGTGTGATATGGAGGTATCTTTATCATTTTATTCTGTGGTGTCCAGTTGCTTTCTGCTTCTGACCTGAGCTATGAACCTTGAAATAATGGGAGCAAATAGAGGAAGAGTTATTCCAACCAACAGACAAGAGTTTGTTCTGTAGCTGTGATATTGATGAATGGAAAATTCTTTTCTACCAAACCATTCCACCAAAACGTTTAAGAAATGCTTTGAAAATATGTCTTAACATGGACTACATAGTAATGTGGTGCCAGGACTAGAGGTGTCCAGGACTCAAACAGTTAATCATTCATCAGAGGTTTTCCATTCATATGGCACAAATTAAAATGAATCGGTAATGATATTATTATTTTTTTTGTTTCTTCTAGCTTCTACAGATCTCCCACAAAATAAGAATAAGATAAAGTAGCAAAAGCCTGAATATTAAAGCTTTGGGAAAACTGAAAAAAATCAGTATATGATTATGAACCCTGCAAATATGAAATTGGATGTGAGTCTATCAGGAAATTTCTAGACTTAGTCTAGACTGGGAAGTTGGGAATAATATTTTTGAAAGATAGTAATTTCCATGTTGTTGCCAGGAAAACTACTGTAGATAGATTTGTCCAGGTAAGTACCAGGATCTAGCTCAATACAGATTTACCCTTTTCTAATGACCAGTGAAAATCACCCTGTAACATTTTTAATTGCTTCACTGAGTTTTAATAGCCTTTAGATGTCATAGATACAATGTTTATATTCTACAGCTCATCTCTCTCTTTCTTTTTTTCCTGCCCATGGAAAAAGCTTATCTAGAATATATTTTGTTTTTCTGAATTAAAAAATCACAGAATCTCTCCAAAAGGGCAAAGAATAATGCATCTTTGGGAAGAATTTTTCTCCTGTGGATCACGTTGTAAAGACTCTGCAAGAGCAAGAACTGAAGAAACAATCTAGGTCTGAAGACAGTTTACCCTGCTTATTCCAGAAATATCATACTGAGCTCAGCTTTGACAAAAGAAGGTAAAGCTTATCAAATGATTAGCCAGACATTGTGTCATTTGTCACACATAATTGGAAAGTTACTGTTTTTAGTCTTAAGGTTTCTGTGTCCTAAAGTGCTGACAAAACTGAAATTTTTCCTGAGCAATTCATTTGGCAAATAAAAAAGAGTAACCATTGCTGATTTGCCTTATGTACGGCTTTAATTTATTTAATTAATTTATTTATATTTATATGCCGCCCTTCTCCGGAGACTCAGGGCGGCTTACAATGTGTTAAGCAATAGCCTTCATACTTTTTGTATATTTATACAAAGTCAGCTAATTGCCCCCACAAACCGGGTCCTCATTTTACCCACCTTAGAAAGGATGGAAGGCTGAGTCAACCTTGAGCTTGGTGAGATTAGAACTCGCAGTAACTGCAGGCAGATGGATGTTAAATGCTGCCATAGTAGGAGGCATTAGCCTGCTACGCCACTCGGGCTCTTAATGAGCCATATGAGGGACTGTAAGATGTTGCACATTATCTAAGCATCTGATATTATATTGTACATAGTCACCAACCAGGATACATAACATGTCACAAGCTTTTTGATCCTCAGGACAACTGTATGACACTAGATAGAGATATTATGCAGCATTAGCTAAGCAACACAGAACCTGCCATGTTCCTAAGCAATTGCTTGGCTATTGTTCTCATCAAGGCATATTTCCTGGTACTGCTTTAGGGAAGACCAGCTGAAATTAAAAAATTACTTCTAAGCAAACATCAGATTTATTTGTTTGTTTGTTTGTTTGTTTGCATTTCTTTGCTGCCCCACTCCCAAGGGACTCTGGGCGGCTTACAACAGAGAATAAAACAATGCAACAATATCCTATACAAAAGTTAAAAGAAGACATTAAAACATTAAACCGTTAAAACACATACACTCCAATTTGTGTTCGGGTCTCACAAGATCACTATAACGAGATCAACAGCCCCAGGCCTGCCGGAAGAGCCAAGTCTTCACCGCTTTGCAGAAGGCCAATAGGGTGGGGGCAGTCCGGATTTCAGGAGGTAATTGGTTCCAGAGAGCCGGGGCAGCTCAGATTATAACCTAAGATTGTGAATATTGTTATTAATATTACACTTCTCTTTGCCAAACATGGGGAATTTTGAAACCTCATAATTTGGAATCACAGACCTCAGGAAAATTAGTAAAATAAATAAATAAATAAATCTTCAAATGTATGTGTTAGCAATACTTTTCTCAAAGGTGCTTTTTTTCAAAGGCAACTGGACTTCCTTGGTTTTTTCCTTTGAAAAAACCTTTAGCTTCTCATCCAAGAAGCTGCTTCTTCAGAACTGAAGAAGTTTCTTGGATGAGAACTGAAATGTTTTCAAAGGGGTAAAAAAATAAAACAAGAAAGCCTAGTTGCCTTTTGGGGAAAAAAAGCAACCATGGGACAACCATGATCTGGATGACGGAAAAATCTCCATAGGCATTGATAATATTTCTTTTATTCTCTGACATACACTTAATCCAGACTATAGAATGTTTTTTTTTTATTATTAAAAAAGATGAATGGTGATGTGTGCAGTGTGCACTGGTGGGATTCAGCCAGTTCGCACCACTTCAGCAGAACCGGTAACTTTCTGAGCAGTTTGGCAAACTGGTTGTTGGAAGAAATCATTAGGGCAGAGAACCGGTTATTAAATTACTTGAATCCCACCATTGGATGTGTGTTTGTGTGGTGAGAGAGAGACACACACAGAGAGAAAAAGAGAGAATAAGAATACTTAAATATATGATTTGCTTTTTTAGTGTCCCTGGTTTTATTTTATTTTGCTCAGGTTTTTTGTTCATTATAGTTTAGATTTTTATCAGCCTGAGGATTAAAAAAAAAAAGTTGGGATAAAAATGAAGTTAAACACAAAAAGGTATTTAGGCATTGATTCATTCTAATTCCTTCAGCAAAGACTATTACACGAATTATGCAGATCTTTTATGTTAGGTTCTTATTCTAATGTTCTTTTCATTGTCAACATTAGTGTCATTTTCAATCACCTGGAGAGTGTTTCAAATATATTAAACCAGAAGCAATTGAAAAATAACTAGACAAAATCTGCCTATGGTACAGACTAGAGACCACTGTCAAAACCACTTTTAGTCATCAGACTGCTTTTCTTAATTGATGGAAAATCTTTGGCAAGAAACAGAGAGTAAGTACATATAATCCATCATGGGAAAATCTGGATATATAGAATTTGGATTCTGTTTTTATTAAAACTAATAAACTGGTTGTCAGTCATAACTGGGAAAGACTTGTTAATATGTATGTACTATTTGTCATTTGACCACTGCAGCTATTATATATATATATATATATATATATATATATATATATATATATATAT
>WNWU01000005.1:6829315-6848494 GCA_012654045.1 Ptyas mucosa
TATATATATATATATATATATATATATATATATATATTTATATTAAATTTTATTTATATGCCGCCCTTCTCCGGAGACTCAGGGCGGCTTACAATGCGTTAAGCAATAGCCTTCATACTTTTGTATATTTTATACAAAGTCAGCTTATTGCCCCCACAACCCACCTTAGAAAGGATGGAAGGCTGAGTCAACCTTGAGCCTGGTGAGAATTGAACTCGCAGTAATTGCAGGCAGCTGGATATTAAATGCTGCCTTAGGAGGAGGCATTAGCCTTCTACGCCACTCAGGCTCCTATTGCAAAATCTCCATTCCCACCCTAGTCTGGGGCCAGCCAGAGGTGGTATTTGCCAGTTCTCTGAACTACTCAAATTTTCCTGCTAGATTTCACCCCTGGATCAGGGGTATCAAACTCAAGGCCCACGGGATAGATCCAGCCTGAAGGGTGTTTAGATCTGGCCCGCAGGACCGCCCTGGAAACAACAAAGGACTGGCCCATGGTCCCTTTGCAAGTGAAAACAGAGCTCAGGGGAGCTCCACATGCCTCCCCCGAGCTCCATTTTCGCTGGCAGCGGGCTGCAGGAGGCCATCGCGGTGGAAAACATGAGTGATGTTAAGCTGCCCATGCCCCCTGCCCCCCCCCTCGAAGTCAAACATAACCCTGATGTGGCCCTCAATGAAATCGAGTTTGACACCTCTGTTATAGATAAAGTAGTTATTTTTTTTAAAAAAATGGATAACTTTTTTAAAAAATAGTAATATAATAGACTTATGTATCAATGAACCCTATAGGACTGTTATTATTATAACTAACATTGTTGTAATTTTTGTGTGTGACATTGCTGTAATCTAAAAGGCAGACTGAGTTTGAAATTTAACTCCCCTAGGGATTTCTCAAGCAGAATCTCTTGTAACTCCTACAGAATTCATTTACCCATTCCTGCCACCAAACCATCAACTAGCAAGGAGGTTGCAAAAAAGTATTTCCTTTATTTTCTGAACATCTAGTAAACATGTCCCCTCCCCTCACTATGTGAACACCTGACGTCTTTTATTTATATTCTCAGGAAATTGCATACAGATGTTGTAACACTGGTAGGGTGATGACATTAAACATGAGCCACCATGGCCGAATAGGTGGCAATATAAATTTAATAATAAAAAATAAAAAAAAATAAGGCTAAACTGTGAAGATGAATTTTATCATTCTGCTACTTAAGCCATCCAACTTTCTCCCTTCCTCAGCAAATTCTGCTTGACAGTGAGATGGCTGCCATATACGTTTAATAAATAAATATACATTTAATAAATAATGAATAAGGTAACTGTAATTGTCTTGATGCATAGTCCCATTTAGCAGTTATTTTCTCACTTTTCTGGCTTCCTCTTTTAGGGTGAAATCTCCAATCTGTTTGTTTCTTGTTGTTCTCCACTTGGCTCTGTAACCTATCATTTATCCCCAGCTGATTCAGATAGTCAACTTCCTTCTTTGTGCAAAACAGTTCTCCTGGCCTCTATTGGCCAAATTCAAACTGATGCTCCTGAATTAGGTGCACATCTTCACATTTATATTGTCTGATTTCAGTCTCCTATTCTAAAACTGATTTCTTTCATCTCTTTAAGTCTTAATGATCAGATAGTTCTATTCATTGGTAGGGAACTCTTCATTTCTTTAATTCTTACTTTCTAGAATAGTCTTCCCTTGCATTCTCAGAACAAATGAAGCCTTTCTCTACTATCTTTAATCAGAAAAGTCATGAACCAGGAAACCAAGGTAATAAATCAACACACGTCAAGATATTCTAGGATGGGGATGTGGCCATTAACATTTAAATGGCATATATAGAATAAACTGCCTTTGTGCAAATATATATATATTCTTCAAACCGGGTATTTTCCTACGTAAACCAAGTTTCTCAAATTGCAGCCATAGCTCAGTGAAATCACATCTGCTTTCCTAGGCTTCTTCAGACAACAAGCATACATTTTGCTGCCTATTGGGAGACTAATATAGATCTACTTCAGACTTATTGGTCCTCATCAGTTAGCCACACCCTTACAATATGTTCCCTCCTGGTAGAGGCTAAGTATTTGCTTTCTTTTCTTATCATAGGCTTAGTATGTATTTTTCTTCAAACTGGGTATTTTCCTACATAAATCAAGTTTCTCAAATTGCAGCCATAGCTCAGTGAAATCACATCCATTCTCCTAGGCTACATACTTTATATATATATAAAGTTTAATCATATAAGGCAATGAGAAATGGACGCATTGTGCATATTTATAAATAGTGTAACCATGCCAATGCCAGTGTCAGCTCTTGCAGCATAGATCCAGTAATCATACTGAATAACTTTATCTTTACCTGTTGATATCATCTGCTCAAGGGCACAGAATTGTTATTCCTCACTAATATATATTGATGATCCATATTATCACCATGATTTCAGGATGTTACACTTATCCTGGCCAAGGAAAGCTTAAAACTAAAATGCTTCCTTTGAAGACAGTTAGAGTAAGAGTAAGAGTAAGAGTAAGAGAGAGTAAGAGAGAGTAAGAAGCTTCAAAGAATATATAAACCATACACACACAGAGAGACATACATACATATGTACATGTATATAGATATTTATCAGCAAAATATAAATTTGGTATAAAATGGTTTGTCGTGAATGCAACTGCTTGAGGGTTCCTGGATTAAAGCTGAAAGGCAAAAGGGATGCAGTATGCTCCCTCCCACATGCTGGGGTAGACCAGGTGCCTCGATAGAAAAAACACTTAATCTCTCCCCTGGCTCAAGCTGATGAAGGGAGGAGAATTTGTGGCTCAGAGGTTAATACAACTGCCTAACATGCAGGCAGCCCAAGTTTGAATCCAAGTAAGGGTTCATTCATATATATATATATATATATATATATATATGAATTATAAGAATATATATATAACATAAGAAAGTACATGCATTGAAAAGATGGAGCAAAACATCTCTGATGCTCCAAACAAGTAACCAGGTTATGTGAGCCACTGATACATGACTTCTAAATTTTGAAACTAGAACCCAGGTAAAGAAACTAACAACTTTATATTAAAAATGTGATTCCAATATATATTCAAAAATTGATAATCGGGAAGAATTCAAATAGAGGCTTTATTATATTTCTTTAAAAGGTGAACATCTATTTTATTCAATGTGAAATCATATTTTCTTTATTTTCAAAGGTAAAAGAATTTCTGAGTGCTTTGCTTTTTTAAGCTAATCGGTTTCCATGGTCTTTGAGTACTTGGAAGGTGCACAAGTATTGCATAGCTTGCTGGAGGCAGAATATGTGGATCACTTTAAGCTGCAATCCTATAAACACTTAAATGAGAATAGTCTCCAGGCAGGCACAGAACTATGCTGTTAAACACCTAGAGAGAGTCATCCATGTGGAAATGTTTCTGGATGGAGAATGAACACTGTTTTTTTATTGCTGGAGTTGTTTTGTATTTATTGTAGTTTTAATTCTGTAAAGCTGCCAAAATCAACTGGAATGGAACAGCCTATAAATTCAATAAATAAAAAGATACAATCAAGTTACATCTATCTACAGTAGAGAATAAAGAAATTTACAATTACATGACATTAAGACATGAATTTAGATTAAAATATTGCAGAATAAAAAGTTCCATTTCAACATTTTTAGACTTTCACCCTGACCTGCATAAGTGCGAATGAATTATAGAGCCCTATATTTCAAGGAGTTTATTTTCAGATAATGCTTTCAGGATTGAAGCGTTGGAATAAAAAACATTGACATAATCTGCAGTAGAGCAAAAGAAATATCTCTCCAGAGATACACCGGAAAGGATCTTTTAGACATATATGCAACTACTTGTGTAAAGTAAGTGAAATAATACTACAGTAGTGAATACTGGCTGCATTTTTTTCTTTACTATTTTTTTTAAATTGTAATCTGTCAGTTTTTATTTTTGTTACATTAATCTGCAACTTTTCTAGGAAATAATAATTCTGACAGAGAAAGAAATAGAAAATTAAGTAAATATTAATTTACAATAGAAAGTTCTGTGCAAAGTAGAGACTATGTACAGTTAAAACCCACATGCTCTTTTAATAAATCTTTCATTAAAAACAGAAATTGTTTCCTAGCTTTTAATAGACCAGTAATATACATTGGGGCATCCAAAATTCGATTAGCTTTACAATTTTATCAGCTGTAAAATTGATACATTCTTTGTATCAATTTTATTAATAGGGAGCCTATTAAAGTTAAAAAAACAAATTGAGTACATAATCTAAATCACACAAATTGGGAGGACCAGAATTAGAAAGCCAAATGCTCTCCAAATCATGTGGACTACACCTCCCACAATTTCTTGCTATTTGCCATGCTGAATAGGCTGATGAGAAAGTTTAAGTGCAAAATATCTGGAAATCTGCTTTAGATTACCATATCAAACCTACAAATAATTGTGCTAGCCCACTCTCTTATTAATAGAAAATTCTCTAAGCATATGGACTGGTGGACTTATTGACTAGGTTCAACAGAACATTAGCAATTATAATGTAATTTGGGTTTGTTTCAGTTTAGTATAAAATATGAATGCAGCTGATGATTAAATATTACGTGTGAATGATTATACAGATTCTTCATCAAGCTTTGCTTAAAGTAAACCTTGTTTCAGTGATATATGAAACTAACCAGTGAACCAAATGCTTGTTTCCATTTTTTATTAGCTATGGCCAGTCCTAAAAGTATTGAATTTATAATAAACTTCTGATAGGATTATTATAGGAAAGCTAATCAATTTTTATGAAAGATTTTTTTGTGACTACTATATGTCAATTCCAAACCCTATTTATAACGAAACAAAGCATCTTTTTCTTGCATGTGCTTTTTAATAGGGTTAGAGGCACTTCCTTGATTCTTGTTTTGAAAAGGACTGGTTTGATTTCAGGCTGTTTCTTTCTGGCCTTCTAAGAACTCTCTTCCACTTTGTCACTGCTATTATGTTTTGATTCCAGAGAGGGGCTCTGAAGCTACAACTGCTTATAATTAATGACAGTTGATGAAAGTTGGCAGCAAGGAGTAAAAAACTGTATATTATTTTATAGGTTACAACCTGTGTTTTTACAAACTCTTATCCTTGCCGAATATGACTATTACAGACAATTCAAACAATCCCTTTGATGTAACTAGACAGATATAGGATTTCAATTGTAAGGGGGCAGTGGAGGCTAGAAGATAGGATAGCTGTGCAGATGCAAGTTGTGGTTGAGAGACAAGTCACAAGTACCAATTAATAATTGTAATATGTGAAAAATCCACTGTGTTTGTTGAAACCTTCAGAGATAGGCTGAAAACTTTTAATGTGTGTGAGTTCAGCAATCTCTTGCTCAATTATATTGGAGAAATTTATTTTTTCTAGGCTGACTACCCTGTTTCCCCTAAAATAAGACATACCCTGATAATAAGACCAATTGGGCTTTTGAGCGCATGCACTAAAATAAGCCCCCCCTGAGAATAAGCCCTCCCCAAAAACATTTAAATGCACGAGCAGCCGGTCCCTGTTATTTCCTCTGGTTTCCTCCATGCACCCCAAAATAATAAGACCTCCCCGAAAATAAGGCCAAGCACTTATTTCGGGGTTCAAAAAAAAAATATAAGACAGAGTCTTATTTTGGGGGAAACACGGTATAATAAGATCAGCAATGGAGTGTCCTTTAAATGAAATGGTTTGCAACACATGGGAGTTAGATTTACAGGCATGTTGTGTTGTGGCGCCATATTCTTGAGGCATTGAGAACTGGAGTTTAATTCCATACATCAGCTTGTTTAGAGTGTTGGGATAAAATAGTACTATTGCATTTCACTTACATTCAAGAAGGCTGATTATAGAGCTCAGGGTTTCATGCCACCTTTTAATCCAGAAGTTATATTTAAGATCAAGTAAGTTTAATTAGTCATAAGGATGGAACCCTCTCTTTTGGGGTTCTGGAAAGCCTGGGGTTGATGTTTGCCATTGTTTAATGACCTCTGTTTTATTTTGTGGGTTTTGTTAGCAGAATATTGTAGTCTGGGTTATATATTTTTGTTGGTTTTAGTTTTGTATTTCCACTTAGTACTGGAATTGGGCAGCCAATAAATTTAAATAAATAAAAAAATATATAAAATCCCCTTACACTTTCCATAGGAGGAGAGGTCTATATTTTCTGGATAAAAGGAGTGATGGATGCTAACCTTTAGGAAAAGTTCTACCTCATTTGTTATTTTAGGAAAATGGAATAATATGTTACTATCATAATACCATCAAATAAAAATACAGCATATTCAGATGACTGCTTATTAGCATTAAATAGAGGTAGCAAAACATAAACAAAAAAGCACCCTATGTGATTAGGATGAATTATTCTGAGCGGTAGCTAAATACATTATAAAAATCATTAGAGAGTAAGAATTATAGTGAACAAAAGAATTTCCAAGTGATTAGTGAGGAGGATACTGAGGTCTCAACCTTTGTTCAACTGCAAAATATATCTTGCCAAATATCCAAACCAGTCAAACATAAAAGTGAGCACTCTATCTAGCAATTTAGCTATCAATCATCTTTATTTCCATTGATTTCTGCCTATTGTGAAAGGAATGTTACTTGAAGTTTTGTTTGTAGATTTTGAGCCAGTGTTTGGACACTATGTCTTATTCTACTCATGGGCAGCTTAAATCTTCAATCTTCTGTATGGTTAATTAGGTGGCATGGAACCAGGTAGGACTTGTTTCCAAATATACATCCCAAGAGGTGCATGGCATCTGTCTTTAATATTCATTTGGAGATGAGAACAGCTTTTATTTTTCCTTTTTATCTGTTTCCACAGCTCAAAATTCCCTAGACTTTGAAGTCTATACAAGATCCAGCATTTAATCTCCTATATATTCAATAGTGTTAAGGTTTCAACTCTTGCAAGGTAACTATGATGGAAACTGTTTTGGACCTTTAAAAAAAGCATAAATGATGCTTGCGACAAACTTGTATTGCTTTATGAAACTTTAAAAAAGCCATACACTCCAATTATTGCCAGCCAACTTGTTTCAAATCACGCCACAGATTATTTCGCCTTAAAGTTACAATTTTCAGATGACAAAGTACAGAAACATATAGCTACTTTCTCCCCTCAAATTTGATTTCAGCCATTGTAGCAATTTGAGGGAGAACTGATTAAATGAACAAAACAGTGAAAAAGAAGGGAGAAAAGACATCTGGAGTAGTACGGTGATTTAACCACTTTGATTTATGTTAATGGTTCAGGAGAGTCTGTTTTTGGGCCCTCAAAATAGAACAAGCGATTGATGTGCCCATATTGCTTCATGGCTTTAGCTGTCAACATGTCACCATTCAGTTTTGCTGTTAATATTTTATGATTTAGAAGGTTATAAGCATATGTACAGTGTAGCAACAACACCATCATCATTGCCTTGACTTAATTTATGGGGCTTTCTCTCTCCAAACCTCTTTTATAAAACTGATTGAAAAGAATGTGAATAGGAGTGAGGGGAGATAGGCATTTTTCTTCCATAAACTATAGATTAACCACTTTAAATGGGTCTTTTCCAGGTTAAAGTAGAATCAATGAGATAGCTTATTGCTTCACCAATCCCTTAAGATGTGTGAGACTATTCTGACAATTGCTCTTCAAAAATTAGCTGGAGTTTTTAGGGAAAGTATTCCACTTATATTTTCCCCCCTTTTTCCTTTAAAAGAGAGCTAATGTAATATAATGGATAAGGGGCTGGACTACAACCAGAAAGTTCCTGGTTGAAGTTCTCATATAATAAATTGCTCACTGAATGACTTTGGGCTGGTCACTCCCTCGCTGAGTTCAAGTTGTGGGAATAAAGTAGCAGGGAATATATGTGCAAGCTGCTTTGGGTTCGCTGTCTAAAAATATGGTATCCGTAGACAAACATACAGAAACTGTACAATTATTTAAAATGTAAAAACATTAAACAAAGGTTATATCTTGTTTTGAATTTTTGCTACAGGTGTGAAAATGTTCTACATTAAACATGATCAGGGACATATGGAAGAGAGTATCCATGCCTGAATATGTTTTTATGTGCCTTTTTTCCACAGTTTAATACAGAAATCAACACAATATACAGCCATTCCTTCTTTAACTTGTATTAGTGTGAACTTTCACATGGATATGTATATGTAAATACTGCATTTACTATCGGAAGCATGAAGATGACACTTTAATTCTTTTCTGCATCAATTGTCCTTCAGAAGAGTTGGATTACACTCCTAGCATCCTCAACTAAGGGCACGGAGGTAATTGATACAGCCAATATAGAGTTGATAAAGGCTATATTTCTGCATGGGTGTTCACAGCAAAATATATACTTATCTTCCCCCCATGTGTGTGCAGAAGCAATTCCCTATTTAGCACCTGTCACCTCATATGACCTTTGAGGCAGTAAGGTTTCACCTGCCATAGGTTTAAATAAGTGGCATTCAGAACAGCTGTGTCAAAGTACAATATTGCTGTGATTTTAGTTATCTGTAGGCCAGCATTTGTTTCTAGCTCCTCTCTCTTTTTTTTTTCTAGTCAATAATCCATAGGATTTATCATTGGGGGACTCTGTGATTTATATTTTATATCAAAATGAGATGGTGTGTTTTTACTTAATGGATCATGTCCACCCCCACTTTGTCATAAATCTGAGGCAGCAGGTACAGTTGATCTCTTTATTTGCAAGCTAACAGCCTGACAGCTCCACATGGGAGCCAGGCCATTTTCAGGTGTGAAAACTATTTCTGAAAGCAGAAATACAAGGGCTTAAGAAGATTCTTTTCAATGTACCGTAAGTTGCTGTTTTGTCATATTAGGTGGGACATTTTTCCCAAATTAAGGAGAAGGACCAGTTTAAAAAAAAGCATTGACCACATGCTGTAAAATTGCTGATCAACAGTGGCTAGGAACCAGCTAATTAGGAAATGCATAAATGAGAATAAATAACAGAAACTAGATATCTACATCATTGCTGTTTTCTTTTTCAAAATGGTGGTCATATACTGAGGTTGTTTGCATGACAGCAAATTCCTTACCCAATGATATTAATTCAGTTTAACTTTACTTAACAAGTAGAAAATATAATATTCTAAAATGATTTTTTTAAAATTATGCATTGGGGGAAATATTTGTAGGAAAGAAATAGATCTGATATTAAAAATCTAATACTTAGTTTTACTTTATTTTAAACAATAGCAATATATTTTGATATTTGTCTAGTATAGCATACCAAGCATTAGAATGAGACAGATCCTGTTATAATTCCACATATCTTGTCAGTTGATCTATACCAGGGGTAGCCCATGGGCCAGATGTGTCACATGCAGGCCACGCCCATGCTGGCTCTGCAAAGGCAAAGAACATCATGATATGTCGTGATACGTCACGTGACATGCTCGAGCTTGACACCCGTGATCTATACTTATAAAAGAAATAGGTCCGATGAGGGAATTCATCCAAGCAACTGAACTGAATATGAGGGGGTCAACAAGTTTCCAAAGCAAGATTCATACTTTGGATTGAAAAGGACTCCTCATGAGGTTCTCATGCACAGCAGAAAGACTATTTTTTCCCATGGTGGGCTTCTCTTATGCATGAATCTTTCTGACGGAATTTCATAAGATTGGTCTTTCAATGATAGAATAGAATATAATTTTTTATTGGCCAAGTGTGATTGAACACACAAGAAATTTGTCTTGGTGCATATGATAAACCTTCTGTGGTTCCCTTTAGTGGCCTCTTGCCTTTTTTTTCCTTACTGGCCAAAATTCATGAAATTCATTCTGATCTAGAAGACAAAGGTGCTGAAAGATCTTGTTCTGACCTAGGCTTCCTGATATAGTAAAAAGCACACAATTAGTCCCAAAACCCTTTTTAAAAAAAAATTTTAACGGCTGTGAATTCCTTTCATTCACAGCATGTGCTGAATCACTAAGAGTTTATAAATAGTCCAACAGAAGTCTGCCACAGTCCTTCGGATAAGGCTGGTAAACACCCACCTTTATCTTCTTTGACACGCTGCCAAAGACCTAACTGGCAATTATTTTGTCAAGGCCACACGGAAATACAGAGTCAAAAATGGAACTTCAAAGTACAAACTGACACTATCCACAACGTTGCTTCCTGCAAAGGCTCACATGCCTTTGCTCTTCCTTTATGTCTTATGGGAAGGGCCAATCATCTCCAAGCCTTACTCCCAAGTTGTCCTTTTTGTTTTAACTGTTCTTGCCTTCTGGCAGCTCTGTGCATGTGCACACTAGGAACAGGCTCCCCCTGTTCCTCTGCCTCTCTGATGTCTGACTCTGGAGGCTCTGGAGTCCACACATAACTCCCAGATGGCCTCCGATGCAGAGCCCTCATCCGAGCCTTCCCCAGACTCCAGGACTGGCCCATGTTCCTCCGCAGCCTCCTCACTGTCCGACTCTGCTGCCAGCTCCGCAGGCTGCTGGTGGACCACAACAGATCTCTTCTAAGTAGAGATGAGCCTCTTTAGGCAAAACTGGGAAAGACTCCAATCTAAAATTTTGAACAACTGCTGCTGGCAATGTAGAAAATGCTGTGCTAAGATAGTTGGACTGCAGTCTGATTTGCTCTAATGTAGATTGCCACACTGTATAACATGGAAGGCAATGAAATGTCTGCAAGAAAACAACCAAGCTCAGAGAGTACCTAGGACCCCTCAAGCCTTTTCCTAGCTGTTCATATGAAATTGTCATTTTTTGCAAAAGATGCTGCCAAAATAATCTTTCTAGTGCCTTAAGATTGCTGTACGTTTTTTCTGTCATGGAATATGTGAATAAGCAACAAAGCACAAATACTGGAAAAAGAAACAGGCATGATATACCAATACACACTGTATCCGTAAATTACAGTCTTATTCTACCTTACAACTTTGTTTCCTATCACCAGGAAAGTTCCTTTAGTATTAGTGTTAAATGTTTACATAAGTACCGGTAAGTAGTGGAACTACAGATGGGCAGAGCTGGTAAAACAAATTGGGTGGATGATTTCTCTACATTTCTTCGGAAGAAAAGAAATTCTCTAACACATTCTCCAAAAGACAGAATTGTTCATTAGCAGAGATAAGAGCATTGTTATCATAGTGGCATGGACAGTGAGGGACATACCTTGATGCATCTAATGCTTTCAGGTGCAATTCAAAGTGCTTATAAAGCACTTTATAAGTGGCAATTGTCACTTATATACCCCTACCACAACTCAGGCATACAGCCTGGTTATCTGAGGGATCACCCATCCAGTGAAGTCAGGCAGAGTGGGGGAACTATAGGTTGTTTCTATTAAATACCGGTAGTAGCACCTACTACATGTCTTCTCAATCATGGCAGCTACCTTCTAAAACAGAGATCTCCTCCTTCATATGGTTTAAAAAACAAGTCTATACTCCCAAGTTTGTTTGTTTGTTTGTTTATTTGTTTGTTTGTTTATTTGTACTTATATGCCGCCCTTCTCCCAAAGGACTCGGGGCAGCTCACAAAAATTAAACAATGAAAACAATAAAAATAACTACTAAAATAATCAATTAAAACCTCCCAAGTAAAATCACCCATTGGATCAGCAAATTTGTTGGAAGAACCATGTCTTCAGGTCACGGCGGAAAGAGCAGAGGTCGTGGGCCGTCCGAAACCCCGTGGGTAACCCATTGCAGAGGGTCGGTGTGCCCACAGAGAACGCCCTCATCCTGGGTGCCACCAGCCAACATTGTCTGGCCAATGGCACCTGGAGGAGGGCAGTCCTATGTGAGCGCACGAGGTGGTGGGAGGCAGGCAGAAGGTGGTCCTGCAAGTACCCGGGGCCCATGCCATGTAGGGCTTTATAGGTAACTACCAGCACCTTGAAGCGGATCAGAAGGACCACAGGTAACCAGTGCAGCTTGTGCAGGAGAGGTGTAACACGGGAGTAACGTAGATCGTTATTTGTAGAGCCTGATTATTTTTTTAAGGGAATGAATGATTACTTCAGTTGCACATGTTTTTCTTCTTTTTCTTTTTAATTATATAAGCTGCCCAGAATCATTTGGGAGCCAGGAGGCTTTCTAAATTAAATTAATTTATTAAAAAAAAAACTTAAAGGAATTTCCCATGTTATCTTTCATTGGGATTTAATTGAAACAGGGAAGCAAGTGAACTGTAGATCATTAAAAAATTGTTATGATGGAAATTTAGAAAACGTCTGGAGTTGAGTAAAATTCTTGTGTACACGTCATCAGAAATGAAGCTAAATATATGACATCATTCATACAGTGTAATATTTATTGATTGATACCTCATTATTCTTTGGTTTCATCGGAAATCTGAAAACCACAAAATACTCATGTGTTATTTTTAGCTTGTTCTTCTGAAGCAAACATTTTTTGTTAGTGTTGTTAAGAAACAGAAACTGATTGCATCTGCAGAATCTGGAGTGGAGTGGAGTGGAGTGAAGTGTGAATGGAAGTTTCTTTAAGGTGGGAATTCACTTAACATCTATTATTAAGATTTAATTACTTTATCTTGTGAGGGTCTGTGCTTTAAATAGTTTAATTTGGAAAAAGGTGATGCCTGTAAGTTAATTGTGTGATGACACCCTTGATCAATTTTTAGCAAGTGGCAAAACTGTCTGGGCAGAATCAGGCCCATTTAGTCATCAGATGGAGTCCAAGAACTGCAAGCTAGATGTTCTGGAAAAAGGCAATTCCAAAACACTTCAATGTTGCTCCTAAGGAAATTACCTGGATCTGTCCAGGACGTCATCAAGAACACATCTTGAAGGACCCTTTACTTTTACTTTATTCTGGACTAGAAAAGGTTGTGAACCTTAAATCTAAAATCAGAAACAAAAGTAATCATACTAAACTCTGAGTTCTAATATGTTAGTACCTGCTGTGACAAGAAAAATAAACATTTTACTTACGCATTTATCTGCTATTGCTTATTTTCTAGATTCATGTTGTTCATTTATGTAAGATTGATTATAAAATTAGATATAAATAATATGTAAATAATTGTTTTGATCAGGTCTTTGTGCAGTTCATTTAGCACTAGAGTTTGCAGATCTTTAGTTTAGCAATGTTATCACTTGCATGCGCTTGTGTGTTGTGAATGACAATAGATAATTGATTCCACTCCTTGAGCCATCCTGTGCATCTTGGTTCAGGTTGCTTTGTAAAACTTGGGTTCTGATAGATCCCAGAATGTTTTTTTTTTTTTGGTCTCTGCTCTAAAATTAATAGTAGCCAATTAACACATACAGCTGTTTCTCTAATATACTTAATTCATTCTTTAAAAGCTGCTTATATTGAGGAAAAAAGATTTCTGGGATTAGCTGCTATCAGTAAAGAATAGGCCATAGGATATAAAAAGCATTCAATTCAAAACTACAATTTAAATTAAAGTCACTCAGTTCAGGAATACAGTAGCTGGAATCCTGGAACTGAGCATTTTAATTTTCTGGGCTTTAATTGTGGCGATGCAGAAAAATTGGTTCACTTTATATTTTGATAGAAGCTCACGCAATATTCCATTCAATACACAAGCTGGAGTTGTTATTTTTGATATTGGTATTCTTCAGAATTTTGTGATATAGTTCTCAAAAACAGGTGCATATGAAATGTGCATAGTAAAGCAAAATATGTCCACACACAAACATAATGCACCGTAATAGATTTCTAAAGGAAAATTACAAAATAGCTGTATCAAACATGCACTGCATGGAATACAAATGTTGATACTGAATGCAATCATAGGCATATAAAAGCAAGAATTTATTTTATGAAACCTTGATAGAAATTAAAGTGATATATTCACCTTTTTTCTTTTCTGTGTTATATCTGAAATTATAATTTTTAAGTTTTGTTTTTATTTTTATTTTATTTTTTTAAAATAACCACCATAAATAATGATAGGAAATATCAAGGTTTCATGACAAGGATCCAGGTATTGGCAGATTACATCAATTTTATTATATTAATGAAACACTAGAATCACAGCTGGTTTTCCCAAAGCAACAGAGCTGTCATTCAGTGGGAATCTTGTTGATGTGCAAATGCCACCTATCTTTGCTTCAGTCCATTCATTTTGGAAGAAAATGTATTTGACACCTGAGGGACAAGAACAAATTAAGAGAGATTTTGCTTATGTAATGGATCCAGTCAGGCCTCATATGTGTTGCAGCAAACTGTTCTACCTGCAGGGTGCTCAACCACCATGAAAGCCCTATATTATCTTATTCTTTACATGAATGAAGTGTGAATACATTTCCTCATTTTCCAAAAGTATTACACTGACTGGATTTTGTATGGAAGCCACTGAATGAGTTTTTCCACACAGTTATCTTTATCAGATTGAAAATGTGTGGGGGGTTTTTTTCCTGTCAGGTGGAGTCCCAAGTTTCAAGACTCAGACAAACAACAATGTTTGTTTAACTGTGCTTAAGTCTTCAGACTGCAGGGGGCTAAACAGAAAATCAACATTCTAATAAAGTTTTCACCAACTAAATTCTCTAGAATAACTTCTGGCTTTATTGTTCACAATTGCAGGTAATGATTCTTAATGAAAATGTATGCTTTGAAAAAATTCATTTGTAAGAACAAATACTGTTTCTTTTGGAAAGGCGGGAGATAGTGAAATAAGTAAACAAGAATGAGTGCCAAATCATGTTGCTTTAACATGATAACGTGATCTTTCACAATAGACTTAGAAACCAGTGGTAATGTCCAACTCCTTGTGATTTAAGGACACTACAGAAATGACTTGGTATTGTTGTCTTCTGGAGTATTCTTTTTCAAACCCTGGTATTATCTGGTAATCCCAAGTCTCTTACCTTAAACATATTCATTTCTCTTTTTCTCTTTCAATGTTTCCCCATGCTTTTCTTAAAAATAATTTTACCTGTCATCGATTTTACTTTTCTTTTTCTTTTTTTACAGTCATTCAAGGTAGGAGGACTTCACAGTCAGCTCCCAATAAACTGGGCTATTTGGAAGCTGAGGGGTGAAAACCCTTATTTTTCAGGTCATTGGAAAATCATGAAATACTTCACTGGTAGACTCTTTAAAAAAAAAAAGGACAGAGAAAAGTAGAAAGCCCAAGGAAAGAAAAGTAATAATGAAAAAGATGGTTCTTCCAGATTTCAACCAGCAGCCTTCTTTTTACCACAAAAGAGCTGCATATGTAATATAACGTTATATTACAGCATTCGTAGCAAAAGTATCTCCGAAAGACATTTTAAACTCTTGTAAACACAAATTCAGTTTATGTTTACCAGGGTTTGAAGGGGCATTCTTGCTTCTGTAATAGAGTTAATAAACTGCCGGAATTAGCCTAAAATAAATTGTAATATTTCAAATAGACAAAGGCACTTGAGGCAACATAGCATGGAAAGTATAATTCGGAAGTAGAACAGAAAAAACAACCCAAGATTGCTTTGACAGTGAGTTGGGGATTAATAGATGGCAATATTGTTTGTTTGTTTACCAGAAGTATTTGCCAATGAAGAAAATGCAATGTGCATAAACCCATAATTTATATCATACTATTTAGCAATGGACTTAAAGCTGGGTCTAATACAGTGGTAAAATCCTAATTTTTTTACTACCAGTTCTATGGGTGTGGCTTGGTGGGCGTGGTGTGGCTTGGTGGGTGTGGCTTGGTGGGCATGGCAGGGGAAGGATACTGCAAAATCTCCATTCCCATCCCACTCCAGAGGAAGGATACTGCAAAATCCCCGTTCCTTTCCCACTCCTGGGGGAAGGATATTGCAAAATCTCCATTCCCACCCTACTCTGGGGCCAGCCAGAGGTGACATTTGCCAGTTCTCCGAACTACTCAAAATTTCCTCTACCAGTTCTCCAGAACCTGTCAGATCCTGCTAGATTTCACTCCTGGTCTAATATCCTTTGTAATAAAAATACCTGTTTCTCTGACACATATATTTTTACATGGAAAAGGCAATAAAACGAAACTAGGTTGTTGTTGTTTTAAATTATTATTTATGTGTGAAAATGGCCATTATAGTGGAGAGTGTGAATGAAGCTGCTGAAGGAACATATGTTTATATTCTGAAAGACATGTAATTAAAAGAGCTAAATGGGAACAGAAGAAAGAAGATATAATTCAGTCTGAAGGTTGTTCATGATAGTTGTTACTCCTCCTTAGTTATCAGATCAGCCTGTTAATCATATCCCCCCTTCTGTTTCAAGATGTTTGAAACTTTCCTAATTTGAGTTGGCAGCTCTTCTCTTAATGTTATTTTAATAGACCTTGTCTTGCTTTCAGAGAGCAGTGAAAGCAAAGATTTTCTGAAGAAAGAAAATTGCCTTATCCCTGCTGAGTTGTTGATTTAGTATAGCTATTAATGACTGAACAAAGCTCTTAACATTTTTTAAAAAAATCTATATTAGAACCAACTGTGGCGATGGAAGTCACCAAAGGTCATCTCATAAAGATACCAACAATTGGTTCTAAACCAATATCCTAATTGTGGTTTTGATAGCTTGAATGAATGTGTGGTCAAGGAATCAAGTGGGGCATGAGATAATGTTGGTGTTTTTTTAACGCTTGCAGATATTCTTGAATATTTCACCTCAAGCAATATGTGACCTCAGGAATGTGCAGAAGGAAATTAGCCATTTGGAAAACAAACAGAAAGAAACAGCAAAGAATGCTCACAAGTTTTAACTCAAGTAAGATGATGCTAGAGATACAGTTTTGTGGTAAAGATCTACTCAGTTTATTCTCTTATTTCTTTTAGGAACCATCTTATATCAGATTTTACATGGCTTCAAGCAAGAGTCGTCATGAAGTTTGTTGAGATCCAACCATTGATAGATTCCTGTAATTCTTATCAAGAATTCTTATCATTATTTGTTTATGTACCAAAATTCCAAATCAGTTAAAAACTCTGAGATACAAATAATAGAAATTTTCAATTCAAAAGAATAACCAAAAGGAACACAATGTTTTCAAGCACTGCTTACTTCTTAAAATTCTATTATCATATTCATATATCCTTCTTGAAAGAATAAACATATCTTCCTGGCACTCAAGAAGTATTACAGTATATGGCAAACATATTTCTCTATGAAAGACATTCCAAAAACTGAGAATTATCTCTCAGAAATGCCAATCCCAGTGACTCAAGCTAATGAGCATGAAAAGAATACCGGAACATTTCAACAATAAATCATAATAAGGCTTTTTTTCACCTAATTAGTTTCCTAAAATGAAAAAAAAGAGAGTTAATTCGGTGCAGCAGTTATTGCTGTTGTTATTTAATTATTTAATTAATTAATTACATTTTTATGGCCACCCACTTCAGCAGATTCTGTGTGGCTATAAGCAGCAGGCTAGAAACAGGGAGATCATGAGTTCTAATCCTGACTTAGTTCACAAAGCCAACTGGTTTACTGTAAGCCAGTCATACTCTCTCAATTCTAAGAAGAAAGCAAAGGCAAACTATTTCTGAAAAATATAGCCAAGAAAATTGCTGAATTTGTTGATGGAATTGCCAGGACTCAAGGCTGACTTGGAAGAATAGGAAGAGGAGAAGGAGCAGAAGAAGAAAGCCTGTGTTGAAGATATTGATGAATTTGTAGGAGTTGGTTTAAAAAAGATAAAAACTAGAGTGCATAGTTCCAAAGGCATGTTATCCTTTGGGTAAAAATATTGCATCCCATATTCCTGAGCCATTGTTTTGTACTTGGATCAGGAGGATATATCTTGAAGTACAAAATAAAGCAATGCTGAATCCATAGGTTTACTAAACTTGTGTTTTTTTACTATCACTCTCTTTACTTCCTTACCGTCTTTCACCCAAACACATGATTTCGTCGTTGTTATTGTTAATAATGACTTAAATATCAAAGCACTATTATTCCAGGGCAATTTCCAATCTCATTTTCATAGTCAGAATAAGCATACAAAACTTGAGTCAAGCTATAATATGATATGAACCAGAAACATTGGCTTTGCTATTTTCGGACCATACATGAATGAAAATCAACAACAACAGCAAAAAAAACCCCTGAAATTAACTTGTTTTTCTAATGAATATGCTGGTTAATGACTTCTATTCATTGCCTGTTAGTTTAAATCCTCCCCTCAAAAAAAAAAAAAAAACAAAAAACAACCCCCTCCCCTTTATAACTCTTTTTTTTTCTATTCTTCCTACAACAATCCTGCCAATCCATGGTCACTGCTCTCATTTTACAGATCAAGGAAATTGACTTTAAGCTTGCAAACTTACCTGGAAACCAGCTTCTTTTCTTCAGTAAAAAAAAAAAACTTGCACAAGATTGGAACTGTGTGCTCTGACCACTAAACCATTGGTGCGAACAATCAGAACAGATTCATAGCCCCCCAAAGGAAAGTTATCATAATGAAGGAGCATACTGAAAAGCTTGAATCTGAATTACACTACACAGGGCCAGTCCTACCATTTAAGGAAAGTAAAAATGCTGACCAGGTTGGAAGTTTTAATGAGATGCTAGAGGACAGAGCTCTGTGTACCACCCAATGGATTACCACCTTCACCTAAGTTCAGTGGGAGATGCCCTTCTATAAAAGGCATAGAGATTTAACTGCTAATTCTATGCTTATTATGGAAAATCAGGCTGCCTTCTTGGTTTCAAAGTATCTTGGGCTGGTCCCCATTTCACATGTCCATCCATATTCAGCATGCTGCTCTGGATAAACTTTACACAGAAAAATCATGATATAATGTATTAACATTCAGATGCAGAAGTATATATTGAACACTTTGCTGACTTCAAAGAAATTAAGTGTATTAAACACATTGATCTCATTAGAATTCACAGGGAGTTGCTCTTTCTCCTCCCTTAGGCTGCTTTGGAAAGCTCTAGTACAATAACAACATAGCACAAGACTATGCATCCTGGGTTTTACTGCATTTTGCCAGATTGTTCATGACTAGAATATTGATTGTGTGATTCTATCTGCAATGGCCAAGCACTCACCTCCTATCACTCTTCTTCTCCTTTTCCATTATGCTGTAAATAGATTGCCCAGCACAATAGAGTCCACAAATATTCAATAGCAGTTGAGTTGCATGAGCCTCTCTCTCTCTCTCTCTCTCTCTCTCTCTCTCTCTCTCTCTCTCTC
>WNWU01000005.1:6848504-6860811 GCA_012654045.1 Ptyas mucosa
TCTCTCTCTCTCTCTCTCTCTCTCTCTCTCTCTCTCTCTCTCTCTCTGTGTGTGTGTGTGTGTGTATGTGTGTGTGTGTGTGTGTTAATATAAAAAGATACCTCAACTCCCAAGAGCAGATTCAATATAAAGATTTCAATTGCATTATAAATTATAACAATAATGAATAATTCTCCCCTTACAACAACTTAACATCCTTTTAAAGCAAATTACTTGGAAATAACACGCACTGCCCAACATTTTTAGGTAAAAGATAAAAAATCAAAACGCTGCTCAAATAACATTAATTTATAAATAATCTTTGTTGTCTTCAACATGATCTAACTAAATTCACTTCCAATGCTTTCCTGAAAGCTGAAGGATGTATGCCTCTCTATATATCCATATTGAAAAGGATTAAACATGGTGATGGGCTGCAAATTTTTTAACAACCGGTTCTCTGGCTGGGTAGGCATGGCTGGTTGGTCATGTCACTCATCACACCCAGCTCCGCCTCCTGGTTACTTGCCTCAAAGGAACAGGTAGGATTCAGCCGGTTGGGGATAATCCCATCACTGTCTGGCCCTGCCCCGCCCATTTTTCAGCCTGTTTTTAGCCATTTTCAGGCTGTTTTCTGGGTCATTTCAGGCCAAAATCAGCCTGAAAATGCCCCCAAAACAGCCTGAAAATGACCTGAAAACAGCCTGAAAAACAGGCTGGTTTTTGAGCTGTTTTCAGGCCCCTTTTCCAGCCAAAATCAGCCTGAAAACAGCCCAAGAAACGGCCTTTTTTTGCACCTTTTTCAGGCTGTTTTTCACCCAAAAAGCAGCTGAAAACAGCCTGAAAAGCAGGTGGGGGAGGGGCCAACAGGTGATCTGATTTACCGGCTCTCTGAATCACACAGAATCAGAACAGGGGGTTCGGGCGAACTTGTCCGAACCTGCAGCAGCCCACCTCTGATTGAACAAGAGAAACCATTCTGAAGCTAAATTTGGTAACAACAACAATAATCTGAGATGCTTATTCAGAATTTCAAGATTTGGGAGGTAAGCTTCTTCAAGAGAGCCTTATATCTCTTCTTAAATTATAGGGTCAGAGCCCTCTTGGATTCAGCATTGATACTGGGTTGTGCTAAGGCATTTAGGCTTCTATTAGCTTCAGAGCTGTGTTCCTACCTGAAGGAGAGACTTGGCATTAATGAGGCATAGACTATTAATCTCAAATTGGGATCATTATATACTTTTCATTAGGTGCCCCACAAAGATCCTCTGGGAATTGCAGCTGATCTAGAATTTGACAAGATGAGCAGGATATGGCACTTCTCCAAGTTGTATTCAACTCCAGTTCTGTTTGTCTGTTGCCCCATTTCAGATGTACAGTTTGGTGTCCAAAGCCTAATGGAGTTTAGATCCCAGTTGCCTATGGGATCTCCTCCTTCTGTATAGTCCAACCAATTCTCCTTTTCTTCAACAATTCTTGTACAATTCTTGCTGGATGACTTAATGCAGTAATGAACTCTGTTATCTCTGTAGCAGGGCCTTTATTGCATAACAAGCTATTATTGGAATTAATGTTGATGACTTGTAATGATTTTGTGAGAAGCTTTTGGGAATGTGAAGCATATCAATGTGTTAAACAAACAAATAATGATAGGTCATGGTCCTTAGTGATTAGGACACAAGCTCTACAGTATATCTATTGTTTCAAGTTAACCCAAGAGGTCTCAGATTGGCACAGTTTGAATTATGGGATCAACATCAATATAATCTTGAATACAAAGCAGGTGGAGTAATAGTGAATGAACTCAGATTTGTATATGTGAAAATATCCTATATGTTTTTTTAAAAAAATTCTTATGTGGGGTCTTTGAATGTTTCCTCGAAAGTCTTATTTATATACATGAAGAGAAGGCATAGTTGTAACTTCTCAAATAGCCTGCTCCATTTTATAATGTAGCAAATGCCTATATTTTTAAATTAAAAGTCCACAGAAATTCGACAGATCATATCCTGGGTTATACACAGTTTTAGGTTTTACAGGATGGTCAAAAGAATGGTTACCATATGTTGTGGCAATGTGTGTGGGAGACAGAAAAAAAAATCCAAGATCCATATTAGGTGAGGGAAAAGTAAGATACCACTGCTTCCTGTTGCCAATCAACAGTAGTCCTTCCTTCCTATTTAAAAAAATGTGTGGGCTCATACATATCATAGTTTGAAGAACATAGGTTCCCTTCCTCACTCCATTCTGTCCTAAAATAGAAGCGTGTTAAGAGAGGCCATTAGCATCTTATCAAATTGGTAAAGTAAATGCAATCACTGAATATTTTTCTACTACATTTTTTTTCTTCCTGGAAAAGTATGGGATGGCAAAAATGAACATCTGCCTTATTTGGGATCTGCTGTAAGAGAAAACCTAAATAAAATCCCACCAGAATGCTAAACTTCCATTCATATACCCAGAGACTGATATGTATATCTGGGGCATTTATGACAATAGTTCTATGCATTCAGTCAGATGTCAGATGTCAATAGGTTAAAGGGTATGTCTCAGAAGCCATAGTCCAGTATTTTTTAATAGGTTGACTAAGGCTGACTCTTAATTGTTCTTAATAGTTGGAAGTGTTCCATCCTTCTGAGGTCAGTAAAATGTGGATCCAGATTGTTGGGGGCAATATGCTGACATTGTAAACCATTCAGATAGTGCTATACAACACTATGGAGTGATATATAAGTCGAAGTGCTATTCCTAAATGCTATTGCTATGCATCTTCATCAAGCAAGACAAACTGAAAGTTGTTTTATTCATGTTTGCTGGACACAAACACAACCTGTCATTGGGCTGTAAATTATGACATATCAAACTTTATTGCAAAAAAACTATATAAAATCTTTTTATAAACTTTCAATTCTCAGGCACCATAGTTAATGGCCAAGGAGTTGGGACCCATTATCCAAAACATCTCTGAAGTATGGTAGGGATACTTTGACATAGCCATAACCAAACTTATTTCTTTTACAAAACAAAATAATACTTTGTATTATTTACAAGGTAAATAATATTTCCTTACAGTGAAACTCTGGGATAGAATAGAATAGAATAGAATAATTTTATTTCTATACCGCCCCTCTCCTGAAGGACTCGGGGCGGTGCACAGCCAAGTAAAAAACACAATACAAATATCCCAATTAAATTTAAAAATTATTAAAATCATTACATTTATGGCCAAAATAGCCTTGGATAGTACAGTGGTCTAAAGCACCCTGTTATTAACATCAGCTGCCTGCAATTATTGCAGGTTCGAATCTCACCAAGGCTCAAGGTTGACTCAGCCTTCCATCCTTTCTAAGGTAGGTAAATTGAGGACCCAGTTTGTGGGGGCAATAAGCTGACTTTGTATAAATATACAAAAGTATGAAGGCTATTGCTTAGCGCATTGTAAGCCGCCCTGAGTCTTCGGAGAAGGGTGGCATATAAATCAAATTTTTAAAAAAATCATTAAAAACCCAAACATTTAAAAACTCCAAATTTAAAACTCATTTACAAAGATAGCCCTACTTGTCGGAAGAGCAGGGACTTGAGGGCACAGTGGAAAACTTGGAGGTCAGAGATTGTGTGTATTTCCAGGGGCAGTTCGTTCCAAAGGGCAGGATATAGAAGCATATAATATTATGGAATGAATCATTTTAAAGTCCAGATATGTATGATAAGAAATGAAGCACAGCCAAACTAAGGGAACTGTAAAAATAAGATTATTTATTTATTTGAGTTTTACAGTTGCCCATCTCAAACAAGTTACTAAAAGCATGCTTGTGCTTAAAATACAAAAGCTTTGTTTCATTTTCTTTCTTATTGTACATTTTTCAGCAAGTGGACCATGCGCTCTGACAAGAAGCCAAGACTGTAATAAAGAGCATACTGATGCAGCAGGTCTTCGAACAAATATCTAAGTTAATGAGTGAGCTAACATTTCCTATTACTGCTGCTGCTCCTACTAGGAAGTGGAGTGTATTTCCCAAAGCCAGTGGGAAGAAACCAGGACAAATTAAGATAATTAGAGTTGCACATTGCACTCCATTCTCATTTGTGTTTATTCCTTGTTATTACAATTTTTCTTAATTGTGTTCTGTAGTAATTCCAGAAGATGCTAATAGGGCAGGCCTTACCTTCAGGCAAAGATTGGCAACATGAGAGGTTTTTATTGCAAGGGTAGCACTTTTAATGCAAGAGCAGCAAATGGGGGGAAACTATTTCTTTTTCCCCATGCAACTTTGCTACTCAGTATCGCAATAGGATCATGATGAGAACTCGAGTATAGAGAAGTGCGAAAGTGATTTCTCTGTTACCTAGCAAGGCAGCACCAGGAAGAGAGCAGTAACAGTTCTGGTGAGTTGACAACTTGTTGGCAGATGCTTTCATTGGAGAGTGTGTAATAGTTTAATGGCAAGCAGAACTTATCATTAAAGGTGACAAGAGGGAGGTTTTTATGAAACCTTAAAAATCATTGGTTCACTGAAGGCAACTGGTAGATTGATGTGTTCCAGGTTGACACCACTAAATGTTCATATATGTTCAGAGACACTGTATTAAAAAAAATCATCTGCCAATTTTACATAGAATCTTGCTTATAAGAATAAAAGTGTAACCCAAACTGATGACAAGCAGTATTCCATATACCTCCATGGCCTGTTTCACACATAGTATGAATCTTAGTGTTATCCAAACTCATCTATTATGGTTCAACTATGGCTTACTGTATTCAACTACCTGATGAATAAAAATACAAACATTGCATCACTTGATAGGAACGGTTATAAGTTTTGTTTTCTCTGTTGGGTTAATAATATAAATGTCTAATTTGGTAACCATAGTACACTCAGATTATTATTATACAGCTCATATCTCTTCATTCTTGCTTCAAAGATTCTTAAATCCCTGAAGCCCTCTAATGTTTTGTGTGCATAAGTTCATGGTCTTCTTTTAGCTATAGTACTGGAAAGTAGGCCCCATAAGGAAATTATAACCAGGGATAGGTATTATTTAAGGAAACTTAAAGGAAAACGAATTTACATTGTTCATATTCAGACTAGCTGTTAGGGTTAGGGTTAGGATTAAGGTACTGGACTAGAATGAAGAAGAACCAGCTTTAATTTCATCCTCTGAAGTGGAAGATCACTAGTGGGCTTTGGTTTAGTCACTCTCTCTATCTCTCTCATGCTAACCTATCTTATAGATTTATTCTTATTAGGACAAACATGGAAAAGTTAACAAGTATACCTTGATGAGCTCCTGGAATCAAACCAGAATATAACTCTAGGACACAAATTAGTTCATGCATAGATATTCAATTCATAACTGAGAATAATAATAAAAGCAAAAACAATTTAACATCATACTTTGTCCCTTGACACTTTTTATTCCCATTCGAGTTTTAAGTTCATCAGAAATTGTATCAAACTTTATTAATGACCTAGTCCTTCAAGATAACCATATCATTATTCATCTACATTTCTGGTATTATATTCATTAATTAGGTCCCTAAACGTTTAATACATTTACTAGCATTATACTGTTTCTTTGTATTATACTGGCAGGCCTCCCCCCCCCCTTTCCTTTCTTAGTCATATTGATTTGATCAGGCATGGTTTATTAGCATTTAAATCTGCTAACAGCCTATTATCATTTTGTTCGTGGCCAAAATCATTACTGGATTCAATGCAGATCAAAAGTAAATGTTAAGTAAGGTGAATACAAATAAAACATTATAGAGCTAATATGACATTCATTAATATATAAGAGTAATAATAATGACAAAATCAAGACTAGAAGACAAAACAAAAACAAAAACACCAAAACCCAACCCTCTGGCTAAAAGTACATGCTGGTGAAAGTTAACTATTTGATAGCTCTGAGATAAATTACTTCAAAAAATAATTTGACATTTATAAATGATTAGCTATAATTGAAGACAGTTTTGAAGTATTATAACAAAAATGATATTTTTCTTTTTCTCTTCCTTCCTTTTATCCTTCCACAACATAAGAAAAGGGAAGACATATTCCCGCAATTTAGTCATGCTTCTTCCCTCACACATGCAATTTTCATGTTCAGTTTGAACTTTACCACTGATCTAGCTGGACATGACACCTGACTCAATTCCAATGGTTAAAATTGTCCTCTAAACCAGAACAGAAAGCCATAGTTTAATGTTAGTTTTTAGATTAGAAGGTAAGTCTAGCTATAACATTATTTTTTTGTGTATCCAACTAAGCTTGTGTAAGATTAGTCACAATGAGGTGCTTTGTGCCTCTAAGGCATTGTTATTGAACCTTAATAATTTTAAAATAGTGGATCTGAATTCCCAGAACTGGCTGGCTAGGGAATTTTGGGAGTTGAAGTCCACAAATCTTAAAGTTGCCAAGAAATACTGCTCTAAGGCAAAGCACCATTCACTTAATAGAGGCAGAAAGCCCGTGTGAAGTCCTCAGTGAGGCAAACTGCATAGGCTTGCAGCTTTGTTTTAGTTTCTTCTGACACCCACAAAAGCCAGAATCTGCTTCTGTACAAATGAAGAGCTTGTGAAGAAATCTCTCCGGGCTAGTACAAATGCTGCAAGGGGCTGTATAAAAGATCAAAGCAAAGCGATTTGACTTTCATTTTCATCTTAGACATAAGGGCAGTGGGTCTACAAGGGGTATGGAGCCAAACGATGATTTGCACCAATGCAATGCAAACACTATCCTTTTTGTACATGTGTTGTGGTACAGTTTGCATGTATGAAAGGGGTGAACTTTGCTTTGCAATACTGCTGTTGTCATTTTTGTTGTGATTCCTGCAGATATATTGGTGAGTCACCGAACAACTTCTTGTACGATCAGCAAAGTCCTATGTGTGTCTTTAGTTAACAATAACCATGAAATTATGAACGGAAAGTGAAGTGATTAAAAAAAGAGATTCCAGAGTACGCTTTTTGTTTCCAGTTCTTATCATGGTCTAGAGAAATATGGAAATATGTCCCTTGTATGACTTGTGGACTTCAACTGCCAGAATTCCTGAGCTAGCCATGCTCAGGAGTTGAATTTTGTCAGTGTTTCTTGCAAAAATCAAATCCAGAAGCACACACAGATAAAATGATGCAGCAGGATTCATTAACTTCTTTATATTCACAATAATACATGGAGTAAATTTACAGTGCCAACAGCAGATTCACATTTCGTTTCAGCAGAGCAGAAAAAGTTCACACACACACTGGTTTCAGTTTCGTTTCTCTGCACAGAATCAGAAGCTGCAGACTAAGACATGGCCTGGCTCCAGTCTGCCTCAGCTCCCAATTGGCTGAGTTGCTATGCCTTTTCATTGGCTGACCTTGTTACCATGTCTTCCCAGTCATGAATATTCTGACAAACTCCACAAGTCGTAAAGGGGCCATAGTTCTCCACCTCTGGTCTAGAGGAACATTTGCCCAAAAATATCTCATATATGAAATATAGTGTACGTATTTTCCTTTTACCTGCCCCTTTGTTAACTGAACAAATGAGAGGAAAATTTCAGTGTACTATATGCACACTCAGATGTTATGAATTACCTTGCAGGCCTCATTTTCCTCTTTGACCTCAACCATCCAAATTTTCTTTACAAGCTGGGGAGAAAAATGATCCAGGGTACTTACATTTCCCAGTTAGCACTGTTGAATAGAAACCAGTTTCATTTTGCATATAATAGTTGGTTAATAAACAACCATAATTTGCCAGTAACAAGCCAGGACTGAAGTTGGCAGAATATGAATATAGCAACACATTTTTCAGTCCAGGAAAGACAGAAGGATTTTTATCAGTAGCACAGGAAATAATCACCAGCCAGCTCTCCTTATAAGGTACAGCTGTTATATTTCTGTGTGGGGATTTCGCCCCTTTATCATAAGCTGAATTCCATCCCTCCATTCCCATACATATGGATGAGGAAGTAAAGAAGACTAGACAGCAAGAGAGAAATACTTATCTGCTGTCTAAATATATCACTTATATAGTACAGAAAATAAAGATTTAAGTTATTCATTCACTCTCCCTTCTAGTTTTATTCCTGACTTTTCTTTATATTTTCTTTCCAGTAAAGACAATTAAGAGAAACATTTATAGCTGATTTGGCATGTAGGTCTAACTCAGCAATTAGAAGCTAATTGGGAGAGGAAAAAATGGGTATTTTTATCTGGCTGCTGAGTAGATTTCTTTTGCCCCATTTTTTTTTTGAAACCACCCAATACTGCTGTGCTGTGGCCTGAGGAAGTTGGGTGACAGATTAATTATACAGCAAAACTAAATTTATTTTGTCTATTCTTTCCCTTGGTTTCACCCTTAAATATCTGTAAGTACTTCATCAGAAACAACCCAAAAAAGTTCATCCAGTACTTAGGAGATGTATTTTCCAAATTGCTTTAAATTGCTTCTGCATTCCATTTTTAAAAACGAATTAACCCTAGTTGATTCACTATGATAGATTTTCTCTAGATTACCAGACTTTTTGTCTCCCAAACCTTCTCAACCCAGTTTGTTTATTTATTCAAATGAATTATATGACCAACCATGAAAATATGCTAACAACATCACACAAATTGTTTACAATCAATATCCTTTGTAACACATATGACTAACAATGAAAACTAAGTATCTAATAGTCCATCTGGGGGGAAAAAAAGGAAAAGACAAACATCCATAAATTCTGGGCTAAACTAACATCCTAGTCTGATACCTGAAAGCTAGTCTTCAGACCCTTTGCAAACCTAAGATGTTCAGGTGCATCTGAATGTTGGGTGGAGGATCCTGTTCTATTGAGCAAGGATGCTAACTGAGATGGTACATATCTTGGGCCCTACTACATGACATTGTTTCCTAGAAGGTGTTCAGAGACTGCCTTACCTTGCTAGATCTGTCGTGATCAGTGCCAGGCAATACTATAAATAATTTAGTTTTATGTAGTACTTTATAGATGATCACCAGCATCTTGAAGCTTATTGGAGGCCATTGCAACTCATGAAGTAGGGCATCCCATGCTCTACACACCACTACATTCTGGACCAATTGCAGTTTTTAGATATTCTTCAAAGGCAGCTCCATATATAGCACATCCAGGTGGCAACCAAGGCATGAGTGACCAGGTAGGGTGCATTTGGTTCACTAGATATGGGTAAAGACTATGCTGGCCAGTGGCCATGGCTTCTACTTGAACTATGAGTCAGAATGCTCTCCAAATGTGTACTGATTTTCAGGGAATGCTTTAGGCATGAGAGCTGACTGGGTGACTTTGGGCCAGTTACTCTCTCTCTTTTAGTCCAATTCATCTCACAGATATGTGGTCATGGAAAAAAGAAGAAGTCAGACTATTAAATATGCTGACTGCCTTGAGTTTTTTATATATTTTGATTCATTGTATATTTATTTATTTTTATTTATTTAGCACTTAGCAATAGACTTAGACTTACCGTATTTTTTGTGCTATAAGATGCTCCGGACTATAAGACACACGAAGCTTTTGGGGAGGAAAACAAGGAAAAAAGATCTGCCTCTCCCTCCCAGCAATTTGTCTCCTTGCAGCAGACAGCAAACAGCCTGGTCAGCTTCAGCACAGCCTGATTTAGCATGAGTAGTTGATTGGCCGTTGAATTGGCCTTCTGGAATACCACCGATCAGCTATTCCAGGCTGTGGGGATTACTGCTGCCCATTGCTGCCACCACCTATCGCTGCCTCCACATGCCCCATTTTTGGCCTCCATGTGCCCCATTTTCAGCCTCTGTGCGTCCCATTTTCAGCCTCCATGCCTCCCATTTTCAGCCCATTCCAGGCAGTGGGGATCATTGCCGCCCGGAATGGGCCAAAAATGGGATGCGGGAGGCTGAAAATGGGATGCACAGAGGCCGAAAACGGGGTGCATGGAGGCAGAGATAGATGGCAGGGTGGCAGCAATCCCCACAGCCTGAACAGCTGATTGGCAGTGTTCCGGGAGGCAATCCAACCACCAATCAGCTACTCATGCTAAATCAGGCAGTGCTGAAGCTGACCAGGCTGTTTCCTGTTTGCTGCAAGGAGGCAAATTGCTGGGAGGCAGAGGCCGAAGGGTGGGCAGGGCTTCGGCAACATTCGCTCTATCAGACCTACAGACATTTCCACCCACTTTTGGAGGGAGGAAAGTTACATTTTATAGACTGAAAAATATGGTATATACCACTTCACAGTGCTTTGCAAACCATTCTAAGAAGTTTACAGAGTCAGCATATTGCCCCCAACAATGTGAGTCCTCATTTTACCAACCTCGGAAGGTTGGGAGGCTGAGTCAACCTTAAACTGGTCAGGATTGAACTGCTGGCAGTCAGCAGAATTAGCCTGCAATACCGCATTCTAACCACTGCGCCACCATTTATTTATTTACTTACTTACTGTATATTGTATATTTACAATCATATTGTATATTTAGAATCATGTCAGTGTGATGGGTGGCTACATGAATTTGATTAAAACAAGATTATCAGTATTTATTTTACACACACACACACACACACACACACTCACACACACATACACACACATACATGGTAATCTTGTTGAATTTTGCTGCTTCTGATGAGTTGTAAAATGTCTGAAACTCATATTAACCATGCTTGCTTAATAGTTGTAGTTACTGTAACTCTTAAGTTAACAGAGTTAAAGCAACAGAGACACATACTGTAACTACCTCTCATATTTCATCTGCTATTTTCAAATAAACCATAAAAACCTGTGAGGCATATGTTGTGAATGTTTGCCTCAATAATTTGTGTCAATCGTTCCTGTATCAACTTTTGTTGCCTAAAATGAAAAGCTTAACTGATTCCAACTGGATCCGCTAAGGAGAAATCCATCTGTGACTGTGAGTCCCTCTATAATTATGTGAAATTAAAAAGTGATGTTGAGTTGTACTTGATTTGTAACAGACCCGTATAAACTGTATAGACAGGAAAATTATACCAACAAAAACAAAAACACATCAACCTTACAACCTCATTTTTTTTTTTTGTTAAAAATAAAATAAGCCAAATTAAGGAACAGAATATATTCCTGATGACACAGAGACTTGGACAATTCTGATTCACTTGTCAGCTAAACATAAGGAATGAAGGAGTCCAACGGGATTCTTTGCAACTTTCCATAAAATGAGTTTCTGTTCTGGGAAATGATTGTCCATGTATTGATAATTATACCCTATAGATGGACCATGAAACAGAATTTCACCTCAAAATTAGCACACCCAAAGAGTGGTCCCATCAGGGATTGATTGATTAAATTTATATGCCTTGTGGTTTGAGGAAACTCTGCAGTTTACAATATAGTTTAAACATAGAGACATAAAAACAATTGAATAAAGCAGATTAAAATTACAAAAGGTTAAATATAAACTAAAAGATCATGAGTTTTAGCAGCACAACAGTGGTGTCGTGTCACTACAACAACTACGCCCAGTTTACATTCTTCTTCAGGGCTCCACCCTAACTGACAGAGGCAGTTTTAAGATTTTTCCTGAAGGCCAGAAGGATGGGGGCAGATCTTACCTCCAGTGGCAAGATTTTCCAAAGGATGGGTGCCATGGCAGAAAGGGGTCTTCTCCATTAGATAAATCCCATCAGATAAAATTTCTTGGCTGATGGGGTCCACAGTAAGCCCTTCTGCCAGAATGAATCAGGCAGGCCAATCCCATTGGGGCAAGATGGTTCCTCAGCTGTCCCATGCATAAAGGTGATGACCAAACCCATTTTCATCCCCATGATAAAACCAGCATTGGACCATTATGACCCAAGCTCCATCTTTCATACATGTATATGACATGTAGATAGATACAAAAGGGATGGAGTCATTTGATCCCCTCATCCTACCACATCCACTAAAAAGAGGAAGCTATCTGTTCCCATTCTGTGTGCTTCCCGGTAAGTGAACGGACAGGGAAAGAATATGTATATGGTAGATGTCTCCTCTCTGTGTTAACATGTTCATTCCCTTTCCTCTGCTTAATCAGGGCCAGAATGTGTCTACATTGGCATTCTACACAATTGTGGGACCAAAATGTTATTCTACAGAAGAGAAGAACAAGGAGAGAAAAAAGACTCCTGAAGAAATTTGGAAACTCCTGGATTATGGGACCCCGGATTGTGTTCCAGCTCTAAGAACTTTAATGCTTTCAGGTAACTCCATAAAGATTCCTCTCAGAGACCAAAGCATTCTGAGCCTTAAGAGTCAAAACCTAAGCTTTGAACCTGGGATTATTTATTTATTTATTTATTTATTTATTTATTTATTTATTTATTTA
>WNWU01000005.1:6860821-6910462 GCA_012654045.1 Ptyas mucosa
TTATTTATTTATTTATTTATTTATTTATTTATTTATTTATTTATTTATTTTTAACATGTATTTATATGCCGCCCTTCTCCCGAAGGACTCAGGCGAACATTATATGGAAAGATAATGAAGGAAGCTGGAAATATTAGTCTTCTACTGTATGTCCAGGAAACAGAAGGTTTCTTTCTCAGCTACATTTTGCTCCAATTGATATTCTTGGAAGTGTCATGTATAACCAGTAATCCAATTTGGATGTTATCAGACATGCATAATAGAAGCCAGATCAGTCTCTTCCAGGAAAGGCCTGAACTGACATCATTTTGACTGTCTAAGTGTACAGTTTAACTAGTGTACCACCTGGTTTCCATGAGAATACAGCCTGCACATGCCATGAAAGTTTGATTACTATAGGCTGCAGGCAAAACATTTTCCTTCAGAGGGCCAAATGTGATGCAATATATCGTTTGTGTCTGATACCTCAAACATTGTAGAGCAACATGTCCAGGGCCTCCACAAAATGTGGCATGTGTTCTCATTTAATCAAATCCAAAAGATGTATATAAGTTAATTATAAACCTTCTGATAACAATTTCCTCTATTTAGTTAATTAGTATAATAGTTAAATATAGTTAATAAAAATCAGGACGGCTGTGGCATTCAAAATTCTGGTTTATTTGGCTTATTTCATGTTTGTGTACGCTATTAGGAAAACATACACTTTCATGTGGCATTCATGATGCAATATACAATACAGAAAAAAAGTCTTTCATGTTAAATAATTTGAACTAGTAATAACCTTATTTAGAGCCAACTTTCATGATAATTGATTCATGTATTTCACTTAGCTGTTTAACAAGGAAAGTTAATATTTAATTAGCTACATCTGTAATGCATATAGGCTTCCAGTTACATATTGAAAGTTTATGTTCTTTGCAATTTCTCTCATAAATCTCTAATTTTTATGAAGAGAGACTTCTCCCTATCTACAGATGAGAGATTGCAGTGCAGGGAGAAAAAATCCAGTCAGCACTGTCTGTTCTGTTGATAGGAGGTCACTGATACAACCTTTACATTTAAATCAACATTATTACTTATATTACTAAATAAACATATTGATCGATTTATTGATTATGTGCCATCAAATTGATGTTGACTCTTAGCAACTGCCTAGGTAGATTTTCTATGTGACAATCTATGCCCAGCCTGATCATTCCGGTTTTCCATTATAGGTTAATTGAGTCCGTTCCCTTCCAGCTGGCTGTTTTCTTCTCTTTCCTTCCATTTTTCTTCACATTTTCTTCATTTATTTATTTATTACATTTATTCATGCCTTTTTTAGAGAACAATGTCTTCATAATATCTCTGAAGCACGATAAGCATGATTAGAACAATTAACCAGTGGAACAGCTTGCCTTCAGAAGTTGTGGGTGCTCCATCACTGGAGGTTTTTAAGACGAGATTGGATAATCACTTGTCTGCAATGATATAGAGCATGGGTATCAAACTGACAGCCTGTGGGCCAGATGCGTCATGCACAGGCCACACCCATCCCAGCTCCGCGAATGGGAAAAATGTCGCAAAATATCATGCAATGGCAACCTGACACTGCAAGTTTGACACCCGTGATATAGAGTCTCCCTCCTGAGCAAGGGGTCTAAGGTCCCTTCCAACTCTGTTGTTATTCTGATAATTTCAGTTTGCTCATTTATGAGTTTATTTTTTAAATAATTATTTGTCTTCTTGGCTGTCCATGTAGTTGTCAGGAGTCTAATCCAACACCAAAGTTCATAAGCATCAATAGTCTTCCTAACCTGCTCCTTCAAATTCTGAACCAAGTCTCTTAGATGAATATACAGCATGGAGGCTGTGACATTCTAACGTACCACCATCCGCGACTTATGATCAGAATTGGGAACAGAATTTCCATCGCTAAGCAAGACGTTTAAGTGATTCTTGCCAGAACCTTTTTCCATGATTGTTAAGCAAATCACTGCGGTTCTTAAATGAATCACACAATCGTTAAGTGAATCCAGCTTCCCCCATTCACTTTTTTGACAGAAACTGGCTGGGAAAGTCGCAAATGACGATCATGTGACCCCAGGTTGCTGTATACATGCCGATTGCCAAGTGCCCAAATTTTACTCATGACCATGGGAAATTGGGGATGCTAAATGCAAGGTCTGGTCATCAGTCACATTTTTCAGTGTCACTGTAAATTCAAGTGGTCACTAAATGAACAGTGGTAAGTCGAGAACTATGCGTACTGCATTGCAGTGGTGGGTTGCCCCCGGTTTGGTCCGGTTCTATAGAACCGGTAGTAAAACCGTCAGGAGGCTCCGCCCACCCATCACAATATCATCGGTGATCTGCACATGTGCAGAAGAGAGCGAGCGCACTCTTCAGGGGTGGGTTCTACTTACCTTTACTACTGGTTTGCAATGGGGCTGCATCCTGATGCGTCCTGATGACGTCAGGGTTGGTGGGCAGAGCCTCCCACTGGTTTTACTATCGGTTCTATAGAACCAGTCCAAACCTGGGGCAACCCACCACTGATGGTCCCGTTGTGAACCAATAGTAAAGGTAAGTAGAACCCACCCACCCCCGCTGCATTGGTATCTAAGTGTCTTAAAATACAGGACAGGTTTGAGTTTTTAAAAGAAAAAAATATTTCAATGCTTTGATTAGAAAGAAATATTTTCAGTGACGATCATGTTCAGAGATTTAAGTTCTATCCCATTTTGTCTTTTGCTTGACGGGGAGAAAAAGGTCTTTTTCTCTTTTTTGCAGAAACAAGAGCAGAGAAAAACTAATGTAGCTCTTTTCAGTCTGTGCACTGAAGCAATTTATAAGCCCCAAGGTATTATGTACAGTATCTATGTAATGTCAATAAATAAATAATGGATTGTATTACACTGGCTGTAAAGGGCGTTGTTTAATTATCAGTATCAACTAAGCTACAAATGGATCACATATATCCACTTTTGGACTAGAGTTCTTTGAGGCTCACCTTCAATGCTGTATCAGAAATTGGGGAGGGGGAGGCGTTCACATGGAATTGAATGGAAAATAAATTGTATTCTGTTTATTATTATTTTATTTTATTTTATTTATTAAACTTTTATACCACCCTTCTCCTTTCGGACTCAGGGCGGTGAACAGCCAGAATAAAAACATTTATACATAAAGTTAAAAATAATTTTAAAATAGATTAAATAGAATTTGTCCCATTAATTTAAAATATTTCGATTTAAAATCAATATCATTTTAAAACCAAGATAAAATCAGGCCAGCCCAGCTAACTGAAAAAGGTGAGTTTTTAGGGCCCAATGAAAAGTCCGGAGGTCTGGGATCACCCGTATCTCTGGGGGTAGGTCGTTCCAGAGGGTTGGCGCCACCACAGAGAAGGCTCTCCTCCTGGGGCATTGTCTGGCTGATGGCACCCAGAGGAGGCCCTCTCTGTGGGAGCAAACTGGCCGGTGGGAGGCAATTGGTGGCAGAAGGCGGTCCCGTAGATACCCCGGCCCTAAGCCATGGAGCGCTTTAAAGGTGATCACCAACACCTTGAAGCGCACCCGGAAGTCCACCGGGACCCAATGCAGCTCACGCAGGAGAGGAGTCACAAGGGGAGCCCCGTGTAGAGAGCGTTACAGTAGTAACGCTCTTGCTTAAGAGATCAGAAATATTTGATTAAATATGCATCTAAAGAGCCATGGTTAGAATGCAGTACTGCAGGCTATTTCTGCTGACTGCTGGCTGCCTGCAATTTGGCAGTTTGAATCTCACCGGCTCAAGGTTGACTCAGCCTTCCATCCTTCCAAGGTGGGTAAATCCAGGACCCAGATTGTTGGGGGCAATATGCTGACTCTGTAAACCGCTTAGAGAGGGCTGTAAAGCACTGTGAAGCAGTATATAACTCTACATGCTATTGCTATATAAATAAATACTCATATGTGGAGTTCTCCCACTTCCCCTTGTTTTGAGATGAAATGCAGGTAGTCCTCAAGTTACAATAGTTCATTTAGTGAGCATTCAAAGTTACAACAGCATTGAAAAAAGTGACCGATGACTGCTTTTCACACTTATGACCGCTGTAGCATCCTCATGGTCATGTGATCAAAATTCAGTTGCTTGAGAACTGACTCATATTTATGACGGGGTGATGTGATTACCTTTTGCAACCTTCTGACAAGCAAAGTCAATGGGAAAGCCAGATTCACTTAACAACCGAGCTATTAACTTAATATGTGCAGTGATTCACTTAACAGCTGTGGCAAGAAAGGTGGTAAAAGGGGGAAACATTCACTTAACAAACACCTCACTTAGTAACAGAAAGTTTAGGCTCAATCGTGGTCGTAAGTCGAGGACTACGTAAGTCGATTATGGTTGATCTTGAAAAGCTAAATGGATCAAACTTGGTTAAGGCTTGAGACGATACAAGCAGGAAATTGTAGGGTTCTAGATTAAATTGGAAAATAAATTTAAAAAAAAATAAAATTCCCAGAAACAGTAATGGTAAATCACTCCTGCACTCTTATCAAGAAAATAATACCGTATGGATATTTCATATGGCCAGTGCAAGTCAAACTCAGCTCAGTGTGGGTACCTTAGAGATATATGCAAGTGTCTCATTTTCCACTCTAGTGTTTCCAGTGGTTTGCAATCTCATCTTCTTTCTACATGATAAAATTCCATCAGAAACCTGAAACTGTTAGCCTCTGGTAAGGCTTTGTTCCCTTAAGCATTAGGCCAAGAGGGTTAGTTGATCTATGGTGGTGATTTACTTTTTTGTTCTGGGGATTGTTGTGTTAACCAGGATATCATTTTTGTTCTGGGGATTGTTGTGTTAACCAGGATATCATGGGCCATATGTTATCGCAGTGGTTTTAATCTTTTATGCCATCCAGAATAACTGCTGCGAGATGAGTAGCTCTCTAAGCCATTAGAAAGTTTCTCCTGGGATTAAGGAGGAACTTCCTAACAGTGAGGACAATTGACCAGTGGAACAGCTTGCCTTCAGAAGTCATGGGTGCTTCATCACTAGGGTTTTTTTAAGAAGACACTGGACAGTCACTTGCCTGAAATGATATAAGATCTCCTGCCTGAACAGGAGACTGGACTAGAAAACCAACGAAGTCTCTTCCAGATCTATTCTGATTGATTTAAATAAATCAAATAAGTAGGATGTTCTTAAATTTCTACTCCGGCAAATTCTCTAGAATTTCACACCTGGCCCTATATTATCCATTGTAATATTGTCTTGGTAGCTTCTGCTTTTCCTATCTTCCATGGGACACTTTATCTGTTGTGTGAGAGATGGCTCATACAAGCCTGTGCTGCCTTTTGGGTGAGTAAAAGGTTAAAAATGGGTTGGGGGGATATAATGAAATAAATGTTATAGTCCTGGGTATGTAACATCATGGTGAAAGATATTGTGGTCCCCCCCTCCAATAATTTGTAAACTAACAATGTCTAATTCTCCCTTGTAAGACTGAACACTAGACTTACTGTGCATGCCTATCAATGGCACTGCATTTTAAATATTCCACATTTTGCTTAAAATGAACACTCCATCAAATTGTTTATGGCAAAGATGGATAATCTTCCCTGGCTTCTGCAATATGCCAGCTAAGTGGTATTTCTCGATGGTTCATTGTGTCTTGTTCTTTGTTGGTTTTTCTTGTTCAGTGTTCTTGAACTGCTATTGCTGGAAGTACTTAGCCGAGAGATTCACAGAAAAAGCACATTGCATGGGGTGGATGACCTATGAAGTCAGACATAAAAGGCTTCTGTTTCATTCTCATCTCTTCCCCCCCCCCCAACATTGTTCCACTTGATTCTGAAGGATTAGTAGCTGTGTGACACTACACAGCAGTCATTTTGCTCCCTTGAGTAGCCAGTTAAATTTGTCAATCTCTTGTTCTCTTCTCTCTCTCTCTCTAGATTTTCCCCCAACAATCAGTCAGCTGCAGGAGCCTAAAGACAAATGCATTGTTCTGTTTCATTTGAAACTTGCAGTATTCTGAGAAAAGGTTCACACATTGTACAAATATTTAAAATGCCTTTAGGCCTCTTATTATTAAATATAGTAAGGTAAAGGCTAGAGTAGCACATTCACTCAGCTGTTTAGCTGAGTGAATCTTGTTTGGCTCCAAACAATCTTGGAGCCAACAGGAAATCATACCTCCCTAAATCCTGCTGCTTCCTCAAAAAGACTTTATCATGTATGTAAAATAGGTTCATGCCAGGGGTGGGTTCTACTTACCTTTACTACTGGTTTGCAATGGGAGCGCGCATGCGGGCGCTTCTGGACGTGAGCAGATCACCGATGATGACATTGTGGAGGATGGGCGGAACCTCCTACCAGTTTTACTACTGGTTCTATAGAATCGGACCGAACCGGGGGCAACCCACCACAGGTTCATGCTGCCATTCTGTCCGTGTAGATTTTGTGTTTGACATTCCAAGGACCATGCTATGATGGTTGTATTAGTTGAAACTGTAATCTTGCCCAACATCTAATAGGTGAAAAGTCTCTTCCAATTGACATGCAGAAGACTCTGGTTACTTGGTCACCTACATGTTCTTTTTCCTTTTCTCTCATACCCACTGAGTGATGGGAACAACAACAATAACAACGCACTTCCTTGATATGGTTTTGGGCTTGCATGCTCTGAGAAGGATGAGAACCGTGCCAGAGATTCAACCACACTGGATAGGTTTTGCCAGAGGACCCAAATGAAGATTGCCTCTCCCATAAATAATATGGTGAGATTTAATTTACACATACCAGATTGATTGTCACCCAGATCAACAAGGACTGCATTGGTGTTGAAGTTCCTGGACATCTGGTGTGAAATGGGCTGCAGGACTCAGATCTGTTGGCCGAGCAACCAGAGTCAACAGCTGCAGGATTACTGGAAGAAAAATTATTTACTTGGAACACCTTATGTCCTGCAATGATACCTTTAATACCATCAGACAATCACAACTGCTTATCTCAAGTCCTTGGGAAAGTCTCAATAGGTAGATAAAAATGCCAAATCCAGTCTAACATCTCGCTGACTATGCAATGAACCATAATACTTTCTTATAACTATGACTACTACTAGATTGGCTATTATATTCCAGAAAAGAGAGTGGTCCTATTTCTTGGTTGCCATGTGATGGTTGAAACAGATGCAATCCCTGGATAAGTTTTGTTGAAGAACATCAGTTTGAGAAGTGGGGGTTTATAAAAACGAGGAGTCAGAGCTTCCCAGGAAGAAGTGGCCACCAGGAAGGGAATTTCCCATTAGATGAACTACGGAAATATTAAAGCCAAGTTCTCGGAATTATACTTTCCATTACATGTGCTAAGCCAAGAATGAGAGTTAATTTCAGGGTTGTACGGTTGATCAGTTAATCAATCCATTTCAAAAGTCGTTGCGGAAGCAGATTTTTGGTCTTCCTCACAGCCTAGCTGCAGAACAACTACTGAGCAGAAGGAGGTAGTCCCATAGTAGACTTAACAGATCAACTGGGGCAAGCAAATTGCAATCTCTGACCTTGTAATCACAAGTCTCCTCTTCCATGGATCATAGGGAATCTGGATGGGAGGTCTTGAGATGGGATAAGTATAAAAATACTATTTTCAGAACAGAGCACCTAAAGCTGCTTCTGCTGGGGAATAACAAGAAGATAGAAGTCCTAGTATGTAAGAGAAAGTTTCTCTGGGACTAAAAAGCCCATCTTTTTGCTTCCACTTTAAAGGGAGAAAGGAAACCTGGATAATGTAGCTCTTGGAGTCTGGCCCAATAGGAAACCTAAAAGTTTTCATTCTCTTAATCTATTGAACCAGCCAATATTTTACCTTGGTTAGAAGGCTTTTCTAAGGGGAAAGTGGGGGGGGGGATTGATGCTGGGAAAGAGCTCCCTTGTGGAAAATGGAAAAACAAAACAAGTTTAAGAAGACATTAGGATAGTCTGCTCAAATAGTTCCCTTCTCATAAGTAAAGCTCTCCCCAAACAATGAGACCTACCCCAACAGTAGCGGCTACACCTTAATACCGCCATAATGAAAAAGCAGAAGTTGCGCCACTGTTGTTACACCTAGAAGCAGTTATATAGTCTTATTATGTAGTTGATGTCTGCACTGACTGCTTCTGTGTCTTTTGCTGCAGTAAACACAGCCACCTACCGTGTTTTTGAACTTTGCAAGGTGTGTGTTTTCTTCAACATCCCATAGGGAGATGGAGCATTCCCAGTCTCTAACACAATAGCTAATGGGAAACGATTATAAAATGCTTTTTCTCTTTCTGCTGAGGCACAAGGTGATTCATAGCCTTTACCTCTCACTTGTGTTTACCTTATTTGTATCTGATGGCTGAGCCCAGTGGGATGTAATTCCCTCCATCACAATCAGCAGAAACTTTTCCATTCTCTTCAGTGAGAGAGGATGGTGCCAGGGTGAGAAAACACAGGAAGAGCTTGGACAATGAAAGGTAAGCTGTTGCTTATTTGGGGGAAAGATTTAGGACTGACAATCGTAGAATAGATATCTGTTGGGCAGTAGAAAATTAACTGAATGGGAAGCTTTTATGAAACTTTCTCATCCAATGGATATAAAGCCAGGCTAGTTTGAGTGCTTTTAACGATGAAAATATTTGTCAGGCGAAAGCCCCAAAATTATGTAGAACAATTCAGCCAGAGTTCAGTTCTTTATTTGCTTTCCCACAATAAGCAGAATCTTGTCATACTAACCCTTACTATGCTCAGCCTGATGGATATACCCTGGGAAATTCTAGGGGGTGGCTATCCTAACTCCCCTTTTCTACCTCCTACCAAGCTCCATGTTGTGCTGCCTCTTGTCTTGCCCCTTTTTCTGGAATCTGCCTCCTTCCTAAGAAACGGTTTACAACCAGTCCTCAAACTTCCAACCATAGTAGCATCCTCATGATCATAGGATCAAAATTTGAGCACTTGGCAAATGGCATGTATTTACAATGGTTGTAGTGCCCCGGGGTCATATCATCACCATTTGCAAACTTCCCAGCTGGATTCTGACAAGCATAGTCAATGGGGGAAGTTGGGTTTGCTTAATGACTGTGTGATTCACTTTACAGTTGCAGTGATTTGTTTAGCAAAAAGGATCATGAAACTTGGTGTGATGCACAACAAGGCAGTCCATTAACAATGGACATTATAGTCCCAATTGTGGTTGTATGTCAACTACTACCTATAATCCATCACTCCAGCTTTCCCTCCATAGGCATCACCTCTTACAGTACTATATTTATTCACAATCCAGTCTCCAAAATGAGAAGTCAGAGTATGTAATTACATAATATGATCATGCTTGGCGTATTAAATGTTGCAGTAATCTCTGTCAGTGTGCTAAATCCCCATCAGGCTGTTTTGGCAGTGAAGAACTTTTACGTTTATTAGATAATAGATAGCTAGAGGGTGAGACAACGAGTGAAGAAGATTGGATGGTCAGTGGAAGATCTTTTGCCATTTAGCTAGCTTAAATATTTCAGATATTTCAAAGGCATTAAACACTCCCTGATTATTCTGTCACACATTCATTTTATTTTATTGCTGGTTTTTATCTGAATAAACATATAAATTAAGTGCTGTAAGGTATCAGCCATAACTCAGTGACAGAGGAATGATTTGCAGATGGAGGGTCTCCAAGTCATTGGATTCTCCAGTGAAAAGATAATGAAATTATTTTCCGCTAGAGATCCTGGTCAGATCAGACAATATAGGGCTACCAGATCTGCAAACTCCTGTTTGTCTTTGCTGCCACTGAGTGATCATCCAGAGTTATGCAGAGTCTCTAATCCTGGACTATGTTTAATAAGAAAGTACATGAATCAGGGAGATGTTCAGGTATAAACCTTATAGGGGTGCAAATGCAATTAATTCCTGGAGAGCATAGAGCAATGTGGCTTCATTGATCCAGTAGCTACTTACTCTTTGCCCCATACTTTCTCAATAAACCAACTTGAATAGGGAAGGGCTGTTGTTGATCATCGGTGGAATTTCCTGATACTGTTTCATGCCCATTGTCTGCCTGGAATTTGACAGCTCAGATATGGTCACCGAGTAGGAGGTGCAATGGAAGAGGATGTGGAAAGAAGGAGGAGCAAATGAAGGAAGGAAAAGTAGCACAGAGTAGCTGTTAACATTTTCTCCACTGGTATTCCTTAGTCAGGAGAAGCCTAAGACCCCTGAGACCCCTAAGAAGTCAGGGGAAAAGAAAGATTTTTCCTGGCAATTCCCTGGCAATCTCTATGGGCTGCACCCTTCTGCTCCTACTTTTCCAACATATCTAGGCGTCATGATCACTAAATGACAGCAAATAGGTATAGAAAATTGAACAGTTTGCTAGGGGTTGTCTGAATTGTGGCAGCAGGATACCCTCTCCTCTTTCTGTTCCACAATCTCAATTGCTGTAGCTGGAAGGGTGCTCAGTACTTAACTTCTAACATATTTTTTGAGGGGGAGGAGAGAGGTGGTTGAATGGTTTGCTGTGGATTTCAGAGGTCTCTCCTGAAGCTTTGACTGCAACATCTTTGATGTTTGATAGCTGATGATGGGAAAGTACTCTGCATCAGATCCAAAGAGCCCAATACTGGTAGGGTCCTTGTATAGTAACTGCCTTGGACATTGATCATTTGCAGTTATGACAGTGATGACAAAGTAACTTTGTGACCAATGCCCATATTTCTGTCATTTGCAGCAGTGGTGAAATCCATTTTTTTTTACTACCGGTTCTGTGGGCATGGCTTGGTGGGTGTGGCAGGGGAAGGATACTATAAAATCTCCATTCCCACCCCATTCCAGGGATGGGTACTGCAAAATCCCCATTCCCTCCCCACTCCTGGGCAAAGGATATTGCAAAATCTTCATTCCCACCCCACTCTGGGGCCAGCCAGAGTGGTATTTGCTGGTTCTCCACACTACTCAAAATTTCCGCTACCGGTTCTCTGAACTGTTCAGAATTTCCACTATCGGTTTGCCAGAACCTGTCAGAACCTGCTGGATTTCACCCCTGATTTGCAGTATCTCTCTCTCTCTTGGACATGTGTTCACCATTACAGTCATTTAATATGTGACGTCTGTGCCTGAGATTCTCCCTCCCCCCCATCAAAGAAAGGTGAGATTGTCTAAACAATTTTGCTGCAAACTATGAAAGAACAGGCAGAAGGTCTGAGATGTCATTCATTAATACCGCATCTAAATATGAACTTAGATTACACTTCAATGTTAACCAATTTTTGAGCATCTTTGGCTTCCAAAAAAACATTTTTAGATCATGAATACTGAGTTCACATTTGCAACAATCTGCTGTACTGTATAGGGTTGGAAGAAAATTAATCTCATTGTGAGATTTCCATATTAGAAACATAAATAACAATGGTTTCTGTTGAAGTCTAACATAAGTGTGATTGCACTGCACATGCCACTTATCAGATATACACACAACCTTAACAAAAAGGGCCAAATAGGATCTAGCAAGGACTGTTCTATGTTGTCATTTATTTTAAGAGAGCAGGTTAGCTGGATGACTTTGGACAACTTATTCTTAGCTTCTATTCCACATATGTCAAATAAGAAGAGGACACTATTCTGTTTCTATATCCAACAAAGCAGCTTTGCTATTGATAATGAAATAGTTATGTCCCTCAGGACATAGGCAATGATGCAGTAGCCGTTTATAGGATTAGTATGTAGATTTCATTAGCCCAGCATTATTATCCTCTTATATCAGTGTAGAAATATTAGGGAAGGGATAGCTAAATAGGGTAAATCAGTGTAAGTATAGCTTCCAGGGATGATAATCATTTCAGAATAATGAATGAGGAATAAAAATATGATCCAGCCAATATGCCTTTGGCAATGTTTTTACTCTTATATTGAAATATTTGTAGCATTTGAAGACTAAATAGATGTATTAAATTAATTGTTTAAGATTATTTGTATCCATTCATACTTCCTACAACTTCTATTTTAATTAGGAACATTTTTATATATCAAGAATTCAGCATATTTTCATGACATATTTCTTCCCTTAAAAAATCTTATGCAATTAGCTTCCATTTCCTTTGTACTCTACCCACCATGATTTTGCATAATTTTTAATAACCCTATCGATTTCATAGATATATTTAATAAGATGTTCTAAAAATGGAGCAAGCTAATTACTTGTTGGTTAATAATTGACTTGCTTAAATTTAACTATCTTTCCAGGCTTGTCTGTGATTAAAATCATGTTGTTCATTTATATTTTTGTTTAAAAATGTTGCTAATGACAAAAGTAACATTTACTTTGAAAATTGACAGGAAACCTAGAACTGCATTCCTATTGGTAATAGGTTTTCCATGAGCCTGTGAATGAAATTCTTTATTTCTTTGTAAAATAGGAAGAATGTCGATGATTATAATCAAGATGGATGCTCATGGAGCACAGTAATCTGGTCCAGATTACTGAAGGCACATCAGATAACTGAAGAAATTTCACATCTGCACTCTCCGCTCAATCTTTGGTCTTTGTAGCAAGAACATGCCTCCAATCTGGAGGTCTTGGATTGTGTTTAGTCTATCAATATTGAATCCCTGATTATCAGAACCCAGATGAGGTGGGTGGGACCCATCATCAGAATGGATGACTGCCATATCTCTCACCACTTTCTCTGAAGTGTTTGCAAAGTCTTGGAGAAACCCTTGAGGTTCACCATGCAAGCACTACAAAAATGCTGTGAAAGAAACCGTATAATATTGACACATCCAGCCAAGGGAACTAGAAGCTGCAACTGTTGACAGAACTCGCTGATGAGCTAAGAAGCCTCCACCAAAAATGAGGTCTTACCAAAAACTGATAGAAAACCATGTATGGCATCACAGACTAACATCTACAGTTACTATCACAATGGACTTTCAGTGCCACCACCCCCTATTCTAGATTCTGTCCCTCCAGACTAGAACTTCAGAGCCATATCATTTCTACAGATGAACTGAACAGTGTAACTTCTTTGAACCACAGACACAGACACACACAAACCAGAATGCTCAGTTTAAATGCAAGTTTGTCTAAACCTCATATGACATTTCCTTGGTTTCCAACAATCTACTTAGAAAAATAAGAGGAACTAGGCATACAGTGATTCAATATCCATACTATGGAAATGCAAATTTGCTATTAAAATAAGAGTGTAACATTTTTTGAATGTACGACATTTGTGGCATACTGATTGCTTTGATATGCCTGTTGTCATGGAGGAGGGGTGACAATGAAAGTCTGCAAAAGGACACTGGAACCTCTGAAATTATGGACTGCCCCTGTTAACAGATGGCTAAATAAAATTAATGATTAAGCATACAAAGTGCTCCTTTTTTAACTGATGTTTTGTGGTCTCTGAATAATGCTTCTGCTATAAGCTGAGTGATCCACTCACTTAGAACATCCCGTTGATTTCCATAATCACATTTATAGTTTGGGATATATAACTAAAAAGGAAGAAAAATGATCTGTTAATGGTACATATGGGAGTAAAATATCTTCCTGACAAGATTTTCCTTTACTGCAGTTGACTTTATCTTTTCTGGGCATCATGCCTAAAAGTTCATATATCAGCTTTCTTTTTGAATATATTTGAAATATATACCACCAGCAGCACTATTGCTTCAGCTGATCTTCATTCAATTTGGGCAGAAGCCAGACTATTACAAAATTATTTCATGCTGATACTTCAGCTTGTATCACTTTTGCAAAGGACAGATTTTTCTATCTTTCTGTGGATCGCAAATGTCTTTAAATGGCTCCAGAAAGCATTTCTCAAATGACTAAAATATTTGCATTCCATGCATAATTCTATCAAAATGGATGAACTCTGTTTTACCTGGAAATGGCTGAGAAATTTCAGATATGAAATAAATACCTGCTGGTATTTATTTCTGCAGCAATCTTTCCTTGCTGAACATACTTGCCGAAAAATAGTGTGATATAAACAGTTTGAGCAAATTTACTTTCCTTTTAATTATATCTTATTTCATCCCATAATTGTCAGTTCCATACTTTTTAAAAATTCTGTAACAATATAAGTAGTACAATGTGCTATTTGTGTTTCTGAGATGTGGTAGTTCTGTATCCATCCGGTTCATTGTAGATAAACAGACAAATGCTGCCTTTGAATTCCTAAACAGACCACAAGGTATGTTTATTAATGGTTTGTTTTCTGCTGTGCACAAGGAATGTGCTGGCCCTGATCTTGTATGCAGATGTCAGGTTTTGTAGAACAGGTAACTTACCTGTGGAAAGGAAGCAGCAGTGACTCATCAGGTTTCTTGCCCAACAAAATACCGTCACCCATGCAGAAAAGAATCCTAGTACAAACCTTAGTGTAACATTCAGGTCACTGTTCAGAGATAAGTGTGCATAATTTTGGAAGTCCAGCAGCATAGACCTTAAAATGGTGAAATGGACGATCCATCTTCCCACATAAACAACGGATCCCCTTCTCTCATTTTGGCCTTTACAGAAATATAGTAGAAATAGAAATAGAATAAAAGAGTTGGAAGGGACCTTGGAGGTCTTCTAGTCCAACCCCTTGCCCAGGCAGGAAACCCTACACCACTTCAGACAAATGGTTATCCAACATCTTCTTAAACATTTCCAGTGTTGGAACATTCACAACTTCTGCAGGCAATTGTAAATGGCTTAGGACTTGATTGTGGGACTGATCCTTCCATTCTGAACTTGCCTGGCTATTTAGGTCTGCAAAAAAAAAAACCTTTTGATGAGGCCACAGTCGCCAGATGTTTGGCTATCTGATATGTGAAAGAGACGAGGTGCTGTTACCTGTATGACTTTAGGCACTAAAATATACCAGGAGGAATGTTTGGTATTTAGAAATATCAATATTCAGAAAAATGCCAAAAAGCTGTTCCCTTTTGCCAAGCTTTTTAATTGTTAAATTGATTTTAATTATTCTGATTTTAACTGCAATAATTTTCAGTGTGTATTTTTTTTATTGTAAAAAGTACTTGAGTACTTATTTAACACCATCAGCAAAATTCTTTTGCCCCTTCTCCCTCCTTCCTTCCTTTCTATCAAGAGCCTGTTTCATTTAGAAGAGTGATATGGCCGTACATAATCACTCTCTACTCTGTTCATTATCCCTAAAGCTGAGCAATGAATTCTGCATACATTTCCTACTTGGGTTGATTTGAATATGAATGCAAGATTGCATGTGATTAGAACATAACAACAGCCCTGCTGGATCAGGCAGTGGCTCTTAGTCCAATATTTTGTTTTTTAAGTGGCCAATAAAAAGCTATACACAACTTGCAAGTAGCAGTTACGTCAAACTGCAAGATGGGTAGCAAACACATTTGATAATAATATTGGATGCAATCCCATAACAAACAACTGGACCACCTCTTGAACCTCCTCGGCATCGACAAAATCACCACCAGTCAATTGCAAATGGCAGCTCTATTCAGAACAGCTCACATCCTGCAACAATACCATCCACATCTGCCTATCCCAGACCATTGGCAAAAACTTAATAGGTGGACAAAAATGCCAAATCTAGCTGGAACATCTGGTTGACTGTGCCATAATAATAATATTCTACATACTCCTCACCTACAGGTATTCCACTGTAACTTGCATTTGGCATCATGCAGCCCATAACTCAAGAGATTGTACAAGTGTAATAACCTAGGGTAGACTGAATTTGTCTTTTCTGAATTTAGGCAATCCTCTTTTAAAGCCATCCAAGGGAGTGAGCATCTTGTTGCTTTCCAAAATCAGATGGGCAGCAAATAAATTTAATATACAATACATGAAACAATTCCCATAGGTTAATTTTGTACAGTGTGAAGAAGGGTATTTTTATTTTGTCATTTCTAAATCCCCTTCCAATTTGCTTTATTGGATTGTTTAATGTTTTGGAAGAAGAAAGAAATTTTCTCCCAATTCAATTTTCCCACACTATGTATTTTACATGCTATGTTTCACTTTAGTTGTCTTTTTTTTTTCCTCTAGTCTTTTAGGATTTTCTCACAGGGAAAATATTTGAGCTACCTCATGACTTTTGGTTGCCCTTTTCTACATTTTTTTTGCGGCTGCATTATGTCCTTTTTCAATGTTGTAACCAGAACCGTACAAATTATTCAGAAGTGGACATGCCACAGATTTGTATAACAGCATTACTTTGTTGGCATTTTCATTCTTAATCCCATTCCTAAAGATCTCCATGGTGGAATTTGTTTTTTTTTTTCAGCTGCCTCACACTAAGTTGACATCTTCATTGAGCTATGACACTGTGACCAATGAATCTATGACATTATGACCCCAAGGTCTTTTTCTTGGTTAGTTACCGATAGCTCAGCCCCGTTGGTATACGCTGGGGAGGAGGGACCTGCCCCAGTGCATCATTTTACATTTAGTTAAATTAAATTGCATTTGTCTTTTGAATGACAAATGGAATTAGACTTTGGAGTACTTATAATAACACTTGTTTTTTGCCGTTCAGAATAATTTAGAATTTTCCACAAACTTGGGCAGCTCAGTGTTTAATTAAGTAAATATAATTTATGAACAAGCACTGGTCCCAGTAATGATGCCTCTTATTTCCATGGATTGATACAATTGTACATTTAGCCCTTCCTATTTGTAAACTCTATTAACAATTCGTACAAGACCATGTTCTCTTATCACATGTCTGCAAAGTTTACTCAAGAGCATTTGATGAAGACATTTGTCAAGAAATTTTGAAAGTCCAAGTATATGATATCTCAATCAATTTACTTACAGCCGAAGGGCCCAAATAGCAAGTTACAAATGTAATCTAAAATTTGGCCCTAGAAAAGACAGTTTAGCAAGAAAAATATTTAATAAATATTGCAACGCCCTTAAAACCCCAACCTCATGAATGCATTATTAAAACCTGGTTTTTATAGCCATAGTTAAAAAGCTGGCTGTTTCCTCTGTAAGACTTTTATCTGCAAATAACATTTTAATATACTTACTGCTTTTGATTTTAAAATAGGCCAGATAATGCTGAAGACTCTTATAAAATTCACAATACACTAAAATATGATCTTGTTCAAGATCAACACCATTACAGGCTCAAAATCTTTAAGAAATGAGGATTTTTGAAACCTACCATGTGGCATTCTTGATTGCAATACATTTAATCTGGCTTTCGAAAAGGCTATTTGGTATTTACTTAAATATAATCCATTTGGATATTTAGAAAGCTGTAATTAATTCCACAAGTTACAGGTGAACACAAAACTTTGGCTTTAGCCATTATTTCCTGTACTGAATTATCCCATAATCTTTGTTTAATACAATGAAATGCTGATGTCATATCCTTGGAAAATAAATAGGATCAATGACAATCCAACTAATCTTTTGGGTCACCTGTTTAAATCACATATCTACAAAAGATTCATTTGGGTTTCTTGAAGCAACTGTTCCTTGTTTTTAAAAATGTATATATGCAACTAAAATTTAATAGTTCATAGCCAAGCCTTTGTTTTCAAGGTGTATTGCTCAGTTTTCAGGAGAATAACAGAATTAGAGGATAATTTGAAACATCCAAAACAGGTTTTAAACACTTCACCTGCAGTTGAGCTATGTTATTATTGGCAAATGTAATCCAAATTGGAGCTCCATATAAAATTCAAGATGTAATTTTTGCATTAAATACTTGCATTGCTGTAGCAACAAAAAAAACACCCTCCTTTTGAATAAAAATATTGAGTAATGGGCCATCATAGAAGATTTTGCTTTTAGAAGTATTACCTTGCAATGATGTTGCCAGGATAGAACATGATTTTAAAAAGGCCCAAATAACTAAAATTCTCTACTTGTATGATCTTGAATTTGCCAGAGGTACTTTTTAATTTTTTAAATTACTTTTTTGGGTGGGTGGAGTTGAAGCCCCTACGTGAGGCACCAGTTAAGTTTTGACAAGTAAATCCATTGCAAATCAACCATGATAAACTAAAGCATTGATTTCAAAAGAATACAATATCAGTGCGTCATCTCTATCCACATGCTTGTTGACATCCTTGTTTCAAGATTGGTGAGATAGGATTTATCTTTATGGAATACATGCTTGATTTCATGGATAGCTAACAGCATGCAATGGAATAATGGAAAACATAATAGCAATAAAGGAATCTTTTGTATTCATTCATCTAAGATTCTGTTGATCCAGAAAAATATACGTAGTCCTTGACTTAGGACCACAACTGAAGTCAAAACATTTGTTGCTAAGTGAGGCAGTTGTTAAGTGAATTTTGTCCTATTTTATTACCTTTCTTGCCACAGATAGCAATAGCATATATACCACTTCATAGTGCTTTATAGCCCTCTCTAAGTGGTTTACAGAATCACCATATTGCCCCTAACAATCTGGGTCCTCATTTTTGGGTCCAGGCACGATGTGAACCAGTAGTAAACGGAAATAGAACCCATCCCTGAACTGCTATATCTCTGGACTCCATATCAATGGCTTGTTAATGTAAGTGCACTATTGCTATTATATCTATTATATCTTTTGCTTCTGTCTTTTGTTCCAAATTATTAGAAACAATAAACCTCTGATCTTAAAGTAAGATTCATTGCTTGTGGTTTTGTCTTTGGTTCTTTTAGTAGAATTTTCCTATGACAATCCCAGGACCATGGGAATGATGTCATGGTCTTAAGTGTGAAAAATGGCATTTTTTCAGTACTGTTGTAACTTCAAACGATCATTAAACAAACTGATGTAAGTTGAGGACTACCTGTAGTACCATTTCAAAGTGAAAGTGAGGGTAGTAATGTTTCTTTCCTAAAAGAAGATTTAAATTTGTTTTAAAAATTGGTGGGGACCATGAAATGCTAATGTTAGCTTCCTTTGGGCACTTCATGTTTGAAGGACAGAGACGATCTTTGGAAGACGCGTTCATAGACACGGGATACTAAAATCAGCAATAATCTAAAAATGAAACACACACACACACATGCAATATTATGTTATTGTTGAAAACATACAGTCAGTGGGGGGTTGCTCCCGAGTCTATCTGGTTCTTTAGAACTGGTAATAAAAGTGGCGGGAGGCTCCGCCCACCCACCCAGATGTCATAATTGATGATCTGCGCATGCGCAGAAGCTTCTGCGCAAGTGAAGCGAGCACGCACGCTCCCGTTGTGAACTGATAGTAAAGGTAAGTAGAACCCACCCCTGCATACCGTATGTTTCTTTTATTTATAACACTCCCAAACAAGATGGGCACAGGTCTGGGTGCAGTTTTCCCTATGTGAGCTCTTACTCTTGAAGAGCTGGCAAAAGGACATGAAAAAAACAGTACTATACTATACTGGTGACATAGCACTCTGGATTGAGACAGAAATATCCTCCCTCTGTAGAGAATCTCTATTTCCTTCATGTCTTGTGATTCTGATAATATGCAAATGGATGAATCAAGACAGTATCTATAGCAAAAACTCTCTCTCTCTCTCTCTCTCTCTCTCTCTCTCTCTCTCTCTCTCTCTGTGTGTGTGTGTGTGTGTGTGTGTGTGTGTGTGTGTGTGTTTCTAGCTGCAGGAGTACCACATCAAATGCTGATAGACATGTGTGAAATCAATCATTTTTACTACTCATTATCTCAATGTTTCCTAAAGGACTCAACTCTTAGCTGCAAGACTTCAAGTGCTTAAGCAAGTGATGTATATGACTGTATGAGCGAGGCCTACATCCATCTTCTTAAGCTCTATCTCTTTCATCTACAGCTGTGGACACCATGTGAACCAGATGAATTAGGCTATTGTCTACAGAGGCTGATAGGACTATAAGACCATTAGTGTCTAGAGTGCTGCAGCTCTTATTGCTTTCAGTATGACTGAAGTGATACGCAGGAAAGGAACACTGCATGACCTTTTCTCATTCTTTCTCTTGGCTGGTGGTATTTATCCTGCGCACAAATGGATGATTCCAGGAACAGCACTTTAATAACAGTCTCTGTCTTTTGAAAAGAATGCTTAAAATCCCATTTTCTGGTTCGACACAGCTAAGCAGCATGCAGCGCTGGAATGTGAACTTTCTTTATATAAGGAACTCATCCAAAGTATATTTAACTGCTCTTTGGACTTTTTTGGGGGGAAAATGGTTTGACTTCTGCAATGCCAACACTAGGGTTTTTTTAAAAAAAAAGCTGGAAGAAAAATCTAGCCACAGAACACTTTGATCTATGAAGGAATCCAGAAATTTACTGACACAGTCAAGAATGTGACTGGCTTGACTTTTATATTATGTTACACATCATGGTTCAGTCATCTTGTTTGCCTTACAAGGTTTTTGCAAGCAACATCAGAGCTGTCCTCCTGAGCTGCAGTAGTAACTAGCAGTGTAGCTAAACAGCTGATTTAATGAGTTAGGAATTTAGCACAATGGTGCATTCAAAGAATTCAGGCACCAAAGGCCAGCTGTCAACTGTATTTCCCTCTGGCTATATCTCTACATGTCAAACAACTTTCCTTATTATCTTAACCCAAATATCAATTACTGGAGGGCTGCAAATTATACATCACTGGATTGGCTGATTTTTCCTCTGCTTTTTATGGAAATCGTTTAAGCTATATATCCACATATGCTCTATTTTTATGTTAAACTATAATTTGGCTCTGGATTTTAATTGCTATGTTTACACACTATATTTTTTTTATTGTTGTAAGCCGCTGAAGTGTAGGGATAAACAGAGAAGCAAGAGAGAACTAAATAAATAAATAAACAAAGAAACCTATCTTCTGAAAAATCCCTAATTTAAAATATTATAGAAAGCAGTAGTACATCCATGGCGTATTTTTAGTAAAGTATTATTCTCTTCTAAAATATGTAATGTTACCTGGAATATCAGCTCACAGATGAAATGAAAGGATTAAAAGATAGTTTGTTCAGAAAGAACAGCCAAACTAAAGGAGAGGCACTGTGGGGCTAAATAAAGTATATATTGTGCAGATTTATATAATGATCTAGGAATTTAAGATAAAAGTCCAGGTAATAGCATTTAGATAAGACTACAAGAAAGGGAAAATAGCTACATTCTTGACTGAAAGGGTATACTATGGATAATTGAGCCTGGTAGAAGATTTAGCCATGGTGGCGCAGTGGTTAGAGTGCAGTACTGCAGGCTACTTCTGCTGACTGCCGGCTGCCTGCAATTTGGCAGTTCAAATCTCACCAGGATCAAGGTTGACTCAGGCTTCTATCTTTCTGAGGTGGGTAAAATGAGGACCCAAAACTGTTGGGGGCAATATGCTGACTCTGTAAACCGCTTAGAGAGGGCTGTAAAGCACTGTAAAGCAGTATAGACGTCTAAGTGCTATTGCAATCTAATGTCTACATAAATTCCAAGAAGGAAAATCATAGTAATAATGTGAGATCTTAAACAGTTCCATTGATGAAAGGAGTAAGTAAGACAATTATGAAACATCTGACTGCTATAAAAATGTTTCATTTTCTAGGGCCAGTCCAATTATTTCTGGGACTTTTAAGGAGCTTGATGATGTCATCTGAGAACTTTAAGCAATCATAGAATACAGCAGTGGTGGATTTCTACTGGTTCGGCCCAGATTCGGGTGAACCAGTAGCGGCGGTGGCGGGAGGCTCCACCCACCTGCCCAGACATCACCCCAGACACTGCATGAGCAGAAGTGCCCCGCGCACTCACAGTTACAGACCAGTAGTGAAGGTAAGTGAAAACCATTACTAGACAGTGGTGGGTTGCCCCCGTTCGGACCGGTTTGCAAGAACCGGTAGTAAAACTAGTGGGAGGCTCCACCCACTGACCCAGACATCATCAGGAAGTTTCTGTGCATGCGCAGAAGTGCGTGTGCACGGTCCCATTGCGAACCGGTAGTAAAGGTAAGTAGAACCCACCCCTGCTACTGGAGTACAGATATCAGACAACTTGAATGAGAGCAGTTGTTATCCCTACCTTCAAAAGGGAGAAATTATGATGTTGATACTGGGCAAACCTCCAGAACAGATCATTAAGCAGTCAGATACTAGGCATTTAGAAAAGAGCATTTTGCTTGCCAGAAGTCAGCTTGTTTTTATGAAGAATAAGTCATGGCAAACTAACCTCATTTTTGACTGAATGACAAGTTTAACCAGCCACCATAATGTGCTGGATGTAGTGTTTGTCTTAATTTAAACAAAGCAATCAATAATGTCTTCCACAAATCATAGAAGAATATGAAGCAAAATGTTGGCTGGATCATGCTATTATTGATTGGAAACACTTTACAAGATAGTATCAAGGTTCAGGAAGATCTTGACAAGCTGGAACAATGGGCAGAAACTAACCCAATCATTTTCTGCAGTAACAAATGGAAGGTCCTTCAGTTGAATAGAAAGAAAAATAAATAAATAAAAGCATGACTATATGATGGGAGAGACCATACTGGATAGCAGCACATATGAAGAGGATCTGAACATCTTGGTTGATTGCTTGCAGACATTTCATTACCTAAGTAGGAAATATCATCAGTGTGAGTAAGAGTGGGGCTTGTTCCCATTTTATATACCAGTGATGGCTAACCTTTTCCGGACCGAGTGCCCAAAGCGCGTGCCCGAACCACCCCAAATGCAATGCCACATGCCCTCCCGTATGTGCCCCATCCCCACATGCATGCACGTGGGCCCCTCACATACACCTTGCCCCTGCACATGATTGCACAGCCCCCCGCATGCACCCCGCTCCCCCCACATACACGGCAGAGACACAAAGACCAGCTGGCCAGTGGGAGGCACGCGCGCATGCATGGCAGAGCTGAGCTGGGGCCCACAGAGAGGGCGCTGTGTGCTAACTCTGGCACACGTGCCATAGGTTCGCCATCATGGTTACATACAATAGCTTGCATTGCCATTTTTGTGGTGGTAGGGTTTCTCCTCACTAGTTGCTTTAGGGCACAGGTATCAAACTCAATCACATCACATGGCATATCAAAATGTTTTTTTGCCTTTGCGGAGTTGGGGTGGGTGTGGCCTGCACGAGATGCGTCTGGCCTGCGAGCCGCCAGTTTGACAGCCCTTCTTTAGGGTATTGTTTTCTGCTTGATTGTTTATGTGGTGTTAATTCCTGCTTATCTGGGTGTTGGCTTCTGAGAAGAATGTGTTTGGGTCTTTTGTTTTCTCTTTAGTGTTTTTATTGTCTGTTCTGAATGGGGTTTACATATGTTTTATTACCATGTGTCTTTTGAAGGCTTGTTGGAAGATGTATAGGTGGTCTTTTCTTCTTTTTCTAGTGTTCTGGATTGCTGCAATGCATTTGTACTCTACTGAATAATGTTTGTACATAACTGCTCTTGAGGGAAGTTAGCTTGTTATTTTGGTAATGGAGCACTTGGTTAGTGTGGGCTGTTTTTCAATAGAGTTGCATTTCTAAATAGTATTTGTTACCTCTGCTACTGATATCTAGAAAGGGTAGTTTGTTGTTTTCTTTTTGCCCTTGTCAATGTTATTCCTCTGAATACGTTGTTGGTAGTTTCATCTGTTTTTTCTAATTGTTTCTTTTTTATTACAAAGATGTCATCTATTTACTGGATCTATTTTTGGTTGTATATATAAGAGTAGTTTCTAGTTGCAGTGTTATGGTCTCTACTATGAGTCCCGAGAATGGTTATCCCCTGATTTGTTGGTAAATTCATACATCATACTGAAAGTAGGTAGTGAACAGAGAGGCTTTTTAAAAATATATACTTTATTAAATTTCTACAAAAGGTAAAATATCGAAACCAAAAAGATTAAGAAGGAAAAAAATAGGGGAAGAGAAAGTATAAAGACATAAAGAAAGAATAACTTTCAAGTATTACAGTTACAAATATAAAACCTTTTGATTTACATTTCAACCAATCAATCAGAACAGAGCTGGAAGGGATCTTGGAGATCCTCTAGTCCAATCCCCTCTTCTCGCTGGAAACCCTATACCCATGATGGCGAACCTATGGCACGCATGCCACAGGTGGCACGCATAGCCATATCAGTGGGCATGCCTGCTCAGCTCTGGTGTGCATGCACGTGCCGGCTGTCTGATTTTAAGGTTTTCTGGGCCCACCAGAAGTAGGGAAACAGGCTGTTTCCTGCCTCTGGAGGGCCTGGGGGTGATGGGTAAGGCCCATTTTTCTTTCTCACCTGGCTCCAGATCCTCTCTATGCATCTGGGGAGAGTGGCTTCTATAGATGCTCTGGAGGCTGGGGACAGCAAAACACGTCACTTCCTGTCCAACCGGAAATTGGGAAACAGGCCATTTCGGGCCTCCGGAGGGCCTCTGAGGGAGTGGGAAAGGCTGTTTTCACCCTCCCCAGATGCATAGAGAGGATCTGGAGCCAGGTGAGAAAGAAAAACAGGTCTACTAAGCCATCACGTGCCAGGAAGGGGGGGAGTCATGCATGCATGCGTGGGGTGGGGCGCATAGAATTATCGGTGTGGGCACGTGCGTGCACGAACCTCCCCCACCCCCCTCCCTGGCATGTGATGCCAAAAAGGTTAGCCATCACTGCCCTATACCATTTCAGACAAATGGTTGTCCAATCTCTTCTTAAAAACATCCAGTGATAAAGCACCTACAATTTCTGAAGGCAAGCTGTTCCACTGATTAATTGTTCTCACTGTTAGGAAGTTTCTCCTTAATTCCAGGTTGATTTTCTCCTTGATTAGTTTCCATCTATTGCTTCTTGCCTTGCCTTCTGGTGCTGTGGAAAATATGTTGACCCCACCTCTTCTTTGTGGCAGCCCCTCAAATGCTGGGTATTTCAAAATTAACCAGCATTTCCACAATTATAAACATGGTAGTGAAGTAGAGATTAATGAGGCCCACGAATCTGGTTGTATCAATCTTAGTGTATTTGGCTACGTTGGGTGTCTTATGTAGTTCTGCTGCCATGGATTCTTTCACTAGTCCTAGCTCTATAGATGTAAAGAGTGCTATGACATTAAATGAAACCATAATCTCATCTTCTTCTATGTCTAGGTCTCTGATTTTCTGGAGGCACTGTAGTGAAGAATTGGTAGAATATTTGCTCATCTCTAGGAGATGCCCAAGCTTTTTTTATTTGTAAGTTTTTAGTAAGTTCTTTAGGAACCTTTTGCTTACAAGTGTTGGATTAGATGACCTCCAGTATCTTTTCCAGCCTTCCCATTCTATGTTTTTATTATATGAAATCCAGAACAACTGTCACATCTAACATCTGTTATATATTATGATTACAACATCTTTAGAGAGATAAGATTGGTGTAGTGGCAATCACTGCTTGATTGAGCAAAAGACAGGATCACATTTATCTAGAGTCACAATTTTCTTGCTTCATTGCATTATCCTCATAATATTGTCAGTTTCTGAATAATTTATTGTTACAGACAGTTCACTGTTTTTTTGCCTAAAATGTAAACATCCTTCTGTCATTATAATTTGTAATGTCCCTTGTTACATTAAAAAATATTTTTCAAAGTTGTCCCTTTTTTAGGGAATTGCCAACCTTTTTAAAGGGTCCTGCTGCTGTGCTTTTAACAATAGCTTGAGTATTACTCAAGGTAAAGCAAGTTTGATATATTCATGACAACTCTCTTTTTAAATGTAGAAGGGCAATGCAGCCTATCGATCTTCTTCTTCCCAGCATATTCCCGCAGGTGCAGGGTCTGCTTTTTGGATCAATGAATGCCACTTTGCATGGTCAGATGTGTCTCCAGGGCAGCTTGCATATCTTGTTGATGCTATCTTGCCATCTCTGTTTTGGATGCCTGAGAGGTCGCCAGCTATTAACTTCTAGTTGGTAGGCAGTCTTGGCCATGGTGGAAGGTGTTACTTTCTGGACATGTCCATACTAGCAGAGTCAGCCAGGGATGGGATTGAAAAATTTCAGCAACCAGTTCTCTGCCTGGTTGCTGAGTGGGCATGGCCATGGGTACATGGCTTACGTGGCCTCCTGCAACACAGCAGAGAGGCGTTTTCACCCTCCCCAGGATCTGGAGGCTTTCCTGGAGCCTCCAAGAGGGCGAAAACGGCCTCCCCTGGGCACTGGAGGTCCTCCAGAAATGGGCCTGTTTCCAGACTTCCAGTACTTCCGGTAGGCATGTTTTTTGCCCTCCCAGAGCCTCTGTGTGTGTGCCCTGCTCTTACCTGGCATCCAAAACGGGCTGTATGGAGACTCCTGGGAGGGGAGGGACAGGGTGGGTGGTGGTCAGCCAGTCCTTTGAACAACCAATTCAGCAAACCAGATTAAAATTAACATCTGGTTCACTGGAACCCATCCGAACAGGCTGAATCCCACCCCTGGAGTAGGCTTTCTCTCATCTTCTCTATTATTGGTGCCACACAAAATGTTGTCAAATGGTGTCATTTGTGATGTAGTCAAGAAGGGAGATGCCTGATATCCAAAAGAGCATTCACATTTCCATGGCATGGAGATAGCTTTCAGTCCCTGTTTTTGCTGCTCATTGTAGCTGTCCATTACCAATATAGCCTATTGATAATGGGTTTTAAAATGGAAAGTCTATGTTAAAGCTGTTTTAGGCATGCACAAGGCTATGAATTATGATGTTCTATTTGTATTTTTTGAAAAGGGAAGAATTTTCATGGTTGGTTGACATAATTGTAGATGAGGGGAAAGAATCCTTCTAGTATTTTGTGTATGGTTATGTTTATACATCTTGTGTGTACAGTATATGTGTATATGGACATTTAGATATATACATTCTCTCTGAATATATTTATATGTCTCTGTGTGTACACACACATACAAACTTACACATAAAAACACACTCCAATGATAATGCTTGGCTATGGAAGTTGGACATTGAAAAAAAAAGGAAAGCAAATAGATACTTTCAAAGTATGCATTTGGGGACATTAATTAAAATATATTGATTGCAAATAAACAGCTGGACCAATTAAAACTGCCGCTCTTTTAAAGCAGCAGAAACAAATATTAGACAAAGACTATGAATGGATGATGGATTAGCAAAAAAAGTAAAAACTACTTGACACACAGTTGAGGAAGAGAGAAGGACAATGGAAAGCATCAAAGAAATTTCAAGGCTGTCCTCAGAAGATATATATATAGGGTATTACTGAAGACAAATCAAGAAGATGAATCTTTCTCAATGTAGAGCTCTCCAAGAATCACCTCAAAGTGTGAGTGTGTGTGCTGCCAACCAGGTACAAAAGAAATTTGACCATATAGAGATAATACCTTCATATGCTGAGTCCCAAAGCCAATGAATTTTCAACAGGTAAGTTAAAATAGCAAATGGCCTAAATAAAAACAGACTGGAGTAGACCTTTCCAGCCACTATATATGGCAATATGACCCATATATTGAAATCACAAACACAAGCAGTTATATTCCATGTTTGATCTCCCAGCAAATGGCCCTTGATCTCATTTGTTAATGAAGAGGGGAAAAATCTCTGACTCCATTTAATAGTCCTTTCGGTAACCAGGCTACATAATTAGCTTTTCAATTCCTTTTGTAATGTTGGATAATTTGTTAGTCTTAAATTACTATATTTTAATTTATTTTCAAAACATTAAATATTAACTATGGCAGTACCTGACCCTCTAGATGTGATTAATATAGGCAGTGCTAAAACAGGCTTATAATTAAATATCCCTTCCATAAATAGATGGCAGAAGGAAGCAACCATTAAAATAACATTACATTGTTGAAGAGAAGCATTAGTTAGTGAGTCTGAATTCTGAACAACAGATATCCAACAAGATGCTGGTGTGTTTGCTTTTTTTTTTTTTTAATTCCCTGTGGCTGTTAAAACTATTTATAGGGCAGGATGATGACATGAGCTGGAAAAGAACGCCACTGTATTTCAGGCAACAAGCTTGTGAGAAATATAAGCTAAATTTCAGTAGCTGTGAGGATGCAGTTTCTTTACAGAGAGATGTCAAGCTACACACAATGCAAGGAATCAGCTTCCCAGAATTTTAGATGATAAATTATATACTTCTCTGAATATTGTCACACTTTTCAATATTATACATAAGACACAAATTTATATTTTGTGAGAAAATGGTTACTGAAGCATGAGTTTAAATGTTATTTACACACACACACATATGAGGGAGGGGGGAGGGAGGGAGGGAGAGACTGTTTCTAAAAATGCAGTCTAATTTAAAAATGGAACTGCACATCAGATAACAAGGAACCAAGAAGGATACTAAATGGATATACATAAGAAGTGGAGAAGCATGGGCCCTTTATAACTTGTAGACATGGCTGGCTCAGGAATTCTGGGAGTTGAAGTCCACAAATCATAAAAGGGTCATCATTCCCAATCCTTTGTCCACCTAGTTTGGCCTATTTGACGTAGTTTTGTGCAATTGTCGGTCAATTGTTTTATTTAAAATATTTATATTTCACCTCTATTTATAAAATCAAATCAGCCTCACACTCAGTTTTGCCTTCACAAAATTACAAACACATCTCCCTTTCGTTTTTAATGAGAGGAAAAAAGGAAGGAAGGAAGGAAGGAAGAAGAAAGGAAAGAGAAAGAAAGAAAAAGAAAGAAAGAAAGAAAGAAAGAAAGAAAGAAAGAAAGAAAGAAAGAAAGAAAGAAAGAAAGAAAGAAAAAAAATGTCCAGGGGCCTTTTGTTGCTCAGTAAGAAATCAGATGATCCTTCTAAGAATACAAGTCTTAAAATAAAAGGCAGCAGAGGATTCTGAATAGGTTCCACTTGGTATTTTCATCCTTTTAATTTCCATTTATTCTAGGAAAGCTTTGAGTATACAGTGGCAAAAGAACTCCAGCTTTCCTTTCTGGTTAAATATAATAAAAATGAATAATTCATGCAGTGGGTATATATTATTAATCTTATTTAGCAGCAAGGCAAGAACTGTTTGCAATTGGTAGTAGTTAAAGTTACATAGTGCTTTTCCTCCACGAAGAGGAAAAAAGAGCACAACATTTCATTAAAGTTCAGTAGAATCTGAGGTTCCTTGCACATTGCCCAAACAAGTGGAAAACATGGATCTTATGTGTGCTCCTTTGCTAGCTACAGCCATGGCAAAGATACAGTTCACATTTTTAGTGGATAAGGACAGCACACATTCTCATACTTAATGGATGGCTTCTTATATTACGTTTTGAGGATGCATCAAAAGATATTAGCATATGAATGAGAAACGAGTATTTTTTTTTTTGAAGTATTGACTCAGATGCCTATTGGACAGGAAATGCAGCTTTAAGCTGCCATGCACAACTGCAAGAAGTTCATGATCCCCAACTTTGAGATGGCAAATAACTACATGCATTCCCCTTGCCTGACTTCAACACCACTTCTGAAAATATCAGTTCAGATTTTTAACAAGAGGGATCCTATCACTTCCCGGAACACAGTTCAATGAGGAAAAGACTGAAAAAAAGAAGGAATCAGATTTAAAATGAAAATTATGGTTAGAAAATATTGAAAGAATTATTGTTTGAATGAGTGACTCCGCCCCACAATTTGCTTCAGTCCTTCTCTCCAATATATCATTTCTGTGGTAATTTTTTCATAGAGAGAAGGCTGCCAATCACTGTTCTAACTAAATATGAATGTCCCAATTTATTTTTGACTTTCTGGACCTCATCAGTTTATATTTCCCAGTGTATTTGTTCAGAGAATGTTGTGTTGAAAAAAAACCCAGTATAATATATTCTCATCTGATTAACAAACGATGGAATGTTATGGATCAGCAACTTTGACTCATATTCTTAGCATTCCCACAATCTATAAAGGAAGTCAACATTTTTTTTAAAAAAATTAAGGTATTCTAATAAGACTTGGAAGGAAAAAAGACTTTTCTCTTATTGTCCCCACCCTTGTGCAAAGACTTGAAGATGTGATTTAGTCATTAAGCTTGCAATTCTAGATTTTTGGCAGAATCTGTTCAGTGCCTAAGTTGATTGGTGGCTGTTGGTGGTGTTTTTAATTTGACTGCTGATCTGAAATTGTTGGGTGGTGTTTTTTTTTTACTGCTATACATTTTATGGTGTTTTAAACTGTTTTAACTATCCAGAGTAAATTTGATAGTTTGAAGTAATAAACGAATACATCAATAAATAAATCTCATTTTACTGACCTCAGAAGGATGGAAGGTTGAGTCAGGATCGATGGGGAAAATTAGCCTGCAATACTGTATTCCATAACCACCATGCCACCAAGGATAGGAACTTAATTTATGTGCTGTGTATCTGGCTGATATCTATGCCTGAATGATCCCCAGTTTAACAACTGAAGCCCCACTTCAGGTTGAAATGGTTATTCGCCACTGATTTGAACTGAACATTAGAACCTAAAGGGGCTTTTTCAAGAAGCAACTGGACTTTCTGGTTTTTCTTTGAAGACATTTTGCTTCTCATCCAAGAAGCTTCTTCAGCTCTGACATCTTCAGGACAACAATGACCTGGATGACTAAGAATCTCCATAGACATGAACACTAGAACCTTCTCTGATGGTTCATGATGGCCCACTTGATGAATTCTTCTTCTTCATACTTTCTCTTTTATGACTGTATTTATACGTTTAATGAGCATGGTGCTCATATTAAATGACTCCAGGATAATTACTTAGGAGGATAATTGTTAATACTAAATACACTCTCGTACTTCAACATTAGGCAAATTCCTGGCACTCCTGCTTTGCATGAACAAATGCTTTCTGAAATTCTTTTATTGTTTTCTTAACTAGCATAATGTCACATCTAATGTATCTTCTTTTCTGTCTGACTGTAGGACTTTGCTGACAAGCTTCATCATTTTGTTGAACTACCCATTTCACCAATACAGTTGTTACTGTCAAGTTTCAGGTTTTTTTTAAATACTACTTTTTCTCTCCATAGGAAGTGGACGCTAATGGCATGGAGGACATTATTCACTGATATCTTTGCTTATGGCGATTTTCTCAAACTGTGATATTTTATTTAAGATTAAAGTGGGCATAAATTTCCCACTTAAGTCTGTGCATTATGTAGATTAAAAGTATAAAAAGCAGTAGCCAGTGCACAGGTATCTTTTTGAAATTAGAAATTGGCACTAGTTTGCAGCCCTACTCTACCATTAATTTCTGAGAAAAAAGTATGATGCCTACAGCACTAGCATTCCTACAAAATGCTCATGGCACTCAGAAATCCCCACTATCAATGACTTTAATTTTCTCTGAAGAATTTCTATTTAGAAATAATAAACTGGAATATGGTATTCTACATATATGTAGAATGTGGTGACTGCAGCCCTGAAATCCGAAGGCTTGTAGCACTTGGAAGAACTGCAATGTCTAGTATGAATAACATTTGGAAGAGTCAATACATCAGCCTCACATCCAAATACAGATTAGTTAACACAACAATTTTTCTAATTGCCACTTATGGCTGAGAAATGTGGACTCTGAAAAAGGCAGATAGGACAAGGATGGACACCTTTGAACTGTGGTGCTGGAGGTGACTATTACGCATTCCATGGACTGCAAAAATAACAAACAAAGAAATCCTAGACCGAATCTCACCAAAAATATCACTTGAAGACAAAATCACCAGAGAGAGGCTGTCATACTTTGGTCATATCATGTGAGTTGACTCACTCAAAAAGTTAATCATGTTGGAAGTGATCAGCAGAAAAAGAAGAAGGGGCCACCCTAGTACCTGTTGCCTGGACACTATAAAAGATGACACGGGGATGACCATAGTAGATCTGAAGGAGGCAATGTTAGACAGAGGGGCATGGAGAGTGCTGATCCACAGAGTGGCCGTGGATCGGACACACTGAATAGCTGACAACAATGATTCTACAAATAAAAATTCCAGATTATAACATCTTCCTTACTTATAGGGAAACCTCTAGGTTCAATATAGTTCCATAGACATTCTCAGAAGAAATTAAAGCAGGGGTGCTATTCAGCAGGTTCTGACAGGTTCTGGAGAACCGGTAGTGGAAAATTTGAGTAGTTTGGAGAACCGGCAAATACCACCTCTGGCTGGTCCCAGAGTAGTGCGGGAATGGAGATATTGCAATATCCTTCCCCCAGGAGTGGGGAGGGAATGGAGATTTTGCAGTATCCTTCTCCTGGAATGGGGTGGGAATGGAGATTTTGCAGTATCCTTCCCCTGCCATGCCCACCAAGCCACACCCACCAAGCCACACCATGCCCACCAAGCCATGCCCACAGAACTGGTAGTAAAAAAAAAATTGAGTTCCACCACTGAATTAAAGCACTGCAGCCCTGTAATTTGTTTGAAAAATGTTTCGACAAAGGACAAAGATCAGTGGAAATGGGATGCAGTATCCATGGAAAGGAGCAACTTCTCTGGTTTACCATAGATGACCTTCTGTTTTTAGAATAGATGAACCCCCTATGCCAGCCAGTACTTGTAAGGCTCAAAACTGGTGAGGTGAGAATATTTGATTTCACATCAAACATTTTGTTTATTTCTTAAACAAAAGTCAGGTAGAAACTAAAAGATCATTGCCTCAAAATGTGGGAGGAAGGAAACCAGGACTTAACCCTGAGGACAGATATAATATTTAAGATACCAGAGTGCTGTTAGATAAAGAGGGAGAGCCAATTTAATGTAGTGGTTAAAGCACCAGACTAAAACTGGGAGAATATGAATTCTAGTTCCACCTTAGGTGCAAAGCCATCAATGGGACATTGGAAAGTCATCACCCATAGAAAGAAGTAAAAGGAAAACCACTTTTAAAGCTCTTGCCAAAAAACCCTGCAGGAACTCATCCATGCAGTCACCAGGAATCAATATTAACTAGACAATAACCACATTATCAATGACTTCCTAATTTTCTGCACTAAAACTAACCTTTCTGTTATTGCTTGGGAACGTGGGCGGAAAGAAATTTAATTTCCATAACTGGTACAAGCCTCTGGAAATACCCAAGGCTTGTTCTCCATATTCCAGAAGATCGCTTGTATTTAATAGTTACGGTATCTTCAAATAAAGTATGAAATTCTGTGCTTTTTTTCTATTACAACCTTTGAGGTTTAATGCTCCCTTTTACACTTAGCCTTAGGTTCTACTCTTAGCCTTAAGATTCTATATTAGAATTTTCCAACTAGGTAGCCTCCAGCTATCATAGACTGGTTGGCAGTTAGTTCTATACTTTTTGGAAACAGGCTCACATACATTTTCAACCGTGTTATGTCTCAAAGCAAAAACTCAAGCTTGTGGATTTGTTTTGTTCTGGGTCTTTTTTTTTTAAGCAGTCATCAGTATAAATCTTAATGCAACAATTATCTCATCAATGAAGGATGCATATTTTAATATTTTTATAGCAATTATCTAAAATTTACAAATTTCTTCAGGAAGAGTAAGGGAAAAAAATAGACCTTTGTTAAGGAGATAAAGCTGGGGAAAAAAAGAATGAATTCATCCAACAACTTCTACAAATACACTTTATGGTGGTAAAGCAGAGTCACCATCTTTATCTTGAGTAACTCCTCCTCTTTAACTTCTATTCAACTGCTAAAAATGACACGTTCCTCTTAATGCTAGAAAGGGCTTTACATAATGAATAGGTGCAAATGAAAATTTTGTTGGATTCATTAAATAAAGAAGAATTAATTAAGAATTCACAAATGTCATCAGGTATAGGATGGAAAAAACTTAAATTAAAAAAAATATGTGAACAAAAGCAAAATTGACAGAACAGTTCATCTGTACAACTTATTCAAATTGATAGTGGCTTTTTAATAATCTTTCTGGTACTGTGCAAATAGGTAAGACTTGCTTTAAGATCACGGACAGGTCAAGAAAAATGTAGGTATGCAATATTGCTCAATTACAAAAGATGTCTAGAAAGGGGGAAAAATAACATTGAAAGCATTTGATAGGTTTAGCCTGGAGATGAAAAGATGACGTAAAGCCAGACTAACTGTCTTCAGGTATCTGAAGAGCTGTCTTATAGAAAATTGTTCCAGAATACAGGACCAGAAACAATGGGCATAAATTATAAGATAATAAATTTCAGACCAATATTAGGAGGAGTATATTAATATTAGTATCTCAGGACATGATGGACTCTTTCGGAGAAGTATTTAAACAAAAGATGGATATCCATCTCTAGAGGAGTCACATATTGGGCAGAAGACTGCTGTCCAAAGTACCTTCTGAAGCTCAACATTTTTATTTAAAAGAGATTGAGTGGAAAAGCACACATATGTCAAATCTACGATTTAACGAAGTTCTGCTTTTAAGCATGAATAATAATACTACAAAGAAAGACATCCAGGAAAACAATAGACGACGTGAAAACAGTTTTGCACTTTTCCCACTATTTTAAATTTAAATAACAGATAATATAAGAGTCAAGAGTCAAAGTTTCTCAAGATAGAGCTGCCAGTTATATCAACAACATAGAATAATCCAATTTTAAGCTATTTTTTTTTTGAGCCCTAGTGGCACAGTAGTTGAAGTGCAGTATAGCAGGCAAACCTTGCCCACATCCTGGTGTTTGATCCTGACAGAGCTTGAGGGGTAGCTGCAGTGGTGGGCTTCAAATTTTTTAACAACCCTAATGCCCTAATGACTGGCTGGGTGGGCATGGCTGGGGGTCATGTGACTGAGTGGGTGTGGCTGGATGGGTGTGGCTAGGTGGTCGTGTGACTGGGTGGGCACGGCCAACTTGATGTCACTTCTTTGCCTAAACGATAGCCTATCTCCTTTGCTCCCTCTGCACTAATGAGTTAAAGAGCTGCCTCTAGACCCATGATAGTGAACCTATGGCATGTGTGCCGGAGGTGGCACACAGAGCCCTCTCTGTGGGCACACGCACCATCGCCAGCTGCTCTTCTGGTTTCTGAAAAATGGCCTGAAAATGGCCAGAAAATAGTCCCCAAAACAGCCTAAAAATGGCTGGAAAATGTCCCAAAAAAGGCCCCAAAATGGCCTGAAAATGCCTCAAAAAATGGAAAAAAAACAGGCCATTTTTGGGGCCAAAAACAGCCTGGAAACTGCCCCAAAACAGCCTCAAGGCAGCCTGAAAAATGGCCTGAAAATGGCCCAGAAAACAGCCTGAAAATGGCCTCAAAAACGGCCAAAAAACCAGTGTGTGTGTGCTGGCCAGCTGGTCTTCAGGGTTCCAGCACTCTGGCACGTGCACATGTATGCATGTTCCGGTTTGGGCACTCAGTGCCAAAAAGGTTCGCCACCACTGCTCTAGACATTCATTTTAATAAGATTTTTAAAAACCTGCAGTTGAAAGTTCTTCATGTCTCCTTACCCTTAAGACCCGCAAGGTGCAGAGATCAGCTGGGCAATGAGGCCAGCATGGTAGGCTGTGGTGAAGGCAGGCAAGCGGGCAAGGCATGGAAATCTACTGGGCTGCGTGGTCTGGGCAAGCAAGCCAGAGAGTAACTGGGCATGTGCGTGACTCTAGCCACCAGCCAAGGCAGGTGAGGTGAGATGGGGTGGGGTGGGGTGAGGTGGGGTGGGCGGGGCAGGGCGGAGTGGTGGGATTTGCCGGTTTGTCAAACTGCTCAGAATCGTAACAACCAGTTTGCTCGAACTGGACTGAACCGACAGTAGCCTACCTCTACACTGTTCATCTACACAGCCACCTGATCTTTTTTATTCAAAGTGATGGCTGCTTGATCAAAAAAAGAATGGGGTTTGGTGGCCATCTATCCTTCCAAGGTTGGTAGAATGAGGACCCAGATTGTTGGTGGCAATATTCAAATAATGCTTTTCATTGTAAACTGCCTGGAGAATGCTGCTATGGGGAGGCATATAGGCCTAAATGCTATTGCTATTAGAAGCACAAGGCAAAAAGTTCATTAAACCATGAGAGGGGAGGGGGGAGTAAAAAAATTGGAATAGAGTGGATATAAAAAGAAAAGTACATGTTCATGTTGCAACAGGACAATCAACTGTTTCAATGTCTCTTTTCTAACATACAATAAAGATTGCTATTCATCTGGGCAGTATGATCTGTCAGAGACTAGCCAAGTCTGAGACAAGAACTTAGTCTTTCCATGAATTGTCAGATATCTGAGAAATTCTGCTGAGTCTTCCCACTGAGCCTGGCAGTTTGATTGCTCTTTCTCTACTCTTTGAGCAACAGAATGATGGCTACCAAACCCCAATCCTCTGTTGATTAAGCAGCCATCACTTTGTTTGAATATAAAAATCAGGTAGCTATGCAGATGAACCAACTAGCTCAGACTATGAAACAATTAACCCAGCAGATTTGATAGCATCATCAGCCTGTATAACAGCTGGGCTCTTTTGCTTTGGGAAGACGACAATACTGTAGCTGCCAGATGAGCTGCAGTTGTTGCCATTGAAGTTCTCTAACACAAAGTGTACATTTTTGTGGCTGACAAATATGCTGGGAATCCAAGTAAATGTCTATTACTTGGATTCCAAGCATATTGCTCACTCATAGGAACATAAGTATTACTGTGCTGGAATAATAGTAATGTATGTTCCCCAATGAAGCTGTAGTTTGACATGATTGTGGGGCTGGCATACTTTGAGGAAGATGAGATCTATGTTAGAGTTTCAACCATACTGGACTCCACATCAGAGGGACCAAAATGAAGAGTGTCATTCCTATAAGCTATATGCAGAGACAAAACTTACAGAAAAGGGGTGCAGTAGCCTAATGGTTAAGACACCGGGTTTATTGACCAAAAAGTTGGCAGTTTGAGACCCACGTATCACATTATGGGTTGAACTCCCTTTCTTGCTCTAGCTCCTCCCAATCTAGCAGTTTGAAAGCATGCAAATGCGAGTAGATGATTAGGTACCATTTTGGTGGGAAGGTATACAGCAGTCCATGCCCCTCGACATATAGTCATGCCAGCCACATGACGACAGAAACATCATCAGACAACAGGCTCCCTCAGCTAAGAAATGGAGATTAGCACTATCTCCTAGTCAGACATTACTGGACAGGGAAAATCATTACCTTTTTTTTACTTATAGAAACCGTTACTAGATTGATTAGCATTCAAGTCAACAAGGAGTTTTCTAGGTGTTCTACTTTCTGGACATCTGATGGCATATTTCTATTTAGAAAATCTATTTAGAGCCTATATAGAGCCTTGGTGGCACAGCAGACTAAAGCACTGTTAAATAACATCAGCTGCCTGCAATTACTGCAAGTTCAAATCTCACCAGGCTCTAGGTTGACTCAGCCTTCCATCCTTTCGAGGTAGGTAAAATGAGGACCCGGTTTGTGGGGGCAATAAGCTGACTTTGTATAAAAAAGAACACTGCTTAGGGGCCCCCCGAAAGCCCTACTAAGCAGGTATATACAAAAGTATGAAGGCTATTGCTTAACGCATTGTAAGCCGCTCTGAGTCTCCGGAGAAGGGCGGCATATAAATCAAACCAATAAATAAATAAATATTTAGATTTTGAATAAATTGCAATTTAAATAGCAAATGCAGAACATAGACTCCATCAGTTATCCTCTGCTTGACAATATTCTCTCACTCTTTCCATCCCTCTATTTTTCTGCTCTTCAGCATAGAGAAGAAGGAGGAAAATAATTATAGAGCTGCAAGACTGATCATTCACAAGTAGAAATATAGATTATGAGATATAGGATATGATATATAGGATATATGAGAAATGAAACTTGAACTTTGGGGAATGTAGATCTGTTTCTATTTCTCTAAACTGAAGTTTTCATTCACTGATAGGGTCATCCCTAAATGTTCTGTCATTTTTATAACAAGATACTAAAATATTCAACTGAGTTTTGAATGTCAAGGAAACAGATTGAAGACTTTTATTCTAACTTAGTAGGACTGTAGGAAATAAAATGGTTATATGTATCATGGTGCAGTACAATATTTCTTTCAAATCTGTTATTGCTCCATTTCTAAACAAACCACCCAAAACATCCATAAATGGTGGAATAATTTCTTGTGAATTATAGAAGTTGAATAGCATACTGCTAAATGATACACATGACATTACTTTCAGATTTACTTGTCTGTTTCCTATTTCTTCCTGTGCATTAATCATTTTGTTTTTCTGTTGGTGAGAGGCATAAAGTACAAATAATGAACATTATCTTATCTCTCACATGGCTTTTATGAGCAGAATGTAAAATCTCTTATGAGGAATCTTGAGCATGAAAGCATCTTTACAAATATTTAACCAAGAAATGCCTACTTATTTCTTTAGTACACTGATCTGCTTAATGTAAGCATAGTAGAGCACTTGAGAGTCTTCAACATAATACAAAAGCTTTATTATATGTTATTAACTATTTACCCACTTACCTCTGAAAAGGTCAGGACATATACATATATACACAACATATACACATGCATACTAGTTCTTCCTGTTTTTTACCACTTATTCTTCAGAGCAGTGAAATCATTTGAAATAAATAAAGATAGTCACCTGGACATTTTTGACAGGTAAGTTAGCAATAGGTTTTATATTTTTTAGAAGTTAGATTAGTGTCTTGAATTTAATGCTAACTTTCAAGACAGAGAGAACCGTATCTATCTATCTATCTATCTATCTATCTATCTATCTATCTATCTATCTATGTATGATCGATAAATAGACAGATGACAGATGACAGATGACAGATGACAGATGACAGATGACAGATGACAGATGATAGATGATAGATGATAGATTAGATAGACAGACAGACAGACAGATAGCTAGCTATCATCTATGTTTTATTACTATAATTTTACAGTTCTGAATGCTAAGTTTCTTTCTGTGAATGGAATTGAATTCAGTTGTAGAACAGATTGATTCTGCTCCTTCTTTCATTCTGCATCTTTCTACATAACTCTACCAGGAATTGGAGCACCCTTGGAAAAAGAGATATAATGCCAAAAGCTGCAGAGAAAAGGAGTCCTTCTCTCTCTCACTCACTCTCACTCTCAACTGAAAAATCATGGAAGTCTGACTTAAAAGAAAGGATGGTAATGTTATAATGTAAAGTTATAAGGGAAATGTTGCTAAGGGAAAACAAAAACATCATAGGGTAATTAAGAAAAAATCCTTGACAATAGTCAAGGATTGTTCATTTTGATGCAATTTGGTTATTTGAAAGCTTGAGTATTATACCATCATTTTTTTCCAGACAGATTTGTTTGTACATGCAAGAGGAATCACAAGTCATTAGCTTGTTACCGGTAGATATCCTAGTTTCTGTCTACCTTAGTAATATTCCAATTACTCTAAAATGTAGTTATGAAAAATATAATTTGACGCATGCAAAATAAGAACTAAGAAAGGGCAGCATTTGCATATGAGAATTGTAGGCAGCATGACAAACCATTAATAAACTTTTGTTAGTATCTTCTAAGTATTTAGAAAATGTACAGCAATATGATGAACAAGAATTTTGTGGGATTCATTTAATGGTTTCTTGCTATGTATTTCTATCATTTGCTGTCATCATTCCATTTTTTTTTTTTTACATAAAATTGAGCTTAACCCTGAAATATCCTTGCAAGGACATATCTAAAGTTATTCATTCCAGACTTCTGTTTCCAGGCTTGTAAAGCCCTTTCATCAGAAGCAAAGTTTTGTGATTTCCTCCTATCAAGGTTGTAATCTACATGAGTATCTTTAAGGTGTGGAAGATACATATGTTCCGTTTTGAGTGAGCGTCACTTTTTTGGGGGAAAATTAATAGCACGTTCTACTTCTTCCCTACATAGAAATTTTAGAAAATAAATTTCCAGATAAATTTTAAAGTGTTCTGATTGTTCTAAGGAAAGTGTGAAGTCCTTTTGCTCTTTGAGCTTGGTTGTTTCTCACAGTTTCATTACCTAACTAGGTAACAGCATCAGTCCTGATGAGTGTGGGTTTTCTCTCTGTTCATATATGTTAGCTAGCCCTGCCAGTGTTAATGAAGGTGTAGTTTTATCCTTGGTAGTTCCTTAATTAGGATATTGTTTTCTATTCTATGTTGGTCTTGTGTTAATCCCTGTTTATCTCGTTTCTGGAAAGAATGTCTTCTAATCTTTTTGTTTGCTTCTTAGCATTTTTACTATCTCTTTTGCATGGTGTACAAATGTGGTTTATTTATCTATGTCTATTGATGGCAGTTTTGTCTGAGTGCCAAGCTTCCAGAAATGCCATAACTTTGGATGTAGCTTAGTCTAGGATGCTCACAGTTCCCTGGTTGAAATTATGGTTGAGTTTATGCATGTATTGTTGGACTAATAAGTTTTCCTCATGTCTGACTGCTATCTGATGTTCATGGGTGCACTCTGCTACTCTTCTGTTTGTGAGTCATACAGAGAGGCTATTACACTATTTCATTTTATTCTAAGGAAAAAATGCATATGGAAAAAGAGATGAATATGTTTATTTTTTTTCTTTCTAGAAAAACAGAGAATAATTGTTTATCGATTTAACAATTAATTTAACATTAATTAAAGCAAGCATTTCTAAACAAAAAGATATGAAAAGATATTAATATCCATATTAAGGATTTTTGTCCAGAAGTGTATTTCCAAAGAAAATATCAGAAATGGATGAGAGAAGTTTATCTCATCACTTCCAACTGTGGACTTCCCCCCTTTCATTGTATGATCAGCTCAATTATTCCTAACTCAATTAAGGAGAAAAACATTTTAAAGAAAATGTAGTACTGTTGATTCAAATAAAACTCACTCTTTATTAGTACATGTCTTAGAAGCATATTCTTGATTGATTTATATTCCTCCTTGGTAAAATTGTATGTCAGTATTTCAGTTGGAGACTCATTGATTACCAGTCTGAAAAATATTTTAAAGAATTTTAAAATGATTTAATGAGATATTTCATTACTGAAGAAATGGTCAACCTTTCAGCATTAGACTTCTGAATCTTTAAGGGCTCTGTAAAGGGTAAAATGTCCATAAGGGCAACTTATTTTGTTAGAGTGCTGTCACTTTTTGAAAAGCTATATGATAAAATACTATTTTCTTTATCTCACCAGTCACTGAAAAGTGGGTCATTCTGGCTTTATTTCTTGACAAAACTACTGGACTGAACAATTGAAAGTACTGTAAAGATTAGAAACTGTTGCGAGGAATATTCCTTATAACCTAGCAATATTCTTATACTATATTTCTTCTGTAGATTTACTTGTGAGGAAGAACTATTCAAACTGTTTCTAAAGCTCACCTGAGCTCCTTCTCATCCTTTTTGATGATAGCCCTTTGAAATATTTGCGGCAAGAATAAGTAAATGACAAAATGTGTGTCACCAGCAAATGTTCACTTTTGTGTTTGTATCAGAGGTGAAAAGATAGAGTGTCATCAACTTTTCCTCATTATGGCCACCTGCAGGCTATGATCATTCAGGTAGTCCTCAACTACTGATCGCAATTGGAACCAGCAGTTCTGTTGCTAAGCAAAGCTCTTATAAAATGAAATGCCATGTGAGTGTGCCCAACTTAAAACACCAGTTTATCAGTTCTGGCTGAGATGGTTGAGCAAATCATCACAAGTCTTAAATGTGGTGACATGTAACCACAACTTGTGACTTCCTTCCAACTTGCCCATTGACTTTGCTTTTTGGAAGCCTACTGTAGCATTAGCATTTAGACTTACATACTGTTTCACAGTGCTTTACAGCCCTCTCTAAGAGGTTTACAGAGTCATCATATTTCCTCCCAACAATCTGGGTCCTCATTTTACCGACCTAGGAAGGATGGAAGGCTGAGTCAACCTTAAGCCTGGTGAGATTCGAACTGCCAAATTGCAGGCAGCCAGCAGTCAGCAGAAGTAGCCTGCAGTACTGCATTCTAACCACTGTGGCACCACAGCTATGAAGAGTGCAAATGACAATCAGGCAAATGCAACCATCAGAACTGAATGCAGATTGCCAGGTTCCTGAATTGTGATATGCTGAGATGGCCACAACCTGACAGTTAGTCACAAGTCTCTTGTTATGGTTGTGAGGAAAAGCAATACTACCGTAGTATATGAATGGGGCACCGTATTAACTCTTTTTCAAAACTTAAGACCTTGATATTCTGGCATTATTAGAAGTTTCCAATACAGACAATTAAGGTATAATTTCCAAACGGAACATCAGAGGAATCTAAGACCTGTTGAAATGTTACCCTCTACAAAATGCTGGCTGGGGAATTCTGGAAGTTGAAGTCCACATATCTTCAAGTTGCCAAGGTTGAGAAACACTGATCTAGAGCAGGGGTGGCAAACTCACAGCCTGCAGGTTGGAAGTGTCAAGCACTGGCCACCCCCATCCCCATTTTAGTGAAGAGGAAAAAAGTTGTGATACGTCACGTGATGACAACGTGACGCCACAAGTTTGACAGCCCTGATCTAGAGTATCCAGAACTAGCATCATAAATTGCTGGACTATAGCATCCTTTATGCATGTGATCAAACGAAAAAGAATGAAAACCAGGTAGCCCTTTCTAAATAATAACCCCATTGCCTAATTTTCTCTCTCTCTCCCATTAAAAAGTAGCAGAACATTTTGATCAGTTTTTCTTTCCTTCCAAATCAACATCCACACATAAACATACCGATGCTGGAGTAATGTCAGTTAGGTGGGATCCACTCCTTATTAAAACCCAAATGCAGTAATTATGATTTATATACGATTACCCTAAATCTGCACAGAATGACTTTAAACAGCCAAATAGCCATTAATTTGACTGTTCAAAGAGATGCTCATAATCTTTTAAAATGTCATATAAAATATTCATTTCTAAATGCCCTACAGTGATTTTGGAATTTATTTAAAGTGGGCTGTTGATAGCTCTTTTATAAATAAGCAATTACAGTAAACTAAAAATATCATGGCCCATCACATTATACATTCTATAATTTCATGGATGAAAGGCCTAAAGCTGATCTGCATAAATGTGGTATGCCTCTCAGCAGGTGAAAGGTTTGATTGCATATGATAATCAGAGTTATTATTTATAGTAACCATTTATACTTGTTATTTATTAAAATGCTGTAAACCACATATTGATTTCAGTAAGTCACCATGACTGGTATAAAAACTAGGCACAGGATTATTTAAGTATTTTTAACATTCCAATTGAGGTTGCATATTAGTTTGCAGGTCAAGTCTCTTATAGATGAAAATTGCAAAAAAAGTTTGACTGATCAGATTTAAAAAAACAAATAAATAAAAGACGGCAAGGGTATTCCAAGTTTAGTAGCAGCACATTCCTTGGGTATACGGTAATCTTCTCCAATGTGATGTCTTCAAAAATATTGGACTTCAACTCCCTCAAGGTCATGCTGGACAGCATTAGAACCATGGTGGCGCAGTGGTTAGAATGCAGTATTGTAGGATGACTCTGCTCACTGCCAGCAGTTCGATTTTGACCGGCTCAAGGTTGACTCAACCTTCCATCCTTCTAAGGTAGGTAAAATGAGGAGCCAGATTTTTTTTTTTGGTTGGGGGGGGGCAATATGCCAACTCTAAATCGCTTAGAGAGAGCTGTAAGGTGCCACAAAGAGGCATACAAGTGCTATTGCTATTCTTATTATGTTGGAAAAGAGTGCTATTTAATATGTAATGTAGCTGCTGAGTGAAAAATTGTTTGGTTTAGACTAAGGATATAAGAATCCTTCCTGTTGGTTCCATTGATTTTCTTTTCAAATCATTTGCAGATTTCTTGAAACTGCTTATGCTCACCCCAGTGCTCAGCTAGAAGCATTTATTTATTTATTTGCTAAATTTACAAAACCGCCCATTTGACAAATGTGATTCTGAGTAGCATACAAATTTAAAAGCACAAACCAGCAAAGCACAATAAGGAAAAACATAACAAAAATCATTAATAATTAAAACCCGTAAAAACTATAGTTGTAAGGCTAAGGGCAGGTTTGTTTATTACCCCAATATTTTGATTCTACCTCAAAATAAAAACAGAATATAAAAAATTAATTTACAAATTATTTATTTATTTTATTTATTTTTATTAAATTTATATGCTGCCCTCCCCCCGTAGGACTCGGGGCGGTGCACAGAATAAAAACATGTAACAATAAAAATCCTAAAAACAGCCAATATAAAAACCCCAAGCAGAATAAAATCTCATAGCAGATCAGGGAAATTGCTCAAACAGCATGTCTTCAGGTTGGTGCGGAAAGTGAGGAGGTCAGAGGCCGTCCAGAGCCCGATCGGTAACCCATTCCAGAGGGTCAGTGCAGCCACTGAGAACGCCTTCATCCTGGGGGCCACCAGCTGACATTGTCTGGCCGATGGTACCCGGAGGAGGGCAGCTCTTTGTGATTGCACAGGGCGGTGGGAGGCTGGTAGGAGGTGGTCCTTCAAGTACCCCGGGCCCATGCCATGTAGGGCTTTATAGGTGAGAACCAGAACCTTGAAGTGGATCCGAAGGACAACAGGCAGCCAGTGCAGCTCGCGCAGGAGAGGTGTCACACAGGAGTAACGGGAAACTCCCATAACAACCCGTGCGGCCGCATTCTGGACCAGCTGGAGCTTCTGGGTGCACTCCAAGGGCAGCCCCATGTAGAGGGCATTGCAGTAATCCAACCGAGAAATAATGAGAGCATGAGTGACTGTTCAGAGGGCAAATTAAAATTAACAATATGCTCTGAAGAAACAAGGACAATGATTCCACAGTATATCCCATAATGCTACAGTTTTTATCATGCTCCATGATGCAGTGGAATGAAGGAATCAATGACTGAATTGATGAATGAATGAAATACTAGTTTGCTACAGCTCCAACATCAAAGAAAATATAATTAGTACTTTATGTATCTCCAAAGAAACTTTTATTTGATATTTTTGTTATCTTTCCCCCTCGCATACATACATATTTTTTCACTAGGTTTACGTTTTGCTTTTTTCAAATTTATAGATGATTCTAGTGCTCTGCAAATAACAAGGGAGACAATGGGTTATAGGATTGAATAGTAGATGTCTAATAAAAGTTTGATTTCACACTGACTTGAGAATCTGTTTCAGGACTGAGCAGGCTTTTTTGCTTGAATATGTTCCCATTAACAATTTAATGGAATAAAATCAATAAATTGAACAGAAAGGAGCAGGAACTTAATTCTGCATATTTTCTTTGATTGAATAGCATGGCACATTGGGGCTTCAAGAAGAGTGATAGTTAATCTTTCCAGACTTAGTTTCTGAATACGGGAAGCTGATAATTCTCCAATACTTTTCAATTATTATTGAAAAGTAGAAAAATGGATCTCTGAATCAAACAGCTTTAATCTGATTTCATTGATTGATTCAGTGAATATGTATCAATGAAAATGACTGGGACGCTTACCCTGACATCCTTGCTAATTTGGTCTCCAAACAATATTCACAGTTGATCCATTGTATTCATGATTCTCACACACACACACACACACACACACACACACACACACACACACACACACAAAGGCATCTATTAGCGTCAACCAAGCCTGGCAAACAAGGGGAAAAATGATAATTTACTTTCAGTTTTTGAAAAAATATATTTTGAGTCATGCAAAAGACTTTCTACCCTAGCTCAGGACAACAATTCAGTCTCTTTCCCCCCAAAATGTGAAAAGTATGATCCTGCCTTTTGTTCATTCCTGCTGCTCAGCCTTAAAAGAAGCACCCAGGGAATATTTCCAACACTCATTAGAGTGAAATCCTTGAAGATGTCCAGCTGAAACTTGGCAGGAGTATTCTAAAGAGTCTATCAACCCGGCTCTTTTCATCCCATCCTGCCAAATAAATGAAGCAGGTGCAGGTGTTTAATACCTTCCCATGTGGCAGATGGACATCTTTCTTTTTGAGCTGAATCTTGAATCTTGAAGCAGCTTGAACTGGTTTACCCTTGAATCACAAATGCTAATCTAATCATGTTCCCTTCAGATTTTGAATTTCTGGATAGAAGTGAATCAAGGCTGATTCTTACAAATCTATTTAACAGCCCATGAATGTGCAAGTTTGCACATAAATAATATGTAAAACAAAGTATGGGAAGCAAACACAGTCTCAGTTTTTCTTCAGTTTGTGAGATGAACATATTATTAGTAGGAGAACGGAGAAAGGTGAAACCATAGGTGTGGTTTTTCTTTCTTTCTTTCTTTTTTTTAAAATTTGATTTATATGCCGACCTTCTCCGGAGACTCAGGGCGGCTTACAGTGCGTTAAGCAATAGCCTTCATACTTTTGTATATTTATACAAAGTCAGCTTATTGCCACCACAATCTGGGTCCTCATTTCACCTACCTTAGAAAGGATGGAAGGCTGAGTCAACCTTGAGCCTGGTGGGATTTGAATTTGCAGTAATTGCAGGCAGCTGATCTTAATAACAGTGAATTAGTCCACTGTGCCACCAGGACTCTTCTTGTAGTAATGTTGTCTTAATAGAAGGTATATATACCCAATTTCTCCATGATGTTTAGATGTTGTGAAGAAGACCAACCTGTGCCTGTCAAGATTTAGAAATCAAAATACATACCTAGCAGTATGTTTGACTACATGATGAATGCAAGTTTTTGAGAATTTGAATATTTTCATAAGCATTTAAATGCAAAACTTGGTTTCTTAAAAATAAATGCTTTCAAATAAATGTTTTGTGGTGGTGGGGCTTCTCTAAGGAAAAAATAAAGAGGAAATATCCATTAGATGGTTTTGAGGATGATTTTAAGCAATCGGATTTAGCAAAAACTGAACAGAACACAAATTGCAATTATATAAGGTCTCTTTTTCCTGCAAGAACAAAGAAAGATTAGAACTGAGGAAAAAGTCATTGATGAGTTGGCATTTTATATCTTGGCTTTCCTCAAACAAAAAGCTTCTTGTATTCTCTTCTGAGTAGAATATAGTCATCGTTCAACATTTAAAAAGAACCATTGTCAAACAGCTATGCCATCTATTCACTCGCTTATTGTAGAGCTCCTTATATCTACGACAAAGAGGTATTTTTTCTATACCAGTCCAAATTCCCAACAAACTTCTAATTGCTGCCTTGTTGTTAGAAGTTGTGAATCCCATGACTGTTGCTGTTGCCGCTGAGCAATGTGGCAGCTGCTCCACACGAAGGGCAAAGTTCAGAAGGTAATCAAATCTCAACTCACCAAGAATCTATTGTGATTCTTTAGAATTAACCTTTCTCATTTAACTGTTACCAGAAGCTTATGACAGAACAGCTTGATCCATAGTCCATAAAAAAAGCAGGATATTTATGTTAAAGCAAGTATATTTTTACAAACTTCACTTGGTCAACAGATGCAAAGAGGGTCTCCAGATCATAGGATTCTGCAGTGTTGTCTAGGTCAGTGATGGCTAACCTTTTTGCCATCGCGTGCCAAAAGTGGGCGAGCATGGGGGGGTCACGCGCGCATGCCCACAGCCATACTTATATGCGCACTGTCCCCCACGCATGCACATGTGCCCCCCCCATGCTCCCCCTGCTTCTGGCACACGATGGCACGGTGGGCCTGGTAGGCTTTTTTTTTGCTCTTCCCAGGCTCCAGAGCTCTCTAGGAGCCTGGGGAGGGCAAAAACGGCCTTCCCCACCCACCCAGAGGCCCTCTGGAGGCCAGAAACAGCCTGTTTCCCTACTTCTGGTGGGCCCAGAAGGCCCGAAAATCAGCTGGCTGACACACGCATCCCTGCTGGAGCTGAGCTCACATGCCCACCAATATGGCTCCATGTGCCACCTATGGCACGCATGCCATAGATTCACCATCACGGGTCTAGGTGCTATAGCATTTTCTTACATTGCAGGAAGTTAATTTATTTAACTAAAAATCAGCTCACACTGCCTTAACTCAGTCTATGCTTCATTGGACCATGGGTGAAGGAACATTCATTCGTGTAACCATGCTGCTGTGCTGCACTCAGTGAAGCAAAGGGAACAAAATTATTCATCATCAAGCCTGGAAGAAATATGGAGCTCTTTTATAATCTACTTGATTGGTAACCAGCTGTAGCAGTGTTTGGATTTGCTGCATGTTAATAGGCAGTATGGACTGCAATTAAACTGGCTTTACAAAAAAAGTTTGTGGCTGATTATTTTCCAAACTAGCTACCTTTAATGTAAGACAATGCTGTGAAAATGGTTATAGTCAAATCGATATGGAAAGAAACAGAGGTGTTTGCTTCTTTACTCATATAGAACTGCACTTCTGGGATATTAATGCAGTAGTATTTGTATCATGTATACTATTTAACATATATAAAATTTAAATGGTGCGGGCCTGGATGGGAAGAAACAGGCTCAGACTCAACCCATCCAAGACTGAGTGGCTGTGGATGCCGGCATCTCGTGATCTAGTGGTACCATCACTTGTGATAGGAGGGGAGGTACTCACTCCCTCAGAAAGGGTTCGCAATCTGGGTGTCCTCTGGATTCACGGCTATCTTTAGAAGATCATCTGACGGCCATGACCAGGCAGGCCTTCGCACAAGTACGCCTGGTGTACCAGTTGCGCCCTTTCCTAGACGGGGATGCCCTCGCCATGGTCACTCATGCCCTTGTTACTTCTTGGTTGGACTACTGTAACGCCCTCTACATGAGGCTGCCCTTGGGATGCACCTGGAGGCCACAGGTAGTCCAGAATGCAGCCGCATGGGTTATTACGGGGGCTTCTCGTTACTCCCATGTGACACCTCTCCTGCACGAGCTGCACTGGCTGCCGGTGGTCCTTCAGGTCTGTTTCAAAGTGCTGGTGTTCACCTATAAAGCCTTACATGGCTTAGGCCCAAGGTACTTGCAGGATCATCTCCTGCCATACTCATACACAGACAGGGCCTCCTCAGGGTGCCATCAGCCAGAAAATGTCAGCTGGCGACCCCCAGGAGTAGAGCGTTCTCTGTGGGAGCGCTGACCCTCTGGAACGGTTTGTCCACTGGGCTTAGGACAGCCCCCGACCTCCTCTCCTTCTGCTGTGAACTGAAGACGTGACTCTTTTATCAAATGGGCTAATCCATTGGGGGATTTTTACATTGAAATAATTTTAATTAATTTTAATTGGATTTTAATTTTTATGTAATTTTTGAATTGTTGAATGTTTTCTTTGTAAGCCGCCCTGAGTCCTTCGGGAGAGGGGCGGCATATAAATTACATAAATAAATAAATAAAATAAATAAATAGGAAGGAGATGGTTAAAAAAAACCCCAGCATTGGACTAACCTATACCCATTTATCTCAGAGAGACTTGGAAATAAATTCTTTAGTGACCTGGGAATAAATTGTTTGATTTCTACAGCGAACTAAGAACTTGTGAAGGATAACTATCACCAGTTTTTGCCTCCAGAGCATTTCCCCACTGATTTTGATCATAGCTGTTTTCTGCTGTAGCTATTGAGTTGGGCAAGTGAGGAAGTAAAGGAAGATAAGTTCTAAATAATGCATCAAAAATAGTTGAAAGGTTCAAAAGCCAGATGTTGAATTTCTATGTAATGGGGAAAATGGTGATTGGTTTGAGTCAAACAGCTGGAAGTTACTATGCATTTCTTCATGATGTATAATAAAGCAAGTATTTTTATTAATGGGAGAAGAGTCCCATGTGAGATCCCAATAATTCAAAAGGAAAATAATTCCAGATTTGGTTTGCTGCATTTCCAGTAGTGTTAAAAATGAACACAATTCCCCAAAATAGAAGATGTGATGAGAGAGTTTGAAGGAAGGAAGGAAGGAAGGAAGGAAGGAAGGAAGGAAGGAAGGAA
>WNWU01000005.1:6910472-6928674 GCA_012654045.1 Ptyas mucosa
GAAGGAAGGAAGGAAGGAAGGAAGGAAGGAAGGAAGGAAGGAAGGAAGGAAGGAAGGGGGAGGGAGGGAGGGAGGGAGGGAGGGAGGGAAGGAGGGACTATTTCATGACTATTTACTATTTATTACTTCCTTGTATTGATAATGAGAGTATACCTTGCAGAAATGAAGGCAGAGGTTTACTTCAAAGAAAAAAAATCTGTCAAAGAAGAAAAGCATGTATTGGCTGATTATATAAAAAACAGGCAAGAACAAGCACTGATGCAAGTTAAAAATCAGAACAAACTGAATGTAAAGGAAACAAAACATGAATGTTGAAATAATGTAATAAAAACATGAGCAGAATGTTGACAGGAAAAAGGATTACAAAGTAAATTTCTACAAAGGATTTGGGGGAAAGTGGATAAAGATAAAATCTGACAATGACTTAAAACTAGAACATTAAAAAAAAAGAAACTGAAGGCTTGATTTATCTGGTCAAGAGCAAGTTATTCAAACTAATACAACTGAGGAACAGAAGAAATAGTAGATCATATACTCAGCTCAAACAAGAAGATTGCACAGATTGATTTACAAAAATAACATATTAATACAATTGCCACAATGTTTCACTGGGGTATGTGTAAAAATATGCCAGTAAGAAACATTTGGTGGGGACATCAAAATGAACAAGTTTAATTAAAAAAATACAAAAACATGCAAATAAAAGTAGAACAAATGTAGGAAATGGAAGCAAAGACAGTACCAATAATAATAGGTCCTTGGGCACAATCCCCAAACAAGTGAAGCATCGCTTGAACACAATCAGCATAGAAAAAATCACCATCATTCAATTGCAAAAGACAGCTTTACTTGGAACAGCTTACCACCTACAACAATACCTTTAACACTATTAATCAACAATATTTGCTTATCCCAGATCCTTGGGGAAGAACTCGATGGATCAAAATGCCAAATTCAATCTAAACATCTGGCTGACCATAATAGAATAGAGATAGAGACACAATTAGAGATAGAAAACTGAAAAATGGTCCTGGTATAAACCAACATGTAAATGCTATTAATGAAATAATAGCATTTTTTATACTATAAATAATACAAAATAGTTGATATTCTTCCAATGGTTGCCTCCTTTTTTTAAAAAAATAAATAAATTTTATTTCTTTAAAAAAGTACAAACAAAAGATTTATCGACTAACAGATCACGGTGAGAACATTACACAATACATAACATTCAATCTAAATAAACAGATAAAAAATAAAAGTCTAATTTAGCATTGTCCTCTTTTTATTCTATTATCTATTTATTTTATTCTATTATCTAACCAGGAATTTTGGAAACTCATTCAGAGGTGGCTGTTAGAAATTACTGGTTACAAACTACAACTGAAACCTGAATTTTACTTATTAAACATCAGGCCAGATAAAATAGGCACTAACAAATGGTATTTGATTGTTTATATCACAACTGTGCCTAGAATATGCCTCGCCCAAAACTGGAAGGGTAAAGATCTACTGTCTGAAGATATGATTATAGGGAAAATTATGGACTGTGCAGAAGCCGATAGGCTAACAAAAATTTTAAGATATCAGAAAGACTCTGCATATTTCCAATGCTGGGACTTATGGTTGCTTCCTAATAATGACTTGTCAATATCTGTCAATGACTACTTCAGCTTCAATAATACATGAGCACACAATAGATACAAACTTAAGGTAAACCACTCCAAACTTGATTGCAGACTTCAGCAACAGAGTGGACATGCCTGGAATGTAGTACCTGACTCTATGGTTACTTCCCCAAGCCCCCATAACTTTAACCTTAGACTGTCTACTGTTGACCTCACCCCATTCCTAAGAGGTCTGTAAGGAGGGTGCATAAGCGCACCAATGTGTCTACTGTCCCTGTCCTACTGTCCTCATTTATTCACATCCTTATCCTGTACTCATAATCATGTTTATACTTATATCTGTTATCTTATACGTATTTGACAAATAAATAAATTCTACCAAAATAGCTTTTGATGGGCTCTATTTGGAATAATAACGAGGAAAAATAACCTCTCCTCTTAATTTTTTAACATTTCTGAAAGTTCTGGACATTTTAATCAACAGTAATATATGTTGTGTGAATTATAAGAGTCATTAAAAATATTTTCAGCATATAACATAATAATGGGATAGCCATGGGAAAAATAAATTAGTTATTTCTATAAATACAGTTAGGTTTCCGAGACTGGATCTATCATATTTTACATGGAAGGTCAGATTTTTGTGAGCTGCTTCATATTTGATGTCCTGGACTATTTTTTTTTTAAAGGTAGGATATGCAGTTTCTTTGATTGATGTAGATCTTTGTCTTTGTTTTAGACAGGTTTCCTTTATTTTCCTATGGCTGATTATAATGCAAACATTTGTAAATTTAGATTGTCCCAGTAAGACATTGAATTTTTTTTCCTCCAGCTCTTCATCTCATCACCCTTGTTCTCCATTAAAATGTGGTACTTAACTGATGATTATAATAATGCTTACTGAGCACTCTCCAGTATTCACAGCAGATTTCGACCTTAGAACAAGGTTATATAGCTGTTGGGTGAGAAAAGTTAAAACAGAAAGTAAAAGACAAGTAAGAGTAATAATAATAGCAATAGCATCAGCACTTAGATTTATATACTGCTTCACAGTCCTTTACAGCCCTCTCTAAATGGTTTATAGAGTCAGTCTATTGCCCCCAACAATCTGGGTCCTCATTTTACCAACCTCAGAAGGATGGAAGGCTGAGTCAACCTTCAGATTCGAACTGCCAGATTGTAGGCAGTCAGCAGTCAGCAGAAGTAGCCTGCAGTACTGCATTCTAACCACTGCACTACCACGGCTCTAATAAAATAAATAGATAGCCTATGGAAAAAACATACTTCATTAATAGAGGGGATTCCACTGCAGATTGTAAAGGAGTGAAAGATATAAAGCTATTCCGATCCACCTGTAAAAAATTACTAAATTCTGGAAATTTATAATTAACTTATAATTGTCTTTGCCAGCAAATCATGGAAAAGATCTAAATTGCTTCAGTTGCATTAAGAGAATGTTGGGGAGATGACTAACTCTGATGACATTTTTGTTAGTTCAAAATATCCATGAGGGGGTTAATTTCATCTACTTAGATTGGCTGAATAATTTCTAATTTATAAATGATTTCTAAACCAAATTACTTGAACTTAACTTCAGAAACAAAGAAGCACTGGAGCCTGAATGAGTGGTCAACATGTCCAGCCAGCCGTTATCTATATACTGCAATATATAGTATATTCTGCAATATACTAAAGAAGGGCCTAAACTTCAATACAGATGATGCTAATCAACTAGAATTTTTGCAATCCTAGAAAGAACATTTTCCATAGAAGACGTTCAAGAGAGACCTAAGAAACCATAAGACAAACAATCATACCACAGACCAGAAAGAACATAATCAACTCAAAGCAGAGGACAAAGCCCTCAAAAACCTACAGAAAAACCAATCTATCATCATCCTACCAGCAGACAAAGGCCAAGCTATGATTATTATGATCAGATCACAATGCATACAAAAAGCCAAAGAATTATGGAGGACAATGCATACAAAAAACCAAAGAATCATGGAGGACAATGAAATTTTCATCCTAGTGAATACTAATACAATACAGAAACTAAGAACCAAGAAAAGTCAAATCACCAAAGAAGAACAGTGGTGGATAAAAAGCAGTGGATCTGTCCTCCCATGAATGCCCCAAAACACACAAGCCAGACATACTTCTTTGTCCAATTGTTACCAGGAACTCTAATCTACAACATTACTAAAGAACTGAGAAAAAAAGCTCGGACACCTCATAGAGGGAAGTAAATACTCCATCAACTCCCAACTATAGTGCCTCAAAAGAATCAAAGACCATAGGTGAAGATGAAATCATGGTCTCCTTTGAGGTCACAGCATTCTTCACATCCACAGACCTAGAACTAGCAAAATAATCTATGACAACACCGCTAAATAGCACAATCGACCTGAGCAAATACATCAAAATTGAAATATCCAGAGTCATGGAATCATATGCAAGCTCAGAGAGCATCAAGGATCCCTCAGTTCAACCCTGATGTTCTTTTCTTGATGGGTTTAAATTATTGAATCACTGTTATTTGGGGACTGTGTGAAAATTAATTTTGCTTTAATTCTAAATTAAAGCAGCAGACACAGGCCAAACTATGGTTATTAGAATATCAGAGTTGGAAAAGACCTTGGAGGTCTTCTAGTCCAATCCCCTGCTAAGGCAGGAAACCCTAAAGCAGGGGTGTCAAACCTGCAGCATCATGTTATCATCATGTGATGTATCACAATTTTTCCCCCTTCACTAAACCGGGAGTGGGCATGGCCAGTGCGTGATGCATCCAGCCTGTGGGCCATGAGTTTAACATCCCTGCCCTATATCATTTGTATGACTATTCTGAACCAGTCAAGTTTCTGAAATGGATCAGTAGTTCAAACCAAACCATCAAAAAACATACCTTGTTTGATTTTATTTATTTTTAGAATGGAATCAATAATCCATACTAAATTGTTGATTTGAAGAAAACGTATCAGATAATTTCAATTAAAATAATAATTTGAGTTAGACAGCTCAACTGATTCACTTCTAATGCTTGAGTATGAAAAAGGTAAGGAAAATTGGCATTTACCCCCATGTGTAGTTTACGTGCTTAGTCGTTAAGACCTTTGAGAGGACTCCAACATTTCTTCACTGAGATAACAAATTTTTAAAAATCAGATAATTTGCAGGCCTAATGATGGAAATTGAAAATGGTTAATTCCCCAAGTTAGATCAAGTACAGTTGCTCTCCCTCTGCTTTCACCACTTGCTGGAAGCTGGCAAAGAAACAGGCTGGAGAGGAGCCAGTTCTCTAGATCTTTGAAAGGTAAGTAAGTGTTCACAGATCTGCCTGTGGAGATCTGGCGGAGGGAGGGAATATGCAGGATGAATGTTGCAGTGCCTCTGTGGTGAATGACTGCCGTGGTGCTACAACATTTATAAACTTCGGATTGTGTTGTAAGTTCTTGGATGGGGGTATATTGCAATTTCAAATGGTTGCTAAGTGAACTGTTGTAATTTGGGATTACAGGTAGTTCAATTTCTGTCCAGTGCAGAAATCCATTACTGCAGGGTCCCTGATAAGAGCTACCCAACCTCTGTTTCAACACTTGTAATGAAGGATGGTCTACCATTTACTAAGACTTTCATTTTTTAACAGCTCTTAGTTTTTAGGACTGTCTTTTAGATTCCCGCCCCAAACAAACCCCTCTATTTTCTTGAGGGTGATTGAATACCATATCACTATCATAGTGCACATGGAATGATCATGAAATTGATAGAGGTTTTACTGAAGAAAACATTGTGCTTACTCCCCAAATCTTTCTGAAAAAAGTTACCAGACATTCCATGCAAAAGAGCTTGTCTCTTCTTTCTCCATGTTTAATCCTTTAATCAGTGGTAGAATTCAATTTTTTTTACTACCGGTTCTCTGGGCATGGCTTGGTGGGTGTGGCGTGGCTTGGTGGGTGTGGCAGGGGAAGGATACTGCAAAATCTCCAACCCCACTCCACTCCAGGGGAAGGATACTGCAAAATCTCCATTCCCACACCACTCCAGGGGAAGGATATTGCAAAATCTCCATTCCCACCCGACTCTGGGGCCAGCTGAACTACTCAAAATTTCCTCTACCGGTTCTCCAGAACCTGTCAGAACCTGCTGAATAACACCTCTGCTTGTGATGTTCCATAAATCCCTCAAAACCTGCTTATATTACCTGGCCAGGAGATCCTAGGGAACCAGAGACATCTTCAGATGGCTTTATTACTGAAGTGATATACTCATTTTCTCCATGTCAGGAATTTATGTATTTTAATCATATTTAATTTTTAACGCTGATTTTAAAATACATTTATATTAATGTTTATATGTGTGTGTGTTTCATTGGATTATTGTATGTTGCCAGATATCATCTTGATGAGATGGGTGGTCATATAAATATGATTAATAAATAATAAATAAATGATTGATTTGTCATTCGTGCCAGTACAAAGGGAAGGAATGGGATCTTATAATACCAACATAAATCTTAGAATTCCTATAATTTTGATGCCTGGAAATAAAATAGAAACAAAAAGCAAAAGGAAATAGGAAAAGGAAAAAAAGGAAAAATTAATGATATCACTAGGAAGTAGAAAATGGTTAATTCCACAAATTAGATCAAGTACAGTTGTTTATTGTACTAAGAAAATTGAAGCATGCTATTTTGGACATGTAAAGGAGCTCTCACCAACTGGAACACTTTGAATGAAATAGTTTGAAGCAACATTAACTTCAAAATTATGCCATTCCTTTTGTTCTTTTGAAATGCAGTAAACGTTCCCTGATTTACCTTCCAGATGATAAAGCACTGATTATTTCGTTGAAATGATTAATTTATCTCCCAGTGATCTTTATTTTTGCTTTAATTCTAACATCCTATAAATCTTCCTTCATTTAATCCTTCATAAGTAATAGTTGTACAGAATTATTTTAACAGTCTTCATTTATTAATAATGTTATAGTTTTATGTTGCCAGCATTATTTAGCATTTCAACAGTGTTTAAGTATTTAGTCTTAACTCAATTATCTGGGGAAAATATTACTGAACACCAGGATGTACTTCTGAATAAATATGCAAAGGTTTATCTTGTGAACATTTTTCTGCATATGAAAACAAATTAATAAAGATGAACTTGATTGTAAAATAAGGAAATCGTATAAAGGAAGTATCTGAAAAGTCTGTAGTTTAGCCTTTTCCAGCTACGTAGTTTGAAGATCTTTGGGGATGAGAAGATGTCTATCTACCTCAGCATGAGCCAATCCTGTTGCTCCTTTCCATAATTAGGTGTGGAGAAAAAAAAATAGCCCTTCAGTTCCCAAACTGTGAGCTTCAAAATTTCCCTCATCTAGAGGGGTCATTTTAGTATTGCAAGTAATCAGCAAAGTTATAACCATCACCATGGATCCAGCCCAATGGTTAAAAAGAATTATGCAAAACTGCAAGCATTAACAAAAGTTCTGGAAGGGATAGATGGATTCAATGGAGATGGTCTAGACCAGGGGTGTCAGTCACATTGTCATGGCGGCATCACGTGATGTATCTGGACTTTTTCCCCCTTCGCTAAACCGGGGGTGGCGGTGGTCAGCATGTGATCCATCTGGCCCGTGAGCCAGGAATTTGACAGCCCTGGTCTAGACACAAGTCCTCTGTTTAAAAAGATGGAACTGATTACTTTGGATTTCTCCTTCCCACTCTTGCTTGTCCAGAGAGATGATATACTTTCTTTGTCTCTCCTTCCAGTATGTCGGATGACAGTTCCATTTATGCCTTTGAGTAAGAAGCTAGAAGACAATCCCTTCATAGCTTTCTCTACTATGTTGGGCAAAGTGACATAAATTGCATTGGAAAGCACAGTTGCAGGACTTGTAATATGTTAAGCTGATTTGTCTACCCTTCTCTTTAGAGTTCCTTCTACCTAGCCCACTACCTGTTGGAGGTTCAATAGATGGCTTTGTAGGAATCATCTTTTCTATAACTCTAACCCTAACCCTAACCCATCCAGGAGATGTTCTTAAACATGAAATTGTTTGGACAAGAACTCTTAATTATTGCCTTGCTAGGTATTTTAATTTGACCTGCTGCCTTGTTGCATTATTGTTTTAACTTTCTTTTGCTTATTGCTTTGTAAGGAAAACAATCATTAACCCCTAAAGATCAGCTTGACTATTGTAATCATCATCAGATACCATCCAGTTGTGTTATCTCCAACAGGCTTTCTCCTATCATCAGTAAGAAGTGGTCTTCTCTTCAATGGGGAGTACTGTCTGGGAAGTCATTATCCCACAAAACAATATGTTTGCTATGATTTAGGCATGGATCGCATATAATTTAATTGCCTCAACATTTGAGAATATAGGTTGAAACTATTGTGTTGTGTTACACTTGGTGACATAGTACAATCTTGGTAAGACTGGTTTATCTTAATTAGTTTTATGTTGGTTTATATCTTGGTAATATAGAGATAAGATATAATTGGTTTATATCTTCTATTTTAATGATGTAATTTGATACTATGCACCACCTTATAATGATGCGTATGTCAGACATTCCGCAAACATAATAAATACAGAAAAATACTTTGCCCTGTTTTTTTTTTAAATAAAATCACAATTCCTTTTAGGTAGTTTATGGAAATTAGGAATCAGGTTAATTATTAGTACATTATCACTGCTGCTGTTACTATGTACCTCAGGAATAAGTAAGTACTTAATTTTAATCAATGTATGAAGATATCCCTATGATTGGACAAACACATTCAGAAATGTTTTGTTTTTTTTTACCTCTGAATATGTCCATACCAAGTAGCTGAATATATACCAATCACATTTGCTTGGAAACTTGAAGTTCTGTTGAGAAAATAAGAAAATGTCAAACTTTAATTATGACTCTGACAACATTTATAGTTATTGAATCAATGAGATTATTTATACTCCTGCAATTAAGCAAATGCCCAAATAGCTTTAGAAGGCACTTCACAGATGGTGATATTAAACTCGGTAAGTTCTTTATAACACTGAGATATTAGGTGTCACTTCTCACTTCAATCAAGGTCAATTAATTCATTTGCTCTCTAATCTGAACGTGACATGATCTAGCTGCCATTGAAGTTAATGTTCCTTGATTAATAACAGCTGAAAAGGCTTTTCTATTTCTTCTGGAAAGACCCTTCACTTTATGACATTAAGAAGCCATGAAATATACAATGCTCATTGTTGAAACCTAATGTTCAGAGCATTCACAGTGTTGGGATGCTGTTCAAATCTAGCTTCCATCATCTCTAATCACTGACTGTGTTAGCTGAAGCTGATAAAAGTTGTATCCCATGATCCTTCCCATAATATTCTATAGAGTATATCAACTCTTGGTAAAAGATTTGATGGTAATTCTGGGAATAAAGAGGAAGAAGAAGAGAAAGTTTTGAGAATATTAGTAGAATTCTGAATTCAGTTTTATCCAGAGCTCCTTGGACAAAGAGGGCAATGTGTGTAATAAACATCTATGGATATTCTCATGTGTGATAAATACATAAAATATAACTAAGGAGCTGGGATGGCTTAAGGACTTACACACTAACAGTGTCCTATCGTTTCATGGATTGTAGTTCAACATAATAGATGGAATATTATGCTGAGCAAGGGACATGCTATTTTTGGAGTAATTGCAAACAATGCATTCAGAGGGGAAATACATGCAAGAGATAGGTCGGTATAATTAGCCAATAACAGTAGTAATCATCAGTGTTTTCACTACTTGCTTTCATTTTTCCCTCTGACCTTGCTATTTCTTCTGTCAAATCATAACTTTCATTGACACTGAGTGTGCTTTATAAAATAGATCATAATCCAAAAGACTACTGGATTAATTAATTAATTAATTAGTTGTTCAGGTGTCCTAAGATTCTTTGGTATTTTATATAATTACATGTTTATATCTAAAAGAACGGCAGGTTAAAAACATGAATAAAGAAGTAAAAGATGGCACAGGGCTTAAGTTTAGGAGAATATCATCTAAAATAACTCCGTTTTTAACATTTTCCTGAAAACTCACAAGATCAAGTCTAGTTTGGTTTTCATTGGGAAGGTATTCCAAAGCATCAGCCCACCAAACTCAATTGGTGCCTTTCAGCTTCAGCCTGCCTCAATTCATAGAATTGTGTGACTATAACTATTTTTCTCTCTCTCTAGAAGATCGACCCATTGGGCCATTCCAGTTAGAACAGTCTTACTGGCATCTATAAGCCATAAAGGGACTGTATAGGTCAACACCAGCACCTTAAATTGTAATCATTAATCCAATTGACAACCAGAAAAATTTGTTTTCTGCTTTGAGTTTGAAGAGTTATTGACTACAAGGGTTGCTGAATTAATGCTCAATGTAAAGTGCATTGCAACAGTCTAATATTCCTAATGAGGGAATGAGTATGAGTTGTTATAGCGAGATCCTTGGATACCAGGTAAGGCATAAATTGGCACACCAGCTAAAGTTGGGAAAAGGTTTTTTCTAATTATTGCTTCCATTTGTTGTTTGGGCAGGATCAATGAGCCCACAAAGATCCCCAAATCATAGACTTACTAAGTAGTGGTTGTCTGCCTAGAGATAACACCAGTCTTGATAGAGAACTCCAGTGTACAAACAGCAACTTCTGTGAACTTCCTATTGTTTCCCATTCAGAATCTTACAACCTCCAGGCATAGGACTGGACTTCGACAGCAACTCCTCTGCAACCTGGGAGTTTGTATGAAACTCTTTGTCATGACCCTGTCAGAGCCTGAGTCAGCGGAAGAAGACGAGCTGGAGCTGGGGCCGATGGAGGTTAAGGGGGCAGCCTTGTGGGCAGGAGCAGGATGAAGCTGTCCCAGGTCCCTCAGGCCTGGGATCAAGGGTGAAATCCAGCAGGTTTTGACAGGTTCTGGAGAACTGGTAGAGGAAATTTTGAGTAGTTCAGAGAATTGGCAAATGCCACCTCTGGCTGGTCCCAGAGTGGGTTGGAATTGGAAATTTTGTAGTATCCTTTCCCTGGAGTGGGGTGGGAATGGAGATTTTGCAGTATGCTTCCCCTGCCATGCCCATCCAGCCACGCCCACAGAACTGGTAGTAAAAAAAATGAATTTCACCAATCCCAGGGATGGCTTGCCAGCAGGGAAGAACGGGGACAGGACGAATGAGAGAGGTGGGAAGAGAGGACAGGCAGTGGAGATGAGGAGCGACGGAGCTCAGGTGATGAGCAAGGACAGCCCCCTCCTGATCCCCAAGCATGGAGAGTTGAGAAGAGGCAGGACCAGCACAGTCCGACCCTACAACTTGGGAGATTGCTCCATCCCTCTTCACAAGGCACACCTGGGGACTGAGACTTAAGGAGAAGCTGTGGGGACGGATACTTGTTGGGAACAAGCACTGAATTCATTAAGTTTTGTATCCTGTTGCCAGTGGTGGGCTGCTGCATGGTCGCAAGGTTTTGGGTGAACCCTTAGCTCTGATCGCTGGCCACCCCTGTTCTATGCTATCCATTTATAACTTACTTTCTGACTTGGCTGGCCCAGCTACATTCTGCGCTGCCCCTGCTTTTCTCATCGGAGCTGCCTGAGCTGATTAGGAGCCTGTTTGAAGCCCTGTTTCTCTCCCAAAGGGGCGCGTGTGAGCGAAGCCCACAACCAGCGAACCCTTTGTTAAAGAAAGTACAGCCCACCTCTGCCCATTGTTAATGTCTGGAGTTTGGTGGACTTCTTGCCTTCTTGCTGCTTTGTTTCTTTGGCTCGCTGGACTTCTTGCCTTGAAGCCATTATGCTAAAAGTATTTTGCTGGACAACTCGCAGCCAGAGATTGCTGGAGGTGTGTGTGAGCGCTTTGCTCTGGGACTTGCCATAAATGTGGGAGCGTTTGGGGGAAAGTTGGAGCAATAAAGGGGAGTTTGAACTATCAGCTGGCTGTGTTGCCTCCGTGCCTTGCCCCGGGTCATCACACTCATTTTGTGCTATGTGTAAGCAGTAAGTTTGCTAAAAGTTTGAGAGCAAATGAAAGATGTATTTTTTTGTTGTTGTTGTTCCTGCAGTTTTTTTCTTCCAAGACCAGTACTTTGTGGTTTGGAAGTATTCTCAGACTATTTAGAGTGTGCAGTTGACCATCTACAAGGCAAACAAAAACTTGATCTATCAGCCAGACCATTGTTTGAAAGTGAAGTATTTTTAGTTAGAAAAGCAAAATAAAAGCCATGTGACATAAAAGATGATCTGATATAACCTGGGGTCATCAAGGGACAAGAAATTATTTTGAAATCTTGTTTTTTGCCTTAAAACTAGTTGAATAGTGGAAAAGAGTAAATATTCTGGTTTTTTTTTCTTTGTTTGTTCACTGTGCAATGCAGTAACGTCTATCATCTACCAGGTGTTCTTCATTGTATAACCAAGTATTGATTGTCTTCTGGGCAAAATTCAATGATAGCTGAAGTGTCACAAGTTGCCTTTGATCATTACTGCAACTTTAATTGATTTTCCATTGGCTAGCTAGCACAATTTTTTCCCACAAGAGAAACAACTACATGGGGGGAAAAAAATAAATCAGAGAATTTTTCTCTTTAATTTGGAAAGGATGAAAGGAGAATTTGGTTTCTTAAAACATCAATATAACATTGCACAGTATTTGTACAAAAAGTGTACATTTATTATAGAATTTCCTCTATGGCAGAAACCTATTCATGCTGTTCTTTTACTAATAATACTGATATTTCCAGATGAAGAAAAGTGAGTATGACGATGCTTTTGTTACCTTAAGCCTTCTTGTCTCTGGGGGGCTTTTTTTGGGGGTGGGGAAGGGGGTTGAAAAAAAAACATTAGGTAGAAGAGTCTAAAAAAACTTGCATCTCCAAATCACCAATTAATAAGGCTAAAGCATCATATTGTAGCAGCATATGGGCAATTGGAAGTTAAGCGCTTAATATAGAGTGAAAAATCTTGGGTTGTGTTTTTCCCCATACCAATAGATGTTAGAGACAAGTTAGATTCGCTTTAATTGTCAAGAAATGTATAGAAAAAGGTGGAATTGATGAGGCAAAGCCCCAAAATGCAATCAACTGGGTAATTGCTCTGTAAAGTGAAGCTGAATAATTTCCTTCTGTGCCATTCTGGCACTCTTGGGAACAGATGTCTTATCTTGTGATACCCAGTCCTCTATGACAGATCTACTTGATCTGTATCATCTGATATATTTCAAAAGTATTGGGACTTCAGCTCCCCAAATTTCCCATAATGTTTAGGACACTTAGAAGCGGCAGTTCTAAACTATCTGAAGGTTTATAAGATTGTGGAAGATGGCTCTATATAAGAATTTATAAACTTAATACTGCCATGAGGAACAGAAAAATTGGATTGCAATTTATGTATCTTTTGCTTTTAAGAGTGATAGATTTTAGCTTTTCTTGGAGGACTAAATTTCACAAAGGGAGACAGCAATTGTGTGAAAGAACCAGGTAATGAACAATGTTTGAAATTTAGGGTATCAGCTGCTGTGTCTGTCATGGTATAGACAATTGATCCATAGAGATTTAATCTAAACACTTCTGCCTGCCTCATTAAACTGAAAGTTGCTATAAAGTCACCAGAGAATTAAACTGAGTTTAAATTATTATGAGACTTATTTTCTGCAAATTGGATATAGAAATATTAAATGGACACTTGAGGTGAAATACTTCCTCTTGATGTGTGACACTCCGTGGAAGTGAAGTTGGACTTTGAAGAACCAGGATAGGAAGAATGTTGATGGTTTTAACACTGATGTTGAAGACGACTTTTGAGAATACTGTGGACAGCCAAGAGAAGAACTGGAGCCAGAGTCGTCACTCAAGGCACAAATAACCAGGTTCAAATTATCCTAATTCAGACACATTATGAAAAGGCCTAGCTCTAGAGCTTCTAGAGCTGGAAAAGGTGGAAGGAAAGAGAAGATGACAATAAACAGAAAAATGGATAGACTAAGTAATGGTGCACCACTGGAAGACCTGAATGATCAGGTTAGAGTCATGGAGAAAATCTATCTATGTGTTCGCTAAGAATTAATAATAGCATGATGGCACTTAATCACTCAGATGTAAGAAAGGAGGCTGAAATTCAGTTGTGGAATGAGAAGTTAATTTTTTTCGTTCCTCCACCCTCATTCCTATAATTCTTCTGAGAAGAAAACCATAATCTTACAACCCTGTGTAGAAAACTTCAGAACTAATGTGAGATCAGGAAAAAAAAATTCACCATCATGGCTACATCTGTCTTGAATATAATTTAGTCATATTTAAATAGTTCTTTTCCATGAGCCACATTTAATATGGCTCATATTTTAACAGAGCAGTTTAAAAGCCTACTCAGGTAATTATTAAGTCAAGCAACCCTCATTTATATCTCTATTGAATGTGATTTATTTCTAACTCAAATAAATATGTATGGGATTAAAGCCTTTGATACCTGAGAATTAAGCATCCATTATTATTTGCATAGGATGTATAGTCCTTGAGTCAGGATCAAAAATATGTCTCATTATATACATTGTTGATCATCAAATGAGTCCTTTTAAAGCTGTAAATAAATAGCACCTATTGAATGGTCTGTTAAGAGCAATTATAGTTTTCCTTTTTTTCCCCCATTCTCAATAAAATTTCATATAGACAAAACAAAATCACCGCTTTTGCATGAAAGTGAAACAGCTTGCGGGAACATAGTTTTCTTTGGGACTACAATTTGAGAAGACATACAAAAGACTCATCCTAAACTTAAATGCTCTTGTTCATGATTGCTGTAAATCATTTTTAAAAGATGCGCACAAAAATAAATAATAATTTTAAAGCTTTATGGTTTGACTTCAAGAGACAGACGAGCAGAACAAGTGTTTTCAGTACTAAAATAAGATTAACTTATTTCAAAATATTACATGAAAGAGCTTTTCAGCATCACATATCTTTTTTCTATTACCCAAAACTTTCTTTGTATTATATTAATGATTTCAAGTCCTAAAGAATAAGGGTTGGGTTTTTTTTGCAAGAAAGCACATCAAACCTAAATTTTGACATATAGGATGTCAGATTTCCAGCTAGTTCTACTACTCAGAACACTGTGGCCATTGTAAATTTCAGCTTTCTGGATGAGTGGGAAGCCCTCTTAACATTTTAACTATGTTTTATTCAAAGTGCTATTCTTGAATTCATTTTTGAATTCATTATGAAGCAGTTGCACATACAAAGTTATGTTTATAAGTACAAAATACTTTTAATTCCTGGTGCCCCTATGTACTACGTTGATGCAGTTCTATTTGGAAGGAAATTAATATAAAGAATGCTTAAACTTTTTTTTTAAAAAAGTGATATATATCTGAAAAGGTTATGTTATGTAATTTTCCTCTCCAAGCTTTACTGTCAGATACTATGTTAAACCATCATTAATCATAAGTGACTGTAATCATGTGGTCACTGTAATTTGGTTGTGCTGTACAAAAGATAAATGATATGGAATACTATTAGCAATAATGGCTGTCATATAAACATTTATTATTACATGAATTTGTTTCATATGACTTTGAGATAAAATCCATGTTCTTGACTTCCAGAATTATTTTGCAATAAAAAACCCCAACCCAACAACCTCTCAATCACGAAAATTGAAAAACTAAAATTGTCTGCCTTAGAATGGCCTGAGAACTTGTCACATATTCTCCTGTTATCTAAAATCAAGTCAGAATAGGGTTTCTGATAAAGGAGAATATTTGTAGCTCAGGGTTGAAATGAGAGGTCCTTGGTGCTTTCTGAGCTTGGCTGGTTTCTTGCAGATGCTATATTATCCAGTCTAGGTAGTATCATCAGTATTAGCAAGTTCCCTTACTAGCACCAACAACATTATCTAGTATGCATAATGAAATGACTGCAAGAAAACAACCAAGCTCAGGGAAGCACTAAGGATCCTCAACAGGATTTGTGAAAGGTCAAAATCCAAGGCAGTATGGAGCTACTGTATGTTATACTGTTGCCTAAACATAAAAATGCTATGTTGAAAGAGAGCTCAAGCATAACATATTTGAAAGAGACTAACACCCTCATACCTCTCCCCTGCTCCCAAAGCTCTGATTGGCAGTTATGATTAACTTTTTTACCATAATACTGTGGGTCCTTTTCAGGACCCATATCAAGACCCAGCGCAGCCAGACTTCAAGGGTTTCTTTTTGATAGATTGTGTCTAATCAGGGAGCTCACATGGAACAAATGATAATGCTGTGTCACCATGCAACTCCTCTAGCCTGGATAAAACCAGAACTCAGTGAGATTGGTTAATGACATCATCAATAAAAATGGGCATGGAATTAACAAAATCAGATGGGGCTTTTACCATTTTATTCATGTTATTACAGCTTTTTGACACTGGTATGTTCCAGTGAATTCAATATTCTGCTGCAAGACTATGAGAGCTGAAGTAAAGGATAAGAAGCATTCACTGCTTACTACCTCTATTCTATTCTATTCTATTCTATTCTATTCTATTCTATTCTATTCTATTTGTTTGTGAAACATGTACAAGATAGCAGGTATGAATATGAACATGGACATGAACGAGGGAAATGAATACAATTAATGAGGACAGTAGGACAGGGACGGTAGGCACACTGATGCGCATATGCAGGCCCCCTTTACAGACCTCTTAGGGATGGGGTGGGGTCCACAGTAGACAGTTTGAGGTTGAAGCTGTGAGGGTTTGAGGATGTAACAATGGAGTTGGGTAGAGCATTCCAGGCGTTGACCACTCTGTTGCTGAAGTTGTATTTTCTGCAATCGAGGTTGGAGCGGTTTACCTTGAGTTTGTATCGATTGTTTGCCCATTGAGGTTGAAGCTGAAGAAGTCATTGACAGGTAAGACATTGTAGCAGACAATTTTGTATGCTATGCTTAGATCAGACTGCAGGCGGCGCAGTTCCAGATTCCAAGCCCAAAATTTCAAGCCTGGTGGCATAAGGGATTCTATTATGAGTAAAGGCATGGAGTACTCTTCTCATGAAATACCTCTGGACCCGCTCAATCGTATTAATGCCTGATATACAGCATGGATTCCTTGCCATTAAAAAGCGAAAAGCTCTAATTGGTTGCAATAGTAAGTAATATGGTCCAGCACAATGGCTTATATAAATCGGCTGGTAATCTGGAAGGGTGCCCAAGTATCATGAGGGCTTAAATTCCTTCAGGTCCACAGGCATTACCAATGTGCCTTTAGTCTAATCCCTACACCTTCCCATTTCTGATGGCTGTTACTAATATCAGGGAGAGGAGAGCCAATTGAAGTTTACGCCTGGTGGGGAAAACTGGAGAGTGGTATGGATTCTGATACTGTATTTCCCATTCTGAATCCAGAGCTCTCTTCTAAATTACAAAAAGTAGAATAGAAGGAATCCTCTAACTTATAACAAGATCCACAATAGTCCCGCTTTTGGCATGAAAGCCAGCTGGCTAATCTTAGGCCAATCATTTTCTTTCAGCCCAACTCACTTCACAGGATTGTTGTTGTGGGGAAAAATAGGAGGAGAGAAGAGTATTAGGTATGTTTGTCACCTTGAGTTATTTATAAAAATAACAAAGGCAAGATATAAAAATAAATAAATTGCCCACCTAACAGTATCAACAGCTTCATGAAATTCTGTCTTAGCTTTGCGTCAGCCCTAATGAGTTTTCAGCTATTTAACATTAATAAGAAAAGCTCAGATTTTGCTCATTTTCTATTTATAGGATTTATAAGATTTATTCAGCTCATGAGAACACTTAAGATGCTGTCAGAAAAAATGCAATGACAAGTCCACAGAAAAACTGCCATTTCTCCACCTCTTCTCATCACATTCATTCCAATATAGATTCGTGACACATTTGGAAGTCTCTCCTGTTTAACTTTGTCAAAAGTATAATAGAATCACAAATGCAATATGGCTTTTGGAGGCAAGAAAAGAAGGAAGTGATTGCAAGCTTGTCTTGGACTCATTTCATATGATGAGTTCTTTATAGTCATTTCTTTATGGCAGATAGACATAGCACTGTGTGTGCAGACTTACAAAATATAGCCCTTAGCAAACAATTGCAGTTGTCATTCAATATCAGAGCCTGTAGTACAGTGGTTTAAAGCACCCTGTTATTAACATCTATTAACATCTGCTGCTTGCAATTACTGCAAGTTCGAATCCCACCAGGCTCAAGGTTGACTCAGCCTTCCATCCTTTCTAAGGTGGGTAAAATGAGGACCCAGATTGTGGGGGCAATAAGCTGACTTTGTATAAATATACAAAAGTATGAAGGCTATTGCTTAACGCACTGTAAGCCGCCCTGAGTCTCCGGAGAAGGGCGGCATATAAATCAAATAAAAAAAAAAAAAAAAAAATTAGGATGAGTATGCCTTTATACATGTCCTATGCAAATTATTCCACTAAGTTGATGTTTAGATATGCAAACTTTAGATAGATGATAGATAGATAATAGATAGCTGACGGATAGATAGATAGATAGATAGATAGATAGATAGATAGATAGATAGATAGATAGATAGAT
>WNWU01000005.1:6933442-6946209 GCA_012654045.1 Ptyas mucosa
AAGGAAGGAAGGAAGGAAGGAAGGAAGGAAGGAAGGAAGGAAGGAAGGAAGGATAACAAGATTATCCTTCTGTTATCAAATCATCTTTTGATTTCCTTTAATAATCCCCATAAGAAAATTCTAGTACAACTCTGAAGACTTTCCTTTATTTCATGCATTTAACTGTGATTTCTTCTAATGTCTGTGGTTGCATCCTTTTTTAAAAATCTTCTTGAGATTTTCTGCTCCATTTTAACATCCCCCTTATTAAAAACTTGCTTTTAGTTACAGATGCCTCCAGTTTATATAATTGAAATTAAAAAAAACAAACAAATGAAATAGATTCTGCTTCAGTATATAACCGGCTGTCATTAGTCTGAATTCCAGGCATACATTTCTTTTGTTTTAACCACCGAGCCAATAATGTTCCAGCTTGCTGATCCCCGTTTGCTCTGATTAATGCAATTCAAAGAATATTCAAATCATTTTCAGTGAGGCAGCTGCAATTTAACCTGGGCTACTAAAAATTCTTGATGTAATTAATCTATGTGGTTTCTAGCATTAAGATAAAAGTGACCCTTGAACTATCATTTGCAATTGAACAAGATAAAAGATCTCTAAACCTTTTTTGCTGAAGAGATAACAATAGTGTATCTATGATAAATGCCTGAAATCCATCCCAAAAGGTTAACATATTAATAGAACTACTGTTTAATGGGTTTTTTTTATTCTGCTTAATATAGTCTGCAAAAAAAAAATCTTTAAAGAGAAGCATTTGGATACCATCTGAAATTAACCAATTTGTAGTGCTTTAAAGTTCAAAATGAGCATCACCAAAGTATGGTCTGAGATTCCTTGAGCTATCCACAACTTGATCCACCAAAGCAGAAAAAGTAAAAAAAAAAATGATCTAGCCTAAAATGAGAAAAGAAAACATATTCTCGAAATGCTGAAAATATACCCGGTATACAGTATACGCTTGCAATACTTTCCAGTATGGAGAAAATATTTTCTTTGTCTGTCTGTCTAGCTAAGAATCTTGGCATAGTTTGAAATCACTATCAACAATTATTGATCAATGGTTTGTAAAATGTTGTTTTGAAAAAGGATCAGTGGTATATTTCAGGAGTGTTCCTGGTGGTATAAAAAAAAAGCAGAGCAATTGTCAAGTGCAGGAAATCAGGAGTCAAGGCAGTCAAAGGAATACAGGTTTATTGCATGCTAACACTGTCTATAAGAATCTGAACCACTAACAGTCAAAGTGAATTGGCGGTAGGTAAGGGTCAATGAAATTCAAAGTGAGACTGGATTTAGTCTCTTCTGGGCATGAAGGAATTCTACACTCATGACACACTTGACCCTTTCCTCAGGCTCAGACTGGTTATCTCTTACATCAATGGTGTTATCAACTATCCTTATGGCCAAGAAAATAAAGTATCTCTCAGTGTCACAGTTCTCATATTCCATTTGAAACAGAATTTTCAATAACCTTAATAGCTATCCCACATTTGAATACCTGCTAATACAGATTTTCCAATTCAGGGTCTATTGTATTTTAGGAAAGGCTGATCATTGAGGAGAATATGTAGTTCTTGCAACTTAATTGCCTTGGTAGTACAGTGGTTTAAAGCACCCTGTTATTAATACCAGCTGCCTGCAATTATTGCAGGTTCGAATCTCACCAGACTCAAGGTTGACTCAGCCTTCCATCCTTTCTAAGGTAGGTAAATTGAGGACTCAGTTTGTGGGGGCAGTAAGCTGACTTTGTATAAATATACAAAAGTATGAAGGCTATTGCTAAGCGCATTGTAAGCCGCCCTGAGTCTCCGGAGAAGGGCAGCATATAAATCAATTTTTTTAAAAAAAAAATTATACCTGGTTGTAATTTTTCCAGTTTGTTACATACCGGTATTTACCCTTTCTAAAAAGGAAATAACAAAAATCTTAGGTCAGTTTATATTCCAGTTGATTACATTAAGTTTCATGCTTCCAGGTGGAAAAACAATTCTTAAGGTCAATTTCCCTGTATTACAGACATCTCATACAGTAATAATTAAAAAATAAAGAAAGATAAAACATTTAAAATAATGAATATGGATCTAAGCAACCATAACAAATAAGCAAAACCCCACCTCATCCCAGTAATAGGGGAAAAATTCCCATCTCCAAACTGTAATAACATTTTTAAATGACAGAAGAGACATAACTCAATTCAGTCTTGGTCTAGGTTACTGTCGCCCAAAGATATGTTAAAGTTATTTACTGTGAGTTGCTCATCATCTTTAACAGAGGTGGGTTTCAGCAGGTTCTGACCAGTTCTGGAGAACCGGTAGCAGAAATTTTGAGTAGTTTGGAGAAAAATTCTGACTGGCCCCTCCCCCATCTATTCTCTGCCTCCCAAGTACTAGCTGATTGGGAAGAAATGGGGATTTTGCAGTAACCTTCCCCTGGATTGGGATGGGAATGGAGATTTTACAGTATCCTTCCCCTGCCAAGCCATGCCCACCAAGCTATGCCATCCACACCAAGCCACGCGCACAGAACCGGTAGTAAAAAAATTTGAAACCCACCACTGATCCTTAAGTAGTTCAAATTTGCATATTTGTAGCCTCCTTCTTCATTTTAAGAGGCAGCATACTAAAATAATATTACATTCAAATTATTAAAATAAAATGTACAAATTTGGGCATTAATCACTTACTATTCAGTTGTTTACATGAGCAGTTTTGCCCATATAGTCCAGAAGGAAGGCAACTACTCAGCAACCCTACAAACCGGTAATCTGGAAACCTGAACTGATTTGACCAAATTGGATCCTTTGATTGATTGGAAGGTCTGAATTGTATCACATTGATTGTCTGAATAGCTTTGCACTGTTGAATAAATTTGGCTTGATTTCATGAACCTTAATCAAGGATTTGAATTAGATTTTGCTGGCTTTACAAAAATATTTTGATGACCTTCTTTTCTGTTAGAAGAGTGAGGCTGATGGGGCCATGCTCTATTCACAAATAAATGAAAATTCTTTTTCTGTTAAAGTAGCAAACAAAAATGTGCCGTCAAATAGTACATATCTGAATGCTAGTGCTTGAAATTTGTGGAAAGAGAATGGTTTAATAATTCATTTTAAATAAGGACTGAATGCTCAAATAGTGGCAGACTTCCTTCCCTCCCCCCCCCTTTTATGATTCCTGTGATGAATAGATATCTGGGAAACGAGGCTTATTCACTTTTATTCCGTTTCAGTTTTTTTTAAAGGCACTGCCCTCTTGTTCTATTGGTAAAATGCACCAGAGAATAGATTTTTTTAGATATACAGACCCTTATCAAATATGGAGCATTAGATTGATAGATTTTTCACAATATATAAGAAAGAAATGTTATGAAGCATTGGTCACCTTTAGTGGGGGAGTACTTTATTCTCTAAGAGCCTGCATTTGTGAAGCTGTCTTATTCTGCTACATTTGGAGTCTCATTTGTTATTCATTATTTTTCTTTTATTATTCATGTATGCTATTCAAGGATTGAAGAGGCTTTTTTGACAGCAGCAGCAAAACTGATTTTGAGGGTTGTTTCTCATGGCATCTTCTTTTTTCAGAACCCCTGAAAGTGTTCTATGCAGAGCACCAACAATACCTGGGACATTCTATATGAATAAATGATGGCCTCTAAAAAAGCCCATAAGCTCATAAGTACTGTTGGTACTTCCAGAGACGATAAGGGGGAAAAGAAAGAATAGGATAGGCTCAGATAAAATATGTTAACTAGACCTGATTCAGTTTGAATTAGAGATTCACGTTTAGAAGATGGTATGATTTAGTTCAAGCTTGCAACTGAAGTTTTAATTTGATTGCCATAGCCTCCTAAAAAATATTTCCCTAGAAAATCATTGCTTCAAAAAGTTCTTATTAAAATGAATAAAATTTTGTCCTTACCTGCTCTTTGCATACGTATCTCAATATTGCTATGGATTATTTTATTTTAATTTATTTTTATAAAAAAGCAGCTAAATTTAAAACTTCCTAAACTTTAAATGGCTAGGTCTAAAAAAAGAACAAAAAAAAAACCCAATTAACTATTTTTTTTAAAGCTCCCAAAGGAGAAAAAAACATATCCAATAGAACAGGGGTCTCCAACCTTGGCAACTTTAAGACTTGTGGACTTCAACTCCCAGAATTCCTCAGCCCAACCGGCTTTCCTTGCCAAGATTGGAGACCCCTGCAGGCAGGCAGGCAGGCAGGCAGGCAGGCAGGCAGGCAGATAGAGCTGCTCACCGATGAGCTTGATTGCAGGCAGGGAGATTCAATGGATTGCAGGGTTTACAGCAAGCAAAGCAAGGCAGACTTTCCAACCAGCAGCTAAGGTAAGCAAGCTGGAGGGGTGAGGGAGGGATTTTTGCTACCTGTTAGCAGGCAACTCAGCTGGGACTGTCAGAGCCATTTAAAAGGAAAAACTTTTTTCTTTTACATGGGTCTGGCGATCCAAGCTGAGTTGCCGGATTAGCAGGCAACTCAGCTGGGATCGTCAGAACTTGGATCGCCAGAGCCATTTAAAAGAAAAAAAAGGCTCTGATGATCATGTGGGTCAGTTGGCAAGGGGGCGGGGGTGGGGATTTTTGCTACCGGTTCTCCGAACTGCCCGCCGCCATCGCTATCTACTCGCCCGAGCCGGTCCGAACCGGGAGCATTTCACCCCTGCTTTTGACGCTTTTGGAGGCTGCTTGAGAGGCTTTCCGTTTGAGAGGACATGCAGAGGCCGAAGGGTAGGGGCCGGTGGGTGGGTGAGGCTACATTCAGTGTATAAGACGCACCCAAATTTTCACCCTCTTTTGGGGGGGGGGAAGTGTGTCATATAGTCCAAAAAATACAGTAACTCTGGTTTTCCATATGGAAGAAGCATCCAATTCATACCTTACTCGTATAGACAAATACATACGTTTGAGAGCACTGAAACACTTGTTTGCAGCAGAAAACAGGAAGCAGCTGTGAGACACAATATTGGCAAAGTAACTCTTAAAGACACTGTTACATGATGCTGAACTGAACCTCATACTCACTGTTTTCCTTTCTTGAGGGGGCTCCCTGAGGACTACTTTCAGAACAACTCTGTCTTGCCGTCACACAGGTTTCATATAAGAATTCCAGCTTAGAATGACATTGGTGAACTCCCGTGATACATTACTGCATAACACTGTAGATCTATTCCACATAAAAGATGGAGTTCTCACAGCTAGTTAAACTCATGAGATTTTTTTTTTTATTGTGGACAAGAAGTGATATTTACAGAGGCTTACGTTCATAAAAGTTCATTTATTTCTAATAAATCAAATGGTATATTTATCTCCCTTCAACAATATATTTATTTATGAGCAATATTCCACTATTGTTTGACAAGGTGAACATATAGATTGAAATATTTTCAGTTGAGATATGCTACCTTTATAACATATTCAGAGACACTATATTCATAATTCCTAAAATATGGATAGACTGAATAAATCATAAGAATTCATTTCAGTGATAACCTGCTCAGAGTTCTGAGTCGACAGTTGCCCTATTTGAAAGATTCAGTAATATTTCCCTATTATAGATGTTCTAAATAGACCTGATAATATCAAATCCAAGACATCCTTTGAATGCTATTTCAGACCTCTGAGTTGTGTTTTACACATATTAAATTAGTGGTGGGTTGCTCCCGGTTCGCACCGGTTCGCAAGAACCGGTAGTAAAACTTTGTAGTAGTTCCGAGAACCGGTAATAACATTGGCTGGCCATGCCCCCGGCCCGGTCCCCGGCCCGGTCGCCGCTTGCTTACCCCGCCCACCTCATCAGAGGCTTTTATTTTTTTACTTTTAAAAGCATTTTTTCTACAACCTCTTCAGCCGAAAAAAATGCTTTTAAAAGTAAAAAAAAAAAGCCTCTGATGATTCCATGGCTCAGCTGGGAACATCAGAGGCTTTTCAAAGCATTTTTTTCTACAACCTCTTCAGCCGAAGAGGTGGTAAAAAAAATGCTTTGAAAAGCCTCTGTCGATCTCAGCTGAGTTGCCTGATCAGCAGAGGCTTTTCAAAGCATTTTTTTTCTGCAACCTCTTAAGGTTGTAGAAAAAATGCTTTTAAAAGTAAAAAAAAAAAAAGTTGACCACGCCCACCCAGTCACATTACCCCACCAAGCCATGCCCACAAAATAAGCCACGCCCACAGAACCAGTAGTAAAAAAATTTAGAACCCACCCCTGTATTAAGTAGAACCAAAGGCAGTGAGTGTTGTGCAGTTAATGAGCGGCATCAGTAGAGACATTCTTGGTGAAACTTAAAAAAGCCAAGATGATGGGCACTGTCATATGGTTGTGTAACCAACCTCATTTTTAGCATATAGCACTGGTATGACAGCCATCTTGGTTGATAGCACTGGTTGACCGCTAATCTTGGTTGTTGTTGTTTTTATAAACAGAGCCGACAAATGCTGCTGAGCATCAGATCAGAGGATTTGGCAAATATTCTGAGAATCTGCTATTTTCCTTTTCTAAACCAGCCTCATCTGAGACCTAATTGTCCACTTGGCAGTCAGAGACAGCATCGGGTAGCCCTGAGGTCAATGTTTCTTCAACTGCTGGACCTATGAAGTGACATAAATGGCTTGTTTTTAGCTGATGAACTAGGTGGTTATATGCTTAATTTCAGACTTGAATTGATGAAATGGACTAAAATTGGATTATTCTAATACAGTTTTGTTAACTATGTTCAAAATGCTTATCGTGTGAACCGACTTCAACACTAATTGTTTCTAGAAATTGAAGTTTTGTAAATTAATCTCACTGTAATTAGGTGACACATGAACGAAGGGTAGTCGGCATTTGCAGCTCAAAAGAAAAGTTTCAGAAGGATGTTTTAATTAAGAATTATTCTGTCTGTACAACCGTTTTGGATGAAAGGACTTAATATGGAAATTTCGAGGTTCATATGTAGGTGCACATGCTTCAAAAATGATGTGGAAAAGGTGTTTTGGGATGCACAGGAATACACTTGCAGCCTTTCTTTAATTATTTACTGTCAAGCTTTCCTGGAAGCCAGGACACTTAAGTTAAAGGTATGGCTACTTTAAACAGTCAACTTTTTAAAGTAGCCAGATCTGCTTTCAGGCTTTTATGAAAAGAGATTTGGCATACAGTATATGTTCTCACACTTTCTGAAACTTATCACCTAAATCATTTCCAAAGCATATAAAGCAAACGATGCATTTATTTATTTGGTGGCAGCAGTGCCTCAGATAGAAGGTCCATAAAGAGAATGGTAAGGACAGATGAGAAGATTATAGGAAGCTTGCTTCCCATTATTCAGGATACTGCTTATAAGTGTTCTGTCCCCGTCCCCCACACGCACAAACCCACACAGACAGATGAGGGCTAAATGACTGGCACACACAGAGGTTTCGTTATCAAGGCTTGGGCAGCCCTATGGGAACCGGCTGCCAAGTTCTTTACTAAACAAGGGGGGGGGTATTCCTTCACCAGATAACAAACACATACACACCAGCTGGGAAAAACACAGTCCAAATTCCAATCCTTGAAGCCGACTGAGGTTTGACACCAAGAAACTAACAAGAATGAAACTTTGTCCGTCACAGAACTCAAACTGCCACCCCACTTCTTTATATAGCTTGTGGGATGTGGTCCAGTGACTCAGCTAATCCCTGGCATGCCTCCTCATTTGCTGGGATCTTTTAGCACGCCGACGCTGACGTGGGTCCAGCCACAGTTTATCCCCCTCATCACTTTCCGACCGATCGGAGACACCTGGCTCCTGGCTAATCTACTCTCCTTCGGCCGGCAGCTGAGGAATTGCCAGAGAGGAGGGGCCGGGGGAGGGAGGCCTGGCTGGCTCCTCTCCTTCATGTTCAGAGCCTTCTTCCTCTGATGCGATGGGCTCGGGGGTCAGAGCCACAACAATAAGCACTATGCGCTTAGAGCTCAAAGCTCTAAGACCCCACACACCAGCAGCGAAATGCACTTACCTTCGCTACTGGATCGGAAATGTGACTGTGTGCATGCGCAAGCTCACTGTGCTCACATGTGCCTCTTCTACGCATGCACAGAGGATCAAAAACGGGATGTAATGACATCCTGCTGGGTGGATGGAGCTTTCCACCAGCGGCCCTACCACCTCGCGCGAGCTGGGTAGATCCAGACGGATTTAAAAGCTGCCACACACCCACTTCATCATCTGTTTCTGTTGTTCCCCTCTGGGAGTATGGGCCAGAGGGGAACAACCAGTATGGGCCCACTAGGACCAGTGGTGGGTTGCCCCCAGTTCGGACCGGTTCTATAGAACTGGTAGTAAAACCGGCAGGAGGCTCCGCCCACTGACCCAGATGTCATCAGAAGTGATCTGTGCATGCTCAGAAGAGACAGAGAGCCAAGCGAGTGTGCGTGCGCAGGCACAATGCAAACTGGTAGTAAAGGTAAGTAGAACCCACCCCTGAGGAGGACTACTAAATTCTGTAACAGCTTTGTTTCTTATGCCATCCATCTTGTAAACTCACAGGATTCTTTTAATTTTTTTTTACATGTATATGTATACATTTGAACTAGATTGTGATGTTTCTCTGTGTCTGGGTGTGTATGTATTTGGGTATATGCATAATGGTTATCTTTTGAGAGATGAATGCAACAAAATTTCATTTTAATGTATGCTGATTAGTGTACATTTAAAGTGACAATAAAGTATTCTATTCTATTCCATTTTTAAGAAAGGTGCTTGAAGCTTTTGATTTTTGCTTTGCTTTTTTTTTTACTATTTTTCATTCAAAACAAAATCTAAGTAAAAAGATAAAAAGACATGTAGATTAAAATCTATAAATTATTACTGGAAGGCAAGTAGCAAAAAAAATAAGACTGTAACCCCTCTTAATACTACTATGGTGTTTTGTCCTAACCTATTAACAAAACAAAGGTAACATGGATTCTGTCATAATGACTGATCTTTTGATAGCTCTTTAAAATAGTCTAACAAGAAAGAGAAGAATGTGTTATTTGTACAAAAATAGAATCCTAGCAAAACACAGTACAAATAAGTTTAGTTGTGATTTGTCATACAAACTGCATTGATTCTTAACAGGACTGAGAATTAAGGCACCTAGTAAAGTAATTTCTAACCAGATTGTTTTATTCATTTCTATCTACTGTATGTAAGTATCCCTGTTTCATCATGTTTGGTTCACTTCCTGCTAGTCCTGAGGGGGGAAAGCATATCCTCCTCGTAGATTATTCTAGCTGTAATAATTGTATTCAATGAAGTGAGGGGGGCGGACATTACCTGAAGAAATCTCTTTGTATAGTTACAGCATGGTATGTTTAATCTGTAAACAGGCAATGAATAGGAAAAATGTAATTATCCCCAAAATACTTTCTAAGCTTAAGGGCTAAATTTTTAAAGAGGTGTGTAGGGAATTGTATGAGTAAATCTCATTATTGTTAACAGGATTTATGTATTAATCTTCTCACAGAGTGTTTTTAATTGTTTTAAAGTTGAAGGAACAAAAGAGCTAGAAAAATATAAAACAAAGGAAACACACATAATCACCATTTTTGCTAATTTATTACTGGTAATATCGAAGAGGCCAAATTATATATGGGTTATAAAGGAAGGTACAGCAGTGAGTATATTTATTACTTAAATGGATTGTAATAAGTGCAATCAGAAACCTAGGAGAGATCAATATGTGGAAGATCAACCAAAATAAAGTTCCAGGATGGCAGTTTAAAGCATGAAGAAGAAAAAAAGAATCCTAGAAGAAAACAGAAACAATCCATTTTCTTACTGTTGGCAAGAAATAAATATGTATATATCTCAGAAGTCACCGGAAGTCAAGCTTGACCTGAGAGTGACTTTACTGAATCTATGTCTTCATGAGTCAAATAAAAACAATGCTCTAAAATTATTCCGAGATTAATTAGTTATCTTCCAGTGTTACACAATAAAGACACTAAAATCCATTAAAGGAAATCAAACACACTAGAATAAACTAATTGATTAAAATAATTAAAAATGATAATCAGTTCAATGCAATTGAGGCTGAAATAAACATTACAAATACATCAGAGAAAACATTGCTTAAACACATTGGTGGTGGTGAAAATACAAGAGGGCTAAAAAGGCCCAAGAGAAAATAAGACATATTAATTATGCTTTTTGAGGAAGAATATTATGTAATTTAGAGTTATGACTGAAAAAATATGTGCCATTGAAGTACACAGTTACTAAAAACTGAAGTAGGAGAAGGAAAAAGGCTTCTTCTGCATTTTGGTAGACATGTAGGGGGTAGTAAATCAAAATAAATGTATTTTCATCATTTCCTTAAAGTAACGAGGGATAAGAAACGGGAAATAGCTCATTACAGACAAAACTCCTGCTGAAAGCTATTTCTCCATTCCAATAGAAGTAACCATTTCTCCATGTTGGTCCTCACTGATTATATATGGAATTAGTAGTATGAAACCCCAAAGTTATTAAATAATACCGCTGGCCTTTCAGGACTGAAAAAACCCAAAGCCTTGGAATTAAAAAAATGTCAGCCTTGTTTACTCTGGGTGGACAGTAAAAGAAATGGTGGGATAGGGTTGCTGTACCTGGCTGTTGAAATTCCAGTTGACACTATTTATGTATTTGTTCATTTTATCAATGTATTCAGTCACCCATTCCACAACTGGGATGAAGATTGATGAACAGAGTATTGAAAAGCAATAGTCAAAAAGAATAAAGAATAACTACACAATAATAGTACTTTGGTGCCTGAGGACAATGAAATTCAAATCACACAACCCATAGATATGAAAGAGAAAACACCATGATAGGCTAACCCAACTTAAAGGCCACATACCTGGGGGAATATCCTGATCTTCAAAGGTTTATGGAACCCTAGCAGGGTCAAAATGCAATAAATTTCAGGGATATAACATTCTGTGCTGGGTGATAGTAAAGAGATCCTTAAATAAAATCACACTTTAACTCTTTGCTGCCATCTCACAGTCTGCATTTTTGCAATCCAGATAAAGTTAGTCTTATGCTGAAGGTTTACATGCTCATCGCTCACATCTAATACTGGGAGATTAATTACTTCATTTAGGGGACAAGATTCAATATAGAGTCACCATGGTGTGCTTCCAGACTGAGCTCCAGCAATATAAAAATATAACTAGTCTATCTTTTCCTCCTTAATGGATTTTTTTAACAACAAGAAAAGGGACAATGGCATTGTTGTGCCTCTTGGATATGGGGATGAGATGGTGTGAGGTGGGCACAATCTGAATGAGGGAATGAATGGCTTTTCATTGAGGGGATGCTCTTGGTATATCCTCAGCAAATTTTCTGATATACCCTCATTAATTTAAAGGCTAGGGCTATGGAATAAATTCTGGAGCCTCCTCATATAATGTATGAATACATCTGGGCAGTTGTACAATAAAAACTACTATATTTGCTATGAACACTATTTTTAATTAATGCGATTTGCTTTTCCAATGTAGCAAAATAATCTGTGTTATATGTGAGTGTCCCCTTTGGTTTCTTTTGAAATCATATACACCTTTTGTCTTCTTGCCTTTGATCATTCTTTTTGTTATTTATATTAATTGGTTGGGCAATGGATTTTAATTAGATGAGGTTTCAAATTGACTTCCTCGAAATAATATAGGAAAATGATTCCAATACTGTCTTCATTTTATCGCCTCATCTCCAAAAATGGATAGAAAAATCTACCGCTGTTTTAAAACAGATGCAGTTAATAAGGATATGCAAAAAGTGCATATCCGTTTATTAACCAGAATTAGAAGTTTTCACTGAATGAAGCAAATCTGATATTTAATGAAAGCCAGTAGCATTGTAGTGTATGCACATGGCCCCTGTTGGTTGGGGAAGTATGAACATATTTTCTGTACTAAGAATACATCATCACACAGTGCTTTTTATTTTCTATTAGGAAGTGAGTCATTTACATGAGATAGGAAGAAAAGGCTAATTGCACAACTGAATAAAATCTGAGTGCTGTAATTGGTTACGGGTATGGATTTTGTTGGTTTTTCTCATAGCTCTCCTGGGGTTGAGGGTGGAGAACCTAATCTGGTCATACTGATGCAGTGTAGGATAGCGTAGAACTAAGAATAGTTTTCAGCACTGTATCACAAAGTAAATTAGATCAACCTCAGGAATATGGAAAAGGATTTCGCAGTTAATTAGATTAACATAATTGAACATGGTGTTAGTTTTCTGGAAGTAACATTTATTATTGGCATAAGCTGAAATGGGAGAAGAACAGATGATACAAAAGAACAATTTTATCTCATGTGGAACGTTTTCTTTGCTTTCATTGATTGGGGGACTTGAAGGGATGTGACAGTGTTCATAATGCAGCTATTCTCCATTTCTCTGGCATGGACTTAGGCTGAAATTACACTCTCTACCACTAATTCCCATTCACATGACAGCTACATTATGCTCATCAGGACCTACCCTATGTCCCTCTGCCTAGCACCATTCACGGAGGGCAGCAGTAAGTCTACTAAGGCAATTCTTCCATGTTGCAAAAAAGAGGATATTCACTGAATACTGTAGATGCTTTTTGCCAATATGTATTTATTTATAGTCTTCAGGTGCCACCAGCAGTATAACCAAAAAAAAAAGATCAAAAAGGAAGGAAGGAAAGGAAGGAAAAGAAGGGGGAGGGAGGGAGGGAGGGAGGGAGGGAAGGAAGGAAGGAAGGAAGGAAGGAAGGAAGGAAGGAAGGAAGGAAGGAA
>WNWU01000005.1:6946219-6981673 GCA_012654045.1 Ptyas mucosa
AGAAAGAAAGAAAGAAAGAAAGAAAGAAAGAAAGAAAGAAAGAAAGACCATAATAAGGAAGAAAGGAAAGAGAGCCAAACCCAGGGTGTGTATTATTTTCAGAAACTAATGTGGAACTGAACTGATGCAAGCCTGTTGATTTCATTTAGTGAAAAGTGCAATGAGGAACAGAAATGAACACCTTCAATTAGCATCCCATAGTAAAATTCCACAGGGAAAATGCTAATACTTTATTTCTGGATCTAAAGGGTTCTGGATCTTTACTATCATGCCCAATGCTGCTACCCTAGGAGGAAATTTAAGACATTAAAAGTATTTTGTGCTCATCAAGATATTGGAATGGGATTAGCATATCATGAAAACAATCAGATTGATCCAGTTTATTAGCTCAGAATGGTTAGATTTAGACCCAAAGAGTTTTTTGGGATGTTCAACGAACTATGCCAGCACCACTGAGTCATTGGGCTACTTATTTATTTATTTATAAATCCAATATTTATTATTAAGAAACAAGAGCTTCTCTGTGGTCATCTGGCTTTTTGTTCCCCTCCCTAGTCCCTACACTTGCCTGTAATCATAAGTAGGAGGCAGAATATGGTTAGCAATCCTTTTCTGCCAAAAAAATAAAATAAAATCTAAATAGTTTTTTTTAGAGAAACTAAGTGTTTTTCTTAGCTTTTCCCTTTTTTCCTCACTTTCGTTTCTTTTTCAGATCTGAAAAGATGGCTTTTCCCTGATCAATTTCATTATCTTAGATAAGACACTTCTTGCATAGGGATATGAGCAAATTGACTAGAAGATAAGACTGCTGGGTCTATCATGCAAGCAGTGGTGTTATTTTCCTTTGGGATCAGTCTATTATGATGCCTGAGGATAGCAAATCTGGCAAAATGGAAACTGATTGACACAATTCCTCATTTTAGGCACAATTAAGGTGGGGAAAACATCTTCACAGGTTCCCCAGTGAGAAGCCATCCTCTGTTTTTAAAATCCCACCTAAATGGCAGGGAATTGTCAAATCCTTTAATAGACCGGTACTGAAAGGATCAGTCAAGTTTCTCACCGCAGAATAGAGAAAAGATCTTCAATTTGTAGGCCATCTACAGAAAAACAAAATACCTTCAGATTTTTTTTTAAAAAGTAGCATGAAAAAGATAAAGCTGACTGAACACAAAATTTGAAACAGCTTTCTGTTTCTTTGTTGTTGTTAGTTGCGAAGTCATGTCCGACCCATCGCGACCCCATGGACAACGTTCCTCCAAGTTTTCCTGTCCTCTACCATCCTCTGGAGTCCATTTAAGCTCATTCTGTTTCTTAGAGGGTCCCATATCTGGTAATTGTGAAGACCAAGAGAAACTAGAGTATGGAAACATTTCAAGATCTGAACTAATGTTCTTTGGCATTAGATGGTTGGCACACTGCGTCATTTTTACATCTCTATCAATTTTCCCTATCATTGTGTCTTGTACAAAATGTTCCAGGAATGTATTAATGTGTAAGGCAATGAAGTCTGTAATTCACTGTTTCCTATTTGAAGGAAATGTGTTACATTAGACCAGTGATGGCTAACCTTTTTGCCATTGTGTGCCAAAAGTGTGGGGAGCGTGGGGGTGGTGTCACATATGCATGTGCCCACACCCATAATTCAATGCCCCCATGCCCGCTCCCACACTCCCCCCACTTTTGGCACACGATGGCAAAAAAGTCACTGGTTGGCCTGGTAGGCCTGTTTTTCACCCTCCCCAGGCTCTAGAGGCTTTCTTGGAGCCTGGGGAGGGTGAAAACAGCCTTCCACAGACCCCTGGAGGCTCTCTAGAGGCCCCTCTGCTGGGCCCGAAAGGCCTGAAAATCAGCTGGCCGGCACATGCGCGCTGCAGCTGAGCTAGGACAAGACTCGTGTGCCCACAGATATGGCTCCATGTGCCACCTGTGGCACCCGTGCTATAGGTTCGCCATCACGGCATTAGTCCATTGTCCCCCCAAAATAGAATATGGATATGTCCGTCTTGGATTGGTGAATAGGTTTCACTTTAAATACTTGAAATAGGGCTGTCCAGATCTTTAAGGAGGGGGGTGGTATTTCTTCAATGAAACAAAGCAGCCTCTTTATGGGCTTCATCACTTCTAACCCTGGAGGTCAAATTGTTTCCTTGACCAGCTCTGTCATCTGGAACTTTCAATAGCTGGAAGAGGTCATATATGCCATACACTATTGTATGCACACTTTTGGCTAAGGTTTCCAGGTGATGCAAAAGTCCTTGTCAAAGCACTTTGCCTTGATAGGAATCAGAGTGTTTTTGCATCACAAAGTGCCTCAGCAAGACAAAGCTTACTTCAGAGAAGGTTATGAGACACCAACTTTTATTTAGTTAATGCCAAGTCATAATTTGGCAGGTTTAGTATTGACGGATTCAGAAATGAACAGAGGTAATATGCACAGAAGCCAGTGTGGTGTAAATGTTAAACAAGTTGAATTATGAACAAGAAGACGTTGCTTCTAGACCATTCTCAGCTATGGAAAATTATTGGATGACTTTGGGCCAGTTGCTTTAACAGATTAACAGAGTTGGAAGGGACCTTGCAGGTCATCTAGTCCAACCCCCCTGCCCAAGCAGGAGACCCTACATCTGTCTCTACCTAGGATCGAACTCACAACCTCCTGATTGTGAGGCAAGAGCTCCACCTCTAGGCCAAAGCAGCTGGGCTCTTTCTCAGCCAAAGGAAAAGGCTGTTGCAGACAAGCAAAGAAGAGAAGGCTATGCACTGCACCTAGAATGAAAAGTGAGATAAATGTTTAATATCAATTAAATTAATACATATTTTATTAATTTTTCAAATTTATTTATTATATCCAAATAATTGGTCTTAAATGGTCAGGGCTGTGAAAAAGAATTAGGCAGGTTGATTCAGAAATTCATCAATCCTATCCCAAGGCAAACTTCACAGTGCCCCCTTTTTTAGTCCTTCTGACATCAGTGTCTTCTGGGGAAAAGGGATTTGAATCTCGAAGGGAGAAAAATCCAAGAAATCCAGTTAAATAAAACTTGTTTTGTTAGTACTCTTTCCCTTTTCTCTGAGCCAACCTGCTAATGAAAGTGTGTACGGACGTCTTTTGAAAGTAAATATTTTGTCTAGAAAATGTGTCTACATACTAAAACACATTACAGTTGTCTATATCTTATAAAAGTCCACTACACATTTCAATTACAAAATAGATAAAATATAGTTTATCACTTTTTATTAAAAATTGTTTTTAGACATTTTTATAGAACATAGATAGGAGAAGAAAACATTCTCTTGTCTTCTTGATGGCTCACAATTATAACAGATGCTTGATACAGTTCTCTTGAGACCAGCTTGCAAAAACCCATGGGATCCCACAGTTCTTCTTGAGTAGAACCAGGCACTGAATCATCTTATCTATAACTGCTAATCAAGATGTCAGCAAAACAGCAGAGTAAAATAAACCTCAAAATTTGTCAAATCTGGATGCAGACGTACAAGCAGGACGTTGTAGAGTTGCACATGCACACACCCTTCAGTATATTGTGTGGTGGATATATTTCAAAGAGAGACTTCTGCAGTTATGTGGAATTGGTTTAATGAGAAGATGGAGTAATATTTCTGAACTGATAGGTTGGCAGGTAAACTGCTAGTTGACATTTTTGTCCTGCTAAATATCGTATTACAATTCCTCTCATGTTCCCAAATCATATTTTAATTCCATCTCTGGTAGATAGGTCAAAAGTAATTTAATTTAAATTACTGGGTGCAGTTTGGTTGGTTGTCTTGTTTCATCTTTTCTTGACTAGCAGGCTAAATTGGATTGATCTTAGTTTTATATTATACTACACACTCTCATGCCTTGTTTATTATTATCTCTCCAACACCTTAAAGAAATCCTTGCTAAGCTGAGGCTTTTGGAAATATACAACATCCTTTAAAATACCAAGGATTCTACTATTTGTTCAAGCTGTCTCCTTAAGACTGTGATGACAGCCAGTCTAGCCTTTATATATTTCCGATGGACACTGGCATTTCCCACTGACAGATATTCATATATGCCTTAATATTAGGCTGTCCACACACACACACCCCACTGGTGATTTAAAAGTATCTTCTTACATCAAGTAGTAATCATTTAGCCAATGTAAACATGGCTATTATTGACGTAAGAAGGCTTGAATGACTCAAAAATGTTAAAAATTATTATTGGCAATCCTTGCTTCAATCAGAGTTAAACCATTACGAGTTTCTCCATTCTCACTGACATTGGCCTTATATTACCAACCTGAATATCACCCTTGTTGGTTTGCATTCAGAACTGGTATAAATCTACATGAGTTTCAACGCATAGGAATATGAAATATTTCTCCGAATTCCTAAATCATTTTAAAAGGGCTCAACACTTCTACAGTGCTGCATTCAACAGACATACAAAATAGCCAGGTGCCAATGGAGGGAATTCTAGTTTAATCTTTTCTATGTTAAGGGGGAGGGGGCTCAGAACAGGGGTGAAATGCTCCCGGTTCAGACCGGCTCAGGTGAGTAGGTAGCGATGGTGGCGGGCAGTTCGGAGAACCGGTAGCAAAAATTCCAGCCCCCGCCCCCCCCATGCCCAGCTGGGCCACGTGATCATCAGAGCCTTTTTCCCCCCTTTTAAATGGCTTTGACGAGCCAAGCTCTGACGATCCCAGCTGAGTTGCCTGCTAATAAGAAAACTCAGCTTGGATCGCCAGAGCCATGTAAAAGAAAAAAAACTTTTTTCTTTTAAATGGCTCTGACAATCCAAGCTCTGACAATCCCAGCTGAGTTGCCTGCCGATGGTTTTAAAAGTAAAAAAAAAAAAAATTGGCCACGCCCACCCAGTCACATTACACCACCACCACCAAGCCATGCCCACAAAACCCCGTAGTAACAAATTTTAGATTTCACCCCTGGCTCAGAATCCTCCAAATTCTATTTTTATATTCATATTATGCTAAAAACGTTTCACCTATCATGTTTCCCTAAAAATAAGACCCTATCTTATATTTTTTTGAACCCTGAAATAAGCGCTTGGCCTTATTGCCATGCACTCAAAAGCCCAATTGAGCTTATTATCAGGGGATGTCTTATTTTGAAGGAAACAGGGTATTTTTTTAATTTGCAGTCAGATTTTTTTCTCCTGTCATACTAATGACCTACATCAGCACACTTTGTATGTATGAAACTTGGTATTTTTATTTTATTGCCCCCTTCTCTGTACCATTAACTTGCATGCCTAATGTCATGCTGTATATTTATCAATGGTATTTAAACAGGCTACTGTTAAGAAGGTAGGTTGATTGCGCTAATAAAAATTGATAAGTAGGCAGGTAATCCTTCCCAATTTATTGTCATGGCAACAGACAGTACATGTAGCTTGTTGCTGAAGAACAGAATGCTAATAATCAAATTCATCTGATCCAAATAAATCTATAACACAGCTTGCTAATACAGTATCTTGATTGTATGTATTACTGAAAAGTCATTCTCATTAATTCCACCTCTAAATTACTTGGTAGATTTGTTCTGAAGAAAAGCAAAATGGGGGGGGGGGAGCACCAAGGATCTATCATCAAACACTATTCATTAAAGCACTAAATTTTAAGTAGGGCTTCTAGTTTAATCCTCTAAGCTCAATTTTTATTTCAGGATGTTACTTTCATAGGGATGAAATTCAATCTTGCACAGTCATTGCAACATGACACAAAGAAACACAGAAAATGCACTTCAATTAAGTAATAATCATTTGGCAAAAATGGCCATTACTTGCAGTAATGCTTGGTTTGTTAGCTAATGGCCCAAGGCAAAGCTGAGAGCAGTTAAGGTTCAAGCAAGCTGCTTGTGAATTGGGGCAGTCAGAGATTTAAAGAGATTTGCAGATGGGGAGAACTGTTATATGCTAAAGCTAATGGTTTATTTGTTTTCTTTTTTTAAGAGAATGATTATATCAGACAACTTGACTGAAAACATCAGTTGTTCTTGGGAAAAAGACAATTGATGTTCTGCTGAAAACACTAAAGAATATGGTGTGTTTAATAAATAGCTCTAGGCAGAGTCCCTCTCCCCTATATACATCTTTCAACTCTGTAGCACGAAATAGCATGGGCAGTAGTAAATCTCTGAATAAACGTTATTCACTTATGTGATAAGAAAACAATTCCATCCAAAGTTGCAAATATTAAAACATGAAGTCATCTCAGAGAAATAATGCCGTCACCATACCTGACGGTCTCTCTCTTTTTTTTTAAACCATGCTAGTTAGTCAGCAAATTGCAATATTGATTTTCTTTCATCATACAATCTTTCTTTCATCATTTGCCAGGCTATTGGTTTTAGAACTGGAACAGTTGCCGTATTGCTGTTAGAACACACTGTAGAGAGTATGATGGTTGAGCAGAACAAAGTGTTCTTTATGTGCGCAGCCTAGCAGAAATCAGGCATAGTTAATTGAAAGGAATAAAATAATATAATATGAATTTCCATTAGATTGGTAGTCCCCAGTGTTTGATCATCAGTGGGATGTTGCTTTGAAATAGAGGTCTGTTTTTGTAGCTATCAAAAGAAGTGGCTTCCATATTAAAAGATGAAATGTAAAAAAAAAGAGGAAGATTAATTTTATCCTTTTTGTAATTCATCTTCTACTATCCAAACAGAAAACTCACAGGTCCATATATTTCACAACTTGGAGAAGAGACATTAACGTATGAAGTTATACATAATGTATGGATTGCATGTGTGGGTGGGTGTTTATATGTGGTGTGTGTATATCAGAGGTGGGTTTCAGCAGGTTCTGACCAGTTCTGGAGAACTGGTAGCGGAAATTTTGAGTAGTTTGGAGAACCAGTAGTAAAAATTTTGACTGGCCCCGCCCCCCCTCCCCCATCTATTCTCTGCCTCCTGAGTCCCAGCTGATTGGGAGGAAATGGGGATTTTGCAGTAATCTTCCACTGGAGTGGGATGGGAATGGAGATTTTACAGTATCCTTCCCCTGCCACGCCCACTAAACCACGCCCACCAAGCCATGCCATGCCCACCAAGCCATGCCCATAGAACTAGTAGTAAAAAAATTTGAAACCCACCACTGGTGTATATATGTATATGTAATCATATGGATGTTTCTTTTTCTTTTTTTCTTTTTTCGTAGGCTTCGTATGCTTTTCTATCTAGCCAGGTTTTACCTACGTAAGTTATGTTGTTCTGCAGCCCTGGTTTGTGAAATCACATTCACAGGTTCTGGGCCTCTCTCTTCTCTAGCCAACTGCAATTCTCTGTTGCTTTCTGGGAGACTCAGATGGACCATTTCTGCCTTTTTAGGCTTCCTCAGTGAGCCACACCCCTTTTTTTATCCTCCCTGTAAAAGGTACAATGTTTCTTTTTTCTTTTTTCGTAGGTTCATCATATGGATATCATATGATATGTATGATATCACAATCATATGGATATTACTACATTTGCGTCAGGAATACTGACACACATCTGGGTGAAAGGATTAACCAGTGACATCACAGTTGTCCTAGGGATGCTAAGTTGGAGCAGTGGTAGGTTCCGCCCGGTTCGGCCGAGCTGGTAGCGGTGACAATATGACGTCAGCAAACTGGTTCTCTTTGTTCGGGAGCTGCCCCCCCGCCCCCCATGTTATTCTTACCTTTTTCTCAATTCAACTTTCTTGGTTATTTTTCTTTGAAAATGTTTCACTTCTCATCCAAGAAGCTTCTTCAGTTCTTGGATGAGAAGTGAAGCACCTTTGGGACAATCATGATCTGGATGATTGAGAATCTCCATAGACACATATGCGCTCTGCATCCTTTTCTTGTATCATCTGGTACATTTTTATTTCGTTTCATGTTGCCCTTACTTTTGTCTGATTCAGCCATTATTCTTGCATCTGATCCACAAATGGACATCTGTATGGAAAAAACATCAAATCAAAATTACAAGTAATGGTAGCTATTCATAAAACCAAGTAAATTGTATGTTCCTTAAACCTTTATACTTTCAGATCTGTTCTCTTTTTTAATGCTTATGATATTTTTAAAAAACTACTTCACATAATGAGAGTTAAGTTTATCATGATCCTTTATATCTATCTGAATGTCTGTTTCACAGTGCTAATTACTTAAACCCAATTTTCCCAAAGCTGGTGCCCTCCAGATGGTTAGGACTAGAATTCTCAACCAGTATTTAATCTTTGTGAACTGCTATATAAATTGGCCGGATGGTCTTCTTTTAGACTAATTATCCATCTTGTGAAACTCAGGATTTGGTATTCTCAGAATTTTTTGGTGCTAGGGTTTTATTTTTATTTTTGTTCAGGAAACCACTCAAATATTTTTTTAAAAAAGTATTTGTGTCTAAAGATACACCCAGAAAGGATGGATCCAAAAATGAAAAACACCATTAATATTGTACTTTAAAGAAAGTTGCATTCAAACTTCTGCCATTCAGAGAGAAGAATGCTCCACTGGAAGTTTTTAAGAAGAGATTGGACAACCATTTGTCTGAAATGGTATAGGACAGGGCTGTCAAACTTGTGGCCCACAGGCCAGATGTGTCACACGCCGGCCAAACCCACACCCGGTTTAATAAAGGAGGAAAAGTCGTGATATGTCACATGACGATCAAGTTTTACACCCTTGGCATAGGGTTTCTTGACTGAGCAGGGAGTTGGACTAGAACACCTCCAAGATCCCTTCCAACTCTGTTATTCTATTCTATTCTAATGGAAAAAATAGGCTTACACCAATCAACATAACCCTAGCATTGATCCAGGATACACTGACAAGAGAGAAAAGTATGGTCAATGGAAGAATTCATGTAATTGTTTAAAATTACAATCTACAGTCAGCATTTCCAGATCTATGGAGATAATATAGAGGAGGGAGGATCAGTCTTCAACTGTTTCCTTCACCCAGGGTAGAACACCCTGGGTGAAGGAAACAGGTGAAGTCTTTGGCTCCCTTTCTTTCTTCCTTCTTTTCTTCCTGAGGAATATTCCTCAGCTTGAGGAACCTTCTCTCTTCTCTGCCTGGGCAATGAATTCAGTCTAGCCCAGGCATTGTAGAAGGATGGAGGCATCCATTTAGTGGATTTCATGTATTTATCACAGATTTCCATTTTTAACTATTATAATAATATTTCAGCTCAATGTCATCTAGCTTATCTCTTATGAGAGTAGATTCAACTGATTGATTCAAGTTAGTTGTAAATGCATCTATAATGCCATAAAAATCTTCAAAGATATCCAGTTTCCTGTATCTTGTTAAAATTCCGATTACATGCTATTTCAAGTGGCCTTTACACATTTCTTTCTCTCTTGTTTTGGACAACTTCAACAAATCAGAGTTATTTCTGTGGCATGTAGTCTATTTACTTATACTTCTAGAAGATGGAGCAGTGACCCTTGTAGACAAAGAGGTGGAGAGAGTGATTAGCAAGTACCAGAAAGCAAACACTAGACTTTCTAAAGATGTAGAGAACCTGCTGAAGTGTGTGCTTCCCAAGTCTCTTGGGTATTCAGGGATGGGGGTTGAACACAAAAGCAGCTTGAACACAAAAATAGCCCAAATCAAGAATGTTCAAACTAAAAGGTTAGATTATCAAGGAGACTATTCTGGAGTAGCAGTTAAGAGCTTGATTTCCGGGGCTCTCAGCAACAATCATTCTAAGCCTTCCAATCTCAGTTGTAAGCATATAAGCAGTGTCCATCTTATGAAGTCTTTGGCTCCCTTTCTTCCTTCTTTTCTTCCTGAGGAATACTCCTCAGCTTGAGGAATCTTCTCTCTTCTCTGCCTGGGCAATGAATTCAGCCTAGCCCAAGCATTGTAGTAGGATGGAGGTATAATGCAGCAGTTGCTTTCTCTTTGTTGTCCTCTGGCATTTGCAGTCTCCCTAAACCTTCTTCTCCAACCTTGACATTTGCTTCTTTATCATAGCAGCCTTTATGTCAGAAGGCATGGAGTGTATAAATATTCATTTATATTCTGCTACTGTAGCTTACTCAGAAGGAGGTTTATGTTTTCACCCCAGAAGAACAGCTAGAACAAGACAACAATACGCTTAGTGAAGAGGAAGAAGGATAAGTGTTTAAGGAACACTGAAGAAAGAAAGAGAGGGAAATGTTTATGAAGTGTTATTCCAGAGATATCGTTATATAACCTGAATTCTCTAGATCAGCGGTCACCAACTGGTAGTCCGTGGACCACTGGTGGTCTGTGAGAAAATTTTGGTGGTCCGCAGAAAAATTATTTGCATTTTTTATATTGCACTAAATCAGGGGTACTCAAACAACGGCCCCTGGGATAGATACGTGCAATGAATGTTTGTGTTGCTGCAGAGAGTCTCCCCCTTCGGGGTCTTTTTGTGTGGGTCGGAGGGGGGCAGAAATTCCAACTTTGGGTCTGCTTCGGCCTCCTGGTGTGGGGCTTTGGGTGAAGGCTGGAGAGAAGCACCGTTGATGGTGAAGAGCCAGAGGGCCTTGTTCCAGTGGGACTGCATCATGGCCTGGAACTGGCTAACCATCTCAGCCTGCTGAGCCTCCAGGCACCTGTACCTGGCCTTGCACTCCCGCCAGTCTTCCCTTTGTTTGGAAAGCCTATGCTCCTAGTCCTCAGTGAGGTGCTTCTGCTGAGCCTCCTTCTCGGTCAGTTCCAACATGAACTGAGATGTTTTGCCAACTCTTTCTCATGGTGGCTGCTTAACTCCAACAACTGCTTCCTGTTGAAGCCCTAAGGAGCCTGGATGGGGAGGCAAGGAGTTGGCCATGCCCATCTAGTCACATGACCACCTAGCCACATCCACCCAGGCGGTCATTAGGCAGATCATATTAGTGGTCCACAGGATTTCAAATTATGAATTTAGTGGTCCCTGAGGTCCGAAAGGTTGGTGACCCCTGCTCTAGATTATATTAGTAACCTATATTCTATAAGTCAAAGAGAACAGACTTATAAAGTCTGACTTTAATATGAAAAGGAAATGGAAGATTTTGTGCCACTATTTATCTTCAAGAATTTCATCCCCCTCATTTCCATTGTAAAGCAATAGATTTTTTTTAACAATAGTTTAATGAGATAGGAACATTAGAAAATTTGATCACTGAGATAATATCAAGTATACTTATTAGAGCAGCCTAGGGCCTAAATATGGCTTCGGTATACGCCATCAAAGACAAAAGCACCTATGGATGTTTAACGTTTCTAGATACCAATGATTTAATATATGCAAAATGCTTTCCTGACAGAAAGGGCTGTCTGCATGTTAAACATTATTAGTGTCATGTGTACTCTATGCTGTCTCAATTGATTCTGATCGTGTCTAATCAGGATTTTTCAAATAATTCCTCTCTGCGTCTGGAAGAAAATTAAATAAGAAAGTCTTGTGTACCTTTAAAATGAGAGTTTGTGAACTAGGAAAGGCAAAGTGATAATGGAAGGACATAGAGAGAGAGGGTAAAGAAATGTTGTATTTATCAGAAAAGGGGACAACAAATACTTGAAACTGTAGCACAAGAAAAGAGTGAGAAACCATTGACATGAAGATGTTAAGGTCATATAATCAGAACAGAGTTTCTCACTGTTGGACTCAATGTTTCAGATGTGTGGCCTTCCAGACTTTTTGGAGTTGAAGTTTGTTTTATGTTTTGTTTGTTTGTTTGTTTTATTAGATTTATATACCACCCTACTCCTGAAGGATTCAGGACAGTGAACAGGCACAAAATAAAATACATAAATACAAAATTTAAAAGCAGAAATAAAACCAGATTAAACAATTTAGCCCGAGACAAATTTAAAACATCCCAATAAATTTAAAAACAGATTTAAAATTTTCAATTTAAAAGAAAAGGGGAAAAGGTTAGGCCAGGCCAGCTTGCTGGAATAGGAAGGTCTTAAGAGCGCGGCGGAAAGTGCGCAGATCCAGGATCCTCTGTATCTCCCGGGGGAGCTTGTTCCAGATAGTGGGTGCCCCCACAGAGAAGGCACTCCCCCTGGGGGCCGCCAGTCGACACTGTTTGGCCGATGGCATTCAGACATCTTAAAAATTGCTAAGTTTGAGAAACATTAATCTACAAGGTTCTTGTTAGGGCCTGTACCAGCATAGTTCATACCGCAAAAGAACCAGTCTAATAGAACAGAAGACCTTACCTTGACTTGATCTTTCTGCAAATGACCTTATCGGGGTATTTATTCTATATTTTGAGACTTGAACAAGGTTAGCACACTGTTAGTACCTGAAACCAACACAAATGGAATCCAAGGACCTCAGAAGAAAGATAAAGTATATAATGAGGCAAATCTAAGGAGAGTTTCAATCAGCAGCCCATCTAGTCTAGTGTGTTGTTTCAAGATGGGTATATTTCTACAGGAACAGAGTACAGAGCAGGGTCCAGCTGCAAGAATTTCAGGTGTGTTGCATAAAGAATTTCAGGTGTGTTGCATAAAGAACTTCAGGTGTGTTGCTTCAGGAACAGTAGAGGGATTTTTACAGTTATATCTCTGCTGTTCCTAGGCCAGTCTTAATCCCTTCCAAGATATTTTATATTGAATAAGGCAGGAAATCTGGTGTCCTGTTCCATCAATGGCCATTCAAGTTGCAGCCCACAGTGCCAACAGGATCAATTAGAGTTCTCCAGCAAAACCACAGATAACCTTTCTGCCCAGGGTCTTAACACCACATAAATGATAGTTCTGTATCTAACCCTGTCACTAGATGAGATCTGTTTTATTTAGCTGTACATAAGAAAGTAACTCCTTATTCTAGGATTAGCAAGGAATTCATCAAACTCCATTAATCACTAGTAGCCTGATTTTATATGAATTTGCTCAATCATCTTTTTTTAAAAAAAATGTTCTCTTTTTTGGTTTAATATTTTTATTGTATTATAAAATATAAAAGTAAATATCCTGTTTCTCCCCAAAATAAGACATTCCCTGATAATAAGTCCAATCGGGCTTTTGAACGCATGGCAATAAGGCCAAGCGCTTTTTTTAGGGTTAAAAAAAATAAAATTTATAAGACAGGATCTTATTTTTGGGGAAACACAGAAAACAGTGGGGAGGAAAAGGGGGAAGCATAAGAAAAAAAAGAAAAAGAAACATTGATGTCCGACTCTCTCTGTTGCAGTAAAATAAGGCATTAACATCAGATCACAACTTTTTGCTTTTTCATAATAATATGAACCAGCCATTTCTGTAAAGATCTATCAATCTACTCGGTAAAACCCCAAATCAAAGTTTCATTCTTTTCCACTTCAAGCATGAAGTTCAGAAAATTTTCCCCAGAATGACATCCAATGGCAATATGTACCATAGTATAATTCTGCCTAATATGAAGAGGAATGTCTTTTTATTGATCTAAACCCCTTCACATTTCATTTTAAGAGATGCCCAAATTTCAGCAATATAAGAAAAAGAGAAAAACTTAGTTCTAACCAATTTTTTAAATATGATCTACGGTTGTATACAGTATGTACATCTTCCCTTATCTGTCTTTGCTCCAAATAAAAAAGAAATATTAGGTGGTGTAGTCTGACAGCTGCATTGCCACCAGCATTCCTTTGGGGACCCAAAAGAATGGGCAGGTAGCTACAACATTTTCAGCATTTGGGGGATTTGATTATAAAAACATTCCTTAATCCTTGCAGGGGCTAAATACACATTCTCCCCTCTAAACCTGCCTCAGACCTGCCTTTCAAATAGGTCCTAATTCCATCTCTTTTCAATATGCCTCTAATATAATGCACAAGCCTGGTCCAACTTTCCCAGTAAGGGAAATAATAAAAATGGTGGAGTCCTGCCTTAAACTTTCTTTCAAGAAGTGCTGCTTATTTTCTAAATTTTTTGCTTGCTCCTTTTTCCCAGCTGTCTGGATTTCTTTCTTTCTTTCTTTCTTTCTTTCTTTCTTTCTTTCTTTCTTTCTTTCTTTCTTTCTTTCTTCCTTCCTTCCTTCCTTCCTTCCTTCCTTCCTTCCTTCCTTCCTTCCTTCTTCCTTCCTTCCTTCCTTTCTTTCTTTCGGAGGTAACCCTGTAGAGTTGGTTGGATACATTTTCCTACACAACCATTTATATTCTTTGTTTCTTTTTAATGAAAATTGCAATGCATCCTTACAATAATCCTTTGGGCATAATACATATATGCAAAATTTTCTAGATTGATTGGAAACCTGAAGGGACAGCTGAAGAGAATTTCATGTGATGCAGGGCAGATATCGTAAGTGGAAAAAATTGCTTTAATAAGTCTTAATTAGCACATGTATAAAAAAAAGTCGTAAGTGATTAAATTTTGTTTGTCTTCCTAATATCTCTAGGCTGTCTTTAAACATAGAAGCCTCCCAATTATTGAACATGACATCTTAGTTATAAAGCACATGATGAACCACTGACTTGAATGGTACAGCTTTAAAGTCAAACAATGCTTCTATTTGAATTTGTTACTTGCATCTTTTCCCAAAACAAGGAGAATGCCCGATTTTTATTCCCATAACTTGCGAATAAATTTTCTCTTTCCATTTAACACATATGACAGGGTGCCCTGATTCTCTAGCACACATTTATGAATAAACAGCACATTATTTTCACCTGAAATTTTCTTATCTCAACATCTTTCTCTTGAATATTGTACTTCAAATGCTGTGAACTTCCATGTTGCCTAGGAGGTAACACTTGCCTTAATCAAAAAACCCTAAATAAAGTAATTGGTGCATATGCATGCATGTGTCAGGGAATAAAGTTGGAAATGAAGTAGGCAGGGGAGCATTTTGAAAACAAATTTTATCCAAGAAAGAAAAAGTACCAACCCCACATCTATTTTTAAACATCAGTGATCACCTAAGCATGCATGAGGCCAAAGAGACTTCAGAATTGGAATGCTATAGTAATAGAATAGTTGTTGAGTTAAAATTATTTCCTATATTAATTTGAGATCATCCCTCCCAAAGTTGTTAATTAATACTTCTTTAGGAGATCCAAAGCTGTATTGAATAGGCATGATTTCACTGAATATAAACTTTCTCCAGCCCCTGAAGATATGCAGTTGGTGATGGCTCAAACTTCCTTGTGGCTACTTTAAAAAAAAAAAAGGAAAAATTAGTTTGGGAAACTGGTGCATAAACACCCACATATATAATCTTAAATATAATCTGCAATCCCTACATGGTGGAATATTTTAAATTCTAATGAATCAAACAGTTTTGAGCCCTGGTTTATTTTAAGTAAAGTTATCTAAAAATAGTTTATCAGGGCAGGAAATCCAAGCATTTCCTTTTGATTTTACCTTTGTTTATCAATGTGTCTAATTGTGATTAGAGATGTAAATCCAATATATTTTATTATCTGAATTACATATTATGGTCCATCATGGGCTTTGCTTGGTTGTGTGTTTATTTTGTCTTTTTTCTTCACATTTCTTTTTTTAAAAAAAATATGTCTAAAAAGCAGCATTCATTTTCATTTTCAATGTTTCCTTGTATGAAGGATTGCATATACAGTATAGAGCTTTAAAAGAATTTATTGAAGGAATTTTTCTACTTTATGCAGATTTCTTTGATGAGGTGCTTTGTTCTGTAAATGTCCCCGATATAAGGGCTTTTTTAAAATAGCCTCTGCTTTTTTAGATGTGTTTTTCCTAAATATTTTAGTGTAATTTTGAATAGAGAAACACTGATGCCAACAGACTCCATTCAATATGGCTAACCTGTGCTACAGAACAATCTGTTTTGGTAACTGATTTATTTTATATCCCTAATTACATCCCTAATTAAGATTAATTCATTTCAAGAGCCAGATTATTATCGAATATATCTATAATGCAAGAATGTGCTTAGTAGCTATAATGCTGAGTCCTATACAGTAATCTATAAAAAGAGAAAATGACTATTTGTTCTCAACTTGCAATCAATATCTGCTGGTTCAGAAATATAGGAGGAAAAGAAAAGTATCATGTTCCATTTCTGATATCTCTCAAATCAATCCTCTACAAGATTTGTTTGTAAAAGCCTTTCTTTTCTGCAATAAAAACATCCACTTTCAAACCAATGTAGTCTCCAGACATTATGATTCAAAACACTGGGAATCAATTGGTCCCTCTACACCATCTCACTTACAGGAAATGTAAGCACGTGTGTCTCCATGTGTAATTGTATACACACACAACATATATGGAGATGCAGTAGGACTCGTGATTGGTCACATTCTGAAATTAATTGCTGAGAAAATGAACCGGGTTCATAGGAACACTAGTGTTGCACCTCAAGGCTACCACCATCTCTGATAGGCAAAGAAGCTAATGAGGTTAGACAGCTGATTGGTCAACTGCTCCTGGCAATCTTAGAGAACTTCTGAGGTTGCAACAAGGGATATTGCTTACAAAGAATTCCAGAAATACCAGAAAACTGTGTGTTTCTAAAGCACTTTGGAACCATCTAATTAAACTTCTTGCTTCAAAGAAGGTTCTGAGTTTTATTCAGAAATCTATTTCAAAAGATCTGATTCAATCAGTGCTACATCTAATGGAATCACGCATTCCATGCTCCATATCATCTTATGTGCAAAGCAGTTCCTCCCCCCCACTTATGGGGATTTTTTGGAGGGAGAGTCTCACTGGATTTGTTGATCTCAAATGTCTTATCACAATTAGTTCTTGATCGAGTAATTCTTGTCCACTTACATTTTTCTGGGCAATTTAAAATGCTTCTGGTAGAGTATTTTGGTGGTGGGTGGAGAAATGAAAATGAGACAGGGCTGGAGGCTGGTTTTTCCTTTGCAGCACATTTTTTTGTTCTTGTTGTGGGGACGTGACTCAGGGTAGAGTCTTCAGGCATTAAAGGCAATGCAAGCAAAGCAAACTCTTTGGTTATTTCCCTATTAGGACTTAATATCTTCTTGAGTGACCTAAATACGATTTTGCCTAAATAATAGTAATGGAGACAGTCATTTTAGCAATAGTGATAACATTTAGATTTACATACCACTCCACAGTGTTTTACAGTACTGCCTGAGCAATTGACAATGTCAGCAATTGATATATTGCCCCCAATAAACTGGCTCCTCATTTTACCAACCTCAGGAGGATGGGAGGCTGAGCCAACCTCAAACCCCATTAGGTTTGAACTCCAGAAGGTAGACAGAGTGAGCCTGCAGTAACGCATTGTAACCACTGCACCATCAAAGCTTCATTTCAGTAATGGTTGACTGAGGTTATGAAGTCACTAGTGGGGGAATGGCCTTGGCAAATCAAAAATACTAAGCACAAAATGATTGGGAATGATTGTGCCATTGTCAGGTCTTTTAATAAACTCTTTTTCTTTTGGTATGTAATTTATACCACAGTCCTTGGATGTGTTATCTCCTTTGAATATCCTTGATTTACACACAGCCAGCCAGTTCTGAATTCAGATGTTTAGGATCAAATGCAGGAAAATTTCCATAGCATCTGTAAATATTATCGTATATGTTTGTTTGCTTTGAAATAGAAGTTTCTTAAGACTGTTGACAGAAAAGAGGCAAATGCATCACATTGGGAACAATATGTTGCTCTTTCTTTGTAATAGACTTACTGTTTTGCTTCTTCTTTTGGCTGTTTATTTGAAGGATGAATAGGTCATTCTTAGCAGGAGAGCTCATCACATGGGCACAGATACAGAAGACAGATGAGTTAGTTCCACACTGACTACAAATTATGCATGCTGGATAAATTTATATTCACATTTGCATTTGACCTATGCTTCAACTTAAAACAAAACAAAACAGATTTAACAGAGGAAAAAAATAAGCTGAATTTCAGACACTATTTGCTGGGGAATTCAGCAGAAACATTATCTTTGCAAATAAGAAAATCTCATGGCTGATACTAAAAATAAAAAAACTCTGTAATCCTGAATAAGTTTGAAGACATATAGTTGGCGATAACCTTCCACGAGTGAAAGTTCTCCATTCTATTTCACAAAGGCAGATTTATTGCTTGGCAAAATTGGAGAGATGCCAGTCATGGATAATCCATATGGAAGGAGTGATACCACTCTGTGATCAGCATAGCCGTGACATATGATGTAAGAGATGTATGCAGGAAAGTGATCGTATCAGGAAACTCTGGTTGTGGACTTTCCAGATAGCTACTATATTGTAAACTCAGTTGCATCTATTTCTATAAGATATGTCCACACAGTTTTCCAATAAAAGAAATACTGAAGTGTATGATGGATTCTCAGGCTGAATTTACACGGTCCAGGTTTGGTTCTTAACGTTCAGCATTTCTCAGTTTGGTGTATTGAGATACCTGGATATGAAACTCTCACTAGTCTCTAGCCAGCACAGGCAACAGGGAAGTCTTTTTTAGATGTTTTTAGATGGACATCCTATGAAATGCATTGCATTGACATCTTCCTATTCATTTTCTGCTCAACATATCCGCAACAAGCCTCTTTTAAAGAAAAAGAATGAGTATCTTTTCCAGATCAGGAGTTTAGCTTCCTTGTCTGGTCTTCAACTCAGTCAGCCATTTTATCTCCGTTTATACAGAAGCAGGTTTCAGGCACTTAACAGGCTTGTGCAATCACTCTTTTGATTTTGTTTATCATAGCTAGTTCCATTTGGATCAGTGTAAGATAATCTGGCACCCATCAACCCAGGCCGGGCAAGGACTGTGCCCTTCCAAAATCCCAAAACACTAGATTAGGTTGCTCATCCCTGATTTATCTGGTGATTTCATAACCTCCCAGCAGTTAATAAAGGTTCTGAAAATTCCAAAAGAGAAAAACCTCTATTGTTTATTCAAAATAATAATAATAATAATAATAATAATAGATAATAATAATAGATAGATAGATAGATAGATAGATAGATAGATAGATAGATAGATAGATGCATATGTTTTCATTTCTTGGTTTTAGGTTTAACAACTGTGATATTTAATTGATGGTTTTCTGTCTAGCAACTGAGCCTACATTTTGTACATTACCAGTCTTTTTCAATTCGTCTACATGGATGCAAAGTGGGAAAGTCACACAGCTTCTTCCAGGAACTGCAGCAAAATCTAAAAAAAGAAAGCTGCAGCAAGCAAAAATACAAGGAAGAATGCTGTGCTCGTATTTGTATTCTCTTTTCACTCTCTTAGGGAAGGAGTTGCTGTATGTGTGACCCAAAATGTCTCTGTTGAGTATTGCGGCTCAATTACCATAAAAGCATCACATTATTTTTAGTGCACTTGGATTTCACAGCATACAAGATAATAGATACCACACCAATGGAGAAAAAAAAAGATTATGAAAATAAGAGATATGTTAATAGCAGCAAAGACTGCTGGGAGATTTTAATTTGCATTTATTATCCAATTACAATTTGCTGCACATACAAATAACACCAGTGTGTTATTTGTATGTGCAGGCCAGAAATTTTATGGGGAAAATGTGAAATGGAAATATGTGCATTTTTGAAGAAATTATGAAAACAGAACATTCAAAGTAGTTTGCTTGGTAATTTGGATGATTGTAGCTTAGACTACACTGATTCACACTCTTGAATAAATTCACACATCTACAGCCTCACCTAATAAATGTCGGAGTTACATTTCACAAGCCCACAATTGCCTGTTGTGGTAGCATATAATAAATTTTGATCCAGCATATGGGAAGACAAAGAACGCTTTTCCTAGTGATGGAACATCCAATAGTTATTTAAGCACTTCTATTGATGAAATAAATAACACTAAAAAAAAAAGTAATAGAATCATAAAGCTGGAAGAGCCCTGAGAGGTCATGCATTCTAACCCCCATCCATCTGAGACAGAGTTTTCATTCTGAGCGAAGCAGCCAGTCTTCATTCTGAACATCTGTTTCAAGATCAAATAAATTAATTTCAACCTGTCTGAAGGATTGCAAGCTGCAAGTTGGGGGAAGCATGTTGACTTCAGTTCTGAGAGCTGATTGAGATGACTTGTTAAAGGTCTTGGATTTTGAAAAACTCAGCAGACCACTTCTAGGCATTGACAGAAGCCACAGTGAGATCAGAATAAGGTTACATCACAACACAGTTGTGTAATTTGCATCAGGTGCAAAATGGTGGAAATATGTACTAGAATTCAAAAGGGGAGCTAGTTTGGTGCAGTTAAGGCACCAAACCAGAAGATCAACACTCCTAGTCCCACCTCTGGTACTAAGTTAACTGGATTACCTTTGGCCAGTCATTCTCACTAAGAAGCAGCAAATGTTTTCTACACTGCTCCACTTCCAGAGACCCTTAGTGGCTTACATTATTACATGCAATTGGTTTTAAAGCATAAAAGGGTCAATTTATATTAAAATACAAAAACAACTTTATATCTGTTCTCCCCCTCTCTTGCACAATATATTAATAGTATCATTCTTTTTAAGGGCTTTCTGAAGAACAGTGGGGATGTAGACAGGCAGTTAGCATTTATACTCATTTAAGGAATCTCATGTTAGTTTAGTTCTCAGATCAAGAAAGATCTGTTATTAGTAAAATATAATTGCTTTTGTGCTAGTTTGTTTCCTTTTTAATGGGAGAGCATGGTTGTTTCTGTTTAACTGGTACCAAAGTGACTACTATTTGTCATAAACCTGCAGTCTCCAGAAATATGGCACTTCTCTATAAGTGATCTCTAGAATTGTCTTTTAACTAACTGACAATCCCAAGATTATCTTGTAAGGTTTGCCATGAAAAATAGTGGTATTTAACTTCCACTATATGGGGACTTCAATTCCCAGAATTCTCAGCAATGGCCATTGAAGCTCAGGAATTGTGGGATTTATCCAAAAGGCACCAGCTGAGAAAGATTGATGTATAAACACATAATCTACTACAGAAATGTACCAGCTATTTTGTGATTGTAAATACTGGTTTCAACTTTTGGAAGTCTGTAACTTCAATCCCCTTTAAAAAAAACAAAATACATAAATGGGTATTATATAATCAAAAGGTAAGCATCTTATAAAATGCTCTTTTTGAGGTAGCTTTTTACTATAGCTCATGAAAAAAGAAATGGGACAAACTCCAAGGCAATCAGATTGTGTTACAGGTCTGCTGAATGGTGACAATTTTATTTTGTATTCTAATTTTAAGCACATATGGAACTGACAGCTTTTTAATGAAAATCTCAGTTTCTCAATACATGTTTTTGACACTTTCATACAATATCTCACGATGAAGAAATAGTCCACAACATATGTTTTGAGATGTGCAATGTGAAGGCTTAAAATTATTTCCTTTTTTTCTGTCACCATAAATATTTTGTTGCTATCAAATAAGCTGATTAAGTTTTCCTTGAAGCCCTCTGCTTGGAGGTGACTCAGCAGAGTACAATAGCACACCGTGAAACAACTATAATCATATTTCCACAGTGAGAGCTAACAAACAAGGGTGGCCTTTGTTGATTTTAATCATCCTATGGTCCGATCACATATTCACTCCAAGGAAGACTCTCTCCCAACAGTAGATATGTGGTTCAATGTTCTTTTGAGGATTCATAGTGTAAAATATTCATCCAGATTGAAATTCATAAAACCTTTCCTTTTTTGACCTTTTCTATAAAAAAAAATGATTATCACATACATTTCACATGTCCATCGAAGAGCCACTCCAGAGGCCACCTTATGCATGCAACTGGAATGCTCTCATAAAGGATGTTGCTGGCCTTATAAGCAGGTGGATCATGCCTGGCTTTTTTCTTTGTCTCCATTACTAAACTAATGAAGCTCTCAGAATGATATTTGCAGCCCACCTGTCAAGCACTAGGAAAATCAGGAGACCCAGACAGTTCAAATGGGGATAAAGGTTTATTGTAAGCTTGAGCTCTCTACAAGAATCAGAACTACTAACAGCCAAGGGAATTTAATGGAAGATAAGAATAGAAGGAATTCAAGGTGGAATGGATTTAGATCTTTTATGAGTGCGAAGGGACCCATGATGTGTTTAACTCCTCCTTTAGACTCATCTGGTCATCTCCTACAGCACCTTCCCTTATGACCAGAGCTTTATATGATTTACCAGTCATATGACTTTATATCATCCTCTTTTAATAATCCCATAATCCCTTGTGAGGTGGAGTCTGGGCAACTGAATGGAGTTGAGTGTTTACTGGACGGATGCCCTTCCTGTCTCCAATGCGGAGTTTTATTCAGCAGGTACATTCTCAGTGTGCCAGAGAGAGAAATATTTATCTCTACCTAGGACTGAACTCACAGCCTCCTGATTGTGAGGTGAGAGCTTCACATCTGGGCCACTGCACCACCCAGTTATATGACTTTATATGACCAGAGCTTTACATAGAAACTGCCCCTCCATAAGCAGAATGCCTCTGCTAATACAGATAATCCTCGATTTACAACAGTTTGTTTAGTGACTGTTCAAAGTTATAACGGCACTGAAAAAAGTGACTTGCGATCATTGCAGCATCCCTATGGTCACATGATCAAAATTCAGATGCTTAACAACTGACTCATATTTATGAGGTTTACAGTATCCAGATCACCTTTTGCGACCTTCTGACCAGCAAAATCAACTTAACAACCATGTTACTCATTCAACAACTGCACTGATTTAGTTAACAACTGTGGCAAGAAAGGTTGTAAAATGGGGGAAAACTCACTTAACAACTGTCTCTCTTAGCGACAGAAATTTTGGGTTCAATTGTGATTGTATGTTGAGGGCGATCTGTACCCTTCCTCATATTGTTAGCATTTTGAGTTAGCATATGTTATATAATCTTTCTTCAAATTTTTGCCCTTGCTTCCAAATAGCAAAGCTTGCCATTTAAAAGGGACTATTCTTCTAATTTGCCTTTGTTGTTCCAATAAAAGTCAAAAACAAGTAATCCTGTCCTGTGAAGCCTTGAGATTTAATTTAATAGAAATACAAAGCTATGAAAATAGGCAGCTTGCCCAAACCTCCAGCTCTATGTACTTTAATTCTTAGAATCGTCAGTCCACATGACTAAAAAGCCCCAAATCATTTAGATTGTTGGGAATAAATGAGATCACCAGGTGAGAAATAACTAGACTATGCTGTCAATATATTCCTCTATAGATTCATTAGAAATCTGCTGGAATGTACGTTTCACAGTATTAGATGTTTTATCTCTTTTGTGTGAGATAATTCTGCCTGTGAAAGCTGAATTAGTAATTTGATTTGCATTATGCCATTTCTGACATGCATCTCTGTAACTATTATTGCTTCTGGAACACAGGGTTGTTTTTATATATATATTTTCTTCTGTCTTTTTATTAATGTTCATTTCAATCCAATCTTTTTCAGTTTACCGTTGTAAAAAAACATATATGCATCCAAACATGATTATTGCCAAAATGTTTCTGAGCTCTCCTTACTTATATTTTACAACTGAGAAATTGTTGTTATTTTCACAGTAAAGAGCATGGAAGGAAACCAGAGTATTAGGAATTTCTTCACCATGAGTAATGAAAATTTGTGAAAATTAAGGTTTTTATTAGAGGTTTTAGCAAAGAATCACACATTCGGGGCATTTTTGAATAATTTCAGTTCACTCTGTGTATTCAGTTCTTTTTTTTTTTTTTCATTTTTCATGAATAGAAATTTACTGAAATTAGGGTTTCTATTAACTGCCTTGGCAAACGGAAGACATTTCTGGTGTATTACCCACCAGCCACTTTAACTAGAAAAGGGACTTGTTATAGCACACTGCTATAACAGCTATAAAGTTTTCTGAGTAGCCATTTATAGTGCACAGGAAAGCTGAAAATAGGCCTGCCTCATAAACTCTTTGCTTTTTGTACAAACTTATTGACAGTTCTGTATTGACAAAGGAAGAAAAAAAAGTTATATTCCTAAACAGCAGCAACTATTAGTGTAACTGGGTCTATCTCAGACTGACTCTTATAACTGCCTTTTCCACAGGAGCATATTACCTTAGAGATCTCACTAGTATCCAAAATTAATGTCAAGACTCATGAAAGGAAATCTCTGCCATGTTTTGGCTCCCCATCTGTAGCAAGCCAGCTGTTCAAGGTACTAGTGGGTTTCAAATCCCGGAGCTACAGGTTCGTTATTTGTAGCGTGCGCTTTGTGAGCATGCGGCACTTCTGTGCATGTGTAGAACCTTCTGTGCATGCGCATAGCATTTTTGATGATGTCTGGGTGGGTGGGCAGAGCCTCCCACAGCTGCCGCTACTAGTTCACCTGAACTGGGACAAACCTGTAGCAGCCCACCACTGGTTCAAGGTAAAGGATATTTATTTACATGCAAAATGTACAATCATAGGTTGCACAATTTAGGTACTATATATCTAAGATGTGAGAGAATTGTAATGAATTAACGAGGAAACTAAGCAAAAAGCAGCATCACATTTTCTTCTCCTTTGCATATACTTTAAAACAGTGATACCAAAAACAAATACACAAATCTGATCTGCCCTATTTATCTGCCAAGTATATCAATTACCTTATGATGAGAATATTGAACGATAAAGTACATATTTGAATGGATCATAACAGACTGTAGGATAGATAACAGAACCAACACATGTCCACAAACTATTCTAATTGGGAATATGAAGTTTGAATGGAAGTTGGCAAAGAATATAAATGATGTCCAGATAATATTTTTAGAAGAGTATCCTATTGTCATGCGCCTTGTACTGAGATTAGAAAATGTCATTGTAGATCTCTCGTGTGTATGAGATGAAATTCTCTAGCTCATATCACATGTTCACAGACCACTTTTGCAACAGAGATATTGCATCTAGAGACCAGGCTGACATTTTCACCCAAACTGCGCCAAATGAATAACTCATCCTTTCCCCATAATCCCTCATCACAAATATTTTCCCTTCTTTCAATTGAATATTTTTTTACACGTGGCTCTGAAACCCATTTATACATGAGTTTTCACTTTGCAGTCTTTAAATGATACTGTAGGTGTACTTTTATAAATCACAATTTTCTGCCCAATGTCACATAGACTTAAAAAAAAAACCCTATACAAACATGCTTTCCCTAATCAATTATCACTGGAGGAAATCTTTAGTCTCATTTTCAGGACAATAAAATTTTTCTAGAGACCAACAAATCATAATATATGTTCTTTTCCCAGGGGATTTCAGGCCAGGGAAAATCGTTTTGAAGTTTGGAATACTTCTGCAATATTATTATATCCCATATAACTTATATTTTATTGCAAACTAAACTCATATCTTTTCCACAAGCCCAGGAAAGTTTTCTTTTATTCCTTCAGCCACCTTACTCCATAAGCAACGATTCCTATGCACACCACATTATGCAATGAATTTTGTCATCTTCTTTTCTCAATTTCAGTGATTTTGAAAACTTGGGTCTTCTCCCAAGTTTTCAGATAGAGTGGTTGGGAAGTCCACTTGATGTTTTTGTTAGATGGAGTGGGTTTGTCTGGATGTATGATATTTCTTTGTTCTTATTGAACATATTTGATGTAGAAGCTATCTTCAGGTATCTGAAGATACCTTTTCTACCATGTAGAAAATAGTATAGCACTGTTCAAATAACTGTAGACCACAGGACAAGAAACAATATGCTTAAATTACAAGCAAGTCAAAATTTTAGCAAGGGGTTCTCTGCCTGGTTGCTGAGTGGGCATGGCAATGATGGCAATGATGAGTGTGGCCATGTTGGCCTCCTGCACCAGGGTGGGCATTTGTGCCCTCCCTGGGCTCCAGAGGCTTTCCTTGAGCCTCTGGAAAGGTGAAAATGGACTCCTCAGGCTCTGCAAGCCTTCTGGAGGCCAGAAACAGGGCTGTTCCTGGCCTTTCTGAACTTCTGGTAGGCCCATTTTTGCCCTCCCCAAGCCTCTGTGCGAGCCCTGCACTTACCTGCATCCAAATAGGGCCGTGTGGGGACTCCTGGGAAGGGAAGGGCAGGGTGGGTGGGGCGGGGCCAGCCAGGAATGGGATTTGTGGGTTTTCTGAACTGCACAGAATCTTAGCTAGAGGTTCTCCTGAACCCCTGCGAACCCCCAGCAGCCCATCCCTGAAGCACATATATTATGGCTGGGAATTAAAAAAAAAGCTACCTAAGTGAAAGAATTGTTCAACAGTGGTTCAGACTATTTCATGAGGTGGTGGACTGTGGGTGTTTAAAGAGAGACTGAATCTGCATATTGTAGTAGTGGATTCTAGCAGTGATCCGAAAGGGTTGATTAGAAGATTTTTGAAGTCATTCAAATCTCTACATTCTGGGATTTCATCACTCATAACTAAAGAACATTTTAAATTTCATGTTTGTATATTTTTTTCAGGTTTTGGTTGTGAAGTCCAGACCTAACAAGATGGCAGAGATCTGCTATCAAAACTCTCAGTTTACCTTGTTATATGAGAAGAACCATTTGGAACAGTTTTCCTTAGGATTCATGCATAACTTGAGTCTTCAACTAAAGGACTCAGTAAAATCCAGGACAGGCATACAATTCAACTGGTGTTTAAAAATACAGGACAAGGCAAAAGTGCTCAACCAGGCAGCTTTGGGGAGGATCAATGAAACTAGGTGTTGAGAAAAGTCAAAGACAGTACTGTAGGGCACCTTTGAAGACTAATATTCAACCAGCACCCCCAGATTTGGACGGTAAATTTTGGATGACCTACTAAAAAGCCGCCATATGACTCTTTGTGATACAGAAGTGATTGTCTGAAGTTTTACATCCTAGATATAATAGACTTGTTAGCCCTTGAAGTTAAAGCAGAGCAGGAGTTAAGGGAATGCCACAAATGCTAGTGTTTTACATAAGGAAGTCTTTGGAAGCCATTGTTTTCTTAGTCTCAAGTCTGAATGTTTAGCAGAGAGAACATAATACCAGCCTTCTTTATGAAGAAGTAATACTGAGCTGCTTTTTTAATTCAAGGATTGCAAAGAAGTAGAAGCATTTTAGGTTGCACTCATTTATGATAAAGAAAAATGTATCAACTTTTTTTTTATTTTCTACAATGTGTTCTTGGGGGAATTAATTTTATAATACAGAATTGCTTGGGGTGAAGTTGAACAAAGGTCTCATTTTCTACAATGAGATTTTGCTTATTAAAAATAATTAAATTCATAAGCCTTGTACTGAAGCTATACCCTTATCCCACAGCAATATAACCTCCAGTGTTTTGTGGATCTGTGCTCAGTCCCAGCTCCATTAAAGTCAGTGGACTATATCTAGAAGGTTAATCCCACATACTAGTAAAGCATGTGTTGAAAAGGACTATAAAATAATAAGTGCTGTAAGTCAGTCAAACAAGAACAGTAACAATATTTTTGCATTCAAATAGCTTAAAAGAGAAACACACTCCAGATATTGTTTTAGCAGTTTAAAGACAATATCTTTTTTAAAAAAAATATTAAGGGGTATACACACAGATATTTCATTGATGTCAGTTAAACCTTTTTCTAAAAAAGCATTCCCAGATTTCAGCCATGGAGCAATTAGCATGCCATGAATTATCTAGGATATATACAGCATATGAGGGTTGAGATGGCAGAATTAAAAGATGACTGAATGATGCAAATTGGGGTGAGTTTATTTTTGAATTATACAAATTATACAAAATTATACAAAAACCAGCAAAAACCAGCAGCAGAATTTTACAAAAACCAGTAGCAAATAGTGTATATATGTATACAGAGCCTGATGGCGCAGCAGACTAAAGCACTGTTATTAACATTCATTAACATTCAGCTGCCTGCAATTACTGCAAGTTCAAATCTCACCAGGCTCGAGGTTGACTCAGTCTTCCATCCTTTCTAAGGTAGATAAAATGAGGACCCAGATTGTGGGGGCAATAAGCTGACTTTGTATAAATATTCAATATTTAATATAAATATTAAATATGTAAGCTGACTTTGTGTAAATATACAAAAGTATGAAGGCTATTGCTTAATGCACTGTAAACCGCCCTGAGTCTCCGGAGAACGGCGGCATATAAATCAATTTTTTTTAAAAAAATGTGAGTGTGTGTGAGAATGTGCTACAGCTATCTGTAATTCAATGATTTGGTCATCTTTTTTCTTATATTTATTTAATTAAGATCCATCCCAGCTTGGGGGTTCATTGCCAGTCAACCCTCTTTTTTTTTCTTTCTTTTTTTCTTTTTTTGTATGAACCTACTACGCATTCAGATTTTTTTTTTCAGAGACCATCTTTTGAAGAGCCACCTAAAGATACTACAAAAATGCAAAATCTGCATTGGACATTAGCAACACCCAAGCCCATTTTTCACAGTTCACCACGAGAGCACCAGTCACCTCCAGTCCCATAGCACAAATGCTGGCAGCACAATTTAATTTCATTCTCAGTTTTAGGAAGAAAAATACACCATCATTTCCACTCCTCTGCTCTACCAGTTTGCAGTCTTTGTCATTTCACTTGACATCAAAATTCAGGGAACCCTTAAAAGATAGGGAATCCCTGAAATTAGACAGAATTTTTCCACAACTGATCGATAAAAAAAGATTTGGGGGGGGGGAGGAATTCAGCCCCAAACAACTGCAATTCCACAAACAACAAAAATTCTCCCACAGTTGGCCATTACATACAAAAAGGAAATAAGTAGGTTGCTAGCAAGCAACTTCATCCCTCTCTCTATCTCCATTATGTATTGTGAGTATTTATTTGATGCTTTGGAAAAGAAGGAGATAAAAAGAGAAAAGGAGATTTGAACCAGTGGTGGGATTCAAACATTTTTACTATCGGTTCTGTGGGCGTGGCTTGGTGGCTGTGGCATGGCTTGGTGGGTGTGGATTGGTTGGTGTGGCAGGGGAAGGATACTGTAAAATCTCCATTCTCTCCCCACTCCAGGGGAAGAATACTGTAAAATCTCCATTCCCTCCCCACTGCAGGGGAAGGTTACTGCAAAATCCCCATTTCCTCCCAATCAGCTGGGACTCGGGAGGCAGAGAATAGATGGGGGAGGGCCAGTCAGAGGTGGTATTTACCGGTTCTCCGAACTATTCAAAATTTCCGCTACTGGTTCTCCAGAACTGGTCAGAACCTGTTGAATACCACCTCTAATTTGAACCATTCATCTTACACTTAAAAGTCTCTTGCAAACTGAGATTGTGAAAGGATAGCATGCCAGCAATTTTAGAACCAAGGGCTCTCCTATGGCTGCATACGGCTGCTGTGATAAGTGCAGTATAGATACATTTCAAGCAACAGAATGGCGGTATAAACAGATCGCTGTCTATGGGACAAGAGAGAAAAGCCATGCTGGAGCAACAAACATTTTCTCCACTCCTCACAAAAAAGGAAAAGAAAAGAAATTGTTAGCTCCACAACACATCTACCAGGCAATTGCTGGAGATTAGGATGGGGATGCAGAGAAGAATAATGCTGAAATTTTGCATGCTGGCTCCTTCCCCAGCTAAAGAGATGGAGCAATTTGTCTTCCAATTAGATGGCTAACTAAGGTAGAGAAAGCATCAGCTGCTTGTGGTTGTTTCAGCACCTTTACCAGAAGTGTCCCAGAGGAGACCTCTGTTTTAGTTCTGAGCAATGAAAAAACATGTGATCTATTTATAAGTCTGTATGTATATGTGGGTGTTTGTGTGTGGGTGTGCTTGTCTCTTGTATAGTATTTTTGTATTTTTATGGTTTTGTGTATGGGAGACTATGTTTACCCTTGAGTGACATGATTAGAAGGAAACAGGAGGGGCTTACTATGGTGCAACGTGCAATTTTTCAATTCCTTCCCAAGTTGGGGACATTTTCTCTGGATCTGTTATAGAATAGCTTTGATATTGAATCTCAGTTACTTCATAGGTCTATGAAAATAACACTAAAAGACTCCTAAAAAGCAAATCTGTTATTTACAGAAACTAGGGTGTTATTTAAAGGAATTGCATGGTTTGGCCCTAATCTGTTTGCTTAAAAATGTATTGAAGATACATTCTGCTATTTCAACACGGTAGCAGACACATGTCTGTTTCATTTCTTCTGACTCATCTTATCCTACATCAGTGGGAACCTTCTTGTTGATTTCATGGATGTTATGTCAAGTCCATTATTTCAGCGAACACTAATTGGACAATTTATAGAATTTTTATTTGACTAATCATTTTGGCTGCACAATGTGTGCTACAGAAAGAACCAGTACGTATAAGCCCTCCTTTGAAAATATTGATGTGTGTAGCATTTCATCTAAACAGAAGCTGTTTAACAGTCAATAAAATACACGGTTGGCAGTCATTCAGTTTGAGATGATTAAAGAATTCCTACATTCCAATAACACCAGTATTATAGGAAACAGCATTAGAAAGCTTTTGGGTGCTGATTGGTTGAAGCATATGCCTTTACTGGAAAATGTTTTTGGAAAATAAAACCCATTGAAACCGAACAAAATCTCATTGTTCACATGTGAAAAATACAGCAGATATAGGCACCTGAAGTTTCAAACCTGGACTTTTTTACTCAGAAGTAAATACAATAGTAGTTTACTTCCTAGAAAGTACATTTTTGTGTAGTGAAATCATATATTTAGCTGCGATGACGATCAAATCATGATCTCCAGATGCTTTGGTTGATAGATTCTGGGATCCCTTGCTCTAAGTCAGGTTCCTTTGGGACTGATGAACACTGAAGTCCAAGACATTTGAATGTATCGAGTGCTTCATTCCAAAATTAAGTTTGTACTTCTTCACCCATTTATCAAAAAGGAGTTCCATTAAATATCACTTTCTGAGGAATAGGCCTCTATAGAAAGTCAATTTGGTGTAGTGATTAAGGTGCTGGCCTAGATCAAAAGCTTAGGAGTGGAAGGCTCTGTGGTGCAGTGGTTCATCTCTTTCCTTAGTGGCTGGTTCCAGTCAGCGTTGACAAGGATGGGGAGAAAGATTGTATCTGTAGTCCCTCACATGTGGGTTGCTTCAGGGTTTGGTACTGTTTCCTCTCCTGTTCAAGAACTATGTGAAACCACTGGTGAAGTCATGCTCCAGTTCTAGGTTTGGCATCATCAGCATGCTGATGATACCCAGGTCTACATCTCAAACCTGAGCAGCACACATGATGCTGTCAATATATTGGCCCAATGTCTGGAGGCTGCTTGGCTCTGTTTGGGCAGAACAGACCTCAGCTCAATCTTAAGTGGCTGTGGCTATTTGGATCCCTTAGGTCACCATCCTTGATCTTGCATCTTATCCAGTCTGAGACTGATATGCAACTTGGGGATCCTTCTGGGTTTTCAGTTACTGCTTGAAGAGCAGGTGGCAGCTATGATCAAGAGGGCCTTTGCACAGGTACATCTTGTATGCAAATTGTACCCTTCTCTCAATCGGAAAGCCTTTCAGATAGTTACTCGTGCTTTGGTCACCTCGCACTTGAATTATTATGAACAGCTCTACATGGGGCTGCCCTTGAAGACTACCCTAAAGCTACAGCTGGTTCAAAACATGATGGTGTAAGCACTAATGGATGCTTCTCAATATACCCATGTGCCACCACTGCTATGTGAGCTTCATTGACTGAGAGTTGGCTTTTGAGTGCAATTCAAAATGCTGGTTATACCTATAAAGCTCCATATGGCAGAGAGCATGGATATCTGAAAAACTGCTTGCTTCCAATTGTTTCTACCCAACCTGTATATTCTGGCAGAGTGAATATTTCTGGATCCCCTCTATTAAATATTGTCACTTTCTCTGTGGCAATCCTCATCCACCGAAACAACATCAACACTGCCCCCCTCCCCATTGAAAAGGATGCATTTGTCCTGGGTGGGGCGTTCTAGAAGGCTTTGAAAACTTGGTTTCGATCCCAGGCCTGAGGTTGTGGTTTGTGGTTTGTGATTTGTTTGATATTGCTGTTTATAAGATTTAGTCTCAACTGCCTAATTAATCTGATGTTTGTGTCTGATTTATGTTTTTTTCCCCTAGTTTTATACACTATCTGGAGTCCATTGGAATTGGGCTGCTAATACATTCAAAAAAAATAATTCACAATTGTGCCTGCAGGGTGCAATAAACAACAATAGCAATCACCACCTAGATGGAAGTCATGGTGCGATGAAAGCTCTGCCTGGTTTTGATGTGCGTCACATGTGCAACACACATAAAAAAATGAGTACCGCACCATTGTGACTTCCTTTTGACTTCTCAATACCCTTGCTCGTTCGTGTAATGTCATTGGCAGCAATATGGAAGTAGTTTGCCATTGCCTTCTTCCAACCTGGAGATATTTTGGGAGTCTACCATTCTGAGTGCTGGATCCTTCTATGCTTTGCCTTTTCCATCAAGGTTACCGAGGTACTGTTCTTTATTTGGTCTGTAGAAGACTATCTCCTCCTGGCCCAATTTGCTTGCCTAGAATAATGATCAAATTGCATAGGCTCCATATAGAGTGTTGGAAGGCATGCTTAGCATATCATATTTTCTTCCTTATTCAGTTTTAATTTGAAACTGAAAAACAGAATATATAAGAATTTAGGACTTTGATGTTGTACAACCCCGAACCAAAAAATGATTGCCACAACAATCTTAAGCTCAAATGAATGAATGATAGGAGTTTGCATGTAGCTGAGGGAAATACTAATCAACAGTGGAATTGTTCTATAGATGTCTATAGATTATGTGTAGGGGAATAAAACTGCCAATGGCAGACCTCCTTTGGCTTTTACCCATTCTTAGAAACAGACTTTAATAGCAGCAATATGATTTTTCCCACCCTTTCATCTTTCCTACCTGTATAGAGTTACCAAAGCACCTACTGTGATAGATGAAAGTATTGAGTGAGATCTACCTGTATGATATTTTTATCATAGCTCTCTAAGTAACTTGCCTTTTTTATGCCTTAGCTTTGGTTCATTAACTTTTCACCTGGGAAATGCAGTAAACAGAGAAAAATCAATTTTGACTTAGTCCAGCTCTCTAAACTTTCTAGAGTTCTTGTTCAACACTGAAAACCATAACCCTGAAGACGTCTCTTTCATAGAAAATATAGATTAACTTTGTCAGTAAATCTGATTAAATCTCTCTCTCTTTCTCACATTTCTCTAGGGCTCCTTTTAGCCCTGCTTTGTGCTAGGCCCTTATTGAAATGAGATATAACAGAATCACACCAAGTTTACCCTAAGGAGGGAACTGCAGATATCCTTTGATTGATGGCTACTCTATTTTCTTGTTGAAATAAATTCACTCTTCTCCCATCTTTTTCCCCATCTCTGCTTGATTCTGTCAAGTAGGCAGGTGGGAACATGGAAAAGTAGTGTCTTTCAAACTCTAATGTCATCTATTTCACATTGATAGTCAAACCATGATAACTGTTATTCCAAGAAGAAAAAATATTTATTTCTCCAGATTCTTGGCTCAATTTTTTTTAAAAAAAAAAATATGTTTCATCCTCTTTTATTCACTTGCCAGTTTTTAAAAGAAGGAGTAGAACAGGTTCACCTATCTACGCAGAGAAAGTGCATGTCTGCATAGTTTAAGTTTGCTCTTTCCATGGAAAAAGCATCATGCAAGCTGGAGACTTCATGCATAAGCAGATATGCTTAGAAGTCCTATTTATTCACTTCTTCGTCTTCAACAAAGGAGGAAATATTTCTTGAATCAAGGTTCTGATGAATAAGTGGGGACAGGCTGATTTCGATAAAGTATAGCAATAGCACTTAGACTTATATACCGCTTCACGGTGCTTTACAGCCCTCTCTAAGCGGTTTACAGAGTCAGCATATTGCCCCCAACAATCTGGCTCCTCAGTTTACCCACTTTAGAAGGATGAAAGGCTGAGTCAACCTTGAGCCTGGTGAGATTCGATTGGCCAAACTGCTGGCAGCCGGTGATCAGCAGAAGACTCTGCAGTACTGCACTCTAACCACTTGCTCCACGGCAGCTCTTATATATTGTGTATATAAAGTATATTGTGCAATGGAGAGAAATATATGTGCTTGAACCACCAATTCATTAAATACTGAGCCTAAGGAAGCAGATGCTTGAATATGAATTGGAGAAACTTGCTACCCTTTTCCCAAACTACAACTCCCAACTCAACCATCCAACATACCAATAATCTAGAACATGGGTGTTCAAACTTTTGGCTTGCCTGGGCCCCATTGAGTAAAGAGAAATTATCTTAACCTGCATATAAATTATATAATTAATAGTGGTGCAGTGGTTAGAATGCAGTACTGCAGACTGACTTTGCCCACAGCCAGGAGTTTGATCTGGACCGGTTTAAAGTTGAGTCAGCCTTCCATTTTTGGGGGGTTAGTAAAATGGGGAGCCAGATTGTTGGGGACAATATGTTGACTCTGTAAACCACTTAGAGAGTACTGTAAAGCACTATGAAGCGGTATAGAAGTCTGCGCTATTGCTATTAATATCTATAAATCACACAGTAATGTTAAAAAGCATTGTTTTCACAGAATTCAAATCAGGATATTTTTTTAAATCCCTGATTTTAATCAAAAGAAATCTATTAAGCTACTACATTTCAGCTAAAATGTACAGCAATTTCAGTCTGGCTCCATTGCCAGAAGTCAATAGTGACTCAAAATCACCTCCTCCCCTAAAAGAAAATCAGTGCAACTAGTGCCAACCTTAACAGTTGGCATGTGAATTCAAAAAAATGAAATTCCTCAAGCATCCCAAACTATAGCTTGAGTTTTTTTTAAAAAAAAAAAATCTTAAAATACCCTGGTACATTAGAAGCTGTCATGAATATCATCGGATATATCTCCATAGTTACAACTATTTGTTATTTACAGGAATTATCTATCCACCAAATGGCTCTGTCTGGGAAGATAGAGTAGCTACAACTCTGCCTCATTATCCAACACCCTGCTGTTATGCTGATGCTTCCTTTCCATTTGCAGTTCCTACTAGCTGAGTGCTGAACAGGAAATTTTGGAGCTTTTCATTTGTTTCCGGTTAAAATGTGAATGACCAGCACTTGAGTACAATTTCATGATGAAAAAGAACCCCTTGATTTCAGTGAAATTAAAAGATATAAGGAGTCCCTGTCTAATATATTAGTGGTAAAAAGGAAACAAAAGGTCAAATACTATGATCAATGAATATTTGAAATTGGATCCAGATTCTGGACCTGTTGAGACCAACATAGGCCAATGTAACAGGTGTGGGTGATACACTAACAAACTTTATCTGATGATTTTGGAGATACAGGTAATCCTCGACCCAAAACCATTCATTCAATGATCGTTCAAAGTTACAATGGCACTGAAAAAAAGTGACTTACGGCTGTTTTTTATAACACTTATAACCATTGCAGCATCCCGATGGTCACATAATCAAAATTCAGATGCTTGGCAACTGATCCATATTTATGACAATTGCAATGGCCCAGGTCATGTGATCACTTTTCTCAACCTTCTGACAAGTAAAGTCAACGGGAAAGCCGGATTCACTTAACAACAATAGAATAGAATAGAATAGAATAGAATAGAATAGAATAGAATAGAATAGAATAGAATAGAATAGAATAGAATAGAATAGAATAG
>WNWU01000005.1:6981683-7034081 GCA_012654045.1 Ptyas mucosa
AGAATAGAATAGAATAGAATAGAATAGAATAGAATAGAATAGAATAGGAGTTGGAAGGGACCTTGGAGGTCTTCTAGTCCAACTTCCTGCTTAGGCAGGAGACCCTACACAATTTCAGACAAATGGTTATCCAATCTCTTCTTAAAAACTTCCAGTGTTGGAGCATTTGCAACTTCTGGAGGCAAGTTGTTCCACTGATTAATTGTTCTAAGTGTCAGGAAATTTCTCCTTAGTTCTAAATTGCTTCTCTCCTTGATTAGTTTCCACCTATTGCTTCTTGTCCTGCCCTCAGGTGCTTGACTCCCTCTTCTTTGTGGCAGCCCCTGAGATATCGGAACACTGCTATCATGTCACCCCTGGTCCTTCTTTTCATCAGACTAGACATACCCAGTTTCAGTAACCGTTCTTTATATGTTTTAGTCCCCTAATCATCTTTGTTGCTCTTCTCTGCACTCTTTCCAGAGTCTCAACATCTTACCATGTTATTAACTTAACAACTGCAGCGATTTTCTTAACAACTGTGGCAAGAAAAGTCGTAGAACGAGATGAAAGTCACGTAACGACTGTTTTGCTTAGCAGTGAAAATGTTGGGCTCAATTGTGGTCGTAAGTTAATAACTACCTCTTGGGTATGAACTGTAATTGCGCATGAATACAGAGATCCAAAGCATCATATTTCTTTATATTATGCTTATTATTTATTCTCATTCAGGGAATGTACAAACCTCTAGTATTTAATCATTTGTTCATTTTCTTCTATATCAATAATACATAGCCATGTCACTTACGCATAAAAGTATATTATTACCCATTTCTGTGCATTATGATTGCCACCTGGAACCTTTTTCAGTAGTATGAAATTATTCAGGTGCAAATAACTTCCATGTCATCTGCACAATTGCCCTCACTTAGCAAAGCTTGGCAGAATGACCAAATATGGTCATCCACCTTGAATGTATCATATGAACTGGAAATGTCTAATCATTAGATAAAACCAGGTAGCAATTCTTTGATGTTTGAAGTGATAATAGGCACCACACTTCTTAAGGACAACTAATGAATATGTAATTGCATAATACCAAATCTCGATTATTAATACTATCTTTGCAGTTTTTGCTTATCAGTTACATATTACATTTACTGTGACCTTATATATCACCACTGATTATGCATATTCACTGTGGTATCACATGTGTGGATTGGAACTAATTAAATGTCAGAGTTTGCATTTCTTTAATTTTTTTCAGCACAGTTCACCCATAAAAATGTTTTTTGATACTACATAGAAATGCTCAGAAACGAAGTAAATAATTTCGTTAATGAGTTTTTTGGGGGAAACAAATTAAAAGTGAATTTAATTGTGTATGTGTTTTTAAAATGCACATGACTGAACGTTCATAAATGTAGCATGTACTAGAAACAAATTCTCTAAAACTGATCATGACCATATAATTATAGTTACTGATGGCTGCTACAAAAGTTTTTATAGCAATGTTTAGGACATTTATGTAGGGATTGGAAAATGTGTTCTGGAGTCTCTTATATTGTGCCCTTCTGTCCTGAAAGATTACTACTCAAAAAAAGAACCAAATTGGAAGAAATGAGTTGTTGTTAGAAACAACTGAATTTGGATCAGTAAACTTCTAATTCTCAAGAAAATATATATTTGGATGGGTTGTTAGAATTCGGAGAGCTTCTTTTTCACCCCAAAAGAAATCAGAGCCACTGTCCAGTTAAAAAAAATAGCACGAAGAAGATTGTAGGCTTTGCTGGGTGACTTACCTGTGTAACAGATCCAACAAAGTATCTCTTGGGACAATTCTTAAATAAAATTCTGCTTCTGAATAGGAACTTCACATGAACATTCCAGTGGTTTGCTAAAGAAACTCAGTCTCCTACTATAAGCTCCCAAAACAATATGAATTCATCAGATTGTGGCCAGTTGTCCAGGACAGAAATACATAAATTTTTGGACTTGTAGGAATATTGAAAGTGTACCACAGCTTTCATGGGATCTTACCTATTCATAAAATAGCTTCTGGGATAGGCACATAAAACCTTCATTTCAGATAGTTGTCTGATAAGGTTATCCCTTGACATTGTCTTACTTCTACTTCACCTACTTTTGCCATTCTTTCTGGGCAGTTGGGCAACTTTTCAAACAAAGAACTGAGCTAAGTATTATCATTGCCTATGGGGCCTCTGTGCGTCGCAGCAAACCTTGTAAGTAATGATGATGCTAGAATATGATGGACATGAATAGATCCAAGCCAGTGGTGAAATCCAATTTTTTTTACTACCGGTTCTGTAGGCGTGGCTTGGTGGGCATGGCAGGGGAAGGATACTGCAAAATCTCCATTCCCACCCCACTCCAGGGGAAGGATATTGCAAAATCTCCATTTCCACCCCACTCTGAGGCCAGCCAGAGGTGGTATTTGTCGGTTCTCCAAACTGTTTAAAATTTCTGCTACCAGTTCTCCAGAACCTGTTAGAACCTGCTGGATTTCACCCCTGATCCAAGCACAGTAATCATGCCCTCCCCTTTCAGAATCGGCAACAACATGCAAAGTTCATAAAAGGATGACAGTTAGCCAAAGAAATTAATTTTTTTTAAAAAAAGAAAAATTAAAAATAACGAATTCATTCTAATTTGCACCAGCTTCAGTCACAACACATATTTTTCTACCCTAGCAAATCTGCCTGTTTTCCACCAGTATCTTTCTCCTTTGCCTTTTTGAGGATCTAATGAACTTCACTCAGCCAGGGCTTTCTAGATTTTGTTTCCCTTCCTTGCAGTGCTCTCATTTTTACCTGCTACGTTTGTATTGTAGTTCCTTCCTTATTGATTCTCTCTGTATGCTCAGTCTACTTTCTTTGGTACCGGTCATTTGTTTTTATATTCAGTTCACACGTATTCATCACCCTTTCATTCTTGACCCTATATTTTCCTGTTTTACCAGCCGCACATTTTAAGTCATTCCTAGTGCATTTAATTTACTTTAATATTTCTCCTCACATATCCTACTTTCACCTCAATATAACAAAATGGGCAAAAGCATGCTGTTATTCAGGTACACAATCATTTTCATTTCTTTCAACAAATATTCATTCCTCACCATGGGCCACACACAGTACTACCCTTCAACTTTTTATCAATATTTGTACATCTTAATATTTTTCCATTCGTTGGAGTCACTTAGGTGAGGTGGGCAGTGTAGAAATTTAATAAGTAAGTCAAATATAAAGCAAATAAATGTTCCTTTATTAATAAATCTTCTACTAAAGTATTCAACTACCTTCACTAAATTTTCACCAGTTATGTGGAATTTTCAACAGTTATGTGGAACTATAATAATAGATCACTTCATTTTCCTTATCAGGCAAAACTATCTTGGTCTTTGACACAGCAATATACTGACCCATATTACTGTTGCAGCAGACAGTCTTTGAAATATTTGATATTAATAATTTTTCAGCCAGAAAATTGATATCATCTGCATATAAAAGCACATACAGTTCCTTCACCTGTGCACATATAGTAGCACCATAAGCATTCCTGCTTAACCATAAATACATTAAACAATGCAGGGAACATCACACAATATTATCTTACTTCCTGCTCAATGTGGAATCATTCATTAAGCATTCAATTTAGTTTTAGGCATTTTTTTTATCTCCATCACATCCTGCTGTTATCACATTCAGCCACCAACCCTCAATTCACATTCTGATATTTCTCAATACTCTACTGAAGCACAGAAATTTGATCTGCATATCTCCTGTCATGCAAAAAACCACATTGCACTTTTTATACATTATTTGTTTTGATATTATTTCAATCAGAATGTTGTCAAACATTTTCCTAGGCACATTTAATAGTCTGTAGTTTTTACATTGACTCTTCTTTCTTTTCATGTAAGAGATCAATAATGGTATTCTTCCAAGCACAGGTTCAGGTTTCATGTATAAGTTTCACATACATGTTAAGCAATTCATGCAATATTTCAAAAGCAAACTGCATCCAAATTTTAAAAATTTGTTTAATTATATTAACAATACCTGGTGCATTTTCCATCATTCATGCAGCATTTATTACTTTCATTACTGCTTTGATGCGAAATCTACTCTTTTACGTACCACTATCAATATCTAAAATGTTCCTTCCAGCTTTTTCTCCTTTTTTTTTTTATTTGATTTATATGCCGCCCTTCTCCGGAGACTCAGGGTGGCTTACAGTGCGTTAAGCAATAGCCTTCATACTTTTGTATATTTATACAAAGTCAGCTTATTGCCCCCACAATCTGGGTCCTCATTTTACCCACCTTAGAAAGGATGGAAGGCTGAGTCAACCTTGAGCCTGGTGGGATTCGAACTTGCAGTAATTGCAAGCAGCAGATGTTAATAGACGTTAATAACAGGGTGCTTTAAACCACTGTACTACAGTGCTTTAAACTCCTTTGAGTTTCTTTCCAAATAATTTTATTACTTCTTATTCTTAATTTACTTTTGTCTTCTTGGAGCTTTTCCTTTACCCCTTTCAATATCTTTCCAAAATAATATTTTATTTCCATTAAATTGAGTACATTTTTAAATCTTAACCATTATTTATTTACCATATTTTTCGGAGTATAAGACACACCAGAGTATAAGACACACCTTAGTTTTTGGGGAGGAAAATAAGAAAAAAGCTGATTGGTAGGTGGATCTGCCTCCCAGAATACCTCCAATCAGCTGTTCCCAGAGGTGAATTTTAGCAACAGGTTCCTTGGTTGTGAGCTCTGTGACTTGCTTTTTTTTTTTTTTTGCTTTTTTTTTCTGCCTCTGAAAGCCTCCAAAACAGAGCTTCAGAAAAAAAGCCTCTGAAGCTCTGTTTGGGAGCTTCTTTTCTGAAGCTCTGTTTGGGGGCTTCTTTTCTGAAGCTTTGTTTGATGCTTTTTTCAGCCTCTGAAACCTCTATTTGAGAAGCTAGGCATTCGGAGTATAAGACGCAACCAGATTTTCACCCTGTTTTTTGGGGGGGAAAGGTGCGTCTTATACTTCAAAAAATATGCTACTTTGCAACTATGTTTTTCTCTCCATGCATTGTACAAAACATGGGAGTCTGTTGGAGAAGGGGAGCTGTACAAGAATTTTCATGTAGATAGGAACACATTACATCCAAAACCTTGCCCCTTTTCTGCGTGTGTTTGACATTTATACACATAGAAAAGGGTTTCAGGTTTGATTGCAGTGCTGTGTCATCAATTAGCAGTTGTTGGCTCACTTTGCAGTTATCTAGAGTCCAGTGGAGTGGCCAATACATTTAAAAATATCTTCATCATCATTGTCATCATCATCACCATCATTGTTGTTGTCGTCATCATCATTGTCCAGTGAAACATTATCTTGACATTGTTGTGGAGCTTGCATGCTCTGAGGAGGAGAGATATACCAGAGGTTCAACCACAATGGACAGGTCTTATCAGAGAAGCTAGACAAAGAGTGCTTGTCCCATAAACAATATGGTAGACATAATTTATAAAAATATATATCATATCAGTCATCACCCAGATAGTGCTAGATGTTGGAGTTCCTAAACATCTGGTGACAAATGGACTAAAGGACCCATTTGCCTGGGCAACTATGGCCAGCAGCTACAGAGCTACTGAAAGAAAAGTTGTTTATCCATCACAAATATACAAAGATTGAAAACAAAGAAATAATGATCTGTTACTACAAATAAAATAAAAAAGAAGAGGAGACTGGAAAAGAACGGAAGTGCCTAGAAATAACAGGAGTCAGAAGAAATATCAAAAGCTTTGTGCAAAAATCAATGGCACAATAAAAGACACTGTTTCTGGTCAGTGTTGATAGACTGGGAGAAGTTAACATTAAGAGACGAATCTTTCAAGGAAGCTCACTAGCACTACTACTGTTTGTCATTGCATTGATTCCTCTGTCAACAATACCAAACAAATTAGGCTGGAGTTACCAAATATCAAAAACATCTGCCAGGCTATTTCATCTGCTGAAGCTGTGTGGAAAAAAATACCATCTGAAATAGACTCACTGCTCAACCTTGTCTATATATATAGGATATTATAATAGAATTTTGACTGGAGAAATGTACCACCCTCACCATCAACAGAGGAAAAAAATATGAAAACTGACGGAATCAAGATGTCTTATGGAAATCAAGAGTCTGGATGAAGAAGATCACAACAAATAAATGGGCATTCTTCAAGCTGACAATATAAAGCACACTGAAATCAAGAGGAAGGTTTGAAGTGAAAGTGAAGAAAATGTCAAAGTCCAAACTCATTGAAGAAATACCATGTTTCCCCAAAGATAAGACCCTGTCTTATATATATTTTTTGAACCCTGAAATAAGCACTTGGCCTTATTGCCATGTGCTCAAAAGCCCGATTAGGTGTATTATCAGGGGATGTTTATTTTGGGGAAAAACAGGGTACCATCAAGCCAATTAACATCTAGACAATTCCAGTCATTAGATACACAGCTGAAATATTGGACTGGACTCAAAAGAACTAAAAGCTTGGATAGGAAAACAAACAAATAATAATAATAATGACAATGAATTATGCCCTTCATCCAGACAGCAATGTTGACAGACTCTACAGAGTACCAGAAATTGAAGAAGCTAAAGTTCTCTGGGACTTTAGAATTTAAGTAGACAAGCACCAGCCACATAACACCCCAGACTTAATAATTGATTAATAAGAAAGACAAAAAATGAATACAAGATAGTGGATGTTGCAGTACCTGAAGACAGCAGAATACAAGAGAAAGAACTGGAGGAAATCACAAAATAGAGAGTAGAATGAAAACAGAAGTAGAATGACAGTGGCAAAAGAAAGCAAAAATAGCATCAAAATAATAGACATCTACTCAATGGGTGGATAATAAGGCCAAACCCAGACTAAACATCTCGCTGACTATGCAACCAACTAGAATAACAATAGGAACCAATACAATTACCCTTTTCTCATCCTGTTTTGCTCTAATCATTGCTTTGCATGCAATTTTTCTAATTCATTTTCATTACAACCCTCCACCAACTTCCGTATTTCCATCAGCAGTAACTGCATACAATTCTCTCATACTCTAAAAACTCATTTTCTCCCTCTTTGTTCCAAGCAGCTTCCTTGTCTTCCCCACCATCTTTGTTCCAACCTCAACTTCCTTAGGTCCACCTTTGATACCTTCTGTGTGTTGGGGGGGGGGGGATGTCAGCAACCTAAGTTGCATTTTTTCATCGCTGCCATAATCAAAGAGAAAAGGAAAAAAAAAAAACCTGGAGCTAGCAGTACAGTTTGAAATTTAGTGCTTGGCATTTGAGATATTGTTCTTCTCCCCCTCCCTTAATAGATAGGGTTACCCAGGTGATGAAGGGAGGGGGACATTCCTGTGATCTGAAGTAGTGGGCAGAAGAGACTGACTTGGAAGATGGCCAATGGGCATTGAGATATTGTGAGGCAGAAGGGGAGGGGTTTGGTTTCAGAGAATCAGTTTTGGCTGCGTATGAGTTTAGGTCGGATCGTAAATTCTTTAATAAATGAGAGATTCATCAAAGATTTTGTGTTTGAGAATGAAATTTATTTGAGATTACACCGAAACCTGACAGGGGGGAGTTTAGCACCAGAGAGATTTAATTTTACACACAGAAATGTTAACCTAACTGTTCCTTGTAAGTATGAAATGTCAAATTTACTATTAGTTGCCCACAGGTATTTTTCTGCTCATTTCAAGCCACTGTCTGTTGGAGAAATGCCATACCTACAGAGTCACAAACAAATCAAGACCTTCAATACCAGTGGAGCAGATGGGATCCCCAGTCATACCAAAGATTTATTTTGTTTTACACTAAACGGCACTCTTAAAGAAGGATAGACTGTCTAAATCCCAGGTTACCTTTTTCTTGCTAATTATAGTATTAATCCAACTTTATTTATTGCAAATGAAACAGATTGCATTCGGAAGGAGAAAAGGTCACGGGGATTTGAAAGCATCAGCATTACCAAGTGAAAATGTGATCTCTGTGGTTGCACATTTCTTCCAGTTTTGCTTCATTTGCAAGCCTGTCATAGGTGCAGACTAATGGGTAGATATTGGTTGCCAAGATGTTTGCATGAGGAACATCAAGGTCATTTTTCTTACTGAAGTAGATGCTGCCTACATATTCTTAACTATAAAATAATGCAAACACCCTGTGAAAATGTGCTGCTTGCAATAAAAACACTTGCTATTTATCCCCCCCCCCTTTTTAAAAAAACCAATGGCTTTAAATACTTCCTATAATTATTGTCCGTTTGTAAAGATTAAAACTTTCTGACTTTAGAGAGCATGCAATAATTTAAGGTTCAGCTAGCATATAACAAAACAGGAAGTAAGCATGCTTCTGGGGATGTATTTAAAAATAATCTCATAGAGACATGTGGAATTTCTCCAAATTCACATTGATGTGCATTTTTTTCCTCTCTCTTTTGTATTCTCTTGAGAAAAGTGACACATGCAATATAGTGATGTACTCGCTATATAATGATATAGCAAGCTGCTATTCCTTGAAGATAATTTGAAGTTTCAAGACTGAAGAGTAACTACCAGAGCTGGTCAAAATGTTATTTTCCTCGAAAACTGTTTCAAGAAAAATGCTTTGTTTGTAACTTAAGGGCGTCTTCCCCTTGCCTGCATCATAAATGGAAGAAGGCTATGATTAAAACATTCTTATTTTAGTCTTGTCAGATTTTCTTGAAATGCTATGATTTAGTGGGAATCAAAAGCCTACTTTCCAACTAATAGTGACAATTAAATATATTTACATTGTGCCAATGCTTTTTTTTTTATTACAGTAATCTCATTTATCATATACTTCAGATCTGACATTTGAAGTATCACAGTTTCTTCCAAGAAATAGAATGCAAATTGACTATCATGTCCACTTCATGGAATTTTCTTTTCCCCATAGAGAAATAGAGAAGCTTCTGTCTTCCAGGCCAACCATCATCTTGGTTTTTTAATTTTTAACTTCTCTATTCAATAATTGTAATTGTTTTTAGCACTTTTTAACTTGTTATATTGTACCCTAGCCAGAGTCTCTGTATCAGTGAGATGGGTGGTGCTCTTTTCTGTCTGAGAAGCTCAAATTAAAACATTAGTTGCAATCTGTTATTCTGTTCATTTGGAATCAAAAAAATTTACAATAATGCATGTCTGAAATGAACTCTTGAATAGTAAGAGTCATATTTATAATAACACTGAACAAAATCTACTTGTAAACATGAAACAGGCTAATTGCATAAGTTAAATGCTCACTTAATCATGTAATGATGCTGAACATAAAAATACGGACTCATGCTATAGATTGTCTGAGCTGGTCTGGAAAGGACCTCTAAATATCCACTCCAAGCTGCTGCTCAGTGCAGGTGTTCCCTAAATTATTCCCAACAGGTGGCTAAGCAATGCATATTTGGAAACTCCTAGAGTGGGAGAGTCCACTACTGTTCTAGGCAGAGTCGTCACTGCTTCACATCTGTTAGGAAATTCCTCCTAATATTCAATATAAATCATGTTTCATTAATTTCAGGCCACTGGTTTTATTTTTGGTTGGAACAGGTCTGTCCCTATTGTGCATGTCAACTTTTTTTGTATTTATTCCTTCCTCTCCTGGCACCTGTCTTCTGAATTTTCCCAGCTTCTCTCTTTAATGGAGAGTAATATGTGTTTTTGGCATCATTAATTCTCTGTCAATGAATTTGGTTCAGTTTGCAATCTACTAACACTCTAGATGTCCTAAAGTGGACAAGGTAACAAAAAAAAAAAAAAGAGCAAACAATTCTAAAAGAAATAATTAGTTATGTGCTGCAGAATCACTCAACTAGAAGATTAGCTTTTGGTACAATTAAGTAGTGATCCAAGCATTGAAAAATATGTCTAAATGTTGGTTGGTTCAGAAGTTGCTGTTGAATTAGAAAAAAGAGCTGCGAGTGCACAGGGCAGCTAATTGCCAGCCGTAATTTAGTTCAAATTGCTGAGGTCATCAAAATCATTTACTAGATTAGGTATGTTGAGCCACCTTCTCAATAGGAATACAGTCTATATCCTCATCAATCTGCACACAATTGCCCTGATGTTAAAGGAAAATGGTAACATAAGAATTCTTCCATAAGAAGATCAATTAAATACACTATCCACATTGCGTCTACATATCTGTCTTATTACAATTGGGAATCTGAAGATTACGTACTGCTTTCTGTCTAATTACATATAGCCTTCACCATCATCCTGTTTTCCAGATATTGTTGACACCTCTTCCATTTGGGAATCACATCTTCATCTTTGCTTGAATGGAAGTAAAAGTAAAGTACAAAAGGTGAGGTGGTACCCAGAGAGTAAGCTATGTAGAACTAGAAATACTACTACCATCTGAGTCATTTTTCTAAGCTCTTAAAAAGGAATGATCCATTTCTGCCTTTAAAGGTTTTCTGTTCAAAGCTTTGGGATAAGTAGCACTCTCTTCCTTTCAATTTCATTCCATCCAGTGCAAATTTATTTCCGAAAGGGGTCAACTTTTCATAGTGGGGTGTTATAAAAGTATAGTAAATTATAACTCACTTCAGTTTGATGCTTTGGCTAGCTGAAGATAGAATATAGACAATTGTGAGATAGGGCATCTCTGCACTTATCTGTAGCTCCATGCTGATCACCAATGTTCATTGTTGATGGTACAGCTGATCTTTATTATTGGCTGAAAATTCAATATTTTTTGTCAATCTGCTTGTTTTAGCTGAAGAAGTTGAAACTGTTAGAATAATGAATTGGTCTTGAAGAGCAGATCCCTTTTTGCATAAATAATTAAATTCAATAGAATGTGGGCATAAGTAAAAGCAACATCTTTTAAAGTTGAAACTAAGCAATTTTTCTACTCATTTGGTACTTTTAAGTGGATATTGAACAATTATTGACTGATTTCCACTAGTATCAATTATATTCAAAAATAGCACTTTCAGGCAATTTTACATTACTTTTTCTTCTTACTGAATATGTTCTAAATAAGAACTAAAAGCACTGTCAAATGAACCAATCTTGTTCTCCTCTGCACTTACTAAGACTCCCATCGCCATCCGTGATATGTACTTTTTAAAAAAATTAAAGTTATTTCTGTGCATAACAGATCCTCCCAAATACTGAAAATCTGAACCACAATATCCCATAATCGCTTTTTAATTATTTGTTAAATTACTTGTAGATGGTGGCAGTGAAGAGGGTTAAATTAGCTTGTGTTTAAGCATCCATCCCTGCTGCCTTGTTAGCATAGATCACAAAGCATACACATCTGGTTAGGATCCATTGAGTTGTCTGGAGTTAAGGCCATGCAACTAAAGACCATGGCAGCATTTGTGAAATCTGGAGTAATCACTGAGCTTCATCTTCCATAGCAGTAGGATCTTTTGCTGGAAACCTCTTTGGGATAACAGTGGCACAGTGTGAAAAACACAGCAGCCCTTTGTCCTGGCAAATATAAAGTTCTTTAAAGAGTAGCTTTGAAAATGAAACCTAATTATACTTTCATGAATAGAAAGAAATATTACACTTGAATTCCTTGATGCTTCATGTTAAATATATGCCTGTCACTGGCAAGCTGCCAGTTCCCATAACAAAGTTGGGTGCTTGTCCTTCTAACTCTAAATGTGTGCTTGAGGCTAACATCTTTTCCTGATAAAATTCTGTCAAACTTCAGGTACGGACAGACTTGGAATAACGATCTTCTGTTTTTCTATCTATATTCATCAGCTAATTAATTAACCTTTCAAGTCATCTTTGTATTTCTTTCACAAATTAATGAATCTCATTGTGTAGTAGAACTTCAAGTCAGTAGAGCCACAAGACTAGCCTTGCTTGGGCTCAGAAACTAGGCAGGATTGTGTTTGGTTGGCAGTTTAACAGGAAATATTAGGGCTCCATTTCTATATTGGTTCTCATTCTGTACTGCTTGTCCAGAAAATTATATAGATGTGTCCATGTGGTTGCCAGAAGTGAAGCGCAATTTTAAAAAAACAAAACAACTTTACTATTACAGAACCAGTTAATCACATTTTTCAAGGACTCAATGTGGTCTAATTTAGATTGTTTAAAGGAAAAGATGGGTCACTAAAATGATCTTCAATTTCCTACTGACACTACCCTGTTTTCCCAAAAATAAGACATCCCCTGATAATAAGCCCAATCAGGCTTCTGAGTGCATGGCAATAAGGCCAAGCACTTATTTCAGGGTTCAAAAAATATAAAACAGGGTCTTATTTTCGGGGAAATATGGTAGGAAAGCTGACTTGGTGGCCTGAATATTTGATGTAATGGAAAGGAGAGGCAAAAAATGATATGTAATAGCATTTCACATTCTGGTGCACTTTGGATTTGTTAATATTCCACTTCCCCAAAATTCTAGGCAATATTAAACCATGTGGTTGAGAATTATAACCCAGGACATTTGAAAGGCACCAAATTGGTGGATGCTGACTTTGGCAAGTTTTTACATTAAACGAGTATTTGACTTTATCAGAATTTTCAAATAAATCAGCAGGCATGCCATTTTTACTAATTATCCATAGATGGAATACTCATCATTATCTCCAGAGTCTTGTGCCATAGTATTTTAAGAGTACAATAATGTCATACCTCCTTCACCAGATATAAGGCTGTTTACCAACATTTTTAACTGAAGGATACACCATAGTTTCCAGAAACCATTATTTGATCAGTGTAGTATCAGTGATCATGAGACCCAGTTTGAAGTAGTGGTTAAAACACCAGGTTAGAAACTGGGAAACTGTGAATTCTGGTTCTATTTTAGGCATGAAGTCAGTTAGATGAGCTTTGCCCAATCACTCTCAGCCCTAAAAATGAGGCAATGGCAAACCACTTTGAAAATTGTTGCCAAGAAATCTGTGGGAACTAGTCTAGGCAGTTCTCAGGAATGAAGACAACTGGAAGGTGCATACACACAAAAATCAGTGAATATATTTACTTTGCTGAAAGAACATAATTTTTAATTGATTTCTTAATTGTGGGCTAGAATAGAGAAAGGCTTATTTGCTATTGACTCTGTTGTTGTATATATTGTTTCAGGAACTAGGTATAGGAAAAACCATTAGTAATATTTTTGATACTTTCAGTGGATTCAATATTATCCAGTAAGAAAACCTAGCAGATGACTGAATCTGTAAACTGTTAAGATTACAGTACATACAAATCTTCACTTTAGCCTAAAATATTTCAAGCCGCTTCTGAGACATTTTAAAGGAAGTATTTTTTATCCATACATCTTTATATTTTTCCCCTAAGTACTTCTGATGTGGCTGAGCAATAACTAAAGATTTGATATTTATATAAGCAACAATTGCAATTCTTGGGACTATGAAGAAATGAATTTGTCAAAAAACCCTCCTGTCGTTTAGTCAGCTCTTTTAATAAATCACGCTATTCTAATTACACTTGTGGTTTCCTGGCTGTCCAGTTAATAATCTGGAAATGAGACTCTGGCAGGACAAGAAGATGAAGGCTGTACAAGGAAGCAACGAGTTGATTAGGAATAATGTTATTAGCGCACACCATGATATGCTTACTCCTTTGCGGCTGTTGAGATGTTCTGTATGCACCAAGAAAGAGATTAATTTTAAGTAGAGCAAAGAGATCATCAGAATTATATTTAGGCAAATACCAATATTTATAATGCAGAAAATAAGAAAATGTAGAAAGATGTTTTTAAAAAACTATCCCTGACTGGAAGGGCTACCAACCCATTCTCAACTGACCTTGAGTTTTTATTTTTAGGTTTAAGGTATTATTTCTTGCCTTCCTTGCTTTGATTCAAAATGCACTAGATAATGGGAAATATTCTTTTCCAGCTTCCATTCATTTGATCAAGATTTGCACAAGAGAATGTTTCAGTAGATTGAGTTTATGGTATTTTATGTTGTGTTGATTGTTGCTTGTTTATGATCTTTGGCTGCTATGAATTTTTATGTTTCCAAATGTTTTTAGTATTTTAAACTGCCCAGAGTAATTTATTTGAGATGGGTGACCATATAAATCTATGAAATAAATAAAATTTTAACTGTCCTATCCAACCCTTCCCTGTAAAACAAGGTCATCATTTTCCAGATATCTATCAGAATCATCTATCCCATTCTGACTATTGAGAACGTATCTTGAAAATTATATACTATATGTATATAATCCTCTGATGTACAATGGTCGGTCTTGTCAGGGAGTTGATTGATCCTGGCTCTGGGATAATCACACCCCGGTTTAGAGGTTCAGACCATGGCTCTCCTCGAAAGTATACATTAAGAAAATAAAACCCGAAGAAGTATTTCTAAGAAAACTCATTTTTATTGTAAAAGTAAAAATAAAGATAATTCTTGCTATCTAATTAATGAGCTATATCTTTGGCAGCGTTCCTGCCGGACCTCTTGGCAGAGAGAACAAAGGAGTTAAGAAGAAAGACAAAGGAATGCAGAGGATGTGCAGTAGTTAGTTACTGATAACAACTTGGCAAAACTACAGTAAGTCTATTAGTCCAAAAATGAGAGCTCAGCTGGGAAATGCAAGAACGCAGTGACAGGTCTCTCTCTCTCTCTCTCTCTCTCTCTGTGTGTGTGTGTTGTGCATGCATATAGTTTGTGGAATGAGAAGTGGAGGGTATATGCATGTTCTTCTTCTTGGAAAAATAAACAAGGTTCTGGTCCTGTCTAGTGTAGGAGATTACCAGGCTGAACCCGAGGGTGAGGTCAAACACATCATCATTCTAGAGTTTCTTTTCCCCCATAAAAGTCCTAAGTCCAGCTCCCCTTGAAGTATGTTGACTATTATCTGGTCCCAATTCACCCAATTCAGCCTGACCATTAGTAGTCTATATTCTTGTGTATAAGTAGCACAAAATAAACTTGTAGTGCTTTTGAACTCTGTCAGGGTATGTAGATTTAATAGCTGTAAAATGATGAGAGGTTGTAAGTGGAGGCAACCGGAAGCTGATACAATGGGAATGAGGCAGCAGGGTTACTGGCACTTTAAGAAGCTGGGTAAGAAGCTGCCTATATAAGGGAAGCCATTAGAGGGCGTTTCCTTCTACTCATGTTCTCTCTCATCATGTATCTCATACAGCTACTCGCCTTGTGTCATTAGCTGTATGATAAGGTATTTACCACGTATAAGTCTGTATATATTTAGCTGTAGATAAAACCACTGTTAATTATCTAAAGGCTCTGTGTGCTGTGTTTTGCTCCTGGGTTTATCTCATAATACTAGTCACAAACTCTATCCTGTTTCCTGATTTCTTGCACCTGACATCTAACGGATCAAGGTACCTCATTGATGCTGTGAGCTGAATGGCCATGATGCTGAATTTACAATCTTTCTTTGATAAATATTGTATCATGAACATTTATACTGCTAAAAAAAAGTACTTATCACAGACAGTGAGCGTTATTATTCTTTATCAGATAATTCCATGGTTTTCAAAACACTTTGAAATAATATTTTTCTGAAAAAGATTAAGAAGCAAAAGTATGCAAAACCCCAGGAGTATTAAATATACGGTAATCACAGTGCTGACTATTAAGGGCAGAGGATCAAAATATCAGAGGAACAGGATACTGTGCCTTAGAAGGGAACAGGACTAGATTGAAACTTCAACTGGAGCATTCATACTTGCTTTTAGATCAACTTATCTTCTCTACTAAGACCATTTCTTTTTATTGTTTGGCAAATATTATCCCATCCTTTTGATGTATGTTAACTGGGAAGTGACGGGAAGAAAGAATTGATTTTCAAGATATCTCTGCCATGGCTTAGTGATGTAGGACTGGTACAAGAGAGGCAAATCTAGAGAATAATTCCCAGAAAAGAAAACTACATAATTGAACCTTTCTGTATGTGAACCAATCAACCAAAGCAAACAAACAAACAAACAGATCGTCAAACTAACCAACTCAGACTTGGGGCACAAATAGCCAGATTCAAATTGTCCTACTTTGGGTACAGCTCTGGAAAAGGCTCCATGCCGGGAAAAGGAAAGAGAGAATGATCAGCATCAAGTCAGATGGACTCAGTTCCATTGGCAATAGGTGCAACTTTAGAAGAACTGAAGGACCAGGGTGAGGCAGATTTTCCTGGACAAATGCCATATATATGGCCTCTTAGAGTTGACATCAACTTGATGGCATTTATTCACATTTTTTTAGCTTTAGTAAATTAATATAGGAACAAGTGTACAGGTAGCATGAAATAAAGTTGTAGCGCTTCTGAAAGTTAAGGGCTATATCTTGGAGACAATCTATACGTATTGCCACTAAGAATTGACATCAGCTTGATGTCCCGTATTCAATCAAAGGGTGAGCCATTATAACAAGTTAGGACAAAGTTAAAACAAAATTCATAACCAACCAATTTCAGTTTGATTTTTATTATGATTTCTCATTATTAAAGACAGATAGCACACACACACAGCCACCTGCCCCACAAAAAAATCCACATCCCTCTGGCGCAAATCCAGACTCCTATATAAATACATATTGCATCTATCTCTCTATCTCTCTCTCTATCTCTCTCTCTATCTCTCTATTGCTATCTCCATCTCCATCTCCATCTCCATCTCCATCTCCATGTCTGTCTTTCTGTCTGTCTGTCTATCTCCTTTTAACACCAAAAACAGGGTTCAAAGCAGGACCTAGCTATATTTACCTTCTTGCTTTCTGTGGTAGACTTGATATACTTAATATAGCCAGCCCTGCTATATTTTTTGTAAAAGTATACAAACAGGTGTAGAAATGGGAAGGAAGGAATTAGAATCGGGAAAATGAGGTTAAAATAGCTTGTTAGTTTAAATATGCATTCCTTCATTTCTATTGTAATTCTACAATAAATATGCGGGGCCATATGAAAACTTTATTTCCATATGGGAATAAAACTGTTAACTTGTATATGAGAATTTAAGTAAAGAAAAGCTTAATTGACTCAAAGACTTTCTCCCACTTCCTCTGCATAGAATAATGTGTGAATCTGTTTTGGGGACCCTTGAAGTCTTTCTTTAAATACAAAACAAGGGAGAGTCATGTGTTTCTTTAACAGCACTAGTTCCACTGACCTTTTTCTGATCCATCAGAAGCCTCTTGTAATCTCTGGAAACCGTTTGCAGAGGTCTGAAGCCCTCACCTGTGGAGGTTGTTTTGACTCTCTGGAGACCGTTCTTGGAAACCGGATATAGGAATTTGGCAGAAGCTGTTTAAGGCCCTTGGTATTGTACAGTTCCAGTGGCTAAGATGCTGAGCTTGCCGATCAGAAAGGTTGGCAGTTTGGCGGTTCGAATCCCTAGTCTAGATTTCCTGCATGAGCAGGAGGTTGGACTTGATGACCTCCAAGGTTCCTTCCAACTCTGTTGTTGTTGTTGTTGTTGTTGTTGTTGTTGTTGTTATTATTATTATTATTATTATTATTATTATTATTATTATTATTATCATCATCTTCCCTCAGGTATAGCAGAGAGATGAAAATGAAGGATAGAGATGTTACTGCCTAAAAAACCAGTAAGACCAGATAACACCAATTTGAGACTCGAGAAAATTAGGCCTGGTGAGGTTCATATAGATGATCACAAATTATCTGATTGCCAGTTTGTTTCATTCATATGTGACCTCAATGGATGAATACAAGTAGTCCTTGACTTACAACTGTAATTGAGCCCAGCATTTCTGTTGTTAAGTGAAACATTTGTTAAGTGAATTTTGCCCCATTTTATGCCCTTTCTTGCTAAAATTATTAAGGTAAGCGCTTTTTAAGTTAATAACATAGTAGTTAAGTTAATCTAGCAATTTCCCCATTGACTTAGTTTTGAAGAAGGTCGCAAAAGGTGATCACATGACCCTGGAACACTGCAACAATCATAAATATGAGTCAGTTGCCAAGCATCTGAATTTTGATCACTTGACCATGGGGATGCTGCAAAGGTTGTACTTGTGAAAAATGGTCATAAGTGACTTTTTTCAGCTATGTTGTAATTTAGAATGATCAGTAAATGAATTGTCGTAAATCAAGGACTACCTATACTTCAGACTCCTTTTGCCATGATCCATAACAGATCCATTACTGAGTGAGAGTACTTCAATTTTTTATCTGAATTTTCAGCAGAGCTCCCATTTGGCTTAGTACTAAATTGTTCTTTCATAAATTTCAGACCTGCTTGCAGAGTGAACTGAGACCATCCACAGATCAGCCTTTGCTATTCCTGGAAGCTTATTATCATGCTGCTGCAGTTACAAACTTTAGGCAAATGGAGAACTTCCATCTGCCAGGAGTGATTCACACCATAGAAGTGACTACTGCATTTTGTTCTCTTGTGCACACAGAGTGGTTGATACAGTTACTGGAGGGACACTTGGTTTTCTCTCTGTCTCTGTCTCTCTGTCTCTCTCTCTGTCTCTCTCTCTGTCTCTGTCTCTCTCTCTCTCTCCCTCCCTCCCTCCCTCTCCCTCTCTGTCTGTTTGTCTCTGTCTCTGTCTGTTTGTCTATCTCTGTGTCTCTCTGTGTCTCTCTGTGTCTCTCTGTCTCTCTCTCTCTCTCTGTGTGTGTCTCTCTCTCTGTCTCTCTCTGTCTCTCTCTCTGTCTCTCTGTGTGTGTATCTCTCTCTCTGTCTCTGTCTCTCTGTCTGTCTCTCTCTCTCTCTCTCTTTGTCTCTGTCTCTCTCTCTTCCTGACTTCCTAGCATTATGGTTAGACCACAGTCTGGTTAAAAGATCCCAGATACAGAACTATCATTCCAAGAAAGATTCCACATACACTGGGCCAACAAAATGCTTATAATACATTTACATCTACTTCAGCCAGTGGTGGGATTTAGCCAGTTTGCACCACTTTGGGAGAACCGGTTGTTAATTTTCTGAGCAGTTTGGCAAACTGGTTGTTGGAAGAAATCATTAGGGCAGAGAACCGGTTGTTAAATCCCACCACTGACTGCAGCTATATTTTCAAGTAGAAGTAGAGCAATAGCAAGTAGAGCAATAGTTTATATAGTACTTTATGGTGCTTTACAGCCCTTTCTAAGCAGTTTACAGCATATTGCCCACAGCAATCTGAGTCTTCATTTTACCAAGCTCAGAAGAATGAAAGGCTGAGTTAACCTTGAGCAGTCAGCAGAGTTAGCCTGCCATACTGCATTCTAACCACTGTGCCACCATGGCTCTTAATTTGATGTTAAGTAATTTGATGTTTGGTAGTAGTACAATTAAAAGTGAGCAGAAATACATACTCAGTTACCAGTCCATGTCTGAAAGCAGGCTGATGGCTAAGAAGACCAAGTCCTACTATATCTGTGCAAGGGTGCAAACCCCCAAAGTAGTGAAAACATAAATTCCTATATCATCCGGCCAACTTAAATAATCAGAACAGTCTGTTCAGCCCCTGCTTCCTTTCAGCTGTGAAAACAGAAGACTTGGGTGACAAAACAGCTAGTCCTTTAATAGAGCCCATGGTTTCATCTTTAACTCAATGTGAACTGGACATGAAGTTGAGAAGCAAAAACAGTTTGGGTCATCACCAAGTGTTTTCCTGACAATCAAAGCAATATACACAAGCACACCCACCCACCCACCCACATCAGAATGAGATGTGACATCTAGTTGTGCCCTGTCAAAAGTTGTCAGCTCTTGCAAGCTCCAATTGACAATTGGCTCAGCTGACAAGCAGAGCGTGCTGAAGGCACCACCAAACATTCTCCGACTGGCGGGCTTCACTGGGGCAGGTGACAGGAAATAATTAACAGGTGCTCTCGCCCGCTTGCTCTCTCTTTCCCAGCCTCATGCCTCCTGCTTTAATTAATTAATATTGCTTCTTAAAATAAGAAGTTGTTTACTCCAGCAAGCTGATTGCTACTCGCAAAAAACATCTGAGACGTGGCTGTGCCCAAGGGATTGCATTAACTTCATTGTTTATTATAAGCGCAAACAAAAAGCTGCAAAAGCTCATCTTGCCATGAGGCATCCTGACAATCTGCCAGTTTACTTACCAATAATAATGAGACTGGCACAAGCAATAAGCTCAGCACTAATCTAATGAGGGTCGGTTTCAATTGCCCATTGATATTACTGCAGCTGCTAAGCACCCGGTGCTTGGGACACACAAACAACGAGGTATGTTTCCAATCAGCTGAAATATAATTCTCTCAAATGCATCCTTGTTTCATCACGCGCCTGGGTTGCTGATCCTTCTTTTCCCCTCAGAGAGTTTGGGCAGGCAAAACCTTTCTAGTCAACCCGGTCAAACTGATGGCATCATCTCCCTTGGATGAGCCCAAAGCATTTCAATTAATATTTTTAAAACGTGCAGCCAGGCAGATGATCCCAAGCATATGATTTTTTTTTCCAGGCTCATCCTTCCCAGCATCACGTGATGTCACTTCCTTCACTTTGTTCCTGCAGTGAATACAATTAGGCACTGATGGGCAAATGGCAGGAGTCCACGGCTATTGATTTTTCAATACTGGTGAGGAGTGCAAGGCGTTGTTTTTCTCCGCGCTTCAGATTCCTAATCGTTGCTTTGATTATATTTATTTATTTTTCTACCTTGAGTTCTGCTTGTTAATAGATGCAAACTTTTTTGTTTCTTTCTTTTTTTTTTAAATTAAGTTTGCAGGAATAGACTTAACCATTTCTGCTCAAAACACGAGAAGCTATTGAGAAGCCAGTTCAATTTCTATGAAAAAGACGTAATTTCTATCTACCTCCACTCATCCTTAAGATGTTTATTTTTCTTCATTTAAGATGATGCTTGCATCTTCAAAGAACCATTATCTAGGCTGCAGGTATGCTGGGGTTAAAAAGAAATGCATAAAAGGCACTGAAGCTGAACTAAACTTCCTGAGAATTACAATTTGCTACCCTTCTTTTTTTTCTCCAAAACAACAAGTTCCTAAAGATAATGTGAAGAAAATGGACAATGTTTGCTGAAATCTCGGTACTTGAGAGATATTGCTAAACAAGATTTCTAAAGCTCAAGAAAAAATGGAATTCACTTCATTATGACTAGAACAACCCCTAAAGTATGAATGCAAAATAAGAAAATCTATACAAATAAATTCATTTATTCACATAAGACATGCAGGTCACTCTCCATTGTGAACTCATAACTAGAAGCCTGTAGAAGCTTCAATAATGTTAAAGAAGCAGAAAGTGTTTTCCTGGGTCCTGGAACCATCTCTCCCTCCCTCTCTGATATTGCTTGAGTGCTGTTGCATTATTCTTTGATAAAAGCCTGAGAAATTACTGAAATTCTAATTGTCCTCAGTGGGAATAGCATAAATATATATTATTACCCTAACACCTTTCAGTGGTCATTAGCTGACAAATCATAATTCCTTGTTTCATATCTGAGATCTGTTCCAGTTGGGTTTCAGGCCTGGGTACAGCACGGAAACAGCATTGGTCACGTTGGTAGATGATCTCTGGAGGGCTTGGGACAGAGGTTGCTCCTCTGTCCTGGTCCTATTAGATCTCTCAACGGCTTTTGATACCATCGACCATGGTATCATGCTGCACCGGTTGGAAGAGTTAGGAGTGGGAGGCACCGTGTTACGGTGTTTCTCCTCCTTTCTCTCCGACCGGTGGCAGTCTGTGTTGGCAGGAGGGCAGAGGTCGACCCGGAGGTACCTCATATGTGGGGTTCCACAAGGGTCGGTCCTCTCGCCCCTTCTGTTCAACATTTATGTAAAGCCGCTGGGTGAGATCATCCGTGGTTTCGGGGTGAAGTATCATCAGTATGCTGATGATACTCAATTGTACATCTCCACCCCGGACCACCCCAATGATGCCCTTGAAGTGATGTCCCGGTGCCTGGAGGCCGTACGGATCTGGATGGGGAGAAACAGGCTCAGACTCAACCCATCCAAGACTGAGTGACTGTGGTTACCGATGTCCCGATATAGTCAGTTGGTGCCATCACTGACTATTGGGGATGAATCATTGGCCCCCACGGAGAGGGCTCGCAACTTGGGCGTCCTCCTGGATTCACGGCTGTCTTTAGAAGAGCACTTGACGGCTGTGACCAGGGAGCTTTCTATCAGGTTTGCCTGATATGCCAGTTGCATCCCTTTCTAGATCGGGACTCCTTACACACGGTCACTCATGCCCTCGTCACTTCCCTTCTGGACTACTGTAATGCTCTCTACATGGTGCTCCCCTTGAGGAGCACCCGGAGGCTCCAACTGGCGCAGAGTGCAGCCACACGGGTGGTTATGGGAGCGACATGGCGTTCCCGTGTCACACCTCTCCTGCGCGAGCTGCACTGGCTTCCGGTGGTCTTCCAGGTGCGCTTCAAGGTTTTGGTCACCACCTTTAGAGCACTCCATGGTTTAGGACCTGGCTATTTATGAGACCACCTGCTGTCACCAGTGACCTCCCACTGGCCGGTACGCTCTTATAGAGAGGGGCTCCTCCGGGTGGCGGCTCCCAGAGGGAGGGCCTTCTCTGTGGGAGCACCTACTGTCTGGAATGAGCTCCCCCCAGAGATACGGAGAATCCCGGACCTACGGACCTTCCACTGCGCTCTTAAGACTTTTTTATTCTGTCAGGCTGGCCTGGCCTAATTTCCCTTTTTTAATAATACAAATTTTATTTTGTTTTAAATTATTGGGGTTTTTAGAATTTGTACACGGCCAAATGATTTAATCAATTTTAATCTGTTTTAAAAGCTGTATTATGTTTTAACTCATGGCTGTTCACCACCCTGAGTCCTTCGGGAGTAGGGCGGTATATAAATCAAATAAACTATAACCTAACTATAAACTTGTCTCATGTTTTCTTGCTTTGTTTTCTGTTCAGGGGGACAAGATAAGGGGACAAGATTCCAATCCAAGATCTTCAGCAATATATTTTTTCCCCGTTCATATTTATTTTTGATAGGAGGACACATTCTTGGCAATTAAGTGCTGTCCTTGTTCTTCCAGCTAATTTTCCTCTGCATTTCACTTATCACGAGGTTTGACGTGTATTTCCCAATCTCCAGAATCCTTGATTGTTCAAGTACAAATGTAGAGATGTAGGCCTCTATAAAATATATTGATAAATAGACATATGTGATTGCAAATACAGTAGTCCTTGACTTACAAGCCTTCATTCAGCAACCTTTTGAAGTTATAACAGCACTGAACATAATGACTTACGACCAGTACTTGCACTTATGACCATTGCAGCATCCTCACAGTCACATGATCAAAATTTTGGCACTTGGCTAACCACATTTATGTACTGTATGACAGTGGCAGCATCCAAAGATCATGTGATTACTATTTGTGATCTTTCCAGCTGGCTTCTGACAAGCAATGTCAATTTGGGAAGCCAGATTCACTTAATGACTATGTGATTCATTTAACAACTGCAGTGATTCACTTAATAACCATAGCAAAAACATAAGAGCCGTGATGCCGCAGTGATTAGAATGCAGTACTGCAGGCTACTTCTGCTGACTGCTGGTTGCTAGCAATTGGGCAGTTCAAATCTCACCGGCTCAAAGTTGACTCAGCCTTCCATTCTTCTGAGGTTGATAAAATGAGGACCCAGATTGTTGGGGGCAATAATGCTGACTCTGTAAACCGCTTAGAAAGGGATGCAAAGCACTTTGAAGTGGTATATAAGTCTAAGTGCTATTGCTATTATAAAATGAGATGACTCACTTAATAATCACCTTGCTTTACAGTGGAAATTCTGATCTCAGTTGTGGTTGTAAGTTGAAAACTACCTGTAGATTGAAACAGCCCTGGTCAGAAGATTTTCAGCATGACTTTCTCAAATTTCAAAAGTATTTTGAAGAGTAATTCAAAGTTCTGTAGTCATGGAATGCTTCTTTGGTTTAGGTGATGAATAAACATTCCTTGTGTCTGCCTAAGTAAACTAAGTCTACTGATGGCTTGCCAAGTTGCACATAGTCACCATGTGTTCCCATGTACTGTTTCTAACAATGACATTTGAAGAATAACTCAATTACTTTCTCTTTCAATTATTATAACTGTAGGTTTTCTCCACTGACTAGGCTGAAATTAAATAAACATATTTACTTGACTCTTGTCTTCAGGGAGTGGCCTATCTTAGCCAAACAGTTATGCAAACAATGTTTGTGTTTGCATAACATTTACCAGATTTGATTAAACATGAAGTGGTCAGAGGCAAGATGCATTTATTTAATAATGCTTCACGCATCTTCCAACTACAATGGGTCCAATTTCTACACCATATAAAATTATAAAAAATATGGGACTGGATCCATGACTACTTCTAAAGTGTGGGCATTGCATTTGGAAATATGGCTTATGAAAAGATGCACAAAGCCAATTGTTTCACTACAGATATAGAACATACAGCAAATCCCTGCCTCCAATTCGAATTGTATCTACCTTGTCAAAATAGAAATAAGTTATCCAAATGTAGTTGTCTGGGTAAGATATATGAACACTGATGAAATAATAATAAGGGAATAAAGCATTATTTGATGTGGCCTTTTAAAGATATAGATAATTATTAGGGCATAAACTTTAGCAGAGTAAAGACAGCCAGATTGGTCTAGTGCAGTGATGGCTAACCTTTTTGTTGTTGTGTGCCGAAAGTGTGTGCACGTGCCAGCACTCATAATGCAGTGCCCCCCCTTGCCCATGCGTACATGACCCCCCGTTCCCCCCCCCCGCACATGCATGCGCAACACCCCCCTGCCCCATTTTGGGCCTAGTAGGCCTCCCTGCTGTTACAGGTGTTATGTCTGCCTTGCATGCAGCTTTATTCCTCTTTAGCATTCATTTCTGTTGTTTTGTGATGCATTTCCTGCCTCTCTAGAATTTACCTCTATTTGCTCCTGTGAGGCACTTCCTGTTCCTGTTGTATATTTGAATTTTTGAATTTGAATTTAATAAAATTTATATGCCGCCCTATCTCCAAGGACTCAGGGCGGCTCACAACAATAAAACAGCCAGTTAAAAATATAAAATACATAAATGTATGTATATAATTTATATTAAAAACCCCAAAATCTAAAAACCCTCTCAGTCCAGGCTGGGCGAAATGAACAACCATGTTTTTAATTTGCGGCAGAAGGTGCGAAGGTCAGGAGCCAACCAGAGCCCCAGGGGGAGTTGATTCCAAAGGGTGGTCACGCCCACAGAGAAAGCTCTACCCCTGGGGTCGCCAGCTGACACTGTCTAGCTGACGGCACCCGGAGCAGGCCCTCCTGTGAGAACGCACCGGGCAATGGGCAGCTGTTGCCGGCAGCAGATGGTCTGCCAAATATCCTGGGCCTAAGTCATTGTAGGGCTTTATAGGTCATCACCAGCACCTTGAATCTCACCCGGAGGGCAACCGTCAACCAATGCAAGTCGTGCAGGAGGGGTGTAACATGGGAGTATCAGGACTCTCCCATCACAACCCATGTGGCCACATTCTGTACCAGTTGAAGCCTCCGAGTGGTCCTCAAGGGCAGCCCCATGTAGACAGCATTACAGTAGTCAACACGGGAGGTAACTAGCGCATGAGTAACTGTGCATAGGGCATCTCGGTCCAAATAGGGGCGCAACTGGCGGACCAGACGAATCTGGGCATATGCCCCCCGGGTCATGGTTGTTATATGATCTTCTAAGCTCAACCGTATATACAACTGTATATACAACCGCAATGGAAGCTTCTGGAAGCATGAAGCCGAGAACACCAGCCTGAAGATGACGAATGAGACTTCATCGAAACGTTGCCAAGACACTTCCAATTTTACGCGGGAGAAAACCCGAATAACCAAAGACCTACATATATATATATATATATATATATGAATATATATGTATTTATATTCTCGATGGCTTGTATAGCGTATTAACTGCATTTTGATTAAAACTACTTGAAACACCTGCAGCTCCTGGGATCAAAAATGAGCCGTGGGGGGGCACACACACAGCCGCGCACCCCAGTGCATGCATGTGCGTCTCCTGCATGCACAGTGGTGCTGAGCTGGGTGATGGCTCATGTGCCCGCAAAGAGGGCTCTGTGTGCCAGCTGTGGCACAGGTGCTATAGGTTCGCCATCACAGGTCTAGAGATTAAAGCACCAGGCTAGAAACAAGGAGATCATGGGTTTCAGTTCTGCTTAGGCATGAAACCTGGCTGGATGATTTTGGGCCCAGTCATATTCTTTCAGCCCAATTCAACTCACAGGATTGTTGTGTTAAAAGTAGGGAAGGAAGGAGTTTTAGGTATGTTCACTGCCTTGAGTTATTTATAAAAAAGTAATAAAAGCAGGTTATACAGTAAATGAACAAACAAATACTTCATCTGATGTTATATGTCCCCTTGAGTTAAAAGTATATATGAGGAGGAAGGAAGAATCTCACAATTTCACTGTTGATCACTGAAACATTTAGATTTTTTTTAAAAAAAATCTAAGATTAATAGATCATCTTAGAAATGCAATTTCTCAAACATTTCAAAATGAATTAGGTCGCAAAATGTTACACGAACTCACTGGACATGAGTAGTTCACACAATCTTCTTCGTGCATTCCATAATCATATGAAATGGTTGTGTGATTACACATAACTTTGTCCCTTCTGTAGATGTGCTGCCAGTTATGCCCAAATGAGTGCTTAATGGCTGTGTGAACATGACTGGTATATATTCAGGTGTTGTCATGTAACACATCTTATTGTAAATGCATGTTCCAGAACTAGTTAGAATAGGAGCATTGGGTGGGAATATCAATGAAGTCAAAAAGTCAGATAAAACTGAGCAATCAAATTCCTATTTCTTGTGAAAGTGTGTTGCCCGTGTTGCGAAAGAAAAAAGCTGGAGCTTCTACTGCAAAGACAATTCAATCAAACTTCCAAATCAAATCAGCTAATCAAACTTGAAAGTCAAAATGAATGGGATACCTCCAAATCAATTTGGACAAATTAGATGCTTACCTGCACAGAAATGGCTTTTTAAAAATATTGATTTAGAAATCTGAAGGGAAGCAATTCAACCTGACAATTCTGTCTGAATGTTCAAATCAAACTGGATAGTTTTTTCCAATTCAAATCGGGTTTTCTGGTCAAATTAATGATTCAAATTAGATTGTGCCTGATTTGCAGTGGCCTATTAGGTAAGACCCAACATAAGTGATTGCTGAAAGCTGCAAGCAGTCTAGCTTCTTAATGTACAAAGATAACAGCAACCCTATTAAGGATTTGTAAGACACAACTGAGAGCATTCACCCACATCAAAAGAAGATACTAAGCAAAAAAGCTTCTTGATCAAATACATAGCACAGATGAACATGGATATCAATTAACATTTCAGAGAGAGGAACTAATAAGAAATGAAAAGTACTCAAGTATCTCCAGATCTATCAGGTTAATCTGTCCTATGATTATGCAAATATAACTCCTTGTTTTCAAGTCCACTTCAAAAAGTTTATATTCTTAAATAGATAAAGGGAAATAATAGAAATGTCCATACATGTGAGGGTATGTGTGTTGAAAGGATATATGGCTGCCAATTATATACACACTACCTTATTTAAAACAATTATTGGAAGTAGAGGATAATTCAATGGATTTCCAAGTATGCCTAGATCAGTAAAAATTAAAAAAACATTAGGCATTTTTAGTCCAGAGCAAAAGTGAATAAATTTAATATGATGATGGATGGCTACTTAAAAACTTGCTGTTAGGTAGTTCCGTCAAATCCCTTTAACTCCTTCCTAAATCCAGATTATGGACTGACTAAGAAGAAGCTGCCAATTTAAGTTTATATGAGTAAAAGAATCTTTCATGAAAAAGCTGTGTATTGATTTTTAGAGAATATTTGTAAAACAGTTCACAGTCCTATTATGTAAAGAAAACTTTAAGGGTTAAAGAGCCATTTGAGAAACAGATAATTGCTTTTCCTCTGCTAGAGGGAAATAAAGACAAAAGTCCTGATGTGTAAGACATTTAAATCTCTGATTTGAGAACATTTCTACAAGCAAGGCAGATCAAAATGTTTTAGTATGGAATATTGTCCTTGACAATTATTCAGTATTTCATATGCCAACTAAACAAATCAAATTCTTGCTGAATTGTTTTATCTCTTTAGTTCCTGTTGGTGGGACGGGGTCCATCAGTCAACTGATTCCCCCCCCCTTTTTTTTGTAAGGCTATTTTACTTATGAGAACAATTTTCTATTAGAATACAGCAGATAAATACATTAGATACAGCAGATAAATACATTAGATAAAGAGTATCTAAAATTGATACCCTTTAACGGTGTTGCCTTAATTCCTAAGCTCCATGATCATTGGATATGCTGGTTTTTGATACTGAGAGTTTTAGTCCAACCCAACTGAAAGCACCATAATGAGGAAAACTGATCTTTAGGATAAAATTGGCTGCAAGGGCAAAAGCATCTGCAGCAAAGCCACAATTTCATCAAAATGATAAAACAAGAACAGTGACCTATTTGTCTGCACTTACTTAATGCAAGTGCAAAAAAAGGGGACATTACGATGCATCTTTTGACATTTGCTCCCCACCCTCATGTGTAAGGCTGAAATGATAAAATTGTGGAGAAATTTAGACCTCAGTCAGACTCATAGTTCATCCAGGTACAGGTTTCTTTGCGGTGACCTCCCTTGCCACCTAAAGTGGTGATGACTGTTCAGTTTTTAAAAAGAGGAAGAACCTTACTGAACAATCTTCAACTGCTGTCAGAATTCTATCATTTACTCGAACCACTCTTAGGCAAATTTGATGCAAAGTTGCTATAGAAAGCCAAGAAAACTGAACAGATGTGTCTGCATAAATCACCAAGACTTGAAGAAGATTCAAAATGATTTGATTTGATGGTGTGCATTTACAATCTAGCCATCACCCCCATTTTCCCATAATTCAATTGCTTACTTTCTTTTCATTTAAAAGGATTGGTATCGCTGATCAGAAGCTTACAGCTAAGCAGCTGATTTTCCTGTACTGTTGCCTAATCTGTAACTAATCTTCTGTTTGCTAATCACTATTAAAAAATTCAAGGTTAAATGAAGGCACCTTAAATGAGGTGCCTGACATTCATTCTATCCATCCATCCATTCACACATATCTTTCTGTTCTGTCCCCGTCCTCCACACACACAAACCCACACAGACAGACGAGGGTTAAAGGAGTAGCACACACACGGAAGGTTCGTTATCACGGCTTGGCAGCCCTTTGTAAACCGGCTGCCAAGGTCTTTACTAAACAAGGGGGGGGGGGAATATCTCCACCAGATAACAAAACACGTACACACCAATTGAGGGAAATATAATTCAAAAGTCCAAATCTTTCCAGCCGGCTGATGCTTAGCTCCAAGGACTAGCCAGGGTAAAACTTTGTCTGTCACAGAATTCCAACTGCTACCCCACTCCTTTAAATAACCTGTGGGGTGTGGTCCTGTGACTCAGCTAATCCCTGGCACGCTTCCTCATTTGTTGAGCTCTCTTATTACGCCGGCGCTGGCGTGGGTCCAGCCACCTCTGGCCTTCCTCATTATCCTCCGACTGATCGGAGACACCTGGCTCCTGACTCATCTCCTTTCCTTCGGCCGGCAGCTGAGGAATTGCCAAAGAGGAGGGGCCGGGGGAGGGAGGCCTTGCTGGCTCCTCTCCTTCATGTTCGGAGCCTTCTTCCTCCAATGCGATGGCCTCGGGGGTCGGAGCCACAACACTTTCTTCCTTGAATGAGAAATGGGAAATATGATGAGAGTAGATGACCGAATAAATCAGCGATGTTAAACTTGCGGCCCGCAGGCCAGATGCATCACGCGCTGGCCATGCCCACCCCTGGTTTAGTGATGAGGGAAAAAGTCACGATACATCATGTGACAGCAATGTGATGCTGCGAGTTTGACACCCCTGAAATAAATTGTTCTCTTAATTGTTCTATGTCCAGTATATTGGGAAATGATGATATAGTCACAAAGGTTGTTCTGATCCGAGGACAAACTTTGACAAGTCAAAAACTCTAAAGTTCCCACTTACAGTATTCTTTTTTCCACCAAATCATTTTGCAAAAGTAGCCACCAAAATTCCATTTTAAAAAGTCCTATTTGGCACTGGAAAAATTCTTAAATAATGTAGCAAAGGAGATTCATAACATGGTTTTCAGTTAAAGCCAGGACAAAGTAAAGCAATTCATTCTGCCTTGACTGAACTAAAAATTACCTCAGATTGCTTTGATTCTCTCTTTTGGTCAGGGATTGAAGCAGCCAAGGCACAGTCTTATTTTATTACATGCTTACACTTTATTTTTCTGGCAATTACCTTGCTCAGTTGCTGAATAAAAACAGTTCAACGGATTAAATATTGGCTTATGCCAAATTTACTCCAAGTACCTTTCTAAACTTAAGTTTTATTTACTTTATTTATGTTTAGGTTTTTTTAAAAAAAAATTTGCTCTTTGTTTACTTTCAGAGAGTGTCTGATAACAGCTTGCAAAAACAATAGCAAAACTACTCTGATCTCAGGTTTGGGGAAGGGGTGAAACCCACATAAATTTCATCTCCAGTGCAGAAAATGAAGTAACAGTATCTAGTTCTTTTGAACCTCTGTTAGGAAGAAATTATCCATCTGCTTAATTAAATATTATGCAGTTGGATTGTGCTTAAGCATTTTTTTGTTGTTGTTGTTTCCAGGAAGAAAGATCAGTAATTAGATTTAATTGGCTCCACATACTATTCCCTCTTAGCACCTCTTTCTATAACTCCTATTCCTGTGCTTTCTTTCACCTAACCAGTCCTACCAGCTGTCACCAATCTCAAGTTGTTTCAAATTGTTGGGGAGAAACACCCCCCCCACACACACACACACGCTCACACACCATTTTTCTCTGGTTTTGGAAAGTTCATATTAAAAACCCTGAATTTTCATTTCACCCTATATAGTGATTTTCCTCTATATAATTGGTACAAAAGGATGCTGAGTTGTATGTGGTCTTAAGTACAGATACTCGATATACTAATCAAATATCTTCAACCTGTTCATAGATCAGGAGAAGCTGCAAGCCGTATTGGAAATCCAGCATTTCGAACAGAACAAATGGGAAAATATTCTGTGGGCTTTGTTCAGCAGCCAGACAAAAGGCTCCCTATTGAGAGGAGAGAGAGAGAGAGAGAGAGAGATGGAATGAAATGGAATATATTTGAAAAACGGCATTGAGATCTGGAACCTGGAACAAAAACACTCCACAGCAACATGTCTTTTTGGCTGCTCTTATTTGTCTGACTTGTAGTTTATTATTGTAATGATTTCTCTGATAGCTGTGGCAACATATTTTATGCAGCTTCCATTGGTAATTTATTATGTTATGAAGCCGATGATAGTTATTGTACTCGAAGGGTATTTCATGTCTTTATTTTATTTCCATTAATTCTAAGGTACAGATTGTCAACTAATATTTATTCCTCTTCCTCTGATATGGAAATGAGTCTTTTGTTTGCAGAGAAACAATATTAATATCATAAAATAATGTGCAACAAAACTGTGAGTGATTTCCCCCCCTTTGCAGTAATAATTTTGCCATATGTTTGTAAACAATGGCCATTTAAATACTAATAAAATAGAATTTAGATGTTTTTATTATTACAGGAAAAAAATAGGACAGACACAATACACATTGCTGTACTGTCAGATAGTGCCAGTTTTATAGAAAAGCTCAATTAATCATGATTTATGGTTAAACTTACTTACATTTCTTCATGAAATGCAACATGGGAGATTAAAATGAATTCTAATATAATTGGCTTTTCATCCATGGCTCATCCATTATACATTTCCAATATCAATGTACCAGAAGCTTTGATGTCATTCTTAACTGTTTGTGTACATGCTATTTAAACTTGGTTAATTACTTGATTTGCTGATAACTTTAGCTCGTTGTTGTTATTTATTTACATAAGCCTACTTATGTAAAACTGTCAAGCCATGCCTTATGTCAGGATACTGAACTATAGTCTCTCTTAGACTATCGTAATATGAATGGCAGATGACATGATCATGAATTATTGCCTGTGTTCATGATGAATCATTCAAAAGGCCATTGTGCTATGAGCAAAGTTCTGTCTGGAATTTTTAAAAAAGAGAAAATGTGACCTTAGTATAAATAGATCTTACTCATGCTCAGAAACCTGTAGATCACTTTATTAAGGTCAAGTAAAGGTCAATCTTACACTCTTCTTCTTCCTCTTCCTCCTTCCTACCACCATTGCTACCACTAGAACAATCCTGAATATGGTCATTAGTCAAGCATTTTCTATCTCACAATGGGTAATGGCATGCATCCTAGAAGCTGAAAAACAGAGCATAACTGTGAATGTTCTGCTCCTTAGTAACAATTGCCTAGTGGCTAGCATTAAAAATATGCTGTTATAGGTGATGGCTTGATTAACAGATTAACAGAGTTGGAAGGGACCTTGTAGGTCATCTAGTCCAACTCCCCGCCCAAGCAGGAGACTCTACTCCATTTCTGACAGAGAGCAGTCCAGTCTCTTCTTGAAAGCCTCCAGTGATGAAGCACCCACAACTTCTGAAGGCAAGCTGTTCTATTGGTTGATTGTTCTCACTGTCAGAAAATGTCTCCTTATTTCTAGGTTGAATCTCTCCTTGATCAGTTTCCACCCATTATTCCTTGTCTGGCCTTCAGGTGCTTTGGAAAACAGGTTGACCCCCTCTCCTCTCTGTGGCAGCTCAAATACTGAAACACTGCTATCATGTCTCCCCTGATCCTTTATTTCACTAGACTAGCCACACCTAGTTCCTGTAACTGTTCTTCATATGTTTTAGTCTCCAGTCCCCTAATCATCTTTGCTGCTCTTCTCTGCACTCTTTCTAGAGTCATGATTGTTTATGATCCTTTCATTTTTTTAAAAAAATAGACTGGAGCTAATACAGGTAGTCCTTGACTTACAACAGTTCATTTTTTTAAAAAAAAATGATTTATATGCTGCCCTTCTCCGGAGACTCAGGGCGTTAAGCAATAGTCTTCATACTTTTGTATATTTATACAAAGTCAGCTTATTGCCCCCACAATGTGGGTCCTCATTTCACCTACCTTAGAAAGGATGGAAGGCTGAATCAACCTTGAGCATGGTGGGATTTGAACTTGCAGTAATTGCAAGCAGCTGATCTTAATAACAGTGAATTTGTCCACTGCGCCACCAGGACTCCCAGGATTTAGTGATCATTCAAAATTACAATGGCACTGAAAAGTCACTTACAACCGTTTTTGACACTTATAACCTTTGCAGCATCCCCATTTTGATCAAGTGATCAAAATTCAGATGCTTGGCAACTGACTCAAATTTATGATAGTTGCAGTGTTCCATGGTCGTTTGATTCCCTTTTACAACTTTCTGACAAGCAAAGTCAATGGGGAAACCAGATTCACTTAACAACCATGTTGTCAACTCGCAAAGCATTCCTGACCTGTTCTTGGGTTGCCATAGGCAGCGGGGTGGGGAACAGAGCCTCACAGCTGCAGCAAGGGAATCGCACTTCAGTCAAAACAAAAGCACATTCCAGCCATTTCTATGTCAAGGCCATCTCCATGGATGCCCACAGTGGCCAGAGGGAGGGACTCTACAACCCGTGAAATTACTTTGTTGGGGAATGTGACTGATGACACACCTTGGGGGGGGAGGGGAAAACGGGGTCAGAGCTGGGGCGTGAATTAAGTGAGGTCAGAGTTGGCTTCACTTGGAACCAGTAGTGGGTTTCAATTTCGGTCACTACTGGTTCGCTCGTGGGCACACGTGCTCACAAGTGCGCACAATGCTTCTGCACATGTGCAGAAGCTTCTGAGCATGCACAGAAACATCCGGGTGGATGGGCAGAGCCTCCCGCCACCACCGCTACTGGTTCACTCGATCTGGGGCAAACTGGTAGCAACCCAACACTGCTTGGAACGTGCCATCATGAAGCTCCTAATAAGTACCTGGATTTCTTTTGAAGCTTGGCTCAAGGCTCATGATTTAATTAGGGCATCGGTCAGAACCCCGATACATGTTACTAGTTTAACAACTGCAGTGATTCACTTAGCAACCATGGCAAGAAAAGTCATAAAATGGAGCAAGACTTACTTAACAAATGTCTCACCAACAGAAATTTTAGGCTCCATTATAGTTGTAAATCGAGGACTACCTGTACATCCCAAAAAGACATAGATGAAGGTATATTAGAGAATAAAGCAAGAATTGTTTAAGTATGCTTGGGAGAAACTAGGAGAGAAACTGAGAGCTGAATTGCTGTCTACAAGAGTCCCATGACTCTGATTATATTGGTAGTAGACAACAAAAAAGCAGAAATTAGTGGCAACATTAATGCTATATGCATCCACTTACGCTTAACCTATGCATACCTGTAAATAATAAATGATATCTCACATATGTGACCTAATTTGGGGAAAATCAAATTCTTGGTAAAATACTTCTACCCTTATAGTGCTTACTACTTGGAAAATGATCCTGGGAGTATGTAATAGCAATTTTTCTATTGACTACTGTGGTTATAACTACCACCAGATATTGTGTTTCAGTTTTTCTTAGAGCTTTACAGATTTTCGGTAAAGGTAGCAGTTATAATCACTACTTTTCTGCAAATGGAGAGATGAAACTTCTGTTCAAACTGGTCTTTTTTAGGTTTATGGTAAGAAAAAATAATAATTAGTACCCAAGAGCTTCCTTAAGCACACAGAGCAATACATTCAGAAACTACTGGTATTTGGGAAAAGATTTTTTTCTATATGTATCACAACTCTTTTATCTGTTTTATGTTCTACTTTATAACTTTATAACTTTGGCCTCTAAGATACAATGAGACATCACAGAACTGTGGTTAATTATATTTCATGTGAAAAATATATTTATGAGTAAGGTTCTCGATTTACAGTGTAATAAAATAAAATTGCAGTGAAACAAAAATAGAGACATCTCTGAAATACAGTACTATACAAGAGATTAATTGTTCTGTCAGGAAATTTCTCCTTCGTTCTAGGCTTCTTCTCTCCTTGATTAGTTTCCATTCATTGCTTCTTCTCCTGCCTTCAAGTGCTTTGGAGAGTAGGTTGACCCCCTCTTCCTTGTGGCTCATTGGATATTGGAATACTGCTATCATGTCACCGCTATCATGGTGATCAGTGATGATCACCATTATCACCACTAATTGATATTGGAGAAGACTCCATGAGATTATCATGGATATTCAAGGATATAAACACCACTATCACCGCCACTATCATGTCACCACTGTTGTGGTCTGCCAGCAGCCTGTGGAGCTGGCAGCGGAGTCAGACAGCAATGAGGCTGAGGAAGAACATGGGCCACTCCTGGAGGCTGGGGAAGGCCCGGATGAGGGCTCTGCATCAGAGGCAGAGATGAGGTCAGGGCATTCGGGGAGTGATGTGCGGACTTCGGAGCCTCCAGAGGCTGACAGTAGAGAGGCAGAGGAACAGGAGGAGCCTGTTCCTAGTGCACGAATGAGAAGAGCTACCAGAAGGCAGGAGCAGCTAAAGCAGAGAGGACGACTTGGGAGTAGGGCCAAGAGATAATTAACCCCTCCCATAAGGCTTAAAAGACCAGCAACGGCTCTTGGCCTCTTTGCCGGAAAACAACAATTGAGAGAATTGCTTCTTGTTTGGTTGTAGTTATTTCTTCTGTTCCTTTTTTTTTTTTTTTAATTTTAAAAACAAAACTTTATTCATTCATAAAACCATTTAAAACATACAAATTTCTCTTAATCAAGAGACAAACGTTATATACAATACACACTTTTTAACTAATTTCCATTATATATATATACATATATACATAAATGCCAACACACTGTGGCATATTTCATTTTCTATTTCTCTGACAGTGCTGTTTTTAATTATGTTGATTTCTTCTAAATTCCATCTCTACCCATTCCCCTTTCTCTGATTTATCCATTGATACCATCTATTCCATATTGTATAATATTTTGAGTCCTCCTTATCCTGTAACTCTAACGTTAATTTGTCCATTTCTGCGCATGTGTAGATTTTTTGTATTAACTCCTGATCAGTTGGCATTCGATCTATTTTCCAAAATTGTGCTAATACTAATCTTGCCGCCGTAATTATATGGAGTATTAAATATTTTATATCATTTCTAATATTCTTTTTAATCATGCCTAATAAAAAAATTTCTGGTTCTAATTCAATTTCGTAACCTGTTATTTCGATTATCCATGTTCTTATCTTATTCCAATATTTCTTAATTTCTGGGCAGAGCCACCAAGCGTGATAGTAAGTTCCTTGTGCTTTTTTACATTTCCAACATGTCGGATTTATATTTGGGTACATTTTCGCTAATCTTGCAGGGGCCAGATGCCATCGGTACCACATCTTATAATGATTTTCTTTGTAGGCCACCGATTTTGTCATGCTGTAGTTGTTTTCCCATGCTCTTTCCCATTCTTCCAGCTGTATACTGTGGCCAATATTCCTTGCCCACGCTATCATCTGCCCTTTAACCAATTCTTCTGCCAAATCATATTCGAGTAGATATTTATATATTTTCGAAATTAATTTCCCTTCTTTAGATTCTAATAATTTGTCTAATCGATTTTGTTTTAAGTCTATTCCTCCCTCCTCCTGATCCTTCCTATATCTTGTTTTTATTTGTGAGTAGGGCCACCAGTCTATTACTATTCCTTGTTCTTTTAGTTCTTCCCTAGATTTTAATTTCCCCTGCGTATCCAGTATTTCTCTATATCTTAATATTTTTTGTTTTGATAGTATATTGGGGTGAGTAATTGCTTCTATTGTTGATAACCAACCAGGAATTTTTATATAATGTTTATGTCGAATTTGTTGCCATGTATTAATTAAAGATTTTCTAATAGTATGGTTGTTGAAATGTTTATATATTTTATTTCCAGAATTCCAAATAAAAGCATGCCATCCCTTCATTAGATCATGTCCTTCCAGATTTAACAATCTTTGGTTCTCCAGGGTTATCCATTCCTTAATCCATAGCAAGCTTGCTGCTTTATAATATTTTTGCCATGCCGGGAAACCAAATCCGCCTCTAATTCTGTCATCTCGTAATATGTTTAATTTTATTCTTGATTTTTTCCCTTCCCACACAAAATTTGTTGTTATTTTATCCAAATTATCAAAGAATTTTTTGTCTAATTTTATTGGTATCGTTTGGAATAAATAAAGGAGTCTTGGAAGTATATTTGATTTTATCACTGCTATCCTCCCCAGTAAGGATAGTCTTAATTTCCCCCATTTATCCAAATCCTCTTTTATTTTCTTGACTAAAGGTTCATAATTATCCTGTTTTATTGTTACTGTTCTAGCTGTCAGATTTATCCCTAAGTATTTGACTTTTTTGACTGCCTGTAATCCTGAATCTTTTACTAATTTCTCTGCTTGTTTTGTTGTCATATTTTTTATTATCATATTCGTTTTTTTCTTTGTTGATTTTTAGGCCTGCTACTTTTCCAAAAGTTTCAATTTCTTTTATTAATTTGGGGGTTGTTTCTATTGGATCTTCAATGAAGAATACAAGATCATCCGCAAAGGCTTGGATCTTGTAATCTTCTCTCTTAATCTTTAATCCTTGTATTTCTTTATTTGCCCTAATTCTAATTAACAAATTTTCCAACGTTAAGATAAAAAGTAGGGGCGATAGTGGGCATCCCTGCCTTACTCCTTTATTTATTCCAAAAAATTTCGTTGGGTCCCCGTTTACCAAGATACATGCTTTTTGGTCCTGGTATATTGATGTTATCATTTTTGTAAATTTCTCACCAAAATTCATATTTTTAATTTGTTGTTTCATAAATTGCCAGTTTACTTGGTCAAACGCTTTTTGTGCATCCAGAAAGATCAGGGCCATCTGTCTCTCTGGATGCATCTCGTAATATTCTAAAACATCCATTACCATCCTTAAATTATTTTTTATTTGTCTTGTGGGCAAAAAACCATTTTGATCCTGATGTATTTTGTTGTGTAATATTTTTTTCAACCTATTAGCAATTATACTCATAAAAATTTTGTAATCGGTGTTCAACAAAGAAATCGGTCTATAGTTTTTTATTAAGGTGGCATCTGCCCCCTCCTTCGGTATTAGAGAGATGTACGCTTCTTTCCATGTGTTTGGTAGTTTTGCCTCCATCAGGGCTTCGTTATATACTTCTAATAGTATTCCATTTAATGATTCTCCAAATGTTTTATAGAACTCCGTTGGAAGACCATCGGTCCCCGGGGTTTTATTATTTTTCTGTCTTTTCAGTGCTTCTTTTAATTCACCTGCCGTAATCTCCCTGTCTAATAACTCTTTTTCTTCCTCCGTTAATGTTTGTACTCCCTTTCCTTTTAAGTAATGTTCAATTTCCTCCGTTGTTACTATATCCTTCTCATAAAGTTTTTGGTAATATTGGAGTATTATTTCCTTTTTCTTCTCTATACTTTGTTGGATCCTCCCCTCCTCATCTTGTAATTTCTGAATTATTCTTTTTTCTCTTTCCTTTCTCAGCCTGTATGCTAACCACCTCCCCGGTTTATTTGCGTGTTCGAAATAATTCTGCCTTATATATTTTAGAGTCATTACATATTGCCCTTGTTCTAATATATTTAACTTATGTTTTGCCGCTATCCATTTTACTCTTGTTTGTTCATCTCCTGGTTTTCTTTGCAATTTACTTTCCCAATTTTGAATTTCTTCTTGTAATTTGTTATATTCTATTTCTCTCTCTTTTCTACGTTTTGCATTATATGCTATTGTAAGGCCTCTTACATATGCCTTAGTAGTGTCCCATAAGTTTTGTAGGGAGGTGTGTTGTTTCACATTCTCCTTATAAAATAGTTCTAGTTCCTTTTCCATGTATTTCTTATATTCTTTTTCTTTTATTAACTGAGTATTCATTGTCCATCTATTTTTCTTTCTTTGATGCCCCTTCCACGTCATCATTAATGGGTTGTGATCCGCCCACTCATTTGGTAGAATTTCCACCGCTTCTATTTCCCTCATTAATATGCTAGATACCCATGCCATGTCTAACCTAGACCAGGACTTGTGCGGGTTCGAGTAGTATGTAAATTGCTTAGTTTCAGGATTATGGAACCTCCAACTATCTATCATGTTTAACTCTTCCACCATATCTGTAAAAGTCCTGGGTAATACATTTTTCTTATTTTTATTTTGCTGGGTACATTTATAATCTTTTCTCACATCTAAAATGGCATTAAAATCTCCAATCAGACATACATTTTCCATTTTTTGATCTATAATTTTCTCATGCACTTTTCTATAGAATTCTAGTTGTTTACTGTTTGGTGCGTATATTACTACCAATAACATATTTTTGAAATCAAGTCTTAACTCTATCATCACTATTCTACCTTCAGTATCTATATATCTTATATCGCTATCTATTCCTTCCTTTATATATACCACTACTCCTCTTTTTTTTTCTTCTGCCAAAGATGAATATACTTTACCTAATTTCTTATTTTGTATATATTTTATGTCTTGTTTTCTTACGTGTACCTCCTGGAGGCACACTATATCCAATTTTTGTTTCAGAATTTTTTTGAAAATTTGGTGTCGTTTGGATGGTGAGTTGAGTCCGTTTACATTCACTGACAGAATTTTTAATGTTCTTTCCATTTCTTACTGACTTTCCTGTTGTTGTTTCTTCTTTGTTTCTTCTTGTTCTTTTTTTTGGCCTCTTGTTTGCACTCCTCCTTCCTCCTGGATGTCTCCTTCTTTTTCTTTTCCTCCTTGTGGTGGAGTTCTTTCACGTTCCCGTCTCTGCTTTCCTTTTATATTCCTTCCTCCTCCTTCTTTACTGTCATTTATTTCCTCATTTCCTATCATTTGATCATATAATTCCTTCGCTTTGTCCTGCGAATCCACCTTTATTTTCCTTCCCTGCCACGTTACTAACATCCCTTCCGGCGTCGTCCATCTGAATGGTATAAATCTTCTATTTAGCAGCGTGGCCAGGAACCAGTACTCTTTCCGCAAGTCTCTTATTCTTTTAGGGATTTGTTTCAAAGTTGTTATTTCTTTATTCCTATAGTACATAGGTTCATCCTTCGTTATTTTATATACAATATCCCTCACCTTTCTTCTTACAAATCTTATATGTACCTCCCGAGGGAGTTTGTGTTGCCGGGCGTAGTTTGTGTGTACCCGGTACACTTCATCTAATTCATTTATTATTTCTTCCTTTTCTCTTTGAAGAGACTCTGCTATCATCTCTGCCATTATCATCGTCAGGTCTTCCTCCCTCTCTTCCACTACATTTTGGAAACGTAGGAAAAATGCTGCCTTTTCCATTTCCAATTGCGCTACTGTATTCTCGAGTTCCTTATTTAGTCCCATCATTTTCGTATCCAATGCTTCCAACTTTCCTTCTGTCAATTCGGTCTTCTGTTCTATTTCTTTTATTCTTTGATCATTTTTTTGAATAATTTCTTGTATCAGATCCATTTTTTCATCGATCTTTTGAATGTCGTTCTTAACTTCTCTCTTTACCTCATCCATATCTTTTCTAGATTGTTCATGGTTTCTGGTCATGCATTCTTGTAGTTTGACCATTGTTTCTTGGATTGTTATTAATGTAGCTTGCATCGTTGGCATACCAGGGGTGCTTGATTGCTTTTCTGATGCAAACATTCCCTCCAATGTTTTCTGTGACACCGGGGAGGCCGATGTTCCTGCTAAAGTTGGTATTGTTTTCTTTCCCGTTTTCAACGTTGTTGTAGTAGTGCTTGTCATTTCTTTCAAAATTCTGTATTGTTCCTCCAATATTTTATCAACTTTTTCCCAAATCACCATCCAAAATTTTAAATTATCTTTTTCTCTTTTCTTTAAGTAAGTTTCCTTTGACCAGTTAGTTATCTCTATAAAATCTTCATAAAAAATGTAACAATACTATAAATTTAAGTATAATATAAATATTACAATATAATACTAATATGCGTTGATATAAATAAATATTATAGGTATAAATAGATATAAATAGATATAGATATGTATAAATATGTAGTTTAAATAATCACAAACTTAATACTTAATGGTTAATAATTATAATACTTAATTTATCTAAAATCACAAATTTATTCAAATTTAATTAAATTTAATTACTTCCCAATGATTTCTTCTAAGTCACTATAATTATATAGTTCTCAAATATTCTAGCTTACTATATATTATTTTATATGCTACTTTATTATTGCTAAACAAGTATCGCTGTAATTCTTAATCAATTCTAATATATATCAATCACAGTTATCTATATTTAAGTAAAAGAGGGCTTTATAAGAACAATATGTATCCAATGTTTTATGAGTTCTGTAAGTCTTGTTTGTTATATTTTCAACAAAGGGGAAAACCAACTTGCTTCTTTTTCACGTTGGGGTCTTTCCCTGTTTCAGTATGGCGATCTCCAATCTGCCCAGTCACCGTCTGCAGTTTTTTTTTTTTTATTATTCTGCCAAACTACCTCTCTCCTTCCGTTAGGGCAGCCAAAGGGGAAAAAAGGGGAGGATACAAAGTTTGTCTGTTTTTCTTTAAGTCTCTATGATTTAAATCCACTTCTCCTCGGCTTCGTTTTTCGCTATTTTAGTGTCTTTTATTCTTTCTCCTCTGGTTATGTTCCGTCCTCTTCCTTTCTGCTCACCTCTTCAGTTGCCGCCACCTTTACGCTCTGAGTTCTTCTCTTTTCGTGCTGCCCCTCCGGAAAAATATTTCCTCCTCAGTTTTGCGCCAAATCGCCCGGATTTTTTGACTCTCGCTGTCTGCTCACCCTCGGAAATCTCGCACTGTACTCACTCCTCCGCTCCCAGTGATCTCAATCGGCACGTCAAGCCTCCAGGCCAGCTGTGCTCGTCGCACCGGCTGGCTTCTTCTAAGCCTGGAATGAGGGATCTTCTCGGTATGGCGGGAGATCGCACCTCTCCTCGCCTCCCCCGAAGTTTCCCCTCCTTATTCCCGATCTCTCCAGGATCGGTCTTTACCAAAAAAGGCTCCAAAAACTCAGAAAACCGGCATCAGAAAGAGAGCGCTTCTCTCCTGTGCCGCCACGACTCTACGTCACCGCCGGAAGTCCCCTATTTCTTCTGTTCCTAAACGGTTGGCAAGAAAAGCCTTTGGCAGTTTGCCTAATTATCCCAAGGTCAGAGATAAACTAAAGACTGTTGTTTTATGGACTTTGCTTTCATTTCATTTAGAATACGCTGAGAATGAGTTAATTCTCAGCTGTTTTAATAAAATCTGTTTGTTTTTTGGAACTGTTTTGCATTTAATATTAACTACATGGGCCTGTGTCACAGCAACCACTTGGATATTGGAATACTGCTATCATGTAAAGACCCATGATGGCGAACCTATGGCACACGTGCCTAAAGAGACACGCAAAGCCATGTCACCCAGCATGCGTGGCCTTGCCTATTTGTCTTCCAGGTTTCTGGCGCACAATGATCAGCTCAGGGGTGGGTTCTAATTTTTTTTACTACTGGTTCTGTGGGCATGGCTTATTTTGTGGGCGTGGATTGATGGTCATGTGACAATTCTTTAGGATTTAGCAGAGGTACTGGTCTACCAGGCTTTTAACTGCTTGTAGAGCTGTACTGGTCTACCCATTTGTTTTTGGAGGCACTGGTCTACTCATTTGTTTTTGGAGGCACCGGTCTACTCATTTGTTTTTGGAGGCACCGGTCTACCCATTTGTTTTTGGAGGCACCTGTCTACCACCACACTGCCTTTTAACACTGATCACCTGTAGGGCGGCCCTTTGAAGCCCTGCGACAAGAGTTTAAACAGTTTTTTTCCTTCTAGCCAATCAGCTGAGACTCGGGAGGTAGCAATAGATTGGGGGTGGGGCCAAATAAAAGGTAAGAATAATGTGGGGAGGTGGGGGGGCAGGGGCCCAGCTCCCAAACAAAGAGAACTGGTTTGGTGACATCATATCATCACCACTACCGGTTAGGCTGAACCGGGAGGAATCCACCACTGGATCAGCTGTCCTTCACACACATGGCAGTGCCGAAAACTGGTGTGTACATGCTTGCCGGTCAGCTGATTGTTGGGTGCACATGTGCGCCAGAACCCGGAGGTTCAGCTTTTCCAGAGCGTGATTCTTCACGTGCCTGTGCATGCATGCTGGCCAGCTGATCGTCAGGCGTGCATGCGCACTGGAACCCAGAAGTTTGGCTTTTCCAGAATGTGGCCCCAATGAGTGCACGCATGATGTTTCTGCGTGACCTTTTCAGCACTCGATGCCAAAAAGGTTCACCCTCACTGGACTAGACTGGACAAGCATCCGGTAAACACAATTATGCTTGTCAAGCTGGCTTGTGGGGGGAAAAAAGTCACTCTGCAGATCCATTGCTTGCATTGATCAGGAAGGACAGAAGAAATGATGCCAAATGTCTGTGATAACTTGATTTCCCAAGAAAGTGGGGAAATCCCAGCCAACTGTTCTCAGAATATGTTCTTTCTCTTCTGAATATTATTCCTTCTAATTGGAAAGCTACTGCAAGCACTCATTCCAAGAATCCTATCTCCTTAATACTAGACTTGCTAAAACTGATTGATCAGAACAAGGGAAGGGAAGGCAAAGGAATAAATATATGCTTAGAGACAATTATCCAGTGTCGGTGGTAGATGAGAAAAACAGGAAGGTCAGGGAATTCCATGGCCTACGCAAGGTCAGGCTAGCCATTATTTAAGACATTAAGATATTACAACTGAATTTAAAACCTTGCTGTTTTAGGCTAATTGGGCTATTTGAACTGAATCATGAATGGCAACATTAAACAGCAGCCAGGACCTGCTCTGTGTATGTGTGGGTGAGTCTGTGTGAGTGTGAGAACAGTCTCCTATAAATGACTGAGGACTCATTCTCCAAAAGAATGATCCAATTTCAGTTCAAATGAATGATATATGTTTGCTCAGTGGGATAAAATGAATATTGATTTTATTTGTCTATGGAGATTGTCAGTCATCCAGGTCATGGTTGTCCCAAAGGGACTTTTTCAAGAGGAAACTGGACTTTCTGGTTTTCCTTTGAACACATTTTGCTTCTCATCCCAGAGATTTCTTCAGCTCTAACTGGATGGTGGGGAATGGAACAATTTATATTCCATGTAGACAGCTGGTCATTTGCATTCTTTTAAAGAGTCATTGAGGCCACTTGGAGGTTTGTCTGTATTCTCCGGGTGACAGTGCAAATGGGTGTGGAGCAGTGGTGGGTTTCAAAAAATTTTTATTACCAGTGCTGAGGGTGTGGCTTGGTGGGCGTGGCATGGCTTGGTGGGCGTGGCAGGGGAAGGTTACTGCAAAATCCCTATTTCCTCCCGATCAGCTGGAACTTGGGAGGCAGAGAATAGATGGGGGCAGGGCCAGTCAGAATTTTTACTACCAGTTCTCCAAACTCAAAATTTCCACTACTGGTTCTCTAGAACTGGTCAGAACCTGCTGAAACCCACCTCTGGTGTGGAGCCTTCCTGGAACTGCTGAAAGGACTGTGTTTGTGGAGCTATGAAGAGACAGAAAACATCCTGCAGAAAACACATAATATCAAATCAAGAATATGCTGAATACTAGCACTTGGTGACGATGGAAATGATATTCAGATGCCTTCATACGATATTCATATATCTTTATCTACAAAGATCAGAACCAGCAAGCAGTAAGAGTTATCTGTGTATGTAACGCTTCATGGAAGCAAAAGTTGGACTCTGAAGAAGCATGACAGAAACTATATTGAAGTTTTGAACTTGGTATTGGTGAAGACTCCATGAGATTACCATGGACAATCAAGGATATAAACAAATGGATCATCAAAAAAAAAGATAAAACCAGAGTTCTCACTCAAGACATAAATGACAAGGCTCAAATCATTCTACTCTGAACACTTTATGTGAAATCCTAGCTCTCAGGAGAAGCACTAATAGCAACAGCACTTAGATTTATGAGCCACGGTGGCGCAATGGTTAGAGTGCAGTACTGCAGGCTACTTCTGTTGTCTGCCGGCTGCCTGCAATTTGGCAGTTCAAATCTCACCAGGTTCAAGGTTGACTCAGCCTTCCATCCTTCCGAGGTGGGTAAAATGAGGACCCAAATTGTTGGGGGAAATATGCTGACTCTGTAAACTGCTTAGAGTGGTCTGTAAAGCACTGTGAAGTGGCATATAAGTCTAAGTGCTATTGCTATTATCCTCAGAACCTTCTATACATATGACTATTAAAAATTTGGCATCAAATTGATGGCACAATCTCATTTTCTGAGCCTTAGTAAATGAATAGATGAACAAATTAGGTGAAGTTAAATTAAAAATCCCTCAGGCCAAAGCAATTGTAAATGAACAGATAGATAAAAATACATTTGATTGTACAGCCATACAAGGATTGTTATCAGTACCCAAAGTATGTCACTAATACACTGCATAAAAGGAACTATTTTATCATCACATTAAATGATTTCAAATATTTTTTTAAAAAATTATCAAGGTGTACTGGGAACTGAACAGTCTTACATCTAATGCTGTGATTGCAAATTAACAATGATGCATTATTCCTAATGCAATGAATTCATGTTAAATACAGATTAGAAAAACTGGTTAGAATTATATTTTCTATTACTGGGGAATAAGACCCATTTGATGTATTTCTAATATTTCATTATACTGCCAGAATTCTAATCTGGAAAGAAATTTGAGAGGCAAAGGGAGGAAAATCCTTCAGCATCCTCAGAGAATTGTGACAAGGATTAAGTTTCTCCAAATGACCTTTTAGCAGAATTGCTATTTCTTTTCTCCAAGTGCTCCATTTTGTTTTATTTGAAGTTTATTCACTCCAGCTAACATGCCTTAACTTTAAACTTCACAAATTGTTTCTTATTTTAAATGGTGGTTAACCTCCTCAATCACTCAAAAAAAAAAGAGGAGCACTTTGGCAACTATTGATGGCATGCATGCTTTCATCTCCTGTGAGAAAGTGATTTCTGGCAACACATTGGGGGCACTGAGAAGTGTTGAAAGTGGGCCCACATAGGCCACAAAAGATGTCACATTTTAAATTCAAGCGAAGAAGAGAGGGCGGAAGCTGACTGCCTTGTTGAGCAAAAGGTCCTGTCATTCAGCTGACAGAGCAGGGCTGATGACCCTTTCTAGAGGGACAACCTAGTTGGAGGTGAGACACCAGGAGGGTGGTTGATGACAGGGATAGGAAGAAGGATATTTCTGGCAAGTGAGATCTTTGGCAAAGGCTGCCTTTGTTATCTAGGGAGCAAGAGTCTTCTCAAAGCATACTACTAAGCCCAGCTCTAGCACAAATGGCAGAGACCAGAATTGCAGGCTAAAATGTGTGATAAAATTGAATGATAAGAAGACAAGGGGAGACTTGGATTGAAGAGCTTGTATAAAGCTTTCTAAAAAGAATATGGCAAGCCACCTGCTATTCAGGTACTGCTTTTCCTTCTATTGCTTATGCACTACATAGTTATGGCTCACAGTATCTCTGTGCTATGGGGCTGGTTTACCTGAGAGCAACATAATATGGATGAGGGTGAAGAAGAAATTCAGGGCAGGTGTGGCTGAACTTTTGACATCTTACCCTCAATGCATATTTTCCTGGGATTGCACAGTTACCATGTGAGCCTCAGAAAATATTCTTTAAGGCACCGCTAATAGATGCAGAGTGTATGGCCACATGCAATGGATATGACTTATCTAATGTTTCAGTATTCTGTTGGACATTTGCTATTAGGATTCTGCAAACCCTGTTACACAAATGTGAAATGACAGTTTCCATTAAGTGGCCAGCTTATCTTGAATTATTATTGGATCTGGTTGCATTGAAAGCTGGGATTCTACAATAGTTATTAACATTTAACACAAATTTAGGACAAAATCCAAACCAAAGTCAGCTAGCTTGGGAAGCTTGGAGTTTCTCTGAAGAGAAAAAATAGACATTCACTTTCAGGGCTGCTTGAAAATCCATAATAGCAGAAGACTCCTTGTGGATCAGTCCAAGGACTACCTAGTCCAGAATTCTGTGTCATTCAATGGCCAGCCAGGCATTCTTGAGAAGTTCAAAGTAGAGAAGGGGGCACAATCAAAGGCATCTGCAAGAGAGATTTTTAAAAAATCAAGATGGTGACTGCATGATGGAAGCCCTACGTTTTTTTTAAATGTGTGTTGCTCAATAACAATCTTACACTGTTATTCCCAGCACTATTTAAGATATGCTGCCTTGGGCCAGCCAAGGATTTTAGGGTCAGACAATATTGATTTAAAATCAGTATATTTCCACTCTAAGATTGAAAACGGCAAGTAGTCATGATGAAGGAAGCAACAAAGGAGGGGAAAGTATTGTGTTTTACAGCTCTAAAAAAACTCTAGTGGAATGCACAAAAGCAATTTATAAAAGTTTTCAACTGAGCAGTAAAAAAAGAAGCCTCAGACTGTTTTTCTTTCCTTATTAACAAACTAACTCTATACCAGTTTTTCAGAACTAGGGTTACCCAGAGACCATCTTACTTTCTACACAGGTTTTAAATAAATTCCCCCCAAACACAAGGGAAAGGGTCAGTATCTTTTGCTCAAATTTTAAAGACTCCCTTGTACAAGATACTCTACATCTAATCTTCTGAAAATGTTTGGCTTACTTACCCAGAGGCACCTTTGCAAATTCTTCCAGAGCTATTAAAAATAAGAAATCCATTTCTATAATAAAAAAGGCCCTTTTAAAATATTCCCCTTGCACAAATCTCTCTCTACCAATCTGTCTAAAATTTAGTAGGCTTCCTCCTTGAAAAGGATGAACTTTGACTGTCTTTTTCATTAAAGTTCCCAAGATTTAAGTTTAAAATGGTTCTGTGCCACATAGCATAGAACCAGTGTTTCATTTGCCTAGGAAGAGCCTCTGTATCATACCATTAGCATCATACCATTAGCCAATTTAATCTCCCCATATTAATCTGTATGGGAGAAATATACAGCCTTGGGTTTTGATGTTACCCTGAAACAGGTCAGACCTGATTTACTTTCTTAAAATGAAATTCAGTTTCTTGATTTGTCTGTCTTTCTAGAACTGCTTTGAACATTTACAAATAATGCTATAGAAACCAGAAAAAAAGGAAGCTTAGCCTGTATGATTGAAGGTGAAGGATATGGAGAGTTCAAGTACAGTTTCTATAGGAGAAGAGCAGGCTGAGCTGGAAGGTGGAGTTAAATGTGTCATCAGTTTGGAGTCATTGCATTGTCACAAGAAACCCAAATCCAGCCCACATGAATTCCAGTGACCCTTATCTAGCACCAATTTAGCTTTGACTGATAGTTGACTAAATTCTTGTTTGTAAGTAGCAATAATAAACTCTTCTGTGCTTTGAATTCACCAAATGCTCCTAGTTATTTGCTCCTGAAAGTTGTAGCTGGAAGGCCCCAGCTTTTCAATTCTAATATAAAAATGCAGGGTGATCAGGAAGGTGGGTGGGTTCCACTTATTTTTTACTACCGGTTCGCAGCGGCAGCACGCACGCGTCTGTGCATGTGCAGATCACCCATGATGATGTCATGGCAGGTGGGCGGAGCCTCCCACTAGTTTTACTACTGGTTCTATAGAACCGGACTGAACCAGGAGCAACCCACCACTGACATTCTCTCACTTCCATTGGCCAGAGGTTCTTTGCATAGACCTCTACTCTCTAGATTTAACTGAATGCCATTGTAACTAACATCCTTTTTTGATGGCAAATGGAAGTATTTTACTTATTTTCTGACTGTTCACTCTTTAAAATCATTGCAAAAATTGGGGGGGAAATCAACAGTAGATTTTACTTTCTGTTTTCATATTGTATCTCATATCTATGTTTTACATTGTGCGTATGTGCAAATTTGCATGAGAAACCTTGATTTAATGGACCAGTTTGGGGAAAGTATGTCCATTAAAGGACAAATGTCCATTAAATGTGAAGTATATAATTTGCATTATATACATGACTTAATTTACATAATATATATTACGTGCAAAAGTTACATGTCACATGCATATTTTAAAATTATGTACATTATACATACTGTATAATTCACATAACTATGTGATTACTGATTTATAAAACAACAGAGTAACAGGATAAGTTATTTAGGGGTAAAATCCAAGATTAAATTGTATTAATTTTATCTGAAGTCTGCAAAGTCTGTTAAACTCCAAAGGTATGTGCTTCAGTTTGTCTGCTGTGCATATGTATTATGTCTGGTGATCTACATGTGGCATCAGATGGGTTGTCTCTCTACATATTTATATTGCTCCTGATATCATTTCAAAGTATATTAGCAGTTTGTCAACATTTGGGTATTTGCATCATTGAATATGATAATTCCCTGTCACGGCAAGAAAATAGATTCAGAACTTCAGAACAGAACAAGAAGAAAAAAAGTAGCCTACTTTGTATATTGCAGAGCAAGAGTTTTGACTTTTAAGCAATGGCATTTATAGCTGTGTAAAATATCAGTTTCCTTGTACTGTTTTGTAAAAGATGCGGACAACTTTAATGCTGTAGTTCTATGCACATTTTCTTCATAGAAATGGCCCATAAGTGACTCACATACAAATATTGCCTATAAATTCCTTCATCCTTTAAACAATTTAACACTGCAATCTATTGTCTAGATCAGGGCTGTCAAACTCCTGGCCCACAGGCCAGATGTGTCACATGCTGGCCACGCCCACACTCAGTTTAGCAAAGGAAAAAAAAGTCCCGATACATCACATGACACCACTGTGACAGCGTGAGTTTCACACCTGTAGGACATATCCTTTCCTTCTTGGGAGTAAGTCTGATAAATTCAGCAGAGCTTACTTTACAAATAGGATGGCATACTAACAGCATGAACAAATCCTGTGTGCTAGAATCTCAGCTAATTTAATATTTAAGACTAAACTTAGCATTAGTACCACTCATACATGAATAAGTGTACTTGCACTATATGAGAGCTGAGGGATCATCTTTTAATTCCTGTGTGTGATACTGTGATTATACGATAGCTAATCCTAAATGGAATTGAAAGACAAAAAGGACAAGTACAAAAAGTGTAAAGAGGAGCACATAACTAAGGCAGAATATCAGCAAATAGCCCGAGCCTGCAAAGATGAAGTAGGAAAGCTAAGGCTCACAATGAACAAAGACTTGCAACAAAAATAAAAAAATAACAAAAAAAGCTTCTTCCAACATGTTAAAAACTAGAAAAAAGTCAAGGAAACAATTGGTCCATTGCTGGGAGAAAGTGGCAAGAAGATGACAAGCAACAGGAAGAAAGCAGAACTACTTAACTCATTATTTGCAACTGTTTTTACACAAAGGCAAAAAACAGTCCAACCTATCAAAAACAGCACCACAAAAAAAAAAAAAACAGATTAGGAACACAAGTTAAAATAGGGAAGAAAATGATAAGTGAACACCTGTCTACCCTAGATGAGTTCAAATCAACAGGACCAGATGGATTACACCCCATGGTTTCGAAGAAACTGGCAGACGAGATCTTAGAACCACTGAACTACATCTTTCAAAGATCCTGGAGCACCAGGGATCTACAGACCTATCAGCCTGACCTCAATACAAGGGAAGATTCTGGAAAAGATAATCAAGCAACGAATCAGCGAACACCTACAAGCAAACAAAGTAATAACATGGGTTTGTCAAAAACAGATCGTGCCAGACTAATCTTATTGCTTTCTTTGACAAAGTGACAAAATTAGTGGACCAGAGGAATGCTGTCAATATACTTGGACTTCAGTAAGGCATTTGAGAAAGTAGAACATAACTTACTACTAGATAAAATAGAAAAATGTGGGTTAGACAGCATCACCACTAGATGGATTCGTAACTGGCTGACCAACCGCATTCAACGTGTAGTCCTCAATGAAACTGCATCTACATGGAGGGAAGTATGCAGTGCGGTACCCCAAGGCTCTGTTTTAGGCCCAGTACTTTTCAATATCTTCATCAATGATTTGGATGAGAGGATAGATGGGGAACTCATCAAATTTGCAGACGACACCAGGAATAGCCAACATTCCCGAAGATAGGCTTAAGATTCAGAAGGCTCTTGACAGACTTGAACATTGGGCGCTATCTAACAAAATGAAATTCAATGGTGAAAAAAGTAAGGTTCTACATTTAGGCAAGAAAAACAAAATGCACAGGTACCATATATGTGGTACCTTGCTCAATAGTAGTAACCATGAGAGGGATCTTGGAGTCCTCAACCATTTAAATATGAGCCAGCAGTGTGCAGCAGCTGCCAAAAAAGCCAACACAGTTCTAGGTTGCATAAACAGAGGGGTAGAATCAAGATCATATGGAGTGTTAATACCATTTTATGATGCCTTGGCATACTGCATCTAGTTTTGGTCGCCACAATATAAAAAAGATGTGGAGACTCTAGAAAGAGTACAGAGAAGAGCAACAAAGATGATTAGAGGACTGGAGGCTAAAACATATGAAGAACTGGGTATGTCTAATTTAATAAAAAGAAGGAATAGGGGTGACATGATAGCAGTGTTCCAATATCTCAGGGGCTGCCACAAAGAAGAGGGAGTCAAGCTATTCTCCAAAGCACCTGAGGGCAGGACAAGAAGCAATGGGTGGAAACTAATAAAGGAGAGAAGCAACCTAGAACTAAGGAGAAATTTCCTGATGGTTAGAACAATTAATCAGTGGAACAACTTGCCTCTAGAAGTTGTGAATGCTCCAACACTGGAAGTTTTTAAGAAGAGATTGGATAACCATTTGTCTGAAGTGATGTAGCGCCTAAGCAGGGGGTTGGACTCAAAGACCTCCAAGGTCCCTTCCAACTCTGTTATTCTGTTTTCTGGAATTAGGATAAGTATATCACTAATACATTATGGAAAGGATAAATACTGGATACTATATATTCTTCCACTTATAAGGTTGGAAACTGGTCATGTAAGAAGCACTGATGATTATTCAGATACTACCATTATCTAAACATTAACTAAATGTCTCTACCTTTCAAGGCCAGGAAGAGTAAATGTCTATTGACTGAAAAAGGAAAGGCCAACAATTTAAAACCTGGAATAGTCAAATATATCAGACTTGTTTTGCAATAGATCAATCTATATATTCATTACTCCATTTTCATATGCAGTAAAAAAAACTTATTTAGCTATATCATGTTTGTGGTTTTCTACCATAATCAAATTCCTAGATATGGGACTGAGAATCTGGAAAAAAAATCTTCTTTCTTCTTCCTTTTCCTCTTCCTGTTCCCCTTCCCTTTCTTCTCCTTCTCCTTCTCCTTCTCCTTCTCCTTCTCCTTCTCCTTCTCCTTCTCCTTCTCCTTCTCCT
>WNWU01000005.1:7034091-7047273 GCA_012654045.1 Ptyas mucosa
CTCCTTCTCCTTCTCCTTCTCCTTCTCCTTCTCCTTCTCCTTCTCCTCCTTCTTCTGTCAGTCTTCTCTTAGACCGGAAAGCAGTTAGAACACAAAGGAATAATGATCACTCATAATTTAGTGACTTTCCAACTGGATTACTGCAATCTTTCCTCTTTCAGTCTGCCTTTGAAGATCATCCAGAAGTTAAAAGTCATTCAGAATGCTATTATACAGATGTTTCTTAATATGCCCAGGTAACACAGCTATTCTACAAGGTGCAGTGCTCCATATAGGTTTCTAGGTGCAATTCAAGATGCACCTACCATCTTGCTATTACCTATAATAGCCTCCCATGGCATTGGACTAGGTCAGGGGTCAGCAACCTGTGGTTCTGGAGCCGCATGTGGCTCTTTCACCCCTCTGCTGTGGTTCCCTGTTGCTCAAAATATGTGTCACAACCACCAATATGCGACACCGCCAGCACACGATTCTTTGAGCTTTTCAACCCCCGGTAGGCCAACCATGGATAAATCCAAGAAAAGAAAACAGAATGTTTAATTCAACTACATATGCTAGTTTTGTGGCTGCTCAAGAAATAGTCAGACATGGGAAGGGTTTTGTGGCTCCTGGTGTTTTCTTTTCTGTGGGAAACAGGTCCAAATGGCTCTTTGAGTGTTTAAGGTTGCAGACCCCTGGGCTAGGTTATGGATGCTGATAAATATTTGGCCATCACATGTGCTCCTTCAGGGAAGGCACACTCCAGGTTTCTTCTCTAAAACTTGAAAAACCCAGAAGGCTTACGTCCTTGGCTTACATTCATCCCTGCCCTTTGGAACAATCTCTACCCATCCCCCAATACATGGTTAGCTCCAATTCCGCAGTCCTTTGGATAAGTAGCAAAATAGATTTCCCAAATGTTGAGATGTATTTTATTTTCAATGATGATTTAATTGTTTGAAATGGTGTTCAGTAGTTTATTTGCATTTTTGTTTGATTTTGTACACTTGCCCAGAAGCACGTTGCTTAATTGGGTTGCCATATAAATGTTCTAAATAATTAATAAACAAGTAAGGATCTAAGAATTCTGATTATAATCTTTTAATAAATAATAATAAATAATATAACTTTTGCTTATGTGTGTTTGTGTGCCTTTAAATCAGTCTTGACTTTTAGTGCTCACAGTTTTTGTTGTTGTTGTTGTTCAAGATTTTGTCTTTGCCTGCTTCATAGGATTGAGAGAGAGTGACTGGCCCAAAGTCACCCAGATGGCTTTGTTGTAAAAGTAGGAGTAGAACTCCCACCCTCCTAGTTTCTATCCTAATGCATTAACCATTGCACAAAACGCTATTTTGGTAAATGCTATTAAATAAATGCTATTAAGAAAATAAATAATTTACTTCCAAAGAAAGCATCTATTTTACATCAGTTTCTTTCCATTTTTTTTTTCTTGCTTACTGGGCAGGTTCATTATGAACCTAGAACTGTCTGAATATTCTTAATTCTTTTTATTAATGTGCTAAGTAATTCAGCCTCTTGAGATCTATTGCTGTGCCAGGTGTAAAGTCTGAAATAATAACATCAGAGCTATAAGTGGCATGATTAGGCAAACTGTGGAGTCCTTACTGCAGGTGGTATCTGAAAAGACGACTAAATCTACTAGGTAAAAATGAACCAAGCCTAATTCTGAACCACTAGCTGAATTCACCAGATTTACCCAGTATGGAAAGGCTTATCTTATGTATGAAATATATTTTTTTTAATTTTTATTTGATTTATATGCCGCCCTTCTCCGGAGACTCAGGGCGGCTTACAGTGCGTTAAGCAATAGCCTTCATACTTTTGTATATTTATACAAAGTCAGCTTATTGCCCCCACAATCTGGGTCCTCATTTTACCCACCTTAGAAAGGATGGAAGGCTGAGTCAACCTTGAGCCTGGTGGGATTCGAACTTGCAGTAATTGCAAGCAGCAGATGTTAATAGATGTTAATAACAGGGTGCTTTAAACCACTGTACTACAGGCTCTGTAGTACATGATATTATATGATATAATATAGTTATATCATATAAACATTAAACATACATAGCCTAATTATCCAAGCCAATCTAGCCTGCTACTGAATTTTTAGTTCGCCTTCTCCTCCATTACAAAACAGAAGTGAAATGCAGAAGGATGAAACAGTTATAGGAAAAAGGAAGAATATCTGTCAAAGATCTACTCAGTCATTTTCCCCTGAATAATCCTTCTATTCTTTTCTTTTTCTTTTGAAAAAAAAAAATCCATCGCTAGATGGCTGGAGAGACATAGAACACATTGTCCAAAATTGTTACCAGATATCAGATTAGGAAAGGCTATGTTATGGCAACTGACAAAGGGTGCAAATTGAATAATGCTTTGCATATAAACTGCCCTTCCCTTCAAAACTTCTCTGATTGGCAATAATAATTTAACCTTGACAGTCTCTATTTAAGATGATTTCACATCATTCTGGCAGCCTCTGCAATTAAGGATTGTCATTCCTTTAAAGTTTTTCATTTTTCTTTTCATATAAATATAATAATATACTGGGCTGTAACTTACCATAAGCCTATTAATTTTCTTCAGTTGGAACATAGCAAGAATAATTGGTCCCTGTCCTTTTTTAACACCCCATGGCATATTTAGTTATGAATTCTCTCTCCCTGTGGCATTATTTTTTTTTCCAAGATTATTTCTCATGTGCCTTGTTTTCTAAATGTTTAATCATTCTTATTCTCTGAACTCTTCCCAATTTGCTTGCTATTTTTCAGATTTGTTGTCTAAACTAGAACACTATAAAACAGCCAAGTTTTAAAAAGCTCGTCGTATTAAGATAAATAGACTTGCTTAAGATTTATTGTGCTCAATGCAATATAATGAATTACAACTTCTATATTTTCTTGCTCGGTTACATTACATCATTCATAGAATTTTCTCCCCTTTCTTGATTCAGCAGTATATTTTAAATATTTCCTTTTATATTCTTCTGTGTATTAATAATAGGATATAACAACAGCAACAACTAAATGTTTATTCTATCATTTGTTCAGCTGAGTTTGCACAGCTAGATTTTTTAAAAATGTGAGCTCATCCATTTCTTTCTTGATATTTTAAAAAATTCTGACAGCAATTGGGGGAGTCCTACTCATTATTTGTCCACTTGGTAGGATGAATCCATATTCCTATAGCCTATTCCCAGATTATATCTAAAACTGTAAGTAAATGTATACCCAATATCCAAACATCTGTTCACTATATTTTCATCCCCACTGTTTTTGTTCTAACTGAGAATTCTTGAACACTTGCAATATGACAGTGATGGCCTTATTGACCTATTAAAATTCTTGATCCAATGTGAATTTTTGGATCTTTTTCTCCAGGGAAAGCCTTGGCAGTTTTACTCTTTTATATATTGCCATAGGTTACAGGTACGAAAAAGAAAATTACCGTAACAAGATGGAAAGAAACCAGCATTACTGACATTCAAGAATGAATTCAAGTAACATATTCTCTATCAATTTTTGAAATGTTTTAATATTGTAAAAATAGAAATGGGAGCAGTCATGTTTCTATATGCCTTAAATATAATATGTTAAAGGATTGTGCTACTGCCATATTAATATTACATGGATCTTTTTGCATCTATCTATCTATCTATCTATCTATCTATCTATCTATCTATCTATCATCTATTTATCATCAATTATCTTCTTTCCTTCAAAGGAACTGTTTGTAATAAAAGAAAGAGCAAAATATTGGAAAATGAAAGAACTACATCCCCACTTCTAGTACTCCATGGATATTTTTATTATCTTGAGACTAAAGTCTAACACACAGTTCTGCATGAATAATAGGTTTATACTCTCATAACAATTTCTAAAGGGAAAAATTAAAAATTTAATTGAGTATATCCCATAGACCTGTATGTAAATTTGATCTGGAAATTCAATTAGAAGGTGATTTAATCCAATTTTGGATGCAATCAACTTTGTGAATTAGATTGTCAAACTAGAATTGAGTCACTGAATCAAATGAATTACTGAATCAAATCAGTTGCCTCTAAACCCATTTAGTAATTCAATGGCTTTTTGCATAAGAACAGAAAGAATTTTTCTGAAAATTAAGTTGATTGCTTGAATTTCAAAATAAAATGGAGATCTGATTCATTTTGAATTCAGATCAGTATTATGGCATAATGGGGGATTCAAACCTTAGAATAGTCTCATAACTATACCCTTAAAGTAAAGACACAGAGAAAGATAGTTAACTCATTTGGTCAGAGTGAGTCTATCCAATTTGGAAAAGCAACTTGGAAAATAATAGTTTCTGTTCATTTATAAAATGCTATCGAAACACTGTATCAGTTCAGAGGCAATCAATTAGACAAAGGTGACTTCAACTAAATTGATCAACTTGAAAAATTGATTTGATTAAGCTAACTGAATTTTCTGACATCAGGCATATAAGCGATCAATCTCTTATTCTACAGCATACCCAGGGGATTTTCTAGAGAAAGAGAGAAAAAGTAGTTGCCCCTTGTGCCATATCTTTTAAAAATAACCATCTAAGAGTAAAAATATGTCTGTTAAATATGAAAAGATGTGATTTGTGTTTTCAGGGCAGGCATTAGAGTTTGCCCAGCTGAAGTGTCTGATGTGAGTGACAGTTTCCTTGTGATGAATGAAGCAGAAGCCTTCACTTTATGAAAAGTTAGAAATTCAATTTCTCCACCACAGCAAGGAATTAGAAAGCTTGAAATTGTTTACTTCCCAAGGATATATAGTTGAATATGAAGAAATATAAAATATAAAATAAGGAGTGATATATATGGAATGCAGCAAAGTGTTTTAGGCTGAATCTGCTGACTTACCCAGCCACTTCAGTACTATTGTCAATACTACCCCAGTATTATTATTATGGTTTGTCACATAATCAACCAGATGTTGGCTGTATTTGCATTTCTATCCACCTATTGCATCCTTCCAATATCCAGATGCTGATGTTTAATGGTGTTAGAAATATCATCACAGAATGCAAGCTATTCCTAGTAAATTTTGCAATTGATTGATGCGGCAGTGAAATCCAAATTTTTTTACTACCGGTTCTGTGGGCGTGGCTTGGTGGGCATGGCAGGGGAAGGGTACTGCAAAATCCCCATTCCCTCCCCACTCTGGGCCAGCCAGAGGTAGCATTTGCCAGTTCTCCAAACTACTCAAAATTTTTGCTACAGGTTCTCTGAACTACTCAAAATTTCCGCTACCGGTTCTCCAGAACCTGTCAGAACCTGCTGGATTTCACCCCCGGATTGATTGATTGATTGATTGATTTTATTTTATTTTATTTTATTTTATTTTATTTTATTTTATTTTATTTTATTTTATTTTATTTTATTTTATTTTATTTTATTTTATTTTATTTTATTTTATTAAATTTATATATGATGGTGAATTTGTCAATGCTGATGGTGTTCAAGTGATACTCTAGTTGCTTTGGAATTGCAAAGGCACCTATTACTATTGGTACGACCTTTGCTATTATCAAATGTATTATCAAGTATTAGTATGCCACAGTTGCCATGATTTCAGAAAAGGACCTTTTCCAACCTTCCTAATAGACTTGATTCAGAGAACTTTTGCATGTAAATCATCTCCTCCTATAGCCTTTCCTGATAAAACCTGGAAAAAAACCAACGCCCCACCTTCATATCTGAGAACTGGTCTTTTCTACATGTCACTTTAACCCAGTGCTTCTCAAGCTAAGCCCCGTGTTTATGTCTCTGTATTTAATCAGAGAACAACGGGAGCATCTGATTGGCTGTCCAAAACCCTTGTGACACGAGCCTGACGGAGCCATCTTTAGTGTGGGACGTCCGTCCACACTTACTTTGTTGCCCGACAGATGTGCACCCAATTGATGCTCAAATGACTGACAATGACCTTCTCCTGTGAAACATAACGCTGCCCCAATTAATCAAACTTGCTAAAGAAATCGGGCTACCGCTGCTGACATTTGCATCGATAGTGAGCATTAAGCCAGTACATGTGACTGTGCATGCTCCTCCCTTTCAAGGAGAACAGACGTTTTTCTAATAATGATACTATTTTTTTAATAATGATACTATTTACAGTCGCGCGCGGGGCGCGAAAAATGTTTTCTTCTTCCTAAGGGGGCATGACAGAAAATAATTGAGAAGCACTGCTTTAACCAAAAGAGCCATGGTTAAGGCACTGGGCTAGAAAACTATGGAAAACCATGAGTTCATGCCTTAGTCACAAAACCAACTGGATGACCTTAGGGCAATCACTTTCTCTCTCAGCTCCAGGAAGAATGCAAGGAGAAACCACTTCTGAAAATCTTGCCAAGAAATCTTCCTAAAGCAAAACTTCCTAACAGTGAGAACAATCAACCAGTGGAACAACTTGTCGTCAGAAGTTGTGAGTTCTTCATCACTGGAGGTTTTTAAGAAGAGATTGGACAGTCACTCATCTGAAATGGTGTTAGGGTCTTGTGTTTGAGCAGGGGGTTGGACTAGAAGATCTCCAAGGTACCTTCAAGCCAGTGGTGGAATTCAATTTTTTTTACTACCAGGTTCTGTGGGCGTGGTTTGATGGGCATGGTGTGGCTTGGTGGGTGTGGCTTGGTGGGCATGGCAAGGAAAGGACACTGCAAAATCTCCATTCCCACCCCACTCCAGGGGAAGGATGCTGCAAAATCTCCATTCCCATCTCACTCTGGGGCCAGCCAGAGGTGGTATTTGCCGGTTCTCCGAACTACTAAAAAATTCCGCTACTGGTTCTCCAGAACCTGTCAGAACCTGCTGAATTTCACCCCTGCTTCAATCTCTATACTAACTGAACACTGATTAAGCTGCAGGGACTAATCCAGGCAATACTGACTCAGGCATCCACATGTTTGCAAACCGCTACATTATCTTGGTTCTCTTTTTAAATTGAACTGTATGTCATGAGAAGAAGCATTTTCTTTTCTCAAATTTCCTCAATTTCTTCCATTTAGAATTAGTGGATGATCCCAGCATCCTACACTGGGGTATATCTAGCTGTTCCTTTTTGGACATCGTTTCGTAATTCTCTATTATTAATTCCCTTATCTGATCAAAAAGCCCCCAATGTTGTAGTCTTTTCTGGCTCCCTAATTATTTTGGCCATCTTTTTGAACCATACAGAGAATCTTTCCCTACCCATGAGGGACTTGAAATTCTATCCATCCACATTTATTTATTTATTTATTCATTTATGTATGTATGTATGTATGTATGTATGTATGTATGTATGTATGTATGTATTTATTTATTTATTTACTTATTTACTTATTTATTTGATTTGTATACCGCCCTACTCCCAAAGGACTCAGGGCGGTGAACAGTTAAACAATAAATACAGACTATAAATATTCAGAAACTGATTAAAAATACAATTGAATAGATTGATATAGAATGGAATTAAATTAAAACATTCTCAAATTTATAGGGTAGATCCAAATTTAAAGAATTTAATGGTTTGAAGGGAGGTTAGGCCAGGCCGGCTTGCATGAATAAGAATGTTTTGAGGGCCCGGTGGAAAGCGCGGATAACCCTTAAGATATCAGAAGAAACCTTAGCGGAAATGGCAAAAATTTCAGCGTATCTGAAGGACTATACGCAAGAGAGAGATATATTAGAATGGAGAAGATGGATTGATTATATTCAAAACAAGTATCAGACAAGAAAATATCAAATAGCTTACGAATTAATGTTAAAATTTAGATTTATTGTGTTATCAATAGTGGAGTTAAGGTCCTAGGGGGGGATTTGTTAGTTTAAGGATAGTTAGGTTAATCTAGTTTATGGTTGTTAATTGAAATTCCTTGTATTTTGCTCTGGGAAGTCGAGGGGGAGGGTGGGAAGGGGGGTTAGGGGGGTTGGGGAGCTGGGGGGAGGGAAAAAGGGCGGGGGGAATATGGGGGGGAAATCTTTTTTGTGTAAAACTTTTCAATTAAAAAAAAGATATCAGAAGAAACCAAGATGAAATTTACTGTCCTCATTGTCAATCTATCCTAACTTTCTTTTGAAGCAATGGCTGAAAAGCCTTGCAGATTTTTTTTAATACCTTGAAGTCTCCCTTGGATACTTTTGGAATAAATTGAGAAATACTATTTTCGCAGGGGTACATCTAAGGAAAAATTAGGTTTGTTTCACCCATGAGTTGGGAATGAGATGAAGGCAATATCAGGGGAACATGACAGAAAGATATTATGCTACCAGGGCATGTTTGTATTATAGGCAGGTTCAGTGGGAGTTGTTCTGGTGAGAATTTGTACAACGTATCTAAAACATAATAGCCCTCTAATATCCAAAGTCTGGTCAGATATATTTCTCTGTAAGGGACTCTTTTTCCCACTATTGGCTGCTAAATTTAAGTGCAAACCTTACCTAATGAATAAGTGAGCATTTCATTGTTATAGAGCATCTACGTTCATGTAGCAATAGCAATAGCATTTAAACTTATTTACCACTTTGCAGTGCTTTACAGCCCTCTCTAAGAGGTTTACAGAATCATCATACTGTCCCCAACAATTTGTGTTCTCATTTTACCAACCTCAGAAGGATGGAAGGCTGAGTCAGCCTTGAGCCTGGTGAGATTCAAACTGCCAAATTGCAGGCAGCTGGCAGTCAGCAGAAGTAGCCTGCAGTACTGCATTCTAACCAATGCACCACCATGGCTCTTACATTCAAGTTAGCATGTACAAGTACCCAAGATAAATGTGCTGAAAATATCTATATTAAAAAAAGTTTCTTTTTCTTTTCTTCATAGGAAACACACTGCCTTTTACATACCTTCTGAACAATTATGAGATATGACCAGAATTAACTGAGCAGGGGGGAGCAAAGAGAGGAATTGTAAAATAAAGCATTAAATATAAGTTGGTATTCATGTGAAGGCAAAAGGGCATGGAAGTGTTGTTGGTAATGAGAAATGTTTTAGGCAGGCTGACAAAATTTTACAAGTATAAGTACTGTAAATTTGAATGTCAGCACCTCTCCCTCTGTGAAATTCCTCCATGCTTGTTATCATAACAGAAATGCTTCGTGTTTCATTCTGACAAAAGGGAAATTGGTAGTTAATCTTTTGCAGAATCTATTTAATACTTTAAGTGCATTGCTGTAAAGCTTATTTTAACTGCCCTGCTCCAAGTCACACAATTCCAGATTTACATCTTAATTACCAGCATGAGTTGTTCCAATGGAATTAATTCAGACTTTTAAAAAATGAAGAAGAAAAATCAGTAGGCAACAGAAGGACATCACATGGAAATGATGAAGGTAGAAAATCAGTTGGAACTACTTTCAGTAGCATATTTAATGCAATTTATTGTGAATATCTTCCGATTGGGAATATGTAGATTGTGTCTCATAGCTATTAATAACTGTTCTAGGGCAGATCTGGTTACAGCATATGTATTCATTGGACAAAAAAACATTGTGGCATTTTCTTTGCTATGGAAGAAGCTTCATCCAGTCGATTCCATTTGATATAATGGGTGATGCAATAACACCATCATCTCTCATGTCCATAGTGACTTTATGGTTTATAGAAATCGTGGAAAAATTGAACTTCATTGTTACCTGGAAATGATAATAAATTATGGCCTTAAAAACCCTAAGGCTTGGTGCTATATGGTATTTAAAAAGAAGCAGAATAAAGAATAATGCTCATATTTTTCAGGATGGGTGGGTGGGAATATATGATGATAACCATTTGAAAGTGCTTTCAAAGCATTTTCATAATCCATTTTATAATGTGTAGGGGAAAATATTGTTAATTGAATGCCCATTTATTTGTGTTAATGTCAATAATTAGCAGATAAGTATGTTGTCTTCCTTCCTGTGTGGAACATAATGATCCCATTCATAAACCAACCAAACCAAACTCACTTATGCTTAGCTTCAGCAAAATAGAGAGATCCTCATGTACCCTTAAGAACTATTTTTACATGTCCAATTATTACTTGGTGCTTCATGGTGAGAGACATCAAAGTATCAATATATAAGTAGTTATGCAGAATTCTGTAATGTTTTATTGAAAGTGTTGTAAATAATAATGAGGCCACTCATTTTGCTGAGTGTTTTGATCCACAATTTACTCTACCTCATTCATTGATTTCATGAGGGTTCAGGTGTTATTTTTGTTTGTAATGTTCCTTTGGTTTTCTACTACTTTTATCATTTTCCTCACCATATCTATCTATTAGGGAACAGTTCAGTCATGTTTTTTGATTTAAAAAAATCTGCATGGAAGCATCCCCAAAGGGATATAAAGAATTCTCAAATGCCATATCAGGAAGAAAGGGGAAAAAATGAATAACAATAATAAGCAAAGGGGGAAAAAAGAAATCATGAAGAAAAAAAGGTAATAAGTATATGAAGTCTTGGGATTTCAACAGATTTTAGAGATTCTTACAGTAAGTTTAGATGAACAAATACAGATAGTCTTTCTGTTTATACAACAATAAAAAGAGAATGTTACAAGTTAAGAATCGATATTAAGATGGCCGGGTGTCTTTTGGCATTTTTCTCTCTTAAAATATGTGTGTCAGGGTTCCAAGTAATAGATCCATTGCAAGCAAAAACTCAGAGGCAGGTGAATTCCTCAAAGAATAGCTTTATTGGAAATATCAAATTGGCACATATCTGGTGAAAACCAAGTCTTAGAGGGCCTTTGGTTTTCACCTTATTAAAAGTAAAAGTTTTCCTCTCAAACCCAAGCAATCAGTCACATGGCCCAATCACGGCAACGTCCGCAGGTCTGGTGACATCACTATTCCTTTCTCTTGCCAGGTGTGAGAACATCCTTGGTTCCCAGGGGAAAGTACAAAACCCCAGCTATCTCAAATCCCCCCTCCCCATCCCTCGCTCCAGTGTGGCAACACTGAAGCTCCAAGATGGCTTCGGCCAGGTCAGCTTCAGGGTTGACAATATGATATTTTTTAAATTTAAAAATGTCTCTGGAGGGTTTCAAAGCTTAGGCAGGTATCATTTTGCATGCCTGCATATAACTGTTTAAATATTCTCAGGTGTTATGCCTTGAATTTTCCCACAAGTGAGAGTAGAAAACAGATTTATGCAGTATAGACAAACACATTAGAAGAAACTATAATCTATGAGATCTCACCAGGCAAACAACAGAAAAGAAATTGAATGATTGGATTGAACATTATATGACTAAAGCTTTGCAGTGGCAAACAGCGATGATAGCGGAATAATAATTGAAGAAATGCCAAGTCCAAAATGCCTAAGTGTCATTGTAATATATTAACATGTGAGAGAAATTAATTTGAGCTATTACATTCTAGTAGAGCAAATTCCAAGGACAGTGAATCTTCAATTAATTTTCCTATCATGCCCCAGGGGATTCTCATGTCCAGTTCAGAAGCATTTATTTAAAAGCACAGGAATGAAAGAGGACATTTTTCCATGTAATCCAAGATAAAACCGGTGATAAACTCAGACCAGAGATGGATATTTACATCTAGAGGTCACTCAAAATTCTGCAAGAATCAACAGATTTAAACAAATGTATTCTCAAAGTGACAAAGGAAATATGCTCATCTGTAGAACTTCAAATGTAAGTATTTAGTGTGTTACATAGAATAAAAATCTGATTTTAAATAATCTGGAATGACTTGAATAATATGATTTCATAATATACTATACAATGGGGAATTGCAAAAGTCCAGAAAGCTCTCAGAAAATGTCAGGGAGTGATAGAAGAAAGGCAAGGAATTGGGATCAGGAACTGGAATGTAAGATGGGGAGAAAGTTTTAAGTCAAAGAAGCCTTTTTACATCTATGCTGCCACTTTGATGAAAAGCTGACAGTTATCTTGTCCTTGAACACCAGAGAACTCTATCGTTGGGAATCACTGCTCTTCAATTACCTGCTTGTTAGATGTCCATGGAAGCAGGAAATGGTGCCAGGAGATAGATGGAGCAATGTACAGACCATTAGTACATTTCAATTCTTCACCATTCTATCATTTAAATAAACATACTAAAAAAACTTTTTTAATATATATACTCCCAGGAATTAAGACATTGTTTTTCTCATTGTTGAGAATGTAACTGTGCCCTGGTTGTGGGCTTCTGGTTGGCCATTGTGGAAAGAAGATGGTAGACTTTAATCTATCAAAAGTTTTTTTTAAATCTTTTCAATGTACATCCTCAATAAGTATACATTCATATACTCATATACTGTGAGTTATGTAACTCAAAAAGTCTAACAAAGAATTGAATAGATGTGAAATTTTGTTTTAATTAACTGAATATGTATTAATGATTTTATTCTATTTGTTGCCAAAGAGTTCCTTTTGGTAATTGGACAGCTATAAAAAAGCCTGTTTCATTTGTTTGTTTGTTTCTTTAATAAACTGCTTAGAGTCATTTATGTGAGATGGGCAGCTATAGAAATCAAATAAGAAGTGTACATACAGACATACGTATATCCTCCCTGATTTAGCTTTACTGAAACCAGAATGAATATATATTCAGAATCAATGCATATTTTCTCCAAATCTTTACAAATGGTCACTATTGATTGTTTAAGCAAAGCTTTCCTTGAGCTATTGGTTAGTAGTTTTTCATCACACTGCAGAACTAAGCATAAGAGAAATAGAAGAAAAGCTCAAAAGTTATGGCTTACTTAGGAAATAGCTGTGTTGAAACTGCAAAACAGTAAATTTTTCATACAAGAAAGAGGAAATTGTATGTTCACTTGAAGCAGTGGAAACAGCCTAACTCTTGGTATTTCCCCACGTAAATATCAAATTACAATTTCAAAATCCACTTGCTGACAGTTACTTAGCTTGGTTTTCTGTGGATATTCATACCATAATATTTTTGCTCCTAAAAATCTCATAATCTTCTCATTGTTCCTATCACCCATCTCCTCTCACTTATGACTGTATGACTGTAACCTTTTTGCTGGTATCCTTAAGATTTATATTGACTGTTTCCCTATGACTATCATTAAGTGTTGTACCTTATGATTCTTGACAAATGTATTTTTTCTTTTATGTACACCGAGAGCGTATGCACCAAGACAAATTCCTTGTGCATCCAATCACACTTGGCCAATAAAGAATTCTGTTCTGTTCTGTTCTGTTCTGTTCTGTTCTGTTCTGTTCTGTT
>WNWU01000005.1:7047283-7084410 GCA_012654045.1 Ptyas mucosa
TTCTGTTCTGTTCTGTTCTGTTCTGTTCTGTTCTGTTCTGTTCTGTTCTGTTCTATTCTAAAGTCATAACACAAAGGTCATAGTTAAATCCCTGAGATTAAGAAGAATGGGAAAATAGATCCAAGGCTAATAGAGGCATTTTCTTTTCTTAGAGATTATGAGAAATAAATATAGTACTTTAAACATTTGCAACAAATGTTCTTAATGGAAACAGCTCCAGTTATATTATTTTAAAAATAATTAATAAACGCTCCATTCCAAAAGGCTGTTTTGTTTTTGTTGTTGTTTTTTTTCTTCTTTTGATAGAAAAGAAACATGATTTTATCCAGTGGCAAAAATCCAAATTTTTTTACTACCAGTTCTGTGAGCGTGGCTTGGTGGGCGTGGCTTGGTGGGCATGGCAGGGGAAGGATACTGCAAAATCCCCATTCCCACCCCACTCTGGGACCAGCCAGAGGTGGTATTTGCTGGTTCTCCGAACTATTCAAAATTTCCACTACCAGTTCTCCAGAATTTGTCAGAACCTGCTGGATTTCACCCCTGGTTTTATCTTGAAACAAGCTGATGAAAATGCACTTCATTTTCAAAATCTCTAGCAAATATAAGAAATCACCGATTTTGCCTCTGGTAGAATTGGTTTACTTTTTTCTATAACCATTTGGGTTAAAGTTATGTGGCATTCCTAGAAATAGGCAGTGTACAAACATTGTAATCAGGATTGGCTTGGGTAAATGAAAACATATTATTAGAATTACTATAATGAATAATGTAGAACTATGTAATGAAAATTATATTAAAAATCAACCAATGAAATAACACACCTGTTGGCGTGTTGGTTTGTTTATTTGTTTCATGTGTCTTTCTGTCACCTAAAGGAGTATATGCCTGTCCATGAATAAAGGAGAGGTTGACAGCATTGACAACAAAGTCAATTGATCCTCAACCAAAAAGCAATAAGGAGCAAAAATGGATATCCATAGTCCATCACAGTCCCAAAATTGAATCAACAACTACATCTTGGATTCCAGGTTAGGACAGTAGAATGCAGTATGCCAGGCTACTTCTGCTGGCTGCTGGCTGCTGGCTGCTAGCAATTGGGCAGTTTGATTCTCACTGGCTCAAGGTTGACTCAGCCTTCCATTCTTCCGATGTGGGTAAAATGAGGACCCAGATTGTTAGGGGCAATAAGGTGACTCTGTAAACCACTTAGAGAAGGTTGTAAAGCACTGTGAAGTGGTATATAAGTCTAAGTGCTTTTGCTATTTATTTCCATTGTAATTTGTAAAATTGAGGTGGTTATATAAGAAGTTTTAAAAAATACATTTTGAAAAAGTTTATATCAATTGTTTTCAAAAGGTATTATTTATTGCTAGCAAAAATAATTCCAGTTCACGTATGAATTATTTGAATACACGTGTTAATAGAGATTTTAATGAATCAATGCAATCAAAAGCATATCAATTCATATTCATAAATGAAAAACATCAAATTTCTAAGACCAGAAGTTACTGTATCAGGGGAGGGGGCAAGGGAGGGGAGTAACAGAGTGACACCCTTTAGATCCAAGAGGGATTCAATAGATATATGAAGTAAAGCTGCAGGTGTTTTATAGCTTGTCTTTCAGGTTTATAAAAATGCAGGTGATAATAGCTGAATTAATTGAAAAGTTGCCAGATGTGATCATAAGGAGTTTGGTCTTTATTATGTTCAAGCTGTTTTATCAGATGTTGGGTAAAAGAGCTCATATAGACCACAGTGCATTAATGTGACCAATAACCAAACTACCTGTAAATTACTATTATTTAGAATATGTACTCTCTAGCTATACCATTACTGTATTGTCACTATAATAATTAAATACACATACCTATGCACATATTGAGGGGGAGAGAGAAGGGGGGCAGGGATGGAGTGGGGAGACTGCTTATATCTTAATAGTCTTCAGCAGTGACATAAGTGATGGGATGATTATTTCTCTGCCATACAACCTAAAATAATGTGAAAACTACAGAGCTATTAAGTAACTGTACTGTAGCATTCACAATTTTCCATGTACAAAACACCAGCTGCTGTCATTTATACAAGTAGTCCTAAACTTACAACAGTTCGTTTAGTGACTGTTCGAAGTTACAGCAGCACTGAATAAAGTGACTTATGGTCACACTTAGTGACCATTGCAGCATTCACATGGTCCACATCATCAAAATTCAGATGCTTGGCGAATGACTTGTGTTTTGACGACTGCAATGTCCCGGGGTTATGTGATCACCATTTGCGACTTTCTGACAAGCAAAATCAATGGGGAAGCCAGATTCACTTAACAACCATATTGCTAACTTAACAACTGTGGTGATTCATTTAACAACTGTGGCAAGTAAAATGGAGCAAAATTCACTTCACTGTTTCACTTTTAGGCACAATTGGAGTCATAAGTCAAGGATTACCTGCAGTTGGCCTGTCTTTTACTTCTAAGCTTCTCTATATTGTGTGGAAGGAAATCTGCCACAAATTCATTTTAGAACAAAAGAGTGATGCCCCCACAAAAATCAGTACTATAATAGTCCATTGTTGACAGCTCAAAAATGAGGAATAAAATCAAATACACATGCACACACACACACACAAAAACCAGGAGTCTGATGGCACTTTTTCTGACTAACAAATTTTATGAAAAGGCATACATTTTGGTGAGCTGCAGCCCACTTCATCGGATGCAGAGAGACATACTCTTTCTAAATTTTTGTCATCATAGACTGACAATGGCAGTCCTCCCACAATGTACACAAGTGTATATTTTGAAAGCTGTAAATGAAAGAATGTCAGAGGAAGTGGAATTAAAAACAGCATCGGGAAAAAAAATGAATGTGGTGACAAACAAAGGTGTTTCTCTTTTTTCAAATTACAGAAAATGTTATGGAATACAATTGTCTGAATGCATGTGATAGGTATTCATTTACTTTATTTATAACCCACCACAATCCTTGGCTGTTTACAGTAATAAAACATAAGAAATAAACATTTATGGTAAAAAAAAAAGAAGAATTAAATTACACAGGTACAAAGTCATAAAATCCCTAGCCATGATATATTCATTGTTCCTAGTGATCGTGCATCACTGTAGATTCTCCAGTGCTTTATTTTTAGTAGCTGCTGGAAAAGCAGAAATGAAGGGGCCAACCTCCTTCAAGTGACATGGCCTATCGTCTAAAGGATAGCTGTTGCCAGTGAAAAGCAGAATCGAAAAGGCTCCATTGTGTGCATCTCATGGAAATGGAGGACTATCATCAGTTGCTATGGAGCAAACAAGTCAGTACTGACCCAGAGCAGAATTAGCCCACATCACATGGACATCAACAAAGATTCTCAGTCAATCAGGAAGATTATTAATTAATTAATTAATTCATTCATTCATTCATTTGCTGCCTTTCTCATATCCAATGACTCTGGGCAGCTTACAACATAAAAACATTAAAACCATCAATTATAAAATAACACAACAGATAAAAATCATTATCACAAGATGGCAAAAGAGGGAGCTGGATTCACCAGAGGTAAGGGTAGTAGGTTTAGGTTTTCATTAGTCAACCACTTCCAGTGTGAAGCTGCCCCATCGGGTCCCCAAGCCATTTGGCAGAGCCAGATCTTAAGGCTTTTATGAAAAATCAGGAGGGTAGGAGCCAATCTTACCTCAGGGGTTCGCATGTTCCAAAGAGCAGGAATCACAGCATAGGAGACTCTTTTGCTGGATCCCACCAGCCAAACTTCCTTGGCTAACCAGATCTGTAGAATGCAGTACATACACTTTTGATGGTGCAGGTGGGGCAGATCAGTCCCATCACATAGCCTGGACCCATGCCATGCAGGGCTTTAAAGGTGAAGATCAACACCCTGAATTGTGCCCAGAAGCAAACTGGCAACCAGTGGAACAGTGGTGTAGCATGGGCCATTCTAGGTGCTTCAAGAACAGCCTGCACAGCTGCATTCTGCTTGGATATGCTGGGAAACATTTTGAACCAGCAAGAAAAGAAGTTCAGTTGCCATGATTCAGCCTCCAGATCACATGAACACATTTTTCCCCTTTCGTCTTGTCCTCAGACCCCAAGTGACACAGGTTTAAGACAGTGGTGGGATGCTGCCAGTTTAATAACCAGTTCGGTGAGTGCACGCATTATGTTTGCACTCAGGCTTTGCGCATGTGCTTGCCTAAGGCACTTGTGCACAACACTGAAAATGGAGCATTTAGAAGCTCAGCTGCTTACCTTCCAAGTCAGCAACAGTAAGTAGAACAGCGAGTGGGGGGGGGATCAGCTGTGCCGTGCGATTGAGATGAGCTACAAAGCAGGAAATAAAGGACAGGATAGAACGGGGGTGAGTGGGCAGGTCCAACTTATTGTCGGCACTACCAGTTCACCTGAACTGGTCCGAACCGGCTGAATACTACCTCTGGTTTAAGTCAGGCTTAGTTCATTGCTGTGGAAACTTTTTATTCCTCTTTCTCCTGACTCTATCTTGGGGCAGCCTTAAGGGATGCTGAATCTATTATGCTGTCACCCTTTTCCTCAGAAAAAAGTCAGGGTAATAGCACTGACTGAAAATGAAGTCAACAGGCCCAGAAAATGATTTGCACTTGGACCAGATGCAAATGCCAAGAACAGCTGGAGCACCCTTCAGTTCTTCAGTGGAGAAAAGCTTACAGATTTTTATCCACCTTATGTTCTGCCCTCAAGTGTTCAGCAGACAGGTGGTCACCACTAGAGCAGTTTTTCAATCTTACCAATGTTAAGATGTGTGGACTTCCAACTCCCCAAATTCCCCAGTCTACACGCTGTGAAATAGAGCCCTGAAATTAAAGTCAGCCTGTAGAAATGATGACCTCCACAACTTGTTCACTGCAGCACAGTGCTCACTAGCCACATGAGCAGAGCAGGAGGCAAAATATATATATATTGCAAAGGACACATGAAACTGTATAGACTGAAGGAAAAGCAATGACACGAACTGGATATAAATTTTGCTTCAAGGTGCCAGCTCCACTGCTTAGCTTTCCATAACTGATCCAGTAGGAATAAAAAAAGAAACAGAAGTTTAATTTGGCAGACATTTTAATAAAGCAGATCATACAATATACATTCCGTGTCCTTTAAAAAAAGCTTCAGCTCAGGCAAAGGAATGAGGCAGTGTTTAGAGCTGAATTTAGAGGTTTTTTCAAATAAACTATAGAATTCCTGCACATATGCATAAATATGGCAATACAGATATTTAGATTAAAAAAAGAAGTAATTGGGTGCCCTTAATCATTATTCAGAATTATTCAACCTAAGGTGGGTACTTAAACATTGTGAAGTCACTCATTTTTGGACTGTACAAATAATCCTCAGATACTTGTTTTTCTCCCTCCGCCCTCCCCCCTTAATTCCAATAGAAGAGAGGAGAGGGTAACCCATGCTTGCTTGAGGTTGCCTTGTTCATATTTCTATGTTTGGCTTACTAGAAAAGGAAGGTTAAATTGGATAGCCTGAGCTGAAGGGGAGTGTTTGCAAAGATCAGATTGGGAGGCACAAGCAGCCACTGTAGCAGTGACATACAGTATATTTAGTGAAGAGGGAAGGAGCCATTTTGAAGGCCAGAGACCCAGAAGTTCAATCATGTTCTCCCCTGCCATCCATTTTTTGCTCTAATTGCTCAAGGCTACTGTATGGATGTGCAAAAAATCTCCAGTCGCTAGATGGTAGAAAAGTAGTAGAATTTTCTGTATCTCTTTGTTGCTGTAGTGGTTACTGGGATTGTTGAAGCCCAGATATGTAGTAGAATGCAAGCAGATGGGCAGGAGAGAAAAAGGACTGAGTTGGTGAGGCAAGAGCCAATGTGGCCACTGTTGTCACCATCTCCACCAGCTGCTCCCTGAATCAGTTGACATCCTAAGAGCAGCACAATGAGTGGAAAGTAATCGTTCTTGCAAGATCTGGTAGATTCCCTGACAATTGTTAAGGGTCCTTCTCTTTCTCTTTTCAGACTCCTCTTCTGGGCTTACAAAGGAACAAGTAGTGAAGAGAATGTAGGGTTGAAGTTTCTATACTGCAAAAATCTGATCATGACTTGATCATCAGATGGCAGCAAAAAGATCTCAGGTTTCATTATCAGTTATCTGAGTTCATGCAACCCATATCTAGAAGTCTAAGAAAGTCTTTCTGAGAGATTCTGATGGGGTTAAGGGCTGTTTGAAGCAGTGGCGGGAATGGAGAAGAAGTGGAACTTAAGTTTTGCCCCTGCCTATGATGATAGTGGGTGAAAAGTATGGAGAAAAAGCATAAGACAAGTATGGAGAATAAAGCTAAGACAAAGCAAGCACATCCAGCTTTCTTCTCCTTGGGTGAACTTAATTCCCAATAGTCCTAATTTCTTATGATGATCTGGACTAAAACATAAGATATGATTCTGGCTACATTTAATTCAATAGTGATGTTTCTATTGGCTTTAACAGATCTGTACTCTAATGCACATCTCATATAGTTTTCTTACATTTCTGCTTTTTCATTTGTTAGTGCATACACAATTTCACAACAGCATGAAATTAGCCCAAGATGAATAAGTGTTTAAGGCTCAGGTTGAGAAAACATGAGCAAGCCTCTAATTGGGCATGTTTTAGATGTTATGCAAGCAGTGAGGAAACTAGTGGAAATTATGCTGTTGAAGTATCCTTAGAAGTGCTATAATATATGTACATGCTCCCCACATGGGTTTGTCTTATTTGCACGGATGTGGATGGGCGGTATGTGCCAAGTCTTTTTAAGTTGTGTGCTACTTGAATGCATGCAAACAGAGCAATTGAAATAAATTAAGTTTTCATTGCATGTTCACTACATACCGGTAACTTTTGTGCCTCATATACCTCATGTCTACATACCCGAACGTGTCAGAAATGTTAAAGCTAGGTTTTGGGGGGGGGGGGTGTTTTTTTCATTTGTGAAGCTTTCACAGGCAACTGTATAAAATCCTTTGCTAAAAGTAAATATACTTACATATGCTGAATTCCCTTTATCCACTAAGCCAAGAATGAGATTAGATTGTTTAAGAATACGTAATTGGAAAATCTGACTCTAGCTCCTGGCAATCAATCCAGTTTCATCTATGCAATTGATCTCCCATTTGTCATAATAATTCCCTGGGTGCAGTATACTTCACTAAATTGGTTCCTGGCTTAAAATGACACCCGTTAAAGAGGGCTTAGAATTAGAATTAATTTTCCAGCCAGATAACAAGGGGCACTCAGGGCCAAATTAGATGAGGCATGAATAAAGACCCTGTGATTCTTGACTTTAGTTTTAATCATTTCAATAGCAGCTATGAAAGGGAACAGTTTTTATTAAAGATGTATTGTGAGGATATTATTTCTTCTCTATGTGGATGCTGCTATTGTCCTGGGAGGAGAACCTATAGTGACTGCAAATCATCTGAAGTGTGTGTGTGTGTGTGTGTGTGTGTGTGTGTGTGTGTAAAACAGAGATGGAAGTTTCAATCAGTTTTTGCAATATCTTGTCTAATGTGACCATTTAGTAAAACCGGTATAATACTTTGGTACCATTTATCCAGTGATTTTTTTTCCCCTGTGACCTTTTATGTTACTCTGTCAATGATATTGCATATTTAATTCACAGTTTTAAAATGTTGTATGAAAAGACCGGTATACATGGTATTCATAAATCAATAACATATATACCTAAATTTTGCCCTGCTTAATTCTGATCTGCACCATGCTTTATGATAAACAGTTAAAGGATAATTCACCGGGTGAGGGGGGGTTCTTTTCTTTTTCTTTAATACAATTTTTATTAAAAGAAAATTTCACACGAGGTTAAATAAATTACAGCAGCGTAAAAGGAAAAGTAGAGAAGGAAATGTGGAAGAATAAAAGTAAAAAGTGAAAGAGATCAAAAGAGAGAGAAAAATATCTTAAAAAAATGACTTTTGATCCTTTTTTTTTTTTGCAGCATTTTGTGGTAATTACAATCTCCACCCTCCCAAATTACTTTACATATCGTGGTTCCCTTTCCCCCCATAAACAAAACCTTTTTAATTAATAAATCCAAAAATCACCAGTTCGTTTTTATTCATTTTCAACAAAGAGTTCAAAAAGGGTCTTTAATGTCTTTCTAAAGCAAATTGTTGCCCCCCCCCCCCCCCCATGATCAAACAAGTCAATCCATTGGAGGGTTTCAAACAAAGGCTGGCTCATCATCTATCAAAGAGCTTCTAAGTGACCTCAAAGGTACTTAATGACTGCAACTTAATGACTCTATTATTTCATTTCCCTTTGGCTGTACATTTCTGGTTGTCTGTGTCAGTTCTAGATGATATGAAATAACTAGGTGATTTCTGCCTAACCACATGACCAACACTAACTAAAGGACCCAGATTATTGCATCATTAACAGCAAGGCAAGATTTGCTATCATACCATAGATCTTTGTCATGGCTTCATTATAATGCACTCCTTTCATTCTTGAATGAGCAGAAAAGTACAGTATGTCAACATAAACTGTGCTGTCCTTTCCTTCAAGTTTTACGATGTCTCAGTAATAAGGCCAGCAAGTGATTCTGTCTTTACAGATCTAATGTAAATCTATTTCAGGGAATCAATTGGTGGATTTCTTAGCTTCCTTTACCCTCCCGCCCGGCATCATCTCTCAGTGGAAAAAACAACCAACAACCACATTTCCTGATATGTAAAACAACTTTGGGGAAATTTGACGGAAGCTGAAGGTTTATTTCTACCAACTTGCCCAAGTGAATCCAGCTTTATCAATCTTTCCAAAGAGACAGAGAGATCTTCACCTATTTGTTCATTCTAGTTGACAAGTCAGTGTGATGAAGGAATGTGCTGGATGGACCATATAAGCACATGAAAAGAACTTTCTTCCACATCATTTTACATTCTCCTATAACCCATCAAATTCTTTTGAAACGATAATGCAGGTTTTCCTAAGGATGGTGTCAGGGTTCCAAGTAACACCCCCAATGAAAGAAAACTCTGAGGCAAGGGATGAGCTGGCTTGGAAGGGTCCAAAAATAACATGTCACCACCAGTTTGATGCTGGAAGTATTACAACGCAGCCACGACTCCAGGTTGGCTGTCCATTTCGGATTCTTAAAAACTCTACATTTAGCCAGGAGGCAAATTTGGTGGCCAAAAATGAAAGCTGATGTAGAGGACTACATAAAAAGCTGTGCCACTTGTGCAGCTAGGAAAATGAGGCCTGGAAAACCTCCTCTAGCAAGTGGCAAGCCCCAGCAGACCTTGGGAAGAAATTGTGATGAAGTAGTAAACATGGCAGGTCTGAAGGCCTAATACAAAAGATGGCTTCCAGGCCTGACAGATGGTTAGTCCTGTGGGATACAGGATGGGTGCAGGTGGGAAGGAATCTGCCTGGGAGTTCTCTCCCACTCCACTCTATACTTCCAATACCCCATTGACCAACCAGCTAGGATATATAGGTTTCTATTTATTTCTTCTTTTTTGTATAATCTAAATCATGGGAATTTCTATTCTGGTCATGTCCAATAATACTCAGAAGGATCCCACCAAGTATGAACATTCTTGTTGGAGTTGTCCCCGTAGTGGTATCCCAGCACAGATAAACGATAGTGCAGAGCTAAGTGAGACCAATTCTGGTCAGGTACAGGGAAAAAGCTGTAATACAGTAATAACCCACAACACATCATTTTCCTTTTAAAAATTGATGAAATTATTTTCTCCCCATAGAGACAGGTCTAATAGTATTTTGAAAGATATGTGTTTAAAAACAGCTCTAGCTGTTTTCTACAAGACCGGTAGACCTATGTGTAATGTGAAATGCCTAAATAGTATTTTGTGCCATATAGTACGACATTGCAAAGGATAAGGGAGATGAGCTTGACAGAAATATGCAAGAATCCATCACCTGTGGAAAGAAGGCTGAAACATTTTTAAGTCATGAGAGTCGTGATAATATTTAGAAGAAGCGATCTCAGTAAATGCTTATCTGATTCACTGGATTGTAAGAAGGAGGGGAGGGATAGTAAGTCAGATTTGCAAGATTCTATATTGTAAGATATCTACATCAGCCTATATCAATAAAGTGCCATTCTAGTCTTCATGTACCATTGGTTTTCTGGTCTGGTCTACCTAGGAGGGCTGACCTACATGGGCAGATGTCTCAGGTCTGGTCTACTTGGGTGGGCTGACGTACATGGACAAATGCATCTGCCCTAAGCACATGTCCCTTCCTCTTTGCAGTCTAACCCACTATAACCAACAGTACTCTCCTTGCAGACTTTAAAGTTTATCAGAATCACTACCAAGAAGTCTTGATTGTTTGTAGGGCAAGATTTGTGTCAGAAGAACAGGGAAAACTTCACTAAAGTGGAGCAAAACAACTAAGGATTAATTCAGGCTACTTTCCCAGTGGTTTGGGGATTAGAAGAAGGATCATGGGGACATGTCCCTTAAAAATAATGCAGCATCTTTTTGCCATGATAAGCAGGATATGAGGAGGAACACAATATAAAGAATTGTTATAGAATGAGAGGCTGCCAAAGTACGAGGCAATTAAAGAATAAGATGTTGTGACTACTTCTCACCATGCCTCACTCATGAACTGAACCTCTATGTTTAAAGAAATGGAAGAAAATAAACCTTATTGAGTCATTACACTTGACTGTAGCTCTTTGGTACAAGATAAAATGAAAAATATTCATCATAATTGAATGTTCTAAACCTCTAAATATCACAACACTGTGAATAAAAGACATTGAAGAATGATCTGTATTAATTTTATAGTGTGGGTTGAGAAATAAACATATCAGCAAAGTTAATAAGAGTATCTCATGAACTTTGCAAATGGAACCATTTTACCATGAGTGCAAGAATAAAATATTTAAAGTGATTTTTCAGTGCAGGCTATATGACAACTATGTTGTTTCTTTTTTGAGTGCATATATTCTTAAAGGAAATCTTAAGCATCTCACTTTTGTAATACATACACTTTTGACATGCATTTTACAGAAGTGTCTGCATATCAGGGATACTTCTTAATGTCTAGAGCAGCCTTACATAACTTAAAAACCTCCACAAGTGGTGAACTACAGATCCCATAATCCCACCTGCCCCTCTATTATACTGGAAATAGCATTCAGGGTGCATTCAGAAACTATGATTATTATATAACATTTCTTCTAAAAGGTTGATCACTTCCCTTTCCCCCCAATCCTCTGTGAGTCACTGCTAATCTATTTTTCCTGTTTTAAGAGATTGAGTAAGCATGAAAGTAAGCATGAAAGTGGGATGTGGTGGCTCAGTGGCTAAGACGCTGAGTTTGTCGATCAAAAGGTTGGCAGTTCAGCGGTTCGAATACCTAGTGCCACATAATGGGGTGAGCTCCCATTACTTGTCCCAGCTTCTGCCAACCTAGCAGTTTGAAAGCACGTAAAAATGCAAGTAGAAAAATAGGGACCACCTTTGGTGGGAAGGTAACAGCGTTCTGTGTGCCTTTGGCATTTAGTCATGCTGGCCACATGACCACAGAGACGTCTTCGGTCAGTGCTGGCTCTTCAACTTTGAAATGGAGATGAGCACCGCCTCCTAGAGTCAGGAACAACTAGCACATATGTGCGAGTGGAATCTTTATCTTTACCTTTAAGCATAAAAGTGGCACTTTCAGGTTTCAAGTCAACCTACTAAACTGTTATTTTGTTTTACAAAATGGCTTAGCATGCTCTTAGATTGAAATAGCTTGTATTTTATTAATGACTTCCTATTTTATGGCCCAGATGGATAATTTTGGAGCATAGTTGTAGACAATAAACGAAGTCCCAATAAAATCACTGCATGACAAGAAGCTGCAGAGTGAAAAGTTATTGGCCTTGGAAGTGGTAATAGTTACCAGTAAATATTCCTATAACAGCACGGTTACTTGACTCCAAAAGACACTTCTTCTCTTTGAAAGAATTGCTAAGCATTGCTAAGTAATAAGTGGGATGGCAGTCAAAGGGTGCCTTGGTGACTTTCAGCTGCCTTGTGACATCTCAAATGCTACTGATAAAGCTGTTGCCTATGCTGGTGAGAATTACAGGCCAACTTCACTGGAAGACATAAAATTGTCCAAAATTGCCATATAAGAAGTGCTAGGTGCTACCATTACAAGGATCTCTCTCATCATAGGGAATCATTATTTTGGATGTCTGTAGAACCAATGTTGGGCCAAAAAAAAAAAAGGTAGAAATATGTTGCCTTCAGTTAAATGCAGACTTCAACATCCAACTTTTTTTTAATGAAGCAGAGTAGTAAGAAAAGATGATATTGTCCATCTTATTAACATATTAAATGTTAGCACTGGGAAACTGATCCAGAATAAGGCAAAAACCTTGATGGTATTGATAAGCCAGAAATTTACAGTCTCTCTTGGAGGTGATAACAATAGGATTACAACTCTCACTGATACTTGGATTAGCATGTCCAAATAAGTGAAAAATATCCAGGGATTAAGAATTTCCTAAAATCACTGGGCTTCCCAGGCTGGGCATCTTTATCATCATCAGATCTCCACTTTGCATGGTTTATCAAAGTGTAGAGTTGCCATATTTATTTGCTAGGTTTATCACATATCAGACATTCCCAAGGATCTGGGATAGGGAGCTGGGTCTATGACAATTTGCCACAGCCAGCTCGCCATTACCAACCTGCTACAGCCAATTCACTGCAGGACAACTCACTGTGGGACAAGAGTTACACTAATGTCAAAAAAATGGTGGAATAGAATCATTAAAGAAAGGATGCAAAAGGAGAATGAAATGTGAATGGCGAAAATTAAAATATTATTTATTTATTTTAAATAATTAAATAGAATTTTAAAATTGTCCCGCAATGAGTTGTATTGCAGTGAGTTGGCCATGGCAAGTTTACCCACAGCAAGTTGGCCGTAACGAGTAGACCATGGCGAGTTGAGTTGGCCACAGCAAGTTGGCTGTGGCAAGTAGTCCCATTCCCTAGGGACATGTTGTCTGACAGCGTTAAAGGTATCTCGGGATGTAAGCTTTCGAAATAAGGCTGCCTTTGCAATTGATGGTGATTTTATTAGTAGTAGTAGTCTCTGAAGACAAAAATTAAACCATCAGAAATCAGTAAGGGATTTAATCACTGATTTGTTTTTCAGATGGTTAACTGGATTTGAAATAAAGTCAAAGGAATATTTTACATACACTTTTAGATTCATTTCTTTTTCTTTTCTTTTCTTTTTGAAAGCAAATAATGTATTCATCTGAACAGCTGGATAACATCTATTCATCCTGTAAGCAAACCTCTGGCTTTCTTTTTTCTTTTAACCTTACAAGTAGTGCTAACTGGAAGGAGACTTCCAGTACTTGAAAGTGCAGCTCTAGCAAAATCCTCTTGCTGTTCAGAAAATTGTGCACATTTTTCTCTATTTCTCAAGCATAAAAAGTGTATTCTTTTCCTTTATGTAAAGTGTGGGAGTTTCTTTAAAATTTCATTGCAGTGGTAACAAAGAATGTGCCACGAACACAACGGGACAAAGTTCATTTCATGTATCTGCCAAAATCTCAAAAATGCTAAAATAAAACTAATAAATTATTTGAAATTGAGATTCCATGCCTAGGATACATATTAATCTAGTCTAATTGGGAGTAAGTGCAATGCATATTACTATAAAAATTTCTCCTTTGCTTGACTTTTTTATTTTATTCTTCACCCTAACATCATAGCAGCTTTTAATATTATGAACTATGGTATTCTTTTATTAGTATTTGGTGCAGGATTTAACCCATATTAAACCTATTGAAGAAATTGTTCCCTGATATTTGTTCTGTTTTAGAAAATGAATCCAGATTAATTCTAGATTATTCCCACACACACACACACACACACAATATTTCCTTGATTATCAAATCATCTGTGAGAAATGAAGTACGCTCTTCTTTAATACCTGTACCTTAGGTGAGAAATTCATATTATGGTGTATTTAACCAAGAGCACTATCACATTTCATTAAGAAATGTAGAGTAGATAAATTGTCATCTTCTGTTTCTTTATGAAAACAGTTATAAAGGCATCCAAGTCGGAGAATAATATTAAAGCATCATCCTGAAGTAGATAGGAATCATTTTCACTATGACTACTATAAAAGTTACTAAGGAAGAAAACTACGAACTGTCAAGTGCCAGGGAAATCAATAGATTCAGGCAGTTCAAATGAGTATAAAGATTTATTGCAAGCTTAAGCTCTCTACAAGAATCTGACCGACTAACGGTCAAAGGAAAGGAGCGGGAGATAAGAAAGGCATTCATGGTAGGCTGGACTTAGATCCCTTGCAGGCATACAGCGACTCATGACTTATGACGCATTTGACCCCTCCCTCAGGCTCAGTTTGATCATTTCCTACATGGACTCGTCTTAGAAGTAATTATTTTGATAGAACTATAATCTTCTATTCAAAAGATTCAGGACATTATAAAATAGGTTTGTTTGTTTTTATTGTAAGCCATGTACTCAGATGTTAATGTTTGGGTCACAGATAGCTACCTTAACATATATCCAGTCAGAGATCTGGGTTCAGTATCCAGATCATCACTAGATAGCAGCAAAAAGGTTTCTATATCTCAATTACTTTCTGTCTGGAGTTTTTCAACTTGTAATTCTAGTACAATTAATAAGCGGAACAACTTGCCTGCAGAAGTTGTGAATGCCCCAACACTGGAAGTTTTTAAGAAGATGTTGGATAACTATTTGTCTGAAGTGGTGTATCTGTTTTTAGCATTATGCAACTACAATCGATCTGAAAATAATAATTAGATGTTTTAACAAGCCAGAGGTATAGTGGGTGATGCTTCCACAGTTCAGGATATTCCAAAGCATTTTTTTTCAAAACATTGCTCAGCCTACTAGATTTGATTGGGGGGGGGGATATAAAAATAAATATGATATTCCTGATGATAACCACATGCCTTTTAAGGCATCTGTGTCTTGCAGGTCAAAAAAGAGTCATTGTTTGTTCTTCTGTTATCCTTTTCAAGTTCCCTAAACATCACATTGTAATTCACCAAAGAACAAGCCAACAAATACAAGGCTACCATGCTAAGTTATGCTTTGCAACTGTGATATTGTTCTGGTTTCTCCAAAGAATCTGTCTTCCCTATAGTGAAGTGTCTCCATGAATATTATTTCCACTATCCAAGTTCATTCACCAAGTGACATCCTGCATCCCTGTACTCAGAGTACAATAGGCTGCAAGCCTCAGGACGTACATCTGTTTCCCCTGGCAACTGCTTAAGGCTGAATAAAATGTTTGGCAAGCACAGCTGACTGTAAGTAGCCTTACAGCTTGAATTATCTACTGTCAAATGACACTTCAAGTGCGAATAGAGAGGCAAATGGGAATCAATTAAAGTTTCACATTTCTCCACTGGTATACAATGGATTAGAAGTGCATCTCACTTTCCGATTGTGGGATGAAACAACATATTTTTTCCAGTTCTCTTAAAAGTATTCATTATCACCAGTCAAATAAATGCTTTTTAAAAAATTTTGTAACTAAGCTACAATGCTAGTGCATCGTGAGAAGTATTTGATACTACTGAATTTATAAGAAATAGACAACTATTTATCTATTTGTAGTTCCATTACTGATCTAATCTCTTGAGTATGTGTGCATGTTTTTAATATGACTGTATTTGACATGTTTACTTTTACACTTTTTTTTTTGCTTTGTGGTGAAGTTCTTTTTAGATGGTGGCCACATAAACAAATAAATTTCACTAATTTTGAGGATTAGCTATGTGATTCATTACATACAAATGAAGCAGGACTATTTCACAATGTTAAATATCAGATTATATGAACTCTCTTAAGAATTTGCTAAAATATTTATCAGTCTGTGCACAATTCTTACTTTAGTTTTGCCTTAAAAATTATATTCTCTCATAGCTCAGTTCTTAAATACTAGATGGACAAATCCATATAGTTTCCTGGGCAACAATATGGTACTGGTTGTTCATTGTTTTCTGAGATTTTTTCAATTTTCAAACATAGAATTTCTTCTTCCAAGATCTGAGAGCTTCCTCTTCCAAGAGCTTAGCTTTTTGGGAATCCACTAAGATTAGCTACCATATTTTTTGGTCTATAAGTTGCACTTTCATCCCCGAAAAAAGTGGGTGGAAATGTCTGTGTGTGTTATAGAGCAAATGTTACCAAAGCCCCGCCCACCTGCTAGCCCCCACTCTTCAGCCTCTGCCTCCCAGCAATTTGCTCCTTGCAACAAATAGCAAACAGCCTGGTCAGCTTCAGCACAGCCTGATTTAGCACAAGCAGCTGATTGGTGATTGGATCGGCCTCCCAGAATACCACCAATTAGCTGTTCCAGGCTGCGGGAATCGCCGCTGCCCATCGCCACCACTGCCTATCGCTGCCACATTCTTCGGCCTCTATGTGTCCCATTTTTGGACCATTCCAGGAAGTGGGGATTGCCACTGCTGCCGCCTATCACTGCCAAACAGTGGCGGGGGTGATCGGTGGCGATTGGCAGCAGCAATCTCTGCCGCCTGGAACAGGCCAAAATGGGACGCATGGAGGCTAAAAATGAGGCACATGGAGGGCAAAAACAGAATGCATAGAGGCAGTGGCAGCGATGGGCAGCAATGACACCGATGGGCGGCGGCGATCCCCACAACCTGGAACAGCTGATTGGCAGTATTCCAGGAAGCCGATCCAACTGCTGCTTGTGCTAAATCAGGCTATGCTGAAGCTGACTAGGCTATTTTCTGTTTGCTGCAAGGAGGCAAATTGCTGGGAGGCAGATTTTTTTTTCTTGTTTTCCTCCCCAAAAGCTAGGTGCGTCTTATGGTCCGGAATGTCTTATAGTGCGAAAAATTCAGTAATTTATTCCCACTTGCTAAGGCAGCCTTGGAGAACTGTTCTATAACAATCTTTTAATGATCATATATTGTCTACTGGAATGAGCAGCCATAACCAACTAATTTAATTTATTTAGTTTAATAAACTAAATAAAATTGAATGTATATTTATATACATAGCTAATGTAAACATGTGCAACCAAAGTGTATTTAATATAACTGATTATGTAACAATCCTGACTCTGTACTCAGTTGATCATGAGTTAGAGGTAGTGTAATCTATAACATCCTCTTACCCCTTCATCAATGGACAAATAATTCCTCCAGTTCACCAATATTAAAAAGGACAACAAAAACAACACACTAAAAGTACTAAAGTGTCGGCCCAATTCATATTTCAAAAAGTTTATTTCAGTGGGATATAAATTGGTGGCATTGACTGCTTACCTTGATTTAGCTAGACTATGATCAGTCCATTTCCACTTTTTCTTCCATTGCTACAACTTCTATTCATATCCTCTCTGTTTAATAACATTTCAAAAATCAAAATTTTCCATTACAGCAAGACTATTTGTACAATCTTTTTAGTAGCAATTAGCTAAATATGCACAGTGAAGTTGATATAATCTGGAAATTGGTGTTTCAATTGAAATTTAAAATAAAAATTGGTTAGCATTTATGAGCTTTGCAAACCAAATTCCTCTGGGTGTTTATGGGGGGAAAAATGAAAGCAGGAACTCTTTTTGCCATATGTTGAAAGATTTTGTTTGGACTGTAGGATACATTGGCAAGTTGGTGTCTTAAGGTGACCACCTATTAGAAAAATATATAGAAGTGGCAGCAACTCTATATATTCATGGAATCGATGGGATTCCTTTTTAAGTATATTAACCAAAGATTGCATTGTAAATCAGATAATTCTAAGCAAAGATAGCTTGTCAAAGAGGCTTAGTAACAAGTTGAGTGTTGGTCCACCATATGGAAATATTACTGTTATTCACAAATGAAAAGCCGTGTTCTTCTGGCTTTTGCTTTTAAATGTATAATTTTCTGTTAGCAGTTCTCATGCCCAATGCAGGGATCTGTCATCAGTAATGAATAATGTGCTGGAGTGACACTTTTTGTTTAGAAAAATAATAAAAAGCCTCATTTGTCTACAGTTTGGAAGATAAGACATATGAATACAGTGATGCTGTCAGGGATAACAAGCACCATGCTCTGCCTCCTTGTGTAGGGGCATAATTATATGATCCAACTTTGCCTGATGGGTTGTTGTCTTTTTACTTTGCAGTTTTAAAATGGAAGGTCTTTCCTTTTTGTTTGTAATAATAGTTCATCTGTAGCAAATCATTTCTTTTATTAATACACAAATTTCATGCAGTTACTCTCTTGGTGCTTGCATCTTAAATAACTATCTATTATTCTGCCACAAAATTAAACTATTACTATGTCTGTGCATGGACTCTTCATGCACTGAGTAAGGTTGATTGGCAGTAGCAAGAGAGTACACAAAATAAAGTGTTTATGTGTGGACAATCAGTAGTCTTCAGTGTTATAAGCACAGATGAGAAAAAACATAGAAGAGAGATCAGTCAATGGCTATTGACCATGATAGTAGCCACTATCAACTACTAGAATGCAGTACTGCAGCTACTAGTAGTAGCTACTAGTAGCTAGTAGAATGCAGTACTGCAGGCTAATTCTGCTGACTGCCAATTGTCCATCCTTCCCAGGTTAGTAAAAATAAGGATCCAGATCAGGGGTGAAATCCAGCAGGTTCTAACAGATTCTGGAGAACCGGTAGCGGAAATTTTGAGTAGTTCACAGAACCGGCAAACACCACCACTGGCTGGTCCCAGAGTGGGGTGGGAATGGAGATTTTGCAATATCTTCCCCCCAGGAGGGAAGGGAATAGAGATTTTGCAGTATCCTTCCCCTGGAGTGGGGTGGGAATGGAGATTTTGCAATATCCTTTCCCTGCCATGCCCACCAAGCCATGCCCACAGAACCGGTAGGGAAAAATTTTGGATTTCGCCCCGACCCAGATTGTTGGGGGCAATATCTGACTCTGTACACTACTTAGAAAGGGCCATAAAGCACTTTGAAGTGTTGTATGCTAGTGCTACAGTAAAGAATTGAACTAATGAGTTCAGAATGATTTGCAAATATTAAATGAAACAAATGCTCATATTTGGATGGCCTCTTCTCCACATTGCATATGGGCCATTATTAGTCCAATCCAACACTTTTTATGTTCTTCTTTAATGTGCGTAAGAATATTGAAAATCAATTTGTCATCTCTAAAAGTACAGAAGATGCTTTAAAGCATTTGAAAAGAAGTAAGGAACACTTTTTAAAAAGAGTAAGCGGGAAATGGGAGGACTTGGGACAGACGATGCTGAAAGGTTTTCAATGAATATGTATTATTTATAGATATCCTGGGGAAAATGTAATATGGAAAAATCAATATGCGTTCATGAAACTCATATTCCCAATTCCAAGACAGTTGCAGTGAAATAAGGTGTCAGAAGAAAAATCAATCCAAATAAGCAAATACGATACATGCCAAACATGAAAGCTGTCTGTTCTAACTAGGAATTTCTTTTTAGCTATGGATGAAACAGTTGGTAACCCCTCTGTCTTTAGCAAAATCCATCCAAGAAGAAGAAAAAAAATATTAGGGCACAACTTTATAGTACTCAATGTATATTTTTTTCCTTACAGTATGTCCCTGAAAATAAGACCCTGTCTTATGTATTTTTGAACTCTGAAATAAGCATTTGACCTTATTGCCATGCACTCAAAAGCCCAATTGGGCTTATTATTGGGATGTCTTATTTTGGGGGAAACAGAGTAATAGCAAACTGTAATGCAGGTAGTCCTCAACTTGCGACCACAATTGAGCCCACCATTTCTGTTGCTAAGTGAGACACCTGTTAAGTGAGATTCACCCCATTTTATACCCTTTACAATCTTTTGCAACCTATAACCTGACAAACTTTACATGTCAGAAGGTCGCAAAAAGTGATCACACGATTACATGACATTTACCGTCATAAATGTGAGTCAATTACCAGGTATCTGAATTTTGATCGCATGACCACGGGGATGCTGCAACGGTCATAAGTGTGAGAAATGGTCATAAGTCACTTTTTTCAGTCTGTTGTATCTTTGAATGGTCACTAAACAAACTGTTGTAAGTCGAGGACTGTATGTCCTGCCCGAGGAGCAAATAAAAGGTCAGGATTTTATGTGAAACTGTAGATTCCTAACAAGAGAAAGAAAGAGCCATTCACAGAGGCAATTGGATAGCAAAACAGCACATCAGAGGAAAAGTGGCAATTTCATTCATAGATATAAATATTAATATTCTCACTAAAGTTAGTCACACATGTAAAATATACGTTTACACAAGTAAGAACTTGGCCATCAGCTTTGCCAGAGTCAGATTTGAAAAATCAAAGACCTTTCTCTGCTATTTCAGGCAAAATCCACATAGACAGGGGTTATGTCATTTATTTCCATTATTCAAAAGATGTCTGAGGAAAAGGAAAGAACAATAAGTCCTTCAGTTTTAATCCTGTCCATGAGATTTGCAAGAATACCTCTAAGTACCACATCAAGATCTAATGAGAAAGCAAATATAGCCAAAACGTTTTGGGGACTGACATAATAAAATTGAAATATTACCAACATATACGTAACATCAAGAAATTAAAGGACGCGTGCTCCTGGGGAGGAAAGCCATGGCAAAGCTAGACAGCACACTAAAAAGCAGAGACATCACCCTGCCAACAAAAGTGCGTATAGTCAAGGCTATGGTTTTCCCAGTTGCAATGTATGGCTGTGAAAGCTGGACCATAAGAAAGGCTGCGCTCCAAGGAATTGAGGCCTTTGAACTATGGTGCTGGAGAAGACTCCTGCGAGTCCCTTGGACTGCAAGGTGATCAAACCAGTCAGTCCTAGAGGAGATCAACCCTGACTGCTCTTTAGAAGGCCAGATCCTGAAGATAAAACTCAAATACTTTGGCCACCTAATGAGAAGGAAGGACTCACTGGAGAAGAGCCTAATGCTGGGAAAGATTGAGGGCAAAAGAAGAAGGGGACAACAGAGAACAAGGTCACTGAAGCAGTCGGTGTGAGCTTAAATGGACTCAGGAGAATGGTAGAGGACAGGAAGGCCTGGAGAACGTTGTCCATGGGGTCTCAATGAGTCAGACATGACTTCTCAACTAACAACATACATAATATCCTACCTGATTGGATGACTAGCCTTATCACTAACACACATATTCTGAAAACTGTCTGATTTTACATGTGAATAAATGCTGTTGGGAGTCACTTGGGCAGGTTAAGCTGGAATAAGATCTTGCAAACCTCTTGTTGCTGATGCTTTGAAAGAACATTGTCCCAATAGAATTCAGGTTATTTTTTACCAGAGCACTTTTTTTTAATGTTAAAATTCTAGAGATTATGCAGAGAAAAGGAAGCTCGGCCTCTTTGACACACTTTCTTTGCTAAGCATTTAGAAAGTGCTCCAACTGCTACATACAAGCTGAACTGGATAAAAGAGTTTGTTCCCTACCCCCATCCCATCTTCATTCAAGAAATGTATTAGCATGTCAAGAACCCTGATGACACAGTGGTTAGAATGAAGTTTTGCAGGCTAACTCTGCCCACTGCGAAGAGTTCGATTCTCACCAGCTCAAGTTGATTCAGCCTTCCATCCTTCTGAGTCAGTAAAATGAGGACCCAGATTTCGGGGGGGGATATGTAAATTGCTTAGAGAGGGCTGTAAAGCACTGTGAAGTGGTATATAAGTCTAAGTACTATTGCTATTAGGTTAACAGAATAACAGAGTTAGAAGGGACCTTGGAGGTCTTCCATTTAATTCTCTTGCTCAAGCAGGAAACCCTATACCATTTCAGACAAATGGTTGCCCAATATCTTCTTAAAAACCTCCAATGTTGAAGCTTGTTTTATTCTATTTTTGTGTCATTTTAAGTAGGGGGAAAAATCCAAGCAAATTACTGTGAAATATCGGCATCTTCAAACTATTGGTAATCAGCAGATCTATAGTCTGGTACTAAGTATCATTTGTTAATGGTCTATTTCAATGTTTGATAGGCTGTTGCACTATGCAGAAATGCTATATAATAAAATTCAACTCCTTTGGATTAAATGGCTTTCATTAGTACACAAGTAATGGTGGCCTGACTCTGCTGGCTTTCTCTTCAAAGTTTATGTTCTATGGCCTTCTTTTATGGATCGCAGCTTATTCCCTGGATTTAGCAATTTTACTAATATGTAATCACCGATGGTACATGTTATATTCAGTAATTTCATAATTGTAGTACAAATTCTGCCACGAAATAGCTTGTCTACATTCTGTTCTTACATTGCATGCGTAACATACATATAGGGGTGAGTTCTACTTACCTTTACTACCGGTTTGCAATGGGGCCGCGCGCAAGTGCAGAAGCATTTTCATGACATCAGGATCAGTGGGCGGAGCCTCTCACCGGTTTTACTACCGGTTCTATAGAACCGGTGCGAACCGGGGGCAACCCATCACTGATACATATGTCAAAATATTTGAATAAGCTAAACTATACAAGTATTTTTTCTTAGTGTTGCAAGATAACGTCATTACTAGGACCAGATTACATAACCTGCAAGCTACCTCCCACACAATAGCAGTAGTAACATTACATTACAATAGAAGAAAGTGTAGAAGCTACATCCAGCACTTTTCTTCTTCTTTTTTCTTCGCCTTGCATTAACTGAACCAATGAGATACAGCCTGTGGAAATTCACAGCCAATGAGACTATTTCATGGATCTATTTCAGGGATCATTACCATCATTATCTCTTATCCCCAAAGGTAGTATCTGATTGGTTCAACTCACTGACTGCCTGTGCTAATGCTTACTTGACTGGTGTACTGTTTCCTTTAGATTATGTTTGCCATAGGTTGACTGGCTGCTTAACTGACTGATGAAAGTAAATAGAAGTAAAGGAGAAGAAGAGCTCATCATTAGCAAGATAAAACAAGCAGAAATGGACGAGTAAGCAGGATCATATTGGCTAGGAAGACAAGTTGACCAAATGCAATCAAAATGGCAGCAGGATTGGTAGGATAACATTTGAAATGGCAAATTCTATCAGGAAGGATTAAAGAGCTTTTGTGATCCTGAACCACCATGGCAGCTTCATAGAAGAAAAATATGTTGGACTGTTTTCTAAGGAGTGTTTTCTTATGAGTTCATGAGCAGGTGATCCTTCTTCAGCATCCTGGGCCAATCTAAATGCTGTGTTGAACAATCAACACAGCATTTAAACTGGCACAGGATTTTCCTAATACTAAAAATAATGCTATTCTTAGCCATCCTATTCTATCTAAACCAGGGGTCACCAACCTTTTGGACCTCAGGGACCACTAAATTCATAATTTTAAATCCCGCGGACCACTAATATGAACTGTCTAATGACTGGATGGGTGGGCGTGGCTAGGTGGTCATGTGACTGGATGGGTGTGGCCAACTTGATGTCACTCATGTTGAGGGGCGCCTTACCAGCCTCTACCTGCCCTTCCCCTCCTAGCTATTCCTTGCCTGCCCACCTGGGCTCCTTGGGTTCCCAACAGGAAGCAGTTGTTGGAGCTAAGAGCCACCATGAGAAAGACTTGGCAAAATAGCTGGCTCAGTTCAAATTGGATCTGACTGAGAAGGAGGCTCAGCTCACTGAGGACTACGAGCATAGGCTTTCCAAGTAGAGGGAAGACCTGTGGGAGTGCAAGGCCAAGTACAGGTGCCTGGAGGCTCAGTGGGCTGAGATGGTCAGCCAATTCCAGGCCATGATGCAGACCCGTTGGAACAAGGCCCTCTGGCTCTTCACCACCAGTGGCACTTCCCTCCAGCCTTTGCCCAAAGCCCTGCACCAAGAGGCTGAAGCAGACCCAAAGTCGGAATTTCTGTCCCCCTCTAACCCGCACAAAAAGACCCCAAAGGGGAGACTCTCTGCAGCAACACAAACATTCATTGCACATATCCGTCCCAGGGGCCGTAGTTTGAGGACCCCTGATTTAGTGCAATATTAAAAAAATGCAAATAATTTTTCTGCAGACCACCAGTGGTCCAAGGACCACCAGTTGGTGACCGCTGATCTAAACCACACAGCTAGCACCATTCTCCCTTACCAGCTGTCCCTCAGGCTGACAGGAACCATCATTTAGTTTGATTCATTTTCATCTGTGAAGTAAAAATTTGGCAGGTAATGTGTCCAGGGTGGTTGAACCTCATGGTGTTGGTGTGGTCATGATGACAATGATATTTGAAAGACAAGCACTTCAAATTTTCACTGAACATAAACTTTGTTTTTTTAAGAAATATTATTTTTAAAAAAGAATAGTCAAACAAAAATGGACTTTTCAGGTGTTTTCTGCTGGATTTTGTCCAAGGAACTGTCCTACCTGAATAACTCATTTAAAAGAATGCACGATTTTCTTTCCTTTCCTTTCTTTTCCTTTTCTGTTCTAATGATACTGTCCTAATACAAATTTTCTTGCTGATGCAGTGGATTTCTTGCAGGGCCAGTATGTTAACTTTACTATAATCATTCCTGCTTCACATTATCTCCTCTTTCATTTGTCCCTTACAACACTCATATCTATTTAAAGAAACAAGAGGCAGGGTTTCATATAGAAGCCCTACCAGTTATTATTTGCTGATTTCCACAATGTATGCAAAAAAATAAATAAAATCAAGGTAGCATTCATTAAATTCCAATTAGGATTCTTCATTTTATGCATTTTGATGATAAATGCAATACTGAGCAGAGCATAACTATGGCAATGATCAAACTATGTACATATCTCTTTATAGCCATAAAGAAGCCTTTATTGTATAAAGATACTGCCCTGAAAATACAAAACGATCTGCTATTTTTTTTTTTACTTGCTCATAGCCAGTAGGCAAGACTTAATAGATAAAGTGAAAGTCATTGGAACTTTGAGGAAAAGTGATTGCAATATTAAGGGAAACTAAAGCTAAGTGTAATAAAGCAAATGTTTTGGCCTTCAAGGCATTAATAAATTCCAAATATTGATGATTCCAAGGCAAGAGAAAGTAATGGGGAAAAGAATTCAAGACGGGTGGAAGTTCCAGAAGAAAAAATATATTACAGGCACCATATAGACAGTTCTAAATGAATAAAAATACGGAAGGCAGCAGAAGAAGCCAATGTGGTCTCAAAAAAGCTCAATAAAGATCTGAAAATCAAAAGAGGACACATATGAGGGATAAAAGACGACAAATGAATACAGAAAGCCTATATTTGTAGAAACGGTGTCATGAAAGCTAAAGTTCAAAATGAGTTTAGTGGAAGATGCAAAGAGTAACAAAAGAGATTTCTTTAGATATGTTTAAAATTAAAAGAGAAGTAAAGAAGCAATATACTAACTGCTCCGTGAAAATGGCAAAAAAAAAAAAGGTTAAGGTAACAAAGTAGCAACAGCACTATTAAAATCCTATTTTGGCTGAGTCTTCTCCTGACAAGAGAATGTGTATTTTATCAGTCCACTGGGAACAGGTGGAAGAAACAGGATTTCAGCTCAACCTTGATAGAAACATGAAGAATACCTACTGATCTTAAATGAATTCAATTTTGTCGCACCAGACAGATTGAATCCCATTGTTGAGAAGAAATGTTCTCTCGACCAATATCCATTATCTTTGAGAAATGTTGAGAATAGATGCTAGGCAACTGAAAGATGGCAAATATTGTCCCTATTTTATTGGCTTTCATCACTACAACTAGGCATGTGTTCAGAACATGCATGCTTCCTCTGATTTAGAAGCTATGTAGTGCTAAACATCTTCAAAGCATTGGCACCTAGCACAAAACATCCTATGTCCGTGATGGCGAACCTATGGCACGGGTGCCACAGGTGGCACGCGGAGCCATATCGGTGGGCACGCGAGCTCAGCTCCAGCATGCATGCGTGTGCCAGCCAGGTGATTTTCAGGCCTTCTGGGTCTACTAGAAGTCAGGAAACACACTGTTTCCGGCCTCCAGAGGGCCTCTAGGGGGTTGGGGAAGGTTGTTTTTGCCCTCCCCAGGCTAGAAAGGCTCTGGAGCCTGGGAGAGCAAAACATGGCCCTACCGTGCCCACCGTGCCATCACATGCCAAAAGGGGAGGAGCACAAGGGTGCGGGGCACATAGAATTATGGATGTGGGCACGCTTGCATGTGACCCCACCACGCTCCCCCTGCTTTTGGCACGCGATGGCAAAAAGGTTAGCCATCACTGTCCTATGTTCACATAATTTAGACTAAGGCTTGATATAGTTGTGACATTATTCATAAGAAAACATGGCTAAGTCACTGTAGGGCTCAGAATCTATGGCAGAGCTCATAAAATCATTATGTTGATAATGATTTGATAGTTTTTAGGTTTTTACCTTGGTGGCTGATTATGTATTATGTGTTTATGATGTTTATGATGTTTTTAACTGATATTTGATACAGAGTTATTTGCCAGATACTTTAACTAGCAAGACAAAAAATCAAACAAATAACAAATTGTGAGATTGCTTGTCCCATAAAGTTAGAATCCCACAAAGAAGAAATTCAAAAATAACCTCAAGCATCTTGACCATTTATCCCATTCAGTGGTGATTCTTGCTTTTTTCTATTTGTTTATATGTCTATTTCTATCTCTTTACAATCAGTTTATGAGATGCTCAGACAACTTAGAATGTGGCTTGGACTAATGGTGGATGTCATAAGAAATAATGCTGAAGGCAGAATGCGGGCTGCCTGCCATCTCTGCTCTAAAGTTAAAATGGCAAATCAAGCAGTCAAATGTATGAATTATTTCCTTCTGCAAAGAATGAGTATTTATGTGATTCCCTATGATCTATAGCCATGATGACGAACCTATTGCACGTGTGCCAGAGGTGGCAAACAGTGCCCTCTCTGTGGAATGTGAACCGTCACCCAAGCTCAGCTCCACCGGGCATGCACATGCACCACCCACCGGCCAGCTGATCTTAAGGTCTCTGCCGTGCATGCGTGGAGCACATGGGGGGCAGAGCCATGCGGGGGCGCACATGCATGCGCAGGGGCAGGGCGTATGCACATGGGGCAGGGGGCATGCGTGGGAGCTGCGCTCGCATTGCATTTTAGGGGTTCAGGCACACACACACATGCTTTGGGCACTTGGTCTGGAAAAGGTTAGTCATCAGTGATTTATAGTATATCTGCACTACCAGAAGAGGCTGCTATCCCACCTTCACTTGGTATAATGTCACTCATTCAGCATCAGTATTGTGATTAATAGCCGTTCTCTGATAGTAAAATGCTCTGAGGAATGTGAGAGAATTTTGCTTGATCTTCCAGCGACATTTATATTTCCTGGACTAAGAGGCTGATCACCTTTTGAATGTCCATGTCTCTACATTTCACTACTCAGAGGATATTTTTGTGGAGGATTGCAGTGGCTCCAATTTATTCTCCTAATGCTGGCTTCTCTGGTGATTCGCTTATCATTGGGGACTAAGGGAAGATCAAGCAATTGCAATTGATGGTCTTCACTTTTGAACTCTATCCCTTTTGTACACTGCTGCCTCTTTTCCTTTTCTGCCTCCTGGTGCTATGGATGCACTACAGACCAACAAAGCTGGCCTACCAAACCGCACTTGCTTCATGAACCTGTCAAACCTAGTCCTTGCTCTCCTGCTTAGAACAAGACAGGCTCCTGGTAATTTATTATTTTCGCACTGAATGGGATAGAGTTTGCCATCTTGAGATGACTAATTGATATATGATCCATATCACAAAATTAGGTTGGCATGTTTGTTGAACTTGTAAAGAAACCTGCCTAAACACATAACTCTCAACTCTCTTTTCTGTACATGCCCCTGTTTTTATATGGTTATAATTGGGAAGGAAACACTACATTAGTGGGACTTAAATGTGAGCTTTTTCTCCCCAAATCAGAGTCAGATTACTTCCTATTTTAACCCCTTTCCCCAATGCTAGCCTAATCATTAGCTGATATACATCAACATGAGTACATAGCCACAGTACTCTGGCCTGTGCATTGGCTATTTATTCACTTCTGTACCATTTAAAATGCCAGTTCTGAGCATTAAAGCCATATATGGTTTGGAACAAAGGTATCTCCAACATTGTCTCCACTTAGTTCCAACTTGTCCACTGCAAAGTTCTCAGGAGAATCTGTAGCAATCTCCCGTTTCTGGAAGGTAAAGAGAAATGGAGGCCATTAATGTCATTTCTCTGCTGTGGTATTGTTGATAGATTCTTCCATATGGAATTCAAGTGATTATTTCCCTGCCCCAAATATTTGTATATTTAAGCATTGCGAACTGTTTATCTGAGATAAATATTGATATAACAGATAGTTAAAAATTCCAGTGAGAGAATAATTAAAAATATGAATGATTTCAAGATTGATATAAAAAAGGGATTTTGATCTTAATACCTTTATTAGTTACTAGGAACGGTGCCAATTTCTTTTTGTCGTTGTTATTGCACATTGGTGTGGTTTTATCTCTTAATTGTGAGCCGTTCAGAGTTTTTTACAAGATGGGCAGCTATATAAATGTTTTAAATAAATAAATATTAGGATCGCTAAATTATTAAGAGACTTCTTTATGGAAAGAGCAAACACCCAATTTTCTATATGTACTGTAAATTAGTGTTCTCTTATGATGATGGCAGTTTTAATTTCCCTTACGTTCTGCTTTATCACACATTGTGGCTTCTATATCTCTATAGAATCCTAATGAAAAAGTCCAAAGAATCATTATAGTCACATTTTTATGTGATTTGTTTATATCATTGTAAGGGTTTAATTCCTCTTTTACTTGTAATTCAGTATATTCAGTGTTAAATACTGCAAGGCTAATTTTAAAAATGTTGGGACAGTAGCACAATTTTGAAAAACGTATATGTTGAGATAATCCCACTTTAAAAATAGCAGCAGGGGTATATTTCTTAACTTTATATTATGATTGGTCACATAGGAAGAAGTTTAGACTAGATATGGCACTTTTATCCACCTATCAAGTTTTTTCTAAGGATCTGGGACAAGCAAATGTTGTTTGATGTTATTGAAAGTATTGCCATAGGTTGTAAGCCATTCTAAGTAAACCTACCTTTTGCAATTGACTAATGGTGATTTTGTCAATGCCAATGAAGTTCAAGCAATGTTCCACTTGTTTTCAGATTGCATCCAAGGTGCTTACTACTGGTGGTACTATCTTTGCTTTCTTTTACACAGTTGTTTTACTTCTATTTTCAAGTCTTTGCATTTTGTGATTTCTCCAGTTCTTTCTCTTCAAATCTGCTGCCTCTATGTACTGCAACATCCGATATCTGACTTTTTTGTCTTTCTTATCGACACCCGTTATGTTTGGGGTATTATGTGGCATATACTTGTCTATCTCAAATTCTAAAAGCACTTTAGCATCATTATGTTCTATTACATTGTCTATTTTGTAGTCCCACCAGTTCTTGCTTGCAAGCAAATGGTATTTCTTGCAGCTATTGCAATATGCCTTTGTTGCTACTTTCTAATGGCATTGTTTGTAGTCAATCTGTGTGATTTTACCTTAGTAGAGCCAAAGTGGCGCAGTGGTTAGAGTGCAGTACTGCAGCTACTTCAGCTGACTGCTAGTTCAGCAGATCAGAGGATCAAATCTCACCGGCTCAAGGTTGACTCAGCCTTCCATCCTTCTGAGATGGGTAAAATGAGGACCCAGATTGTTGGGGACAATATGCTATTTAGTATACTGTCTTTGGTGTAAGCCTCCCATAGAAATAGAAAAGGCGGCATAGAAATAGGACTAATAAAATTTTCTTACAGCAGCTAATTAGGTCGTCTACTGTTACTCCACTATTACTCCAGTTATTAGGTGGTCCACTGTTACTCCAGCTTCTTTGCACAGGTGGCATTTCCCATCTCTTGTTAAAGCTTATATTCAAGGGTTTTTTCATGGAAACTTATTCCTGTATATCTCTGCAGCCATTATACAGGCCTTGTGGAATATGATGAAATGGTTAATGTTTCACTATTTTAATTTTCTATTAGAATAGAACAGAATAATATATTATTTTGCAATTTCTTTCTCACTTCTTTTTGGTTGCATTTTTAAAGAAGCAAATGAAAATATTAACATAATAATAGTGCAAGCAAAAAAAATTGCAAACATCAAATTCATTTTTCATTGTTTTATAAATATTGTCAAACCACATAGGATAAATTAGCAATTAATAAGATGAAAAGCCACTTATAATAAAAGAGTTAATCTTATAGTTTGCATTCATTTCAAAGGGCTGATAAATGGAGGAAAAATGAATACAAAGTCTTTGTCTTAGAGCTGGTTACCCTCCCACTGGGCTAGGATTACAACTGTGGTATTAAATAGGACTTGTAGTTTAAAATGCAAAGGAAATGTGTATGTATTGATATGACAGGTCTCTCAATAACAGTCATCCTGAAGTCCTTCATCCTCTAGCAGGAAGAAGGGACATCAAGTAGAAATGAAAAAAACAGTTTAATAATGAGACTGATTGACAAAGGTGATTATAGAACAGCTGTTCTGTGTGAGCAAAGAGATGGCAAAGCTATTTTAACAGAGGAAGAATTTGGTATATATTCAAAATATTCAAAGGTAAGGCGATAAATGTTAGTTTATTTATCTGACAGATTAAGATACCTATGCTGTCCATCACCGTATCGCCTGCTGTAAAGTTACTGACAGAGAAAATGTAGAGTATGGTTTTTGGAGGGAAGTTCTTTACCTATAAAGATCAGAATTGTGCAGGCAGTGGTTTTCTCTGTGCCACTGTTTGGAAGTGAAATCTGAACTTTTATAGAAAGACTTATCTGGAAAAGGCTCTAATGATGGGAAAGATGGGGGGGGAGAGAGAAGGCAACCAACAAGATGTGAGGAAGTTCTCTTCTCATTGCTCTTACCTTAAATCGCTTATCCCCTATATGAGGGAGGCAGAAGTGGTGATAATGTTGCAGCCACCATCAAATACGAGCAAATATCTAATTATTTCTCTCTCTCCTTCCTCTCTTCTCCCCTCCTGACCTGTCCCCAACCACATACACAAACAAATATATATATGCAATCTAGTAGTTACAAAAGAATAGATGACAGAGTTGTAAAAGGGATGGACTTTTAAAAAGTTAAAAGGCTGTTGTGGGTATCATGAACAATATGATTTCTGGAAAGTTAGATAGAGAGTAATATATATAATTGCTCTAGAGCAAGGTGGAGTTGGGGGAAAAATTTGTAATATTGTGGGAATATTATGTGTGTGAAAAAGGCTGTGTGGGAGAGAAAAGAGAAATTCAGCCCAGCAAAAATGTGCTAGAGCATAGATAACCCTCATAGACAAAGAATGAGTGGAATGATAAAGAGGGTAAACAGAGTGTCTATAGAGATTTTCAGTCATCCAGGTCATGGCTGTCTCAAAGATGCTTTTTTTCTCTCTCTAAGAGGCAACAGGACTTTCTGGTTTTTCTTTGAAGACATTTCTCTTCTCATCCAAGAAGCTTCTTCAGTTCTGACTGGATGGTCCTTCCATTCCCCACCATCCACTCAGAGCTGAAGAAGCTTCTTGGATGAGAAGCGAAACATTTTTAAAGAAAAACCAGAAAGTCCAGTTGCCTCTTAGAGAGAGAGAAAAAAAAAAAAAAGTAGGGTAAACAGAGGTAATCCTCCTCTTTGTATCTATACCTTATTGCTTCATAGGTTACTAGTGCAGCTGAAGAATCAGTGACCCCGGACCTGGAACTCCAACAAAAACAAAATATAGAAGATCCTAACCAACCCATTCACTTTTCCAGACAACCATGAACTTCTTATAGAGCAGCTCAGACAATATACACGAACAGGGAAAAGAGTAAACAATAGCAAGATTCTTAGAAAGCTTCAGTTTAATCTAGCAAATTAGAGCATAAAGTACTATTTCACGCAGCACATTAGCTATAAAACCTTAATATGCTACAAAGGGATTGATAAATCAGAGCAAGCCTGCGCTACCTTTTGCAGTGGTCTTTAGGGCCACTTTGGGATGGAGAACAAAGCGTCTATTGACACATTCAACAAGTACAGCTCCAAAACACTTGATAATAATACTCCTGATGAAATTATATCTAATGCATCTGTACAAAACGTTGGCATCCAGAAAAAAATTCACCTGAGAAAGAAACTGGGCAAGGAGAAATTCAGCAGTATTTGAATTTAATTCCATAGTCCATCCACAATATCACAAATGTCCATAAATATGATGCTCTGAAGATAATTCTGAATTACCCGGAGCCACATTAAAATGTTTTTCTCAGAGCAACAAGACTTCCATGAAACTGAAAAGCAAATTTAGTTAGAAAAGCTGAATTAATATGAATCTTTAATGACTCATGAGACTATGTGCAATAAATGAAATCATATCGTATATGTGTTACATATTTGTACTTGACCCCTGAAAAGTGCTTCAGTAGTGCTAATAATTGTGTAAATAAAACAAATCATTTTATTATAAATAACTGAAACAACTTCTAATTTGCTCAGTCGAATTCCAAAGAGGTAGTTTTAATTATCACTAGCTTTTCTTGGGAGAATAGTTTAAAAACCTACAAAGTTGGGTTTTGTTTTTGTTTTGTTTTTTGTTTGGGATGTAAATAGTAGACTATATTAAAATGCAAGGTACATGGGAATAAACACAACATTTGCATTTATTGCACTGGAAATCCTATATAGCCATATTACAAATAGACAATCTTCTTATGATAGTTAATTGATGGTGTGTTAATAAATGATTATTAGTGAGAGCCAGCATGGTGTAATGGCTCAAGATGAATTAGCAACAGGAAGATCCTGCTTTGTGTGACTTTGGACCAGTGACTTTGGACCACTCTCTATCTTTACAGGCTTGTTATTATAAAGGGAGAAACAGATCTTGATATGTTGATATCAAGATATAAGCACATATTTAATATTAAATTATTCTATTTTAGAGGTGAAATTCTTTTTTTTTTGAAGTGTCAGTACTGTGTTCTTTTTTCATATTTGCTTTGCATATTTGAAAAATACTTGCTATATATTCTTCAGAACCAGTCAGCGTTTTATATCCCAGATTTATAAGATCTGAAATCCAAGAGCGTTCAGTATTTGATCATTTGGATTGCTGACGTGCTGAAATCATTACTAGTTGATATGGGTAGGAACTTGGAAGAAAAGAAAAATGAATATCCAAATAACTTTATCTACTCATCCAGCCAATTGAAATAGCTAAATTCAAATTACAATCCCAAAATAAGGTTGCCAAATCCAAATGCTGGATTTGGTAGTAGGCTAAGACCTTAACGATGTTTTACTTCCCAAATGAAATGTCAAAATTTTGTGCAGCCTTCAAAGCTTTGAGTGTCAACTCGCAACATGAAAAATCTTGTTTATTATCATGCAAGAATTAATTAATTAATTAATTAATTAATTAATTAATTAATTGCTTGGGCAGGGAGCCTTCTCAATCGTTGCACTTGCCTCTGGAAGATTATCACTCAGGAAGTATAACCCTTAATCCTGCCATCTTTCACAAGATCTTTGAATACTTTCTAATATCTATTGTTTTGTCTGATTCCTCAAAGGACTAACATAACCTGGTCTCAATGACTGAAAGAAAGCCAGTTTTCAAGACTTTTTAGAAGGCTAACCCGGCTAGGACTGTCTGGGTCTCAAGGGGAATGCTATCTCACAAGGATTATATGACCTTAACATGTAACTAAATAGCTAACATATAATTAAATATCTATAAGCACCCAGGGCCATGCATGTAAGAAGTGTGGTCTAGAAATTTGATAAAGATTATGCATAAATAAATAAGTAAATAATTTTACTTCAAAATAAAATCAAAACTGGAGCTGGGGTTAGAAACAGGATTACATTCACTTCCCCTTATGTTTATATAATATATGTTCTGGCGAATTCCTTTGGATTTTTTTTTTTAATTTTTTTGCTATCTATAATTGGTCAGATGCTCTTTGGATTCCACCTATGGAAAATCCTGTGTTAAAGTTTAGTTTTTCAGACGTTCCTAGGAAATGGATTTAATAAAATGTTATGAATCTTATTTATTCCTCATATTATCCCTTATTGTCAGTGAACAGCAGAAGAAACAAATTTTCTTACAAAAGAAATGGTGTACCTAATTTTTATTCCATCTACAATTTATATATTGTTCTACAACATCTTAGTCTTTATTATTGATTCTCATTTCTCCTATAGACCATTGCTCATTTGTAAGTATCATTATCTGATACTTACAGAATAATTTATAAAGCCTTGAAGAGCATTTACTTTCTGCAGAGAGGCTAATAACATCATTAAGATGGTAGAACGTCTCAGAATGTAATAAATGCAAGTTCACAATGCAAGCCTTAATGCCTATTAGAATGAAAGCCAAACAGATTTCTATAACAATTTGATTTTTCCCCAAGTATAAAGCACAACCAAAGCTTAATTAGCATTCCCAATTGCAGCTATGGTAAATCAATTAGATAATTAAGCACAGAGCTATCTCAAATATCATCCACTTCTATATTAATACTAAAAATCCTTTTGTTGATGGTAGAAGGCAGAAATAAATGGTTAACCAACTAATATATAACAAAAGAAAGGAAAAGAACAATGCAAAAATAAATGAACAATAATTAAGTATCCTCAGGTAGTAGCGTTATCATTTATGGATTTCTCTAGAATGCAGTTGTCTTTGCCCAATTATAAAGTTCTGCTTCCTGTAAATAAATATAACTGTAAATATTTTTTTAATCTTTACTTCGGACATTAGCGTATTTATTTTAATATGTTTGAGCAACACCAACACCAATCATATCTTCAGCAATTCCAGCTTCCCTACATTTATATTCAATTTATTTATTTATTTATTTTATTTTATTTCGAATTTATATACCGCCCTTCTCCCTGGGGACTCAGGGTGGTGTACAGCCAAATAAAAACATACAATACAAACATTAAAAACAATTAAAAGAAATATCTCTGTTTGGCCCCGAATTTAAAAAGACAAACCAATTAAAATTATTTAAAAGGATTTGTTAAGCCAGCCTGGCTTGCTGGAAGAAGAAAATTTTAAGGGCACGGCAGAAGGCACGGAGGTCTTGGATTCTCCTTATCTCCGGGGGCAACTGATTCCAGAGGGTAGGAGCCCCCACAGAGAAGGCCCTTCCCCTGGGGGTTGCCACCCTACATTATTTGGCTGATGGCACCCCAAGAAGACCCTCTCTGTGGGAGCGCACGGGTCGATGGGAGGTCGTCGGTGGCAGAAGGCGGTCTCGAAGGTAGCTAGGTCCTATGCCATGGAGCGCTTTAAAGGTGGTGACCAATGCCTTGAAGCGCACCCGGAAGACCCAATGAAAAATGGGAACCGTTCTTTGTTTTGTATGGCTGATGTCACTGAGAACGGGTAGATTCGCTGTTTTAAATTCTTTCAATAGTTCATTTGGTAGAAAGACCGAAAGATACAGGGAGGTATAATGTATGAACTAAATTTCCTTTCCTTACCTTTTAACTTCCACCTGCCTGATTGCTTTTACTTACTAATGCTTACTTTTTCTCTGCACTTGATGAAACATTGCAAACTATGAAAAGTAATAGAACTATGGCATCCAGGAGCCAGATATTACCCAAAATATACAGAAAAAGTAGGTTTCTGACAGACTTCATGATAAGGTCTCCATTATTTTGATACCATGACATTATCCATTTTTCCCCCCCATCTGAACAGTTTTGTTTTACAGTCAGCTGTTTGGTTTATTTTTTGCTTTTGAATTAATACAGGTCTGTGGAACTTGTGACTACAGTAGGACATTTTCCCATTTGCAGAAATTCTGGCCTCTGGCTTTCTGGCTACCAGGCTACAGCACACTGAGTGATAGAATAAACTGTTTGGATGGGATTCTCTGTGTATTGGGAATTCATAGAGCCTCATAGTTCACCAAGTAGCTCAGATAGATGAAGTGACATAAAAGATGCTAGAGCACCACTGGACAAAGACAAAGTGAGTAGCCAATCATAAGAGCCTATAATAGGCTCTAACTTCTAGCGATAAGATAAACAAAACATAATTACTTATCTGCCCTTACTGCATCTGCAGATAACTAACTGGTGGCCCTGTTTGGAAGAACCAGCCTCTGGATTAGAAGGAACCAGGATAACCCTTGCAGAGTTGCTGTGAGGAATATTCTCTATATCTGCCACATAAAAATGCCAGACTCCACTTCGATGTGGACTCTGGCTGGGCAAATGACTTAGAGGTGATGGAGGTAGCTCAGTGGCTAAGACACTGAGCTTGTCGATCAGAAAGGTCAGCAGTTCGGCAGTTCGAATCCCTAGTACAGGTCTCCTGCGTGAGCAGGGGGTTGGACTAGATGACCTCCAAGGTCCCTTCCAACTCTGTTACTGTTACAAATGGCAGATGCATCTGAATCTTGTTATCTGGGAGAAATTCAAGCCAGTTACTCTTGAGGAAATGGACAGAGTACTTGGAGCTATGAGTTCCGCCATCTGTGTTCTGGATCCATGTCTCTCTTGGCTGCTTAAGATCTCCTGGGAGATGATCTCTGAATAGCTCACAAATGTTCTTCAGTTAATTAATTAATGTCTGTCATAAAATATTGTGCTCAACATATTAACATTGTAGGTGCATTCTCAGCAAGTTCAGAATAGAGAAGAATGGTGACTTCTCTTAGTAATGATGGAGTCTGCCTGTTGATGCAACGTGGGTTGTATTCATTCATTCATTCATTCATTCATTCATTCATTCATAATTCATGCATACAAGTTGTGAATGTGCCAACACTGGAAGTTTATAAGAAGAGATTGGACAACTATTTGTCTGACATGATATAGTTTCCTGCATGAGCAAGGGGTTGGACTAGAAGACCTCCAAGGTCTCTTCCAATTCTTCTGTTCTGTTCTGTTCTGTTCTGTTCTGTTCTGTTCTGTTCTGTTCTGTTCTGTTCTGTTCTGTTCCATTTATTTCCATTCCATTCTATTCAGTACATACATACACATACATACAATATTTTCTATTCTATTCTATTCTATTCTATTCTATTCTATTCTATTCTATTCTATTCTATTCTATTCTATTCTATTCTATTCTATTCTATTC
>WNWU01000005.1:7084420-7150369 GCA_012654045.1 Ptyas mucosa
TCTATTCTATTCTATTCTATTCTATTCTATTCTATTCTATTCTATTCCATACAGTACATACATACACATAATACTTTATACAGTACATACGTACACATATACTCATACAGTTATAAAGTCCATCTCTCCACACTCCTATACTCATTTTTAGGATCTTATATTTCTCCCTATTAAACTTCAACATTGTTTCAGGTTGATAAAGTCCTTACAGGACAGTTTGCTATCCTCCCTCCACATTTTTGTTTTATCTGGACATTTGATAATGTCATATTTTAACTTCTTGTTTAGGTTTTTTATTAATATGTTGAATAGAGCCTATGCTATTCTTTTTTTTTTATAAACAAGTTTTATTAGAATTTTTCTTTCATCATACATATTTTATGAACAAGGTGTTGACCAGGTCACATCTTATATATATTAATCTTTATAATCTATTCCAATCTTCCCATTTTTCCATATTCATCTCTTTTATATAGTTCTTTATCACAAATTAATCTTTTTTCACCATATCTTGTAATTTCAGCTTCTGCCATATTAATCTTTTTGTTTCCCTAAGTCCATTTTACATGTCTCCAATTTCAGCCATAATATTCTTTTTCCATACTTCTTTATCTTATCTTAATTTCTTCTTGATACGTAATACATAAACAGTATCACTATCCGCCCTTAATTCCTAATCTCTTACAATAACATCAATTAATTATCTGATTTCTCCATTACAGAATATATTTCTCAAAATCCCCATCCCACTTTTTAACATTTCAATTTTGTGTCTTAATTTAAATTGTCTTCAAAATTGAACCAAATTACCGTTTCACATTTCATCTGCTATTCTGTTTTATTATAAGCAATATACATCATCATATTCAAATCTTACGTTAAAACCCTTTAACTTAGTTGACCATCCACAATTAATAATATTAATACAGTTCCCTTAAATCTACTAGTATGTACCTTATTTCCCTTCCTCCTTTCCACTAATCTTCCCTTCTTTAACCATTTTCTCTTGGTCTCCCCAAAATTCCACTTCTTGATAGTTTTCTCCTTTTACCCCATTCTCTTAACTTCTTCTTTTTCTTCCTTTTTTAATATATTTATTATATCTTTTCTTCTGAATCCTTTTTCTCACTTTTAGATATATTATTCGAGTAGTTCTCCCCAAGCTTTCTCCTAATCTCTTTCCACTATTTCCCTCTTTACCCTTTGATTGATTCTTTTTTGGGAGATGTTCCCACCTATCCACTCTTCTTTTGCCACTGTAAATCCTAATGAAATCATCTAACTGCTTTTTACATTCAATTCCTTTTCCTTCAATATTATTTTCTTGCTCCTCATTTATGCTCTCTTTTACTACCTTCTCCCCTTTTTCCTGTTCTGTGTGTTCCAGCAAAATTTCTGACTTTTTATTATCCTTTAATGATTCACGCATATTTTAAAACATCTCAATTAATTCCGCACACATACAAGATTCCATATTGCCAGTTTAAGAAATTGTTAACACTTGAATTATGTCACATTTAATTAAAATTTAAAATCCATATAGTATCTTTTTGTTTTCAAATAATGTCCAATTCAAGTATTTATCCAGTCGACTCCAAGTTAAAGATTTGTTATCTTCCACAGCCATTGAGAATCAAAACCAAACAATATAGAAATAGAAATACTCTTTAAAAGTTTCCACAGTTTCCAAATTATCTTTTAGTAGTCAAGATCACAGCTGTACTTTCTCTTCTATCTTCCAACAAATATTGTAGTACTCTCTTTCTGCCAGCAGATGCCTCTCTCAAATCCACAATATTCTCAAACCAATGTCAAAACTGTCAAAAATATTTTAAATCCACATAAAAAATACTTTTCCTCAGATTCTTTTCTTTAATTATTTTTATTTTGTCCAAATCCAATTATAAATATGAAAACTTTGTTGGGCTTTAGTATTCTAGCCTCCTTTTTGTTCTTCTCCTTCCATAGAATATCCCAAGTGCCAATTAGCTGCTCATTTCAGCTCCGGGACACCTTTTAATGTTCCAATTTGAAATTTTCTTTTACCTGTGAGTTGGCCAACCATTCACCAGCACTCTGTTCAAACACCCCTCCTACACAAAAATTTAGTCTGGTTGCCCCAACTTCAGAGCAGTCATTTTACAATGGCCGCCACCCCTGCTGCCGGTCCGAAGAGCTGCCTCCAACCTTTCAAGGAACTTGTCTGTTCCTCTTGGTTGTCCGAGATGCCTCTCCTTCTTTATCATCCCTACAGGATGGTTCCAGTCTGAAGACCCCCCGACAATGGTTTGTCTGGCTGGATTTTCACAGAGCTTGTCGGAGCCCACTATTTTTCCAGCCGGTCTCGCCGCTATGCTTCCAGTTTTCCACCCTGGTTATGCTATTGAATGAATTCTTCCAGTATGATATCAAGTCACCAATGTAGACATATTAGAAGTGATTTTTCAAACAGCTCTGTATTCATCTGATGGTATTCATCTCTACTAAAAACTCATTGTCAAATATTTTGTTAAATAGAAAAGTTAAATAAGACTTTAAAATCTGTACAATTAGGAAGATAAATAATTGGAAAATCAAAAGGCTGTAAAATATTAAAGAACTTTAAAGATTATAAATTTAGGGGATTTGGAGATATAACTATGGGATTGACTAAATCTTATTAATAATTGGCTCTGTTGGAATTTTTAAACACTAAGACGTTGGAACCATAAAGGGATATTGAGTAATTTTTATCAAATTGTTATAAAATGGACCATCAGGAGATAATAGAGGCATATGAAGAAGTATTTTTGATGCTCAAAAGCATGTATGAAACTATAAAGAACAATCACAAGAGAAGGGGATTGTCTAAAGATAAAGAAATGAGTATAGAAGCTTCTCAACAACGGGGAAAAAGATGAATATGATATTCAGAAACAAGATGAGAAATTAGAAGAGGCAGTGGAAGAGAAAAATCAAAATGAGAAGCAGAAAGACAAATATAATGAAGAGAAAGGATGGATAAGTAGGAATTGAATAGATATTTCCTTAAAAGTTTATAATAGAACAGAGGGGAAAAGGGGAAATCTCTTCAAAAAAAGAAGGATTTATGGATGGGTGCTCAAATGATACAGCAGAAAGAGATAAAGGGCAATCTGAAGGGAATATTCAGTGGGTATAAAAATATCAAAAAAAGTTATCAGATTCCAAGAGAGAGGAATAAAAGGGTGATTAAAAAATCAATAAATGACAGAACTCCCAAAAGGTTAAGAGATGAGGGATAGTAATATATTAATAAAATGAAGAAAATACAAATAGGGGAAAAAGTAGTATATATACTAGTAGATAATATAATTTATTATAATTAAAAATAAACTAAGGTTAAAAGATGGCAGTTTATAAGATTAACAGTGTATTAAAATATATTGTGAATTCAAACTTTTCAGGATTAGAAATTGTGGGGATTTTAAGATATAATCCCAGGATTGATTAAATTTTGATAATATTTGGCCTTATTAGTAGTCCTAGACATTTCAGACATCGAAATTATGGTGGAATAATGAGTAAATATTAGTGACTTAGTAGGGGATAACAAATAAATGGTGCAAAGAAATGTTATTTAGGTTTAAATATATTAATGGGAAAAACGATAAAGAATTATAAAGAGAGAATGGTATTGGTGAAGTTGGAAGATTAGGATTATGTATACTTATTTGTATTGTTATTGTTAACATTGTTTAAAAAGGACATTGACCCAGTCAATACACTGTCCACAAACATGTATGGTGTGAAAGGAAAACTGTAAATAAAACATGAATTAGATAGATAGATAGATAGATAGATAGATAGATAGATAGATAGATAGATAGATGGATGGATGGATGGATGGATGGATGGATGGATGGATGGATCGATCGATGGATGGATCGATGGATCGATGGATCGATGGATGCATAGAGATAGAGATAGAGATAGAGATAGAGATAGAGATAGAGATAGAGATAGAGATAGAGATAGAGATAGAGATAGAGATAGAGATAGAGATAGAGGCAGAGGCAGAGGCAGAGGCAGAGGCAGAGGCAGAGGCAGAAGCAGAGGCATATTGATATGACTTTACTTAAAAAAGTAGGCTGGCCAAGCAATGCCTTCTTTTCTAAAAGTTCACAAAGAGTTCAATAATTTGTTCCATAGTATTGCCCGATATTGCTGATTGATCTGAGGCCTTTTTCCCCATTTTTTAAAAGTAGGGAAAACAGTGATAGATCTTACAGGGAAGAAAATACCTTGATGAGTTTTCATCAAGTCCCTCTCTGTAATTGTTGAGATTTTTAAAGCAGACATCCAGATAAATAAACACAAAGTGGACACAGGTAATTTATTTACTTCCCTTTTATGCACTTCAGGCCCTATAGCAGCTTGAGGCAGCGCAGCAATTTTTGTTCCTTGTTTTCGTTGCTTTAAAGTCAGCAGAAATAAAGACAACTTCGAGAATCTCCCAATTTACTTTTGAGGGTTCAGAAAGTGAAAATGGTGATGATGTGAATCCCACAGCACAGTTGCATTGCTCAAAATTGGCAGCTTAAGTTAGCAAATTAAGCTCTGATAAAATGAAACAGAGCAATTGGCTCCTGGTACAGCAAGAGAATTATTGGTATCATCCTCCCTGATTCAATTTGCAACACTATTTTTCCATAAATATATTTGCCCTTAGGAGCTGTCCTTTTTAAGGCTGTTAAGAGCAAGGACAGTTTACACTTTCTCTTCCCCCACCCACTCTCTCTTAATTCTTTCTGCTCTTTCAAAGGTTGAGTGAACAGAGCTGAGGCAAGCTCTGTGTTTGTCATTTGTCTATCTGAATTACTCAACCATAGTACTAGCCATAGGAACCTGCCTGCTGGGGATAATCAGGACGATTATGCAAATTTATCTGGCTGATTTCCTCCTCTGTATTACAGTGTACCTTTCTATCGAAGGTTTCCTCCTCGTCAGATATTTCTGCATGGAGCATTAAGAATATTTAGGAAAAATGAACTGCTTAAGCCCAGCTGTTGTTTGATCTCTTGGAACGACTTGCTTCCAGGACTTTGAGTCCTCCATCACTAGACGTTTTTGAAAAGAAATTGGATGGTCATTTGCTTGGAATGGTACAAGGCCATGATGGCGAACCTATGGCATGTGTGCCAGAGGCGGCAAGCAGCGCCCTCTCTGATGGCATGCGAGCCATCGTGCTAGTTCAGCTCTGCTGCACATGCATGCATGCCTCCTGCCAGCCAGCTGGTCTTTGAGTCTCTGACACGCATGCGTTGGGTGCTGGGCACGTGTGGGGTGTGTGCTTGTACATGCACGAGGGACAGGGCGCATGCAGGGGGCCACACGCATATGCGCAGGGGGCATGGCATGGGCAGGGGGCACGTGCACATGCATGGGGGGTGGGGCACATGCACGGGGCCGCATACCAGGGGTGAAATGCTCCCTGTTCAGACCGGATCGCCTGATCCGATAGTGATGGCGGCAGGTGGTTCGGAGAACCGGTAGCAAAAATCCCTTCCCCCCATGCCCAGTTGAGCTGCTCAATCATCAGAGGCTTATTTTTTTTACTTTTAAAAGCATTTTTTCTACAACCTCTTCTGATGAAAAAATGCTTTTAAAAGTTAAAAAAAAAGTCTCTGATGATCATGCGGCTCAGCTGGGATCATCAGAGACTTTCCAAAGCATTTTTTCTGCAACCTCTTGGCCGAAAAGGCGGTAAAAAAACTGCTTTGAAAAGTCTCTGACGATCCCAGCTGAGTTGCCTGATCGTCAGAGTTGCCAATCAGGCAACTCAGCTAGGATCGTCAGAGATATTTTTTAAAAAGCCTCTCTAACGATCCCAGCTGAGTTGCCTGATCGGCAGAGGCTTTTCAAAGCATTAGAAAAAATGCTTTGAAAAGTTTTTTTTTTTTAAGTTGGCCACCACCACCCAGTCACATTACCCCCCCCCCACCAAGCTACACCCACAGAACCGGTAGTAACAAATTTTACATTTCACTCCTGCCACACACACATTGCATTTGGGGGGTTTGGGCATGTGCGCATTTGCACACGCATATACGCGCTTTGGGCACTCGATCCAGAAAAGGTTATCCATAAGGTCTCCTGACTGAGCAGAGAATTGGACTAGAAGACATCCAAGGTCCCTTCCAACTCTGCTGCTTGGTATTCACTTCATCCGAACCAGGTAGAACTAGCTATAATTATGGAAAAATGGCACTGTAGCCAATAGCCATTTGAGAGTCCTTTTCTTCCATTGATCATCACAATCATCCTTTTTGTGTTATTCTCCCCGAAATGATGGCAAGGAGATCTCTATATCACCCACACTAAGCAGAAGACCGAGTGAGCCTAGCAGGGTAAGTGAGTTTTGGCTTCCTGATGTGAATGGAGATGTGTGCACTTTGTTGCTTCCATGGGTAGCCAAGACTGAGAGATAGAGCAGGCAGCAACATAGTGGCCTTTAGAAAGGAATGGGTTGCTTTGTAAAAAAAACTCCTATTGGTCCACCATCCATATAAAGTTGCAGGGCTTAAACCCAGTGGTGGGATTCAGCCAGTTCGCACCACTTCGGGAGAACCGGTTGTTAGCTTTCTGAGCAGTTTGGTGAACTGGTTGTTGGAAGAAATCATTAGGGCAGAGAACCAGTTGTTAAATTATTTGAATCCCACCACTGCTTAAACCTAAAAGCTGGAACAGACTTCTTCAGCACTGCACATGAGGAAATGTATGCGTCTGTCATTGGGGGGATAGTTGCATAGGTGTTCCTTTTATACATCAGGAAATTTAAGTGCTTGAATGTGCCTTGCCTTCCCCCTTCTTCCAGCAGGAAGTTGGAACCAATCAGCATGCAAGGAATGCACCTTCGCAGAGGTGGGATTTGGGACATATTTGCATTGTCTGGTCTGCAGCATCTGCGACCTTCACTTTACCCATCAACCCCTTCACAGCATAGGTCTCCGACGACAGCTAGAGGTAGTTGCAGTCAACTCTAAATCAGCCTTAAGATGGAGGCTTCTCTAATACTTCATTTTCTTGCCGTTGACAAGACCCATCTTTTCCTCAGCAAACAGCTCAATTGTGCTCTGGTGGAAAGCCATAGACTTTCAAAACATTTCTTCCTACCTGGAAGGAAGTTCTGCTGTGAAGTGAGCTCAATAGACTTGTCTCCGCAGGCTCTCAGAGCAGTACATTTCTCATTCTTCCAACTTCCTCTATGGATTTAGTAGTCCCACCAATTCTAGTTTCTACCATCCTCAGAATTCATTCGTTAGACAGGCATTTTGGTGGTGCAATAAATCTTTCTTCTGGGAGAACTCTAAATCAATCTTTATTTCCCTTTCCCAGTTAACTCCATTTGAAAGATCAGATGTAAAAGTTGAAGTCACCTTGGAGACCTCTGCTCCCTGTCCCCACTAGTTTGCTCTGATTTCAAAGGCATATGTTGGACATATGGACAGATTGACTGTAGAGTCAAGTTGCAGGGAGACACTAAGAGTTTTTAATTTCATTTTGGTAAAGGAGGATGGCTGTGTCTTGCTAACTGCAAAGAAGAGCTAACCATCCCCTGAACATTCACACTGGCAACAGAGACTTTAAGACCAGACTGGCAGACCTTAGCTAGAAAATTTCACTAGCCAAGAATATCTCTTTGCTGACCACTGGTGACTGTCCAAATTTTTTCAACCCAAAACAGAGATGTCTACTTTTAAAGTCCAGACTTCTTTGGAGAGAATGGGGGGCCATGAATAATATTCCCTGCCCTATACATTTTTCTTTTCAGATGGTAGAAAGGCTAATGCAAATGGAGGGGAAGAAAATTTTGGGTTGGCCCATCTGGATCAGAAGATGAATTTATAGAAACATGATAAAATATAGGTCTGATGCAGTGGTGAAATGCAGCTGGTTCTATCTGGATTGGGAGAACCGGTAGCGCCGGCGGCGGGAGGCTCCACCCACCCGGACGTCATCACGTCCCATTTTTTACCATCTGCACAGGCGCAGAAGGCTCTGCGCATGTGGGGAGGAGGCACGTACGAGTATAGCGAGTGCACGCGAATGCTCACATTTGCGAACCGGTAGCGAAGGTAAGTGGATTTCACCCCTGCTCTGTGTTGTGTCTTCGGCTCCCGAGCCCGGACCTCCGGAGGAAGAATCCTCCGAAAGTGAAGAGGAGGAGGAGTCAAGGGCCTCCTCCCCTGGCCCGTCTGGTTTGGCACCACCCCAGGCCCCAGCTGAAAGCCCTGTGGAAGAAAGCTCCTCTGAGTCAGACGTTAATGAGGAGAGGGAGTGGATTAATCCCAGGTGGCGACGATCAGAGAGACGGGCTCAGCAAAGGAGTGGGTGGGGCCGAGCACGAGGTGATGAGTCACAAAGCCAACGCCCCACAAGGTATAAAAGGAGCTGACTTTACCTTGTTGGCTTTTGTGACGAACAAAGTTTTACCCTGACTGCTTGTGTCCTGAAATACTGCAGCAGCTAAGTGTTTTCTTTTAAACGTGTATTGGATATAAATACTTGGAGCCTTATCAGGGACTGGCCGTGGCAACTCAAAACAACAGCTGTCGTTATCTCTCCCGGGCTCGCTGCCAGCTTGTTGTTTATGGATGGTAAATAAACAACTTCTGAATACTCCTGTTTGAGTGTGTGTGCTTGTCTGGGCTTCTGAAGCAGGGAGGGGACAGAACACTCTGATGATCATGATGAACAGATTCAGAGTGCTTGCTTTTTATGTCATTACAACCATGGCTTAGTAGCATTTAGAGATATTTATGCAAAAAAGGTCTAAAATCTAGAGAGATTAAGCAATATATCTTTTTCCTTTGTAAATGTTAAGGTTTGGTATCTACTGTATGTACGAGTGACTTCTTACAAGAATTGGGGCAACCATGAGAATGCTGAAAGTATCTTGGTAAAGCTATCCTATTTAAAAGCACAGTGATCTTATTTAAATTGTTAATATTAATGTGTTCCAACCAGTGGTGGATTTCAAAAAGTTTTACTACTGGTTTTGTGGGCGTGGCTTGGTGGGCATGGCATTGCTTGGTGGGTGGGGCTTGGTGGCCATGGCAGGGGAAGGATACTATAAAATCTCCATTCCCATCCCCTCCAGGGGAAGGTTACTGCAAAATCCCCATTTCCTCCCAATCAGTTGGGACTTGGGTGGCAGAGAATAGATAGGTCAGCATTTTTACTACTGGTTCTCTGAACTACTCAAAATTTCTGCTACCAGTTCTCCAGAACTGGTCAGAACCTGCTGAAACCCACCTCTGGTTCCAACCCTTTGTCCATGATTTCTGTTTGTTTCTTCATTTTCATTATGTCTCTCCACTGGGAATCTAGAGGAAGGGTCTTTGTTCTGGTCTCCCCAGACACACACACACATACACACATGTACACACCAGTAGTGGGTTTCAATTTCATTTGCTACCAGTTTGTTTGTGGGCGCGTGCATGCGTGACGCTTTGACGCATGGACAGAAATGTCCGGGCAGGTGGGTGGAGCCTCCTGCCGCCACCGCTACCGGTTCGCCTGATCTGGGCCGAACCAGTAGTAACCCACCACTGGTACACACACATGCACACTACCTATCCACAGAGGTAACTTTACACATTGCTGTAAAACAGGAAAGATGGGAATCAGGATGTCACCTCTTTTTTTTTTTTTTTTTTACAATTAAAGGAGTTGGAATGACATTTACACATTTTGTTAGATTTGTTCTAAAAAACCCTGCTGGCATGCAAAATCCATGGCACTTGACACAGACCTTCACTGCCTCCCATGCTGTCCAGTGGTGGGTTTCTCCCGGTTCCTCCTGGTTCCGCCCGGTTCCGCTGAGCCGGTAGCAGTGACGATATGACACACAGATAACTGATTCAGCTGGATTCATTAACCTCTTTATAAACAAGAATATATATACAATACCAATATAGATTCTTCTTACAAGCAAAACACAAGGCAAGAGAGAACAGTTAGTTTCATTTCAGCAGAGCAGACAGCATGCACAGACTGCTTAGTTTTAATTTCAATTCTCTGCACAGACTCAGAAGCTGCAGACTAAGACACTCCCTGGCTCCAGTCTGTCTCAGCTCCCAGTTGGCTGACTTAGTTGCTATGCCTATTCATTGGCTGATCTATTCCAGTTCATGAATATTCATACTCGGAAACCCCACCTCACCCTTAATGACACTGGAAGATACATTTGATTTACCAAAGTTATTCTCCTGTGTAAAAAGGGAGTTTTATTTTCCTGTGTAGTCTGAAGTAGGGACTCTTTGAATGTCTTTTTTTTTTTTTTTTTGGCTATAGAGACACCCTCCAGAAGTGGAAAAATTTCGTGCCATTATACTCAAGTGACAAGTGAGCTCCCATTACTTGTCCCACCTTCTGCCAACCTAGCAGTTCGAAAGCACGTAAAAATGCAAGTAGAAAAATAGGAACCATCTTTGGTGGGAAGGTAACAGTATTCTGTGCACCTTTAGTGTTTAGTCATGCCGGCCAAATGACCACAGAGACGTCTTCGGACAGCACTGGCTCTTCGGCTTTGAAACGGAGATGACCACCGCCCCCTAGAGTCAGGAACGACTAGCACATATGTGTGAGGGGAACCTTTACCTTTACCTTATAATCACTGAAAAGATCTTGATTTTTGAAAGAAGGAATTAAAAGATTATTAATCTAGGGCTACCAAATCCATGTGGAAAAAATTGGATGAATGCTGGATGACAGCACAGAGGGTTGTTTTTTTTTAAATCTCTGTTGCTATTTTTTTTATTATTATTATTATTATATTATATTTATATACCGCTCTACTCCCGGGGGACTCAGGGCGGTGTACAGACAAATGATAAAATACATATAATACAAATATTTTAAAGAATTGATTAAAATACAATTAAATAATTTGGTCTTAAACCTAAAATTAAAACTCTAAATTTATGAGATTAAGATTTAAAAATATAAGAGCAATTTTAGAAGAGGTTAGTCCAGGCCAGCCTGCTGGAATAGAAACGTCTTGAGGGCACGGCGGAAAGCGCGGAGATCTGGGATTGTCCGTATCTCCGGGGGGAGCTTGTTCCACATGGTGGGTGCCCCCACAGAGAAGGCTCCCCCCCTGGGGGCCGTCAGTCAACACTGTTTGACCGACGGCACCCTGAGAAGCCCCTCTCTATGGGAGCGTACTGGTCGGTGAGAGGGTACTGGTGGCAGAAGGCGGTCTCGAAGATAGCCCGGTCCTAAGCCATGGAGCGTTCTAAAGGTGGTAACCAAAACCTTGAAGTGCACCCGGAAGAACACAGGAAGCCAGTGCAGCTCGCGCAGGAGGGGTGTCACATGGGAGCGCCACATCACTCCCATAACTACCCGCGCGGCTGCATTCTGGACCAACTGGAGCCTCCGGGTGCTCTTCAAGGGGAGCCCCATGTAGAGAGCATTGCAGTAGTCCAGGCGGGAAGTGACGAGGGCATGAGTGACCGTGTTTAATGAGTCCCAATTTAGAAAGGGGCGCAACTGGCGTATCAGGCGAACCTGATAAAAAGCCCTTCTGGCCACAGCCGTCAGGTGTTCTTCTAAAGATAGCTGTGAGTCCAGAAGGACGCCTAAGTTTCGAGCCCTCTCCGTGGGGGCTAATGACTCGCCCCCAATAGTCAGCGTTGGCACCAACTGACTATATCGGGATGTCGGAAACCACAGCCACTCGGTCTTGGATGGGTTGAGCCTGAGTCTGTTCCTCCCCATCCAGATCCGTACAGCCTCCAGGCACCGGGACATCACTTCAAGGGCATCATTGGGGTGGTCTGGGGTGGAGATGTACAGCTGGGTGTCATCAGCGTACTGGTGGTACTTCACCCCGAAACCACGGATGATCTCACCCAGTGGCTTCACATAAATGTTGAACAGAAGGGGCGAGAGAGCCGATCCCTGTGGTACCCCACATATAAGGGGCCTCGGGGTCGATCTCTGCCCCCCTGCCAACACAGACTGCCACCGGTCAGAGAGAAAGGAGGAGAACCATCGCAACACGGTGCCCCTCACTCCCAACTCTTCCAGCCAGTGCAGCATGATACCATGGTTGATGGTATCAAAAGCCGCTGAGAGATCTAATAGGACCAGGGCAGAGGAACAACCCTTGTCCCGAGCCCTCCAGAGATCATCAACCAATGCAACCAATGCCGTTTCCGTGCTGTGTCCAGGCCTGAAGCCCGACTGGAACGGATCCAGATAAGATGATTCATCCAGGTACTGAGGAAGCTGTTGTGCTACCACACTCTCAACAACCTTCGCAACGAAGCGAAGGTTGGAGACTGGACGGTAATTAGCCAATATTGCCGGGTCCAGGGAAGGCCTCTTGAGGAGAGGTCTCACCACTGCCTCTTTCAAGGCAGCAGGAAAGACACCCTCACTCAGAGAAGCATTTATAATCCCCTGGAGCCAGCCTCGTGTAACCTCCCGAGAGGCCAGCACCAACCAGGAGGGACACGGGTCCAATAAACATGTGGTAGCATTCAGCCTCCCCAGTATCCTGTCCACATATTCGGGAGTCACAGAATCAAACTCTTTCCAGGTGGTATTCTCAAGACCTGCCTCCATCCTTTCCTCTGAATCTACTATGTCAGAGTCCAGGTGTTCCCGAATCTGAGCGATTTTATCATACAGATATTGAACAAAATCCTCGGCTCTACCCTCCAAGGGGTCTTCCCGCGCTTCCTGAAGGAGCAGGGAGCGGGTCACCCTAAACAAGGCGGCCGGGCGGTTATCTGATGATGCAATAAGAGCGGAAAAATAGTTATGTTTTGCCGCTTTTATCGCCACTAGGTAAGTCTTAATATGAGATCTTACCAGTGTTCGGTCAGATTCAGATCGGCTGGCTCTCCAACTGCTCTCCAGGCGTCTTTTCCGACGCTTCATCTCCCTCAGCTCCTCAGTGTACCAAGGAGCCAGGCGAGATCGGCGTCGAGTCAGAGGCCGCAAAGGCACGACTCGATTCAAGGCCCCGGCAGCCTCCCTATCCCAGGTGGCCACCAGGTCTTCGATCGAGCCATGTGCCAGAGCCTCAGGAAATGGCCCAAGCTCCTTCTGGAACCTATCTGGGTCCATCAGGCGCTTGGGGTGGAACCACCTTATCGGTTCCGCCTCCCTGCGGCGGGGTGTGGTGGTTCGAAGGTCAAAGTGAAGGAGGGAGTGATCTGACCATGACAAGGGCTCAATCACTATATCCCCTATCTCAAGATCACTCAACCACTGACCAGAGACAAAAACCAGGTCCAGCGTGTTTCCCTCAGTGTGAGTAGGGCCATGAACTAACTGGGTCAGGTCCATGGCCGTCATGGAAGCCATGAACTCCTGAGCCACCTCAGACGCCTCACCGACGGATGGCAGGTTGAAATCTCCCATGACTATAAGTCTAGGGATATCAACCGCCACCGCGGCTATAACGTTGAGTAGCTCAGGCAGGGCTGCCGCCACGTAGCAGGGAGCCAGGTACGTAACTAGCAAGCCCATCTGTACCCCATGACCCCACTTCACAAGGAGGGACTCACATCCGACCGTCTGAGGAACAGTGGCCTCCTTCGGGCCAAGACCTTCTCTAATGATAACTGCCACCCCCCCACCCCTCCCCTGTGACCTTGGCTGATGAAATGCTCGGAAACCAGGTGGGCACATCTCTATGAGAGAAACCCCTCCCTCCTGGCCCAGCCAGGTCTCCGTAATACCTGCCAGGTCCGCTCCCCCCTCTTGAACAAGATCACAAATGAGGGGGGCTTTGTTTACCACAGACCTGGCGTTGCATAGCATCAGCTGAAGGTCCAGGGCCTGAGGGTCTGTGCAACCTGGGGAACGAGCAGAGCATTTAAGTGGTTATCTTGGGGTTTTTTTGTTTTTGTTTTTTCAACTCAGATTTATGGCCCTAATTAATACTATAACACAGATATAGAACCTTCAAAAGATAAAGCAATGCTTCCAACATGATGGGACACAGGAGATTAGACTGAAATTCTGGAAGATTTACTTAAAACTCCAGTTTTATGGGCAATGAAGTAATAAACATTTTAACAGAATATAATTCAGATTAAATGTCCAAACCCTAAACGCTGGCAAACTCCCCTTCAGTATAACTGATCTGCCAATATTAACTGGCTATTGAACACTGAAACTTGCTGACTGTTGCATTAATCAATTAAAGTGAGTAAAGGAAACCACTGACTCCAGTTTTGCATTGATTTAGTACTTTAGTTTAAAACCCAAATAGTACAGCAAGTAAGAGGAAACTAATATAATAATGAATTTTACTACAGGAGATCATCAAGAAATGCACTGTTCGTTTCACCATAGAAAACAATACATTAGAAAAAAAGGGGGGGTTAAGATATGACTTATAGCATAGCACTGCATCGTACATTTTGGAGGCTATTCCTAGGCATGGGTGATGAGAATTACAGTTGAACAGTTAATGCTAATGTGGTAGAATGACTGGATAGTCCTTCTGGCTCAGTATCATTTCATTTCCCTGAGGGAAAGGGGACTTTGTCTTGGAAAAGAACGACAGAGGCTGAAGCACCTTGGAAAACATGGAAAAAAGTCAATTGGATTTCTAATGCTCCGAAGTAAAAAATATTCTGGATGTCCTTTTTCACTGAAGATGACAGGATGCCTAAACCTTGGAGGTTTCTGATTTATTTCTGGTACAGATAAATAAGTCAATAAATCAAACGAGCTATCCTCACCCTCCAGCCAATCTAAAATAGTAATCTAGAAAGTTAAATTCTTTGCTTCCAGCACTTTCTTGAGTAAATATCTACTAGTAAATATTCCCCTTTCTCTAAACATGTTCATTCTGCAATGCTGTAGAGAAAAGTGCATTACCCCATTTCCCTTTAGACTGTGGATGCTGCCCATGTCTCCTTTCATGGATAAGCTCCTTTGATATCTCAGCATGTCTTTCATCTTATCTAGAGGCCTCATACATTTCATTAATGGGGGAGATAAACAAAATAGGCCAGACAGGGTCTCCTAAAATAACAAGAGACTTTGATTCTTCATGAAGTTGTTGATTGATTCATATATTGAATTGGCACAAGAAACAATTATGTAACTGTCAGTGCTGAGAATTTTACTAAATAGATATTGATGATGTCTTTATTTTTATTTTATTTTATTTGTCAAGAATGTCTTAGGTTAAAACCAGGAAGTAATGACATCCGGGTGGGTGGGCCATCGCTACTGGATCGCCAAACCGCTGGCCAAGATTGCTACCGAATTGGGTGATCCGGTCCGAGCCAGAAGCATTTCATCCCTGATGTGCCACCTCCATGCATGTGCATGGCCTTCCGTGCATGTGCTTTGCTTGCACACGCAGCTTCCACGCATGTGCATGGCTTGAAAACGTGGCTAAATAGGATGGCATAGTGCAGATGCTAATACCGGTTCTCCCAAACGGGTTCGAACTGGCTGAATACCACCTCTGGTCTTATGTCTGGGCTACAGAAGCCATTTAATCTTATTCTGGGCCTCTCAGCTGTTGTTTCCCTTCTGTTTTTAAGGAGCTCCAATGTGTTGTGATATGTGTGGCCCAACACCCACACCAGAAAGAACAAGGCAGAACTTTTGTCATTTAGATATTACAGGGGAGAGGAAATGGGAATATTGAATTTAGTGACTAACAGGACTACCCTTAAAGAAGTTACCATGGGTCACTTCAATCAGGTATCATAATTGATGGGCAACCTTGAGAATTGAGAGATTTTACAATTCTTTACCTTTTGCTCCAGGTTAGTGTTGGAGATCAGTGTCTTAGTCTGAGAAGCTGGGTGGCAATCTCTTGTGAGTTATATTAGTGGGTGACATCATCTAATGATTGATTTGTTTTATGGGGGGAGGGGAAACTCTATTAACATTTGTCTTCCTTATAAGCATCCCTGTTGGAATCCTTGGTGTTCTTGGTTGTTTGCTTTCAGATGTTGAGATGGCATTGATGACTTTACCTAGCCATGTTACCTAGCTGAGTAATGAAGCAGGCAAACAATCAAGCTCAGGGAGCACCAATGACTCCATAGTTCAATTCAGAGCTTCAGACACAAATCCCACAGAATTTTTATGGCTTCAAATGTCATTGCATTATGGAATGAAACAAGCAAAAAAGTTATAAATTTTGTTCTTCTGAAAAACAAAACAACCAACCAATACTTTTAAAAGAATTCAAAATCCCTCCAGCAATTTGTATGATATTTGGCCATCTTTATCCTCTCATAATGTCTAGCTTTCCTGAAAAATTCATCTGGCACTGAAAAATAAAAACAAATATGTTAATTTTTCATACTAAAAATGTGAGAAAACAAAACTTCATTTCTCCACACCTTGCTTGAAATCCAGGCATCAATTCAGACTGGAATGCTTCCAGAGGGAATCAGATTAAGACTTTTTCTGCACACCTGCACATCAGTAAAATATCTGAGTACTTTCCACAGCATTTTGTTATGCTGTTTTCTCAGAACAAATGTTCACTATTGATCTGCCTCTTTGGATAAAGAATGTGTGTTCTTTAACTTTGTTCTATTCTTAATTAACAATTTATTGCAAAAAAAGAGTGTACATTGGAACTATAAAGTGATGTACCAGCTACAGATCTATGCAGAATGAATGAAACTAAACTGGGAAGCTTTGTTAATGACAATGGGTTTTTTCAGCTATTCAGAAAAATAGACATGGTGTTTTATTTCTATTTCTCCATTAAATGCTGACCATGTACAAATAGGAACATTTTGCTCCTATCATGTAACCACAGTATTTTAGGAGCTGCATATGGCTAGCAGTTTGGTCTGGGTGCAGTCAAGGGACTAGTAAGAATTCATAAAGTCCTACACTGTTTGGAGATCTAATTATCTGCAATACCACTTACTCCAAAGCCTATTTGGAAGGAAGTTATGCTAAGAGCTTCCCAACTCATGTGATGGGATGGGAGAAGCAAGTATTCTCTGTCATAGTGCCATCTTGTAAGATCAGCTACTCCCAGAAATAAGATTGCTACCTTCATGCTTAATCTTTTGGGGAAAACATGGTTATTTAATCACACATTTATAACTTGAGATTTGGAAGATAGCAATAACAATAGCACTTAGACTTATATACCACTTCACAGTGCTTTACAGCCTTCTCAAAGTGGTTTACAGAGTCAGCATATTGCCCCCAACAATCTGGGTCCTCATTTTACCAACCTCAGAAGGATGGAAGGCTAAGTCAACCATGAGCCTGGTGAGATTTGAACTGCCAAATTGCAGGCAGCAGCAGTCAACAGAAGCAGCCTGCAGTACTGCATTCTAACCACTATACCACCACAGCTCTTAAGATACAAGTACTTATGAAGTAGGAGAACATTGCTAATAATAATGTTGTTACTGTATGTTCTCATGAATACACTGAGACTTTTAGGTGCCAAAATACAACCTCCAAAATTGGGTTCAAGTTATCTGCAGATGGGTTTATTTGTGAGTATATATGGTAGTAGTTTTTAAAATAGCCATATATCCCATATATATTCATGGATAAGCCGGTCTGCAGATAAGCTGACCATCAATTTTTTAACCAAAGTACCATGACAAATGGATTGTCCATGGATTTAATTGGGACAATTTAAACAGTTGAAAGTTTTGGGGCTTATCCACAGGTAACACATTTTTCATGGTGTTTCGCTTAAAAATTTGAAGGTCATCTTATCCACAGATGGACTCATATGCAAGTATATACAGTACTGGGATTTTATTATGATGTCATAATATTATGACTATACAAACCCTATAGTGAGTTTGTAAGATGTTTAAATTTTCTTTTAAATTGAGGTGATATTATGACCCAGGTCCCCTAGTCAGAGTCAGGTTTCGATAGAGTCCTTTATTGCTCTGTTAAGTCCATAACAAATGGCCGGCAAAGCTCCACTCCAAGCTTCCCTGAAGGCAGCCACCCACAAACAAAAGCCAATAATCATCACCAGAGCTGAATTGCAAAGTCCAAAAACAAGATACAAGTCCAGAAGGCAAGGTCCGTAAGTCATACACAAGATTACAGGTCTACAGGGTGAGGTCAAGGGTCCAGAAGCAAGTCCACAGGCATAAACATGAATCAACTGCCTGTCAACCTTAGCATCTGCCTGGCTGTGATTTCATACAGCTTGTGTACCCTGGGTTCCTTCAATTAAACAATGCCAGTTTTTCTCAGCCATTTTAAGCATGTTAGCTGGGGAATTCTGGGAGTCGAAGTCCACACATTTTAAAATGGCCAAGGTTGAGAAACACTACTGTGACTGCTGGAATCCCTTTTCTGAATTGTTGAAGTTGTCAACCCTTCAGCGTTTCTGGAATCTTGTTCCGTAAGATTGGATACATTTTATTTATTTATTTATTTATTGATTGATTGATTGATTGATTGATTGAATTTTTATACCGCCCTTCTCCTTTCGGACTCAGGGTGGTGAACAGCCAGAATAAAACATTTGTGTACAAAAGTTAAAATAATTTTAAGATAATTAAATAAAGTTTGGCCCATAATTTTAAAAGATTCAATTAAAATCAATATCAATTTTAAAAACCAACGTAAAACGTAAAATCAGGCCAGCCTGGCTAATTGAAAGAAATAGGTTTTAAGGGCCCGACGAAAAGTCTGGAGGTCTGGAATCACTCGTATCTCTGGGGGTAGATCGTTCCAGAGGGTGGGTGCCACCCAGTGGTGGGATTCAATTTTTTTAACAACCGGTTCTGTGGGCGTGGCTTAGTTGGGGGTGTGGCTTGGTGGTCATGTGACCGGGTGGGCATGGCTAGCTGGTCATGTGACCGGGTGGGCATGGCTATGTGCATAGGGACTACTCAGAGGGCTGAAAAAAGTCATTTCTGACTGGTCCTCGCACTTTTGACCAGTCCTCCCCGCGGCAGCTGCAAGGCCAATAAAATTATAAAAAAAACACAGAACCGTTTGTTAAATTGCTGGCTTGCTGGCTTGCCCACCCCTCACCCAGTGGTGAGGAGGGGCGGGGCAAGGGGCGGGGCGAGCCAGCAATTTAACAAAGGGTTCTGCCGAACCGCCTAGAACCGGCAGAATCCCACCACTGGTGCCACCACAAAATGCATCACATATTTGCACAATGAAGTTTAAGGCTTCTGCTTAGATCTCCCGGTTCTGCCCGGTTCTCCCAAGCCGGTAGCAGTGACGATATGATGTCACCGAACCAGTTCTGCCCCCCCTCGCCCCCCGCTCCCCCCACCCCCCGCGTTATTCTTACCTTTTATTTGGCCCCATTCCCAATCAATTGCTGCCTCCTGAGTCCCAGCTGATGGCTAGAAGGGAAAAAACTGTTTAAAGTCTTGCTGGGAGGGCTTCAAAGGGCTGACCTACAGCTGATCAGTGTTAAAAGAAAACAAATGAGTAGACCGGTGCCTGCAAAAATATATGAGTAGATCAGTGCCTGCAAAAATAAATGGGTAGATCGGTACAGCTCTGCAAGCAGTTAAAAGCCTGGTAGACCAGTACCTCTGCTAAATCCTAAATAATTGTCACAGGACCATCAAGCCACACCCACAAAACAAGCCACGCCCACAGAACCAGTAGTAAAAAAATTTAGAACCCACCCCTGATCTGCACCAATTCAATAGTAATAACTGAAGGTTTTGACTGCCTTAATAGTAATCTGTTTCTTTCCTGACACAGGAGTTTACTTTCCCCAGTTTCTGCAAGCTTCCATGGCTACCCTACTGGTTTTTAAATGAAAGATCAAGAACAAAAGAGAGCTGGGTCACAGCCCAGAGGTTTGTCCTGAATTTTTAAATTAGCTGGTTCATCACTAGACAAAGCATCCACAGCTGCTTCTGCCTTTTCCTCCATGGTCCTTTTAATTCTGCATGTTCTTCCTGCTCTAACACTTTTGCTTGGTATCAGCAAGTGGAAGAGGTGATCTGTAGCACAGTATGGCAATAAACCGCAGAGGAAAATGGGGCTTCTTTTAGCTCCTAGTATATCATGGAATATAAAAGTCCAGGGCATATATGCCCACTGAGGACCTTTTATAGCTGTTCTTTGCAATGTTGAAAGGAGTTTAACCGAAGAGGTGGTGATGTTGGGTTTTTTTTCCCCCAGAAAAATAGTCATGCGGTACGAGCATGTTGATTCCTGTTTCAGAAATCAAGCTGAAACATTAGCTGCCAAATCTCAGCACAATCCTTTGCCATCTCAGCAAGCTCATCTTGGTAAATATTGTGATCTCAGTAAATAAATACTGAAGCACAGCTGGTATTGGCAAGATATCATAGCTAAGGTGCTGCAGGTCTCTTTAGGCCCGTGGGCGTTGTTAATTATTCTCAGAACACAGGTAGTAGAAAATGCACGAGGAAAAAAAATTGCAGGATAAAGTCTTTAGGCTACTTGAAAAAATACAAGGGAAACAAATGGACTGTGGTTGGGGGGGGGGGAAGGAGCCCTGTTTACATGCATTTAGGCAAAGGCAGCCACTGCAGAAAGATAGCAGATTTACACAATTCAGGAAGGGTTTTGTTTGTTTTTTTTAGTAAAAGGAGTGCCAGGGTTGTTCTAAATTCTAAAACCTCTAATTTCAATTTGCACTACTTGTTTGCACATGTAACGGGCAAAACTGAGAAGTCTGCAAAGAAACATTAAAAACGAACTTCTCATTCCCTCCTTCTCCCCTTTGTTGTTTTGTTGAGTGTTAACTACTCTCGCCATCCTACTACATCCTACTAAATGTAAAGGTAAAGGTTCCCATAGCACATATAGGGGGAGGTGCACATCTCCATTTCAAAGCCGAAGAGCCAGTGCTGTCCGAAGACGTCTCCGTGGTCATGTGGCTGGCATGACTAAATGCCAAAGGCGCACGGAACGCTGTTACCTTCCCACCAAAGGTGGTCCCTATTTTTCTACTTGCATTTTACCATGCTTTCAAACGGCTAGGTTGGCAGATGCTGGGACAAGTAATGGGAACTCACCCCATTACGCGGCACTAGGGATTCGAGCTGCTGAACTGCCAACCTTTCGATCGGCAAGCTCAGCATCTTAGCCACTGAGCCACCGCGTCCCTTCTAAATCCTACTACATCCTACTAAAAAGAGCTGCTTGCTCAAATATTGTCAAACTTACACAGAAAGTGATGCTACTGTGTCTGAAAACCTTTTTTTTATAATTGTCTTCGCACAATACAGATCTAATGAACATGTCATTCAATACGAGTGATATTTGGGCTTGCATGTTAGCTTGTGTGTGATTATCTCTCCTGGTTGGATTCACTTAGAGAATAAGTGTAGATGTTTTTGTGTGAATACAAGTCTAATGACCCAGATTGTGGTTTTAGGAAGAGATAATACTAAAGGGAGAAAAATCACAAAATACAAAGACTTGCAAATAGAAGCTAATACCAGTTGTAACAGGTGCCTATGAAAACAAGCGTCGGCATTGACAAAATCACCATCAGTCAATTATGAAAGGCAGCTTTACTTGGAAGAGCTTACATCCTGCAAGCATACTTACAACACTATCAGACAACTGCTTATCTCAGGTTCTTGGGAAGGACTAAATAGGTCAGGCCTGTCAAACTGGCAACCTGCGTCCGAATGCGTCATGCGCACACCATGCCCATCCCGGCTCCGCAAAGGCAAAAAACATCGCGATACATCATGATACATCACGTGACATGATCGAGTTTGACACCCGTGAAATAGGTGGATAAAATGCCAAATCCAGTCTAAACATCAGGTTGACTGTAGAACCAATCATAACAAATAATATAGTAAACTTATATGCCATTCCTCAGAACAAGTCTGCAAAATTCCTATTAATAACTTCGGTTATTAAAAACCATCTGGTTCCTCTCACATGCTATAAATTGTTGGCTGCTAATTGCTTTAGGATTTTCCCACAATTTTAAAATGTCTTTTTATAGTTATTGTATGCATGCTAGTCTTTTATTATATTTGGTCTTGAACCAGAGGTGGGTTTCAGCAGGTTCTGACCAGTTCTGGAGAACCAGTAGCGGAAATTTTGAATAGTTCAGAGAACCGGTAGTAAAAATTCTGACTGGCCCCTCCCCCATCTATTCTTTGCCTCCTGAGTCCCAGCTAATTGGGAGGAAATTGGGATTTTTCAGTAACTTTCCCCTGGGGTGGGGAGGGAATGGAGATTTTACAGTAACCTTCCCCTGCCATACCCACCAAGCCATGCCACACCCGCCAAGCCACACCCACAGAACCGGTAGTAAAAAATTTTGAAATCCACCATTGTCTTGAACCATAAATATTTTTTTTCTGAAGCTCTTAGGCCAACCCGACTCTCAATGACTCTAGACAACTCAACAATCAAAGAAATTAAAATTAATAAAGCATGAAAAATAAAGATAAGATTTGCGATTTAAATGTTTCATTCAAAGCCAACATTATAGCAAAGAACTTTTTCTTATGTCTGATTTCACTGCAAATAGAATCGTCCTTTCCTTGTCTCATTTTCCTCCACCCTCCTATATTAATTGCTGTAACTACCCTGTCAGATGTAGTACATAATGTTCTTTCTCCCCCTGTTCTATTCATCCTTCGAAGACATTACACATAAATCCTGATATAGAAGCCAGTTTTCAAATATTTGATTGAAAAACAGCGGATTCATTTTCCTGAGCTCCAGAGATCCATGAGGTCTTAGCCCTCCTAACAAATTATTGCTTTTGGTTAATCTGGAGATCATGTTCTATTATAAGGAATGTCCAGATCTTTTATTTTTTGCTAGAAGAAAATCAAACATACAGTGCTAATTCCTTTAACCAAAGCTCCACAGAATCAGAAGGTTAGCAAATCAAATACAATTGTGTGAGTATCTGCTGTGATACAGTTGGAACTAATAATTTTCAAACTTTATACTATATCTATTTCTTATTTGGGTTTTACCCCTCTCTTGGAAATGCCATTTATTCCAGTTACATGGGTAGCTGAAAGAAGAGCATGTGATGCTTGCATTATTATTGTTAATATAGGGGTTCCACTGTACCACCTTTTTATTTACATCAAGTTGCCCTTCTATTTAACCACCTAAAATTTAGGTGGTTAAATAGAAGGGCAACTTGATGTAAGTAAAACAAGTGGTACAGTGGAACTCCTTTATTACAGTGCAAAAAGCCCAACTCAATAATTGGAAAGGCTGCAATTTGGTTCAGTTTTTAAATCATTTAGGACCTAAATGATTTAAAAACTAAACCAAACTGCAGCCTTTCTAAGGAGCCTTAGATAATTTCTAAGGCTCCTTATATTCTATGATCTTAGGTATGTTTTTTCTGGATCTGAAAAAAAATGTACTTGGAAAATCTCCACTTTTTATATCCCTGTGAGATGAAAATCAGAGCCAAGGAATGTTCAAATGCAGAATGGAAAATTCCAATAAGTAGTGTGCTAATACAAATTAGAGTTACAGTAGAGTTACCAATATAATAGATATATAAACCTAGCTCTTTATAGATTTAAAACAGAGAGAGGTAAACTTATGAAGGCCTCCATAACTCACTCACAAAGATAAAGTGTCCTTAATGTTTTCTGTTTACCATCAATAGGTGTGGAAGGGGTCCCTCTAGAAGTTACTAGGCTGACAAATACTGATATTGAGAGATTTGGGGAAAGTTTTTTTTTAAAAAAATCTCAAGTTAAAATTGTCTTGTCTTTGCTGACATTCTTAACTAAGCTATGCTTGAACACTCACCAGAGAGCAGGAATAACAAGCAAGATCTGTGTCTTAATAAGATAAAAACTGTCAGAATCTTGTAGCATATAATACTACATGCTCAGATTGTCCTTAGTAAAAGAGATATTGTTCTCACAATTGAATGGGTTCGACTGAAATCTTAAGAAATCTTAAGTAGGTATTTCTGCTTGATGCTGACTTTAGTCCTTCCAGAAGTTGTAGAAATTGCTGAAGTCTCAAGTTTCCTCATTGGGAAGAATCAGAGACATACAGCTGCTGGTTCAGTTCTACAGAGGAATTATTGAGTCTGTCATCTGCACCTCTATAACTGTCTGGTTTAGTTCTGCAACCCAACAAGACAGACACAGACTTCAGAGGATTTTTCTGCAGATTGCAGAAAAAACAATTACTAGCAACCTGCCTTCCATTGAGGACCTGTATACTGCACGAGTCAAAAAGAGGGCTGTGAAAATATTTACAGACTCCTCGCATCCTGGACATAAATTGTTTTAACTCCTACCCTCAAAACGACACTATAGAGCACTACACACCAGAGCTACTAGACACAAGAACAGTTTTTTCCCGAACGCTATCACTCTGCTAAACAAATAATTCCCACAACACTGTCAAACCATTTACTAAGTCTGCACTAATATTAATCTTCTCATTGTTCCCACCACCCATCTCCTTCCACTTACGACTGTATAACTGTAACTTTGTTGCTTGAATCCTTACGATTTATATTGATATTGTTTCTGGATTGCTTATTTGTACCGTATGACTATCATTCATTAAGTGTTGTACCTTATGATTCTTAATGAATGTATCTTTTCTTTTTATGTACACTGAGAGTGTATGCACCAAAGACAAATTCCTTGTGTGTCCAATTACACTTGGCCAATAAGGAATTCTAATCTAATCTAATCTAATCTAATCTAATCTAATCTAATCTAATCTAATCTAATCTAACAAACAGCCTCTGAGTCTTCATATAATAATACTATGTTCTTGGACAGAAAGGTACAGAAGATGCTAAAATGAAGTAATTTATGGTTCTTTGGACTGTCTGATCCTAAGAGCATGATAAAAATAAATCATTATTGGTTTTAAAAATGAATTTTATTCATGGTTATGAATATGCATTTTCTCTTCACTACAGCTGTTATCTTAGATCACTGTTTTTGAGTCAATCTAGATTCCTCTGCTGAGCACTGCTGGAAAATAATCCTGATTAGATAGAATTTGTTCTGATAATCATCATAATTAGTACATAGTTATGCTTTGTAGACATTTTTTCAAGGGTACCACTTCTTGTCTCATTTGTCATGGAAATCTAAATTACGTGGATTGGTCTGTCGAGGTTTTCTGTATGTGGATGTCCTTGCTTTGGGATGGAACATTATGCATAAATATAAGCTGCAGAGAAGAGCAACTGAAAATCAATAAAGCAAATCAATAAATTTGTGTGTCCCCAAATTAACAGGTTGCATAACACTTCTGCTTCAATATCTTCCTATGTTCCCTTGATAAAAAGCAATGACATGCCATTCTATACTGTCTCTGTGATAGTTACAAATTAAGTGTTAACTAACAATGCCTCTGCTATTGAAAAGAAGAAGAAAAAATCTCATGAACTGAAAATATAAATGCAAGAGTTCATTAGTGATTATTATTCACTGGTAAATTACAAGCTACAGAACTGGTCCCTGTATTTCTTTACTACTATCAGATTAGACATATAATGATAGTATGATACTTTTCAGATTCTAACTGGGACAGGCCTTCATTATTTGCTAACAGATTGTCCCCTTGAACAAGGTCATAAACTAGCAGGGGAGTTTCCAAGCAAATTTAATGTGCATGACACAAGACAGTAAAAATAGTTTAAATTAGCAATAACAAGGAAAGAATCCATGAAAGTATCAAGGGAGTTCTTAATGAGTATGAAAATATCTTACCAGGAGAGGAATGCAAAATTAAAGTTAGCAAATAAAGCTGAACATTTCCTTCACTACATTTGCAATCACATATTGGTGAAGGATTAAAAAAGATAAAGAGTAAAAAAAAAATAGGACTGTGCTAATTTGCACAGAACTGAACTGACCATGTTTACAAAGGATTTCTCCCTACTTCCATATTTATTTTGGTTTCCCCATTTCCTCTCTTCTTGAAACAGTCCTGATTTAATCATTGTTCGGAACTGTTGGGTCCATTTCAGCATTTACCTGGTTTTTCTTTCTAATTTTTCTAGGAGTTTTCTGCATGAAATTCACTGTGGGCCACATGCAATCTACAGTCCAAAGTTTCCCCCTGCTTGTAATAAAAAGCTGAATTTTTATTCAAAAATTGCAAATATGAATAGGGCGATGAGGAAAAATCAATTTAATCACTAAACGAAATCAACTCTCTGAGTTGCATGGAAAAGTGGAATGGAATCATGGAATGGAATCAGATTCCTCCAAATCAATGTATGGTTTCAACAATTCAATTCAGTGCAGAATTTGTTTGTTTGTTTGTTTGTTCATTTGTTTGTTTAGAAATTTGATTTAAATGTCCACATTTGAATGAGAAATCATCTGATTTGCAGAGACCTAATCATAATGACTTAAATAAATTCAAAACACTATGGTCACTAGTGAAGTAAATAGAGCAGAGATTAAATTGAACTATTTATTTGGGTGAAACTTAAAATCTCCCTCTTTTTTTCTCTCATACATCTGAATTTACACAATGTATTTTGCTGAATATATTATTTGGGGTCATGAATTTCTCCATAATGAATAACATGCCAGATATGTAGCATTAGTCACATTCCAGGAATAACAGAATAACAGAGTTGGAAGGGAGCTTGGAGGTCTTCTAGTGCAACCCCCTGCTCAAGCAGGAAACCCTATAGCATCTCAAATTGTTGTCCAATGTCTTCTTTAAAACTTCCAGTGTTGGAGCACCTACAACTTCTGGAGGCAAGTTGTTCAATTGATTAATTGTTTTGTCATGAAATTTCTCCTTAGTTCTAGGTTTATTCTCTCCTTGATTAGTTTCCATCCATTGCTTCTTAACCTGCCTTCAGGTGCTTTGGAGAATAGGTTGATCCCCTCTTCTTTATAGTAGCTCCTTGGATATTGGAACATTGCTATCATGTCACCTCTAGTCCTCCTTTTTAGGAAATTATATCCTCAATACAGGTTTTGAGAAATAATACTATTTTATAATTAAACTGTTGAAGAAATCAACATCTGAGAATTAGCTTTTAATAATACTTCAACCAGTAACTTCTATTCGTGGCATTATGAAAGACTTCCATTTTCCCATGTTTTGTAAGTCATTTTTTCTTGACTTGTATTGTTGGAATGGTTGTCAAAGGTAACAACTTTATAATGAGATAATTATCAATATGATTATTACACTGTCAGTTGTTTAACAATTTTTGGTAACTTTTCAACAGACTGCAAAAAAATGGTTTCTCCTTGTCTAAAATATTTAAAATATTTAGAAACTGACCATTCTCCTAACTTTCATAAACCATTGCCAGACTTTAATGGATTGAAATGCTGTTGTACTTATCTGCATAGTTATTGTACTAAATTAAAAGAAAAAAAACTATTTAGGAAAAGCTGTAATATATATCTTACATGTTTTCCTTACCAAAATTCTAATGTTGAGTAACAACTCTGGTGACCCAGTTAACTCTACTGAAACTGTAGCTTCCTCTTGATTTCAACATCATTAGTTTTTTCCTCATGGCTGGCATCTCTGCATGTAGTAAATTTGTGAGCCAGCTGCCTCTAGATCTCTTCTGCTTGGTTTAATTGTGGGTGAGATACCATAAACCTCCTGCAGATGTTCAAAATTTTGGAGCACATCAGGTGGTGTTAAAATGAAATGAAGCAAAATGCTGAATTTCTCCTACTGCATTATCTACATTTGTAAAGACAGACACAATTATCCCAAAATGACTTGAAAAGATGACATCTAGCTTTTTTGAAGGAACGGGTTTGTAGAAATACCATCTTTTTCTCAGGTATTTGCACCAAACTAACATGCAAATTTTATTTGTCCTTTTTCTCAGGGATAAAAGGTCTGGTTAATATTAAGAGCAATATTAAGTTTAAATTGTAGGAAAACAGGTAAAGGCTGACTTGAAGTTGCCCGCTACTGCCCATACCTGTCTCCGCATACTTACGTTGAGAAGGGGTTGATGCTACACATAGGTAGCAGATGACTGCAGATCAGTCAACACAAACACTTCCCAAATCCCAGCTGTGCAGGAGATGCATGGCCAGTCTGCTGATCGGCTGATGCGACTTCCTGTTCTGTGCTTTGATGTTTCCGTGCACTCTAGCCAGAACATAACATTTGCAGAAATATAAACAGAACACCTATTCAACTGTCCCCAAACAACACACATGCTTTCCCTCACATGCAATGCTGGACAAGTCTCCTCAACCCTTAAATGATGTTCTTGCAAAGTGTGCATTCTACATGAAAATAACGCGAAGAGCAGTTTTGTGGATTACGAATTAGGACTAGAGAGCAGGATTAGCATTCAATGTCACACAGCCGAAAAAGAAATGTTGCTTGAGCAAGTAGCAAAGCTCTATCTGACCACTGTGATAGGCAAGCTTGCTGGCAGACCCCTCTCTTATTTTTCAGTTAGAGTCATGATTCCAAGCATGTCTTAGTAGATTTCAACACTGACAGACGGGCATTGCAGCTCACGGACTGCATTAATGTCTAGATCGAGCGCTGCCTTTGTCCCTTGTATTTAGGAAATAATCTGATAGATGTGGAGTGTGGAAAAGACCTGATAGGGGCTCTTGTCACCCTGTGAGGCTCCCAGATCTTGCAGCAGAAGACTTGCAACAGAATCTTTGAGAGCCAGGAAAACCCTTCGAGTAACATGATAGGGCACACTACTAAGGAACTACACTGAGAAACACAAATGAATGGAAACAGTCGATTTCAGAGACAGCTGGACTTTTTCTAGAGCAAACTGGACTGTTCCTAAAGCTTTAAATCCACTTACAGATTTGAAAAAATACAGATGGAGGCAGTTTTAAATGGATTTTCCCCAAAGCTCTCATTAAAAGGAAATTTCCAAGCCAAGGGAGGTGGAGTAAGAGAGGAGAGAGATTATTACTTTGGAAGTGACAGCTCTAGCCTCAGCCAGAGAATGATTGCAGAGCTCCCACAGTGCTTAGGGAAGGAAGCTGTGGATCTTTGCCATGGGTTTTCATTATTTTCTATTAGCTGATTGTCTCAGGAGCAGAAGTGCTAAAAATGTTTGTGACTGAAACATTTTTGCTGATGGATTCTATTTGTTGTGGCTGCTCTTGTTGTTTGGGGCTTAAATGTTCTAAACTATTATGTCTTTATTCAGTTTCAGCCTGGGAAGTCCCTGGGGCTTTAAGCTCTACTATCTATTCTTTAGACCCTTTCTTCTCCTGGCTAGTTAAGGCTTCCCAGGCGATGAAATGAAGTTGGATTCCAAGCTGTGGCGGATGCTTCTCTCTCTGCTTGAAAAGAGGTGATGGTGCATCTCTCTTTGGACCCAGCTATTGAGGAAACTTCCATCTGGTCTCCAACCTTTCATCTTTTAGGGTGATTGGCTTACAGCTTCAAAGGCCCACCAGAGGAAGCAAATTACTGTATCTGTAATCTTTCCAGCAGGATTTCAATCTGGTTTATAGCACTGAAACAGGGTTTCTCATTCTTATGGATTGCTTTGGATATCACAAGATGAGGGTGGGACTTTTTGTCTTCAATTTGTCTTCTTGTCTGGATTACTGCAATATGCTTCAACTGCTCCAGAATGCAGTGGTAGTAGACACTACTGTGTGTATTTCCATTTGTCCATTGTAACAACCACCGGACCGATTTTCTGGAAACTGCAGAAAATCATTGTGATGTCCATTAGGTGGTTTCTGATTGAGTTTATTTATTTTCATGTTTTATTTACACTGCTTGCAAGTCAACCCAAACACACATACACACACACACACACACACACACACACACACACCCAAAAAACCAAGGCAACCCAATAATAATAAATAATTAAAGCAATATGAGAAACAAAAAAAATTACCTTGAAAAGGAAAGATAAAACCCACAGTCAGTCGACTGGAACCTCTAATATGCTGAAATAAAACAATTTTAATGTGTGTATAGAATTTCAATGAGACCTGGGGTGGGGGGGTACTGCATGTATTTCTTTTGAAGCTGCTGTTTCTCACACAATAGGAGTGAAGTTTCAGCAGGCCCTCTCTTTCCAAATTGGTCAGATAGGCATTGGTCAGGTAAGGTGTTGGCGATGTGACCTTGGGTTCTTCTGCAGAATGTAACAATGGGGGAGACAGAGAGGCTACATTTGAACTATGCATTGCCTATTTTTACTTCAAAGATCCCCACTGGATTTTCCTCTCCAGATCTTCTCTGTGTGTAATTTGGCCATCTAAAAGTAGCTACTATTGCTAAACCGAAATGGAGATTCCAGTTGAGATACTTAATATATCTAAACAATGTAATTAATTCAGATTAAGTTAAATGAATAAAAAAATAAGCAAGATGTGGTTTTAAAAATAATGCCACATTACAATAAGCCTAGTTAATGACAGAAGAATCAGAATATTTCAGTCTTCAACCTGATAGACAAAATTGATTAAACTTTGCCTTTTTATCAAGAAAGAAAGAGAGAGAGAGAGAGAGAGAGAGAGAGAGAGAGAGAGAGAGACAAACAAACAAACAAACAAACAATGCAATGATGTGGAACAATGAAGGGATTAAATTAGTAACAATAACAGCTTAAAATATGGCCTCAAAACCAATAGCATGATTTGGACACATTCATGAGCTTGGAAGTTTACGATATTTTACCTTCTTAGGATTAAATTTAATTATATTCCATTTAATATAATGGAATATAAATTTTAATTGTGGTTAGCATAAATCACAATTGATTTATTGGCATGCAAAAATCTGGATGACTGCTAGATGGCAGCAAACTAATACATGAAATTGTTGCCAGAGAATGGTGGTTTGTGTTTTTACAGTCCAAATATAAATAGTTGTCTTCTTAACAAGTTGGTGTCAGGTTTCATCGACAGGTATTATGGTATAATAATGTTCAGTTGGCTATGTCATGCAGTTACAGTGTTTTAATAAATTTTGAAATATGTCATAGAATGCCACCATTGTGTGAATCATAGAACATTTTTAAAGCAAATTGAAGCATTTTTACTGAAATGGGACTTTCTGCTCTTGATGGGTTTTTTTTTCTCCAGCTGTCACAATTGTAACTTATTCCCTAACCATCAAGAAAGTGTCAAAACGTGTTTCTTCATTGCAACCATGTTTTGTCCTGGAAAGCAGATATGTTTGCATCTCATATACTTTTGACTAACAGCATTGTTTGTGATAATATGACTCAACATGTCATTGGATTCTTATTTGGGGGTAGCTTTCCCTATGTCTTGTCTACCCTAATGACTCCAGCACCCCGATACTTGAGGAAAGATTTATGTAAGCTGACTATGTTAAAAGAAAAAGGCCATTTTGTCCTCCTTATTAGAACTTAATTACTGCATAGGCATCATAATAAGTTGACTTTACTGGTTGCTTCAAGGATAAAAAAAAACTCTAAGAAAACCTGCAAACTCATATTTTTCAATAAACCTTTAATCATTCTCTTAAGGGCAGCAATCACTTTCTGGGTGCATACGTGTGCGTACAGCTATAAGAGCCCGAGGCTTCACAATACTGATGACAGGCAGCAGGAATGAAAAGAAATGAAGCTGTGGTGTAAAGAAGTAATATTTAAACTCAGTGTTTCCATTTTTTGATAAATATGTGCCCTGCAACTTTTTAAAACTTTTTAAACAACACCCCTTCCCACATTAAACAGGTAAAATGGCTGAGCTAAGGAACACGTTTGAATGGGGAGCAAACAGCACATAATTTGATTTACTGTAATTTTTTACTATTGTGGTTGGATGGCATCGTTTAGAATTTTTTGAGCACCAATCCATGTGACTACAGAGAACCATATGGTAACATATCACAATATGCATGTTGCCACTTGGTAAACCATCTGCTAGGGATGCTTGAGAAATGTGATCATTGTGAATTTGGATGTAAACTGGTCTGATTCATATTTTCTAGTCTAATGTGAAGATTGGAATATAATTATTCTTCCGACATCACAGTTTCATGATGCAATTCTTGGCTTAAAAATTGTACACCAAAACAGTTGGAAATTACTATTTTAAGATTAAAATGCATTTAGGAAAGTATTTATGCACATGAGGTTCTTATATTTATTTAGAGTTTTCATATGATCCAAGACAAAAGAAGAAAAAAACCCCAGAAAAAGAGAAATGTACAAGAAAAAGAAGAAAAAGGAAACTAACGTTAGGAAATATACAGTATATGTGACTTCCAACCCTTTTTTTCAACAGATAATTACAATCTGGCTGTCTTTCCCTCTCTATATGACTTTTTAAAGAAACAAATACATTAAGAAAACCATGAATTTTTATGTTGATTTTTTTAAAAAAATGAAAATGTTGTGATGGAAAATAATAGATTTACAAGCGAACATGAGAATTTAATATGATTGGAAAGTGTTTTCTTAATTATTTCCAGAACATTTGTGTGGTGAAAAGATTTTATCATGCCATCTTTTTTCAGATATTTAAAGAACTTACAATCATCTTACCCTTTAGCTAGAAGATGCTAATCACTAGCTTACAAAATAGTTAAACATCTTTTCCGAGTAAATTACTACCTACTTACTAGATAATCTTTGCTTCCCCCCCCAATTAATCCTGCATTTAAAAATGTTTTGTTAAAATATACATTTTTTAAAAAAAAATCAATAGCCTTTTTTATTTTATGATTACAATATATTATTTTTGGATCTCAATTTCTAACATTAGTTTCCCTTTTCATTGTATTTCATAGGAGAAGTCTAAAACTATTTTTTTTTAAAAAAAAGCTTCATACCCTAGGAAATAATAAAATATATTCATAGCATGAGTGTCAATATATTGTATCTATTTCTGAACTGGTAGAATTGTCTATTATTTCAGGCAATAGCATATTTGTTCACAAATACTATCTAGATTAAAGGACCTACTTGTATAGAATAGCATGAACATGGACTTGTAATTCATTGGCCAAATTGGGCCAAAACCAATCACTACTGTCCTTTTCTGTGAACAGGGATTTCTCCAGGCAGCAGAGGGTGACTAATTATGATTACTTAGCCTAAATGTTCATTTATTTAAAAGCGGTATGTGAGAATCTCAATTGACCTAAACTATGATGTGTGGCAGAGGTCAAAGACCTGGTGATGACCACAGCACATAAAATATTGCAACTTGGAATGTAAGAGAAGTAAACGGTAAAGAAGATGACTAAACAAAAAAACTGGGGGGGGGAAGAAAAAAACTAAATATTTTATGTGTCTATAAAACTAAGAAAGGGAAGGAATAGGTGGTGTGCAACTGATTATTTCTTGCAGGGGAGGGAGCAGAAAGGTTTAATTGAAAATGTATTGCAGAAAGTGTGAACTGGAATCATTCAGATTGTTGTGGATGCACAAGAATGTATTAATCAGTAGGTTTGTGATAATTGTATGTTCCAGTGTAATGAAGGGTGATATATGAGCTTGGAGAGGAAAAAGGGGCAACATTCTGAATTAATACAGTTGGGAGTTGGGGCTGCCATGGGAGAATATTCTGTTAAGTACCATGAATCAGTGGTGGGTTGCTACCGGTTTGCCCTGGATCGGGCAAACCAGTAGTGGCGGCGGTGGGAGGCTCTGCCCACCTGCCCAGACACTTCTGCGCATGCGCAGAAGCATTGCATGTGAGCAAGAGTGCGCGCCCACGAGCAAACCAGTAGCAATGAGTTTTTAAACCCGCCCCTGCCGTGAATGGATGAGTGGGAATGAGATGAGAGAGAGGAATGAGAAAAGATGAGAAAATATCATGTGTTTGTGTTTTGAAAGTTGTGTTATGTTGTGTTGTTGTGGTAAAACCAATAAAAACTTTTTTTTAAAAAAGAGAAAAGATGATTGAACTATCTGAGAATGCAAGTATGAATTAGAATGTTAATTGTTTGGTGATCATCTTAGAAGTATCTAAGCACCTACTTAGAAGAAGGCATGTTTGATTCAAATTCATGGTTTAAGCATAAGTCTATTCATAGATGCACGTGATAAATAATGAATATAACTATAAAAGCATCATGTGTTATGCTTTATGATGAAAGATTGAGATAATTAGGATATAAGTGTGATGAGGGGTTCTAAATGTGAAACAGACCAATTCTTGGTATTGCTAACAGTGACCTTGGGAAACAATGGACATCAAAGAAAAGAAGTGAAAGAAACTAGACGAAGAGTACAACAATGAAAGAGAACAGAACTCTTTTTATGAATTCTGTCCTGTATGAAAAAACATATTAGATTAATCTGCCAACAGGATGAATAGAAGAAGGAACATGGTAAAAAAATGTGCTGTGTGCAATTATGTTAATGGAAGGAAAAGGATCTTCAGTGCAATAATGAATTGAAAGAAACAGGCATATAGTAGGATGATTACTGCAAAATCAGGAAGAAAGATATTGCACAATGCATATGGAATATAAAGTTTATAAAAATGAAAATAGTTGTAAAGGATGTGGTCAAGAAAAAAATAAGAACTATGAATTGAAAACAGAGAAAATGCCAAGTGATTTTGATGGATGTAAAAATGAATGCAAATGAAGGAATGAAGGAAGGAAGGAAGGAAGGAAGGAAGGAATGAAGGAGTTTCCACTGTAATGAATGGAATTAAAAATAAAAGTAATGAAGTGAATGAAAAGAAATTGAAGTGATAATATTATGTCAAAAACTAGAACTGAAGGCAGCATTCTCATGCAAGAAAAAAATTAAATTTTCTTTAAATATTTCTAGTATACTTAGAAAAAAAACTAAGCAAGGAAGTCATAAATATTATAAGAATTGTAAAAATTATCTGTGTAATTTGTTTAGTGTGGCTAAATTTATTTGGCTGATAAAGAATGCGGAAAATACCTCTTTTATTCCCCTACACAAAGAGAAGGGTAGTAAGAAGGAATACAAAAAATATACAGAGGGATAAATGGCCTGGAAAAATGCTTAATGAAATTCTCATGGAAAAATATGTAAAGTGAATAAGCAAAATATGGGAACTGCAATATGACTTAAGCTGAACAGCCGAGATTTTTGCTCTTCTGAGAAATATTGTTTATTGAGAACTTATTAGGAAATATATGAAAAATAAATAGGCTTTAATAAGAGGATTTTTCATAAGTATAAAGTTAGGCTGCTGGATGCAATAATATCTACTAGTACACATAGCAGAGATAAAATGTGTGTGAAAACAAATAGATGTTTAGTGAATAATTCAATGTTCAACAGGGTATAAGATAAGAATGGGTAATATTTCCTTAGTTGTTCAGTGCATTAATGGATAGATGACTTTAGAGATGTATATAAGTGACTGCAACCACTCTTTATTTCAACTTTCCTTTGCTTTACAGCATCAAAAGGATATGACCCCAAATACTTGTAGACCCCAAACAGTAGGGAAGATATCCAAACTCAACTCATAAGGAAAACCCTTTCTACCCATTCCCCACCTTTGAGAATGCTGATCTCAGTGCTGGAATAATTAATAAGAAAATAATTGATGTTGTATTTACATTTATTGGAGAGAAAGGGATGACAAGAGAGTAAGCAAGCAAGCACACTGAGAATACATATAAAAGGAGTATGCTAGCACCAGCTGTTTGCTTAGTGGATCAACAGGGGATGCTTACCAGGCAAGCAAAAGTCTTTAGTGTGAAATTGACTAGATCTTGTCAATTTCCAGCAGCAGCTGCTAACAAGCTCAGGGTTCTAATCAATTAAGGTCACAGACACAAGTGTGTTAATTTGCTAATCACTTTCAGGGATCTATTGCAGAGAAAAGCAGCTCAGAAAGACAGAGCTTTTAAAAGTAATTTCCTCTGTAACAGAGCTATGAGGAGGATGAAAAAAACAGGCTAGGCACAGGACAGTCTCACTGTCTGAGACAGTCACTAAATGAGGACTTCCTATGGTTTTGGAACATGGTTTGTTTTTATATATGCAGAAAATGCCAAGTTGTTGGCTGAGAAACCGAGAGCTTGCTTCTACCCATTTTGTTATGTAGAAGTGAGAATTATGTACACTGTGTCAGGTGAAATATAAAAGTCAGATGCAGTAGAAGTGGAATAACTAAGATATGTGTATGATAAAACAAAAAGAAATAAGAGCAAGAATGAACCTGTGATTAATGAAAATGAACTGAATACAAAAGTAGGTAAAGTACATGGAGTACTTATATTTGGTCATATAGAAGCAATTATATTTGGTCATATAGAAGCAATTAGGTTTGAATAGCAAAACAAATACATGAATGGGTTTAAAAGAAGGGGAAAACCAAAAAGTCATGGTTGAATGGAGTTGATGAGAGAGGTGAGGAATTTTAAAGCATAAAAGGCAATTTATGAAACGGTATAGGAATATGATTGAAGTAACAATAGAAAATACAGAATTATACTGTAATGGTGTTACTATAAGCTAGTTTTAGCTGTAATCCCCTTTCTTATTTCATACACACATTAATAGAATGTATATAATGTTGAAGTTCATAATGCTAATTAATTTCTGTAATGAATGATTAAACTGCACTAACACAATGATTGAGAAATGTTTCTCTTCTGGCTGGCCTACTCCCCCCCTCCCATTTTAAATATATAAATACTAATAGCAATTTAGATTTTAGACGTCTTACAAATGCTAAAATAATATATACTAATAGCCAAACAAAAACAAGTATAAATGGGTGACTTTGTTTATCAGCTTCAGCAATCATTTCATTTCACAGATTTTAAATTAAATATACAATAATTCAAAGATGGTGGTGAACATCATGTATCCTCTGTGACTACAGTTAGGCATAAATATAAATATGAATGAATTACATACAAATTGCAAAGCAGGTGAGGCCACGTTTTCAAAATGTTGCGGTGTTAAAAAAAACATTCGTTAATTATCTTCATTTGAATTTGATTTAATTATGATTTTATTGTAGAAAATTAACATAGCTGAATGTGACAAGAGGGACATACTCAGTTCCATTAAATGAGCTGAAATAATTGTTTACTTACCTTACACAAAGATATTCTGTGGTATCTTCACTGTGGCTTATTTTAATATACAGTCTTTTTTTTTCATTATTATTTTTTTTAGTAAAGTATGAAACAAAATCCAAAATAGAGCATTTTAAATGTCAAGCAAGAGTGTATGTAAATATTTTCACCCTCCCCTAGAGTTCTGTTGTTGTTGTTTTCCACAGTGATAGGCACACCCTGCAAAAACAACAGCAAATCCTAATTTTTCTCTGGTCATTTCATTTCCTGAAACACTGAAACAGGCCAGGAAATTTATATTGGATAACATACAATTAGTGTTTTAGGGAGGAGGGCAGACAGTGGATACATGGACTGTCAGGGGGGAAAAAAACATACTGTTGAGAATAAGCAGCTGCTTCACTTAATAACTGCCAAATGGAAGGCTGTGTTGCTCGGAAATATTGCCAATGATAGGCTCAAGCCAAAACTACTGAGAGCAAAATTGCCCACAAGTATTGATGTATATTCCCACCCAGCTTCTGAGTCCATTTCTTCTCTCATCCTTCAGCATTTCATGAATATATCCACAAAGATACGATTTCCCAGCCATAAGCTGGGTGCTAAGAAATAGCCTTAGGAAAACATGGTTCTCCGATAAGAGATTTCTTCTTTATGATATGACAGTAACACATTTACAATATTTTATTTATTTATTTCTACCCCACCTTTCTTATTTTTACCAATAATTCAAGGCAACACCGTTCTCCTCCTATTTTCCCTGCAACAATAACCCTACGAGTTAAGTTGGGCCGAGAGCAGTGGTGGGATTCAGCCAGTTCGCACCACTTTGGGACAACCGTTTGTTAACTTTCTGAGCAGTTTGGCAAACTGGTTGTTGGAAGAAATCAATCGGTTGTTAAATTACTTGAATCCCACCACTGGCTGAGAGAATGACTGCTGTAACCAGTAGACTAGCTGGCTATTACAATTCTGTTGGAGTTGGGCAGGTATAATCCCTTTGGATAAGTAAATAAATAAATAAGGAGGCAATAATCTACTCGAGGTTCTGTAAAGAATACTGAGGCCATTAAATTATGCTGTTGTAATTTGTACAACAGCAAATCTATAAAAACTGTAGGGGATTATCTATCTATCTATCTATCTATCTATCTATCTATCTATCTGTCTGTCTGTCTGTCTGTCTGTCTGTCTCTCTATCCATCCATCCATCCATTCATCCATCCATCCATCCATCAGTCCATCTATCCATCCATCCATCCATCCATCCATCCATCCATCCATCCAGTGGTGGGATTCAGGCAATTTAACAACCGGTTCTCTGCCCTAATGATTTCTTCCAACAACCAGTGTGCCAAACTGCTCAGAAAGTTAACAACCAGTTCTCCCGAAGTGGTGCGAACTGGCTGAATCCCACCTATCTATCTATCTATCTATCTATCTATCTATCTATCTATCTCTGTAATCTTTCAGTTGCTTTTGCTATACAGTCCCAAATGGAACAGAGAATCCAATAAGCTAATTTCATAAAAGGCAGTTACACATAAAAACTCAGAAATGTTATCATAATACAAAATATCTTTGAGATTCTTAGTCATCCAGGTCATGGTTGTCCCAAAGGTGCCTTTTCAAGAGGCAAGTGGACTCTCTGGTTTTTCTTTCTTTCAGCTCTGAAGAAGCTTCTTAGATGAGAAGCGAGACGTCTTCAAAGAAAAACCAAACAGTCCAGTCGCCTCTTGAAAAAGCACCTTTGGGACATAACGCAAAATACTTAAATAGAGCATTTAACAATGTAGACTCACCCGGTTTTAAAAACCCACAGTCTTTTTAGGGAATAACAACTAGATTATCATTAATGTATTCCTTGACCTTGAGGTAAAAATCCAAAACTACATCATAAAGGATATATTTTCAGAATGTTTTATATCTACAGATTGAGGGTGAGTCATCAATTCTTTCCCATGTATTTTCCTCTTTCTTATCTAACAACTAACGTGTTAGTTAGTATAAAGTATAAAACAACGTGTTTTATACTTTCTAAGTTTCCAACCTTCTTGCTTTTAACCATTTGCATTTTTATTCTGATGGTTGAAATTTATATTTTCAAAAATGAGAATCCACAGTTATTTGCACTGCTCAGGATCTAGTTACAATCATTGCAACACTTAAATGTAGGTTCAGTGGCTTTCTTTGTTAGTTTTTATCTTCATCCTGCCTTACCAACTGTCAAAGAGGTGCTGTTGTTGGGGTTCTTTTTTTAAAGTGTCAACAGGCACATGGATTGAAGTGACCCTGTCAACACTGTATATTTGGATTTTCAGAAAGACTTTGACAGAGTTCCTCATCAAAGGTTTTTTTAAATGAAGAGGTCATGGGATAAGACACCCTGTTCTTTTATGCATTGCTAAGTGATTAAAAAACAGAAAGTAAAACAGGCCATTTTCTCAATGGAAGTAAGGGCCTAGTGCTTTCTTACTTGATCATAGACGAGTGGTAAGTTAGCCAAGTTTATGAGTGATAGCAAAGTAATTAAGGTGATTAAAATCTAAAGTGATTGGCAAGCTGGGAAGAGTTCCAGAAGGATTATTCCTTGAGTGAGTGGTCAATGAATGCCAGGGATGGTTTAGTCCAAGTGTCAAATGGTACATATTACAACACACACACAAATACCGATATTGTCTTAGCTTTCTGTAACTATCCAGAAAAAACTTGGTAGCTGAATGAAGTTGTTAAATCATGAGCAACAGTTGTGAAAAAAGTCAATGCTGTGCTATGGATCACTAGGAAAGGGACTGAAAGAAAATTGCCAACATTGTAATGCCCTTTTATGGATCATGGAATGTTTATGTCTAGCAACAGAGTATACAGCTCTGGTTATATCTTCTACTTATCTGAGGAACATAAGTAAACTGTTACTTATCTCTGCAGAATTCTCTGCTCAATTTGGGATCAAAGATATTGGGAATATAGGAGGCTGGTGTGTTTTTTCTGTTCAGCAAAGGTTGCCTCCTCTTCCCTTTCAAAGACTTAAATATCAACTTTTCATTTGTTTTCTGAGAAACCTTGAGCAGATCAAGCCACAAGTTGCCTTAAAGGGCTAACATATGAAAGAAGATCCTTTTGTGGATACATTTATTTTCCTTTTTTAAATTTTATTTCTATTTTTTTAAAAAATTGTGTCCCTTCAAAACATTTTTGCTTATGTAATAACTGGGTTCACACAACAACATAAAACTAGGCTAAAAAAACATATTGCTATATTTGCATAAGCTAAATAATGACAGGATTCTCATAAGACGCGATAGTAGAAATTACCCAACCTTTTATTAATTTATTTTAGGGTGTTTCATTTTTGTAGTTTTAAATCCTGGCCTTTCATTCTGGAGCTCAAAATGGCACTGCCACCTCCTATTTTCCCCCATCACAACTCACTTTGAAGTAATTTGGGACATGACAGAAGTTTGCCCCAAATTACCAAGTAAACTTCCATGAGTGGACTAGAACCTGGGTCTCTCTATTCCTAGTTCAAAACATTAACTGCTATCCTACGCATTCTCATATTCAATTGTTTATTTTTTGTCACATCACAAATGCATTTTCCCTGAACTTATTTTCATTGCATTAATTTCATTCCTACCTCCAAATCGCCAAATCAGTTTTTTGTACTCTTGCAAGTGATCCATTCAACAAATGCCATTTTTAAGGAAAAGATATACCTTCTCCACAGGGAAATTGTCAGCTTAACCGTGGGTCTATAATTCATTGTGAATGTATATATAAGGAATCCAACCTATTATTTCAGAAAGAGTGTTAAAAAAAATATTTTGTTTAAAATAGAGGTTACTTTAAATTTATTAAGTTCCAGAAACTAACTCTTAGGATGTTATTAAATCTAAATTATGCATTTGGGGGATTACAATACATGTAATGTTCTATTAAATTTCCAAGCAATTAGATGGCTACTATGATGAAAAACAGCTTTCCCCCCCTCTTTGTTCCAAGAGTAGGTATTACATTAAATTATATCTAAGTATGCATGATTTGCTTAGTTAAAACTGATTCCATGGCAGACAATAACTTTTCTGTATCATAATATTTAGTAAAATCATATAAAAAAACTGTGAACAGACAGTCTTTTGAGTCTCTTTATCAATTTTGTATCAATGATATGGAAAGCTATAAGATGGGTCTATAAACTCTAATAAATACAAAGGATAGGCTTTGTATACACAATAACTATTTTAAGACTTATTGTTTTCAAGAAGTTCAGATTTAGTTAATTTTATTTTACACTGACAGGATTGTTAAGTGCCACTCTATTTCCTTGTTATACTCTATAGAAGCAAAATTTGACTTTGAAAAAATAGGCTAGAAAGTATATTAATGCTCTTGAATTTTGGCAATGGAAAAACCATGGATAGTTAAGAAAACAAACAAATGAATCATAGAATAAATCAATCCAGACTTCTCATTTGAGGCACAAATAACCAGACACAAATTATCATATTTTGACACATTACGTGAAGTCTACAGTGTTGGAAAAGGAGGGAGGGCAATCATCAGCAACATGGATGGATTCAAAGTGGTGATGGGTGCACATTGGAGCATGATCTCCCAAGAGAAGGTAGCTGGAGAAGTTCCCTCTATGTAAGCTCTAAGAGTTGGCACAATCCTGATGGCACATAATCGAACTATGTCTATGGAGATTCTCAGTCATCCAGGTCACAATTACCCAAAGGTGTTTCCCCCCCCCCCCAAGATGCAACATAATTTTTTTGTTTTTCTTTGAAGATGTTTGGCTTCTCATCCAAGAAGCTTTTTCAGCTCTAACTGGATGGTGGGAAATGGAAGGATTTATACTCCTGGCAGACAGCTGATCATTTACATTCTTTTAGCAACTCGTTAAGGCCGTGATGGAGAATCTATGGCATGCATGCCCAAAACGGCACGCAAATCCATGTCGCCCAGCATGCGCAGCCTTGCCCGTTTGTCTTCCGGGTTTCTGGTGCACATGCGTACGTGACATCAGCTGTCCTTTGTGCACACAGCAGTGCTGAAAACCGGTGTGTGCATGTGCACTGGCTAGCTGATTGTCGGGTGCACATGCGTGCCAGAATCCGGAAGTTCAGCTTTTCCGGAGCGCGATTCCTTTACATGTGGCAGTGCCGAAAACCAGCCTGGACATGCACACCAGCCATTGTTGGGCACACATGCGTGCTAGAACCCAGAAGTTCAGCTTTTCCAAAGCGTGGCCCCGATGAGTACACACGTGCATGCATGATGTTTCCACGCAATCTTCAGGTTTGCCATCACTGCGTTAAGGGCACCTGAAGGTTTATCTGTGTCATCCACACCCATTTACCCCTCTCAGATGACCTTGATCAGCACAGTAGTTAGAATGCAGTACTGCCAGCTACTTCTGCTGATCACCAGCTGCCAGCAGTTTGGCCTTCCATCCTTCCAAGGTCAGTAAAATGAAGACCCAGATTGTTGGGGGCAATATGCTGACTCTGTAAACCGAGAGGGCTGTAAAGCACTGTGAAGCAGTATATAAGCCTAAGTGCTATTGCTATTGATGACACAGATAAACCTCCAGGTGGCCTTAATGACTCACTAAAAGAATGCAAATGACCAACTGTCTGCAAGGAATATAAATCCTTCCATTCCACACCATCCAGTCAGAGCTGAAGAAGCTTCTTGGATGAGAAGTGAAACATCTTCAAAGAAAAGGGAAAAAAAGGAAGTCCAGTTGCTTCTTGGGGGGAAAAAAGCACCTTTGGGATAATCAAACTATATGTTTGATAAAATCCAAATAGGTAAAGTATCAAAATCAATTTTATCTGAATATTTGGGGGGGGGGGGGAGAGCAACTATTTTTACATAAGTGCAAGCTTTTTCCAGATGATTGAAATTATTCAAGCTCATACAATTGGACAATTTGATTTTCCCTTCCAATTCTATCTGAAAAGTCAGCTTGGAAATTTCATCAAATTGACACTGAACAGTTACCAAACCAGGGTTTCATAACTACCTGACTCATGATTACTTTTAATTTTGTTTTTCTACTCTCAAATGTTTCAGGATGTAAATGAAGGAACTAGACGAGGGTGATTTTGTGTTTGTCTGGTGTGGTCTCTCTCTTGGGCCACTCATCTAATCTCCCCAAGCAAGAATGACATTTATCAGTTTTTATCTAATCTCTCCAAGAGATATCATTTTTTTTCTTTTAACATCAATCCACTTCCAGACTAACACAGTAAAGAAAATCATGTTTCCTTGTACACCAGACTCCTATATCATCCCATACAATCTAAACCAATGTTTTTCAAAACTTGGCAACTTTAACTGCCTGATATTTTTGGGTAGTAAGGTGGCAAGAGTAAACAATTTAGAGTGAAAAAAATGCTAAATTGGCCATAACAATTGAACATTACAAATAGGTGTTACAGCTTGTTCAGTTTAGAAAGACTTGCTTTAAGAAAGTGTGCATTCTTAAAATAGAGGAGGAGGAAGGAAGGAAGGAAGGAAGGAAGGAAGGAAGGAAGGAAGGAAGGAAGGAAGGAAGGAAGGAAGGAAGAAAGGAAGGAAGGAAGGAAGGAAGGAATCATAGTTCCAAAAAATTGTACTATTGTACTAGATTTCAGATCAAAAAGAACTTTTTTCAGGACCCTGGATAGCTCCCTTGTTCTAGATTTAAAGCTGAGTAGGGCTAATATCTCAAAGTCTTAAGCACCCTACATTTCCTGCTAAGTATTAAGATATTATTCATAGCCCCATATTTACAATGGATGCACCCTTTAAACAATGACATAAAGAGATTTCTAGCTTTTTATGCCAGGGTTTCTGTGATACCTATTCATTTCTTTGAGTGCAGATAATCATTCAGGACTCTCTAATAAAATTATTGCTGAATGCATGCCTCAACAAAATCTGTCTTAGTTTTTACTATAAGTAAATAATTACAGTGCTAGGAAAAAATAATCAAATGTTAGCCTTACTTTGCAGAAGATGAAATAAAAATAATGGGGAATAAGTAGCCTTTTTCCTTTAGTAGTAATATGATTCAACCTCAGAGAGATTCATGCAGGTAGAAACTATTCATATAAGCACCAGGACATTGCAAATAACCTACTCTTGTTAAAGGATATTTGATTAGTCACAGATGATCAGGACATATGAATCATTTAAAAGCCAACGCTTCCTGCAGTTCTGCTTTTTTAGAGCCAGGCTGGAACAATAGTTTCAATTATGACTCAGTAAAGAGAAAAGCTAAATACTTATCAGCTTCATTGCTTGACTACACTGACTAATATTGGTGAACATTTATTACACAGAAAATGATAACACAAAATAATTAATTTTATTCTCTTCCCACATCAAACTATTGCTTATTTCAGGTTTTAAAACTCCGAGGACCAATAGCGAAACATCATTTGCAGTAATAAACTGCATTGAAGAAAATGAATAGAAATATTGAGGGGTAAAAGATGGTAGCATTTACAAGAGGGAACATGAAATGATTACCATGTAATATTTGGGTAATTTTAACTAGGTTGGAAAAGGCCATTCACCAACTGGACTCAGCCGTAGGTGAATTGAAGTAATAGAAAATAGGTAGGACTCAGAGGGTTAACAATAATAATAATTAGAGAGTCAATAACTTCAACTGTAATAAATTAATGTTGCAATGCCAAATTTTCCCCATTTTAAAAAGAATATTTTAAAAATATTTTGATGTCCTTTATTTACTCTGTTGGTTAAACCTTCCCAATCAAACCATACTACGCCATAAACAGAAAAGTAAAATTAAAGGTTAAAAACATTAAAAACAAACTACAATCACCTTTAAAAAAATAATAATTATACGAATAGAATGTATGAATAATACATGTAAGAATACACACAGTGAATGTATAGATGAGCGCTCACAGGCAATTAAAGGAGTTTTATGTTTGATGAAATAGGAAAGTCTTAACAATATTCCAAAATACGAAAAGGCAAAGTGCCATTTGAGCCTTCAAGGGAAGCCTGGGAGGGAATTCAGGATACTGTGAGTTTTAGTTCTGCCTTAAGCATGAAAGCCAGCTGGTTATTTTGAGCCAGTCATTCTCTCTCAACCTGTAATATCAGGTTTAGGTGACAAATAAATCATATCATAAATACATTGATTAGCCTGTAGGCCATATCAAAGCACAAGGTGCAAACACATATCACCAATAAAATCTTATACAAACAATTTAAAATAAGAGTAGGGTAAAATATAATAGTTTTGGATAAGATACAATATAATTTAATACATAAATATATAACATAGAATAAAATGACATAAAATTATATTTTGGTGCCACCTTTACAATCTACCCCAATCAGTCCCACGTATGCAAATCTCAACTGAACCATTTTGTTTAAGTACTGTGCTGTGTTAAATGTTATTTTCAGGTTCTGGCCGCACATAAAGTAAGTTGTTTTGATATGGGGATCCCAATGGGTCATTTGTTTGGTATATAGACCAAGGTACCTGTCTCTCACCCCCTTATACAAGCAACAATCAAATAGGATGTGAGCCAGGTCTTCTACCTCTGCCGCTCCACAAATGCAGAGATGCTCATTGTAGGCTGTAGAATGGAATCTCCCATATCTGACCATTGTTCGAATCAAGCTGTTCGAATCTCGCTCACGTAAATATCTCCCTAAGATGTTTTGGCAGTTGTAACTTCAAATAGCTGTCTACTTGAAAAGTAAGTTTGTAATTTCAAGTTACCCACCTTACTAAGGATAGCTATATCATTTTGTGCTTCTATATCTTTAATTCTTTGGGCAGAATTATAAGAAATATAAGTCTATATGTATTTTTAAAATTTATTGGCCACCCATCTTACCATAGGGTAACTCTGGGTGGCTGACAGTTATATATTAGTTAAAACATAAAATGTACAACAATACTAACAAATGATGTGTAGGTGCAAAAGAAAATGATATAGAACCAGTCATTGTGAAAACAAAAGAGTAGACTTCCTAGGGCAGTGATGGCTAACCTTTTGGCCGTCGCGTGCCAAAAGCGGGAGGAGCGCAGGGAGGTCACCCACGTGCATGCCCACACCCATAATTCAATGCGCCCCACCCCCATGCATGTGCTGCGCCCCCTCCTGCACTGCCCCCCCCCCACTTTTAGCACAGAATGACCTGGTGGGCGCAGTAGGCCCATTTTTCACCCTCCCCAGGCTCCAGAGGCTTTCTAGGAGCCTGAGGAGGGCGAAAACGGCCTTCCCCACACACACACCCGGAGGCCCTCCGGAGGCCAGAAACAGCCCATTTCCCAACTTCTGGTGGGACCGGAAGACCCAAAAATCAGCTGCCGGCACATGCATGTGTGCTGGAACTGAGCTACGGCAACACTTGTGTGCCCACTAATATGGCTCCGTGTGCCACCTGTGGCGCCTGTGCCATAGGTTCACCATCACGGTCCTAGGGTTATCAATGGTTATTAAAATTGTATTAAATGATAGCATTTAATACAATATATATTAGATAGTTGTACAAGTAGATCGCATTGGATAAAACTAAACTAGTTATATAGAGTTCTCTAATTTGTAATCTACTAATCATGACAGAAACCATTTTCATTGGCTTAATGAACCCTCAATAACAAAAATTTAGAATGAGAGAAACAGAAAATAGGGGAGGGAATGGAATATTAGCTTTTTAGAAGACATTTCAGTATTATTGATGAGGCTGCTAACTGTTTCTTCAATATTAAGCTACTGCAAGAAGCATTTAACAAAGTCAGCATTTTAAAATGTCATGTTTCAGAGTATCTGTGCTTTCCTGTTAAAATTCTATTGTCATTCTTCTTACGTAGATCATGTTTTTTAGTAATTAAGAATAAGCTTGTAATATTAATGTAATGCCATCTAAGCTTGCTCACATTTATAAAAACAGTTTATGAATAACTGAAAATTTAGAACTTTCTAATATACTGTATTGTGCTGTGATATTTAAAAATTTTATTCACTGTCTTTTATTCTCTTTATTGTTTTTATTGCAATTTTATTATCTATTGCCTGTATCTATGGTTTGATTCATTTTCTAATCAAAATAAAAGTAAAATAAATAAATAATTGGGCTTTGCTTTACATTGGCTTCATTTCAGATAGCAGTATAAAAAGCTGCCTAACAATATGATCATTTCTAGGAAAAAAAGAACACTGCATGACTTAGGTGTGGGTTATGTTTCATTGTGATTGAATGGATAAATGGAATGTTATGAAAGAAAAGCCGTACTTCCCAGGGATGGGATACCAAATACTTGTCTCACCTTTTAAATCAGAAACAGTTCCCCAGTAAATTCTACTGAGATTCAAACTCGCTAGATGAAAGGAACTAAGATTTCTGGTGAAGAAAAAAAATGTCCTTTTCTTAGAGAATCCAAAGCATCTATTCTAGAACTTTGCAATTATATTTTTAATAAGATTTTGCATCATAAGAGAGGTTTTTTTGTGTGTGTTCCAAGCAATTGAATACTCAAGTTCAATGTTCTAGTACAGAATTGCAGAGTGTTATCTATATGTCAGGAGTTGCATAGGATTTTTTTATTTTATTTTTTTATTTATATTTATATGCCGCCCTTCTCCGGAGACTCAGGGCGGCTTACAATGCGTTAAGCAATAGCGTTCATACTTTTGTATATTTATACAAAGTCAGCTTATTGCCCCCACAAACTGGGTCCTCATTTTACCTATCTTAGAAAGGATGGAAGGCTGAGTCAACTTTGAGCCTGGTGAGATTAGAATTCGCAGTAATTGCAGGCAGCTGGATGTTAAATGCTGCCTTAGTAGGAGGCATTAGCCTGCTACGCCACTCAGGCTCCTGGATGTTAATAAAACCATTGATTCTTATTGTCTTGAGATAGGTAGGATGTGCAAAGGAACCACTGTGCAGATAATTTGATTCTAGATTTTATTTTTAATTTTTTTGAAAAAGGGAATTATTTATATAATATCCATTACCTAATGATTTGCAGGCTGATGTGAACAATATAGCAGTACTACTTTATATTTTGATTAGAATTCATTTGTTATCTTTGAATTCTCAGTGGATAGAGATTGATTTATTCATTTTGAGTTACTTAATTGGCTTTCATAGGAGAACCTTTATCAGCTTATATCATATAAATAAAGTATCCTTTGTCCATTTTTGTGTAATTTCCTAAGATGTGCAATTCTTATTAAATTGGCTTTCATCAGGTAAGACTAAAAATCAGGTTTTCCATGCATGACTTGAGTTCTTTATTAGATAATTCTGCTATAACTGTTCTGTCAATGCATGTACTTATTTAAAATATTTCTACACCACTTTTCATTAAAATAAATCTTTAAACTGTTTAAATTTTTAAAAAAAGTTAAAGGAATCATTAAAAATGTATCATGACATTTTACACAATAAAGTAAAAAGTAAAGATTCCCCTCGCACATATGTGCTAGTCATTCCTGACTCTAGGGGGCAGTGCTCATCTCCGTTTCAAAGCCGAAGAGCCAGCGCTGTCCAAAGATGTCTCCGTGGTCATGTGGCCGGCATGACTAAATGCCAAAGGTGCACGGAACGCTTACCTTCCCAAAGGTGGTCCCTATTTTTCTACTTGCATTTTCTACATGCTTTCGAACGCCTAGGTTGGCAGAAGCTGGGAACCAACTATATTAATCCAAAGGTAATTATTAAAACAAAAACAAAGGCAGTAATAAAAACTTTCTTAAAATTACAGCAGCATTACTACATTAGTAAAAGGTCAATGAAAACTAAAATAAATCTTTGCTTCTTTTTCTTTCTTTCTTTTTTTTACTGAAAAGACAATACAGATGGTGCCAGACATACCTTACTGGGGAAAGTGTTCTAAGGTCAGGAGGCTATCATGAAAAACATGAATTTTGAGTAATGAGTCACCACATCTCAGCAGGGGAGTGAGAGCAAGCCCTCTAAAGATGATGTTTTAGTACAAATAGAAAAACAGAAGAAAAGGTGTTCCTTCAAACTTATTGGTCCCAAGCTATAAAACCTTGCAACTTAAAACCAGAACCTTGAACTAAGGCCAGAAATGTACCAGAAGCAATACGAATCATAAAGAATTGGTATGATATGTTCATATTTCCCATCTCCAGTCAGCTATAACATTTGAAGTTGCTGAAGTGCCTTCTAGACTTGCTGCATGGATTTCTGTAACAAGGCTCTTTCTAGCCAAGTAGGGCCAGAGCTGATACAGAAGCCTGAATTGATGAAAGATGCTTTACACCTTAGAGATCCTTTGTACCTCTGTCAAAGTTCTCCAAAGTTATGGTTAGAGAGTTATGGTTAGAGAAGTTAGAGAGGCTAAAATTCATTTATAACAGGGTTGTTGTTGTTGTTAGTTGTGAAGTCATGTCCGAAGTCATGTCCGACCCATCGCAACCCCATCAAAAAGTTCCTCCAGGCCTTCCTGTCCTCTACCATCCCCTGAGTCCATTTAAGCTCATGCCTACTGCTTCAGTGACTCCATCCAGCCACATCATTCTCTGCCATCCCACTCTTCTTTTGCCGTCAATTGTTCCCAGTATTAGGCTCTTCTCCAGTGAGTCCTTCCTTCTCATTAGGGGGCCAAAGTATTTGAGTTTCATCTTCAGGATCTGGCCTTCTAAAGAGCAGTCAGGGTTGATCTCCTCTTGGACTGACTTGTTTGTTCGCCTTGCAGTCCAAGGGACTCGCAATAGTCTTCTCCAGCACCATAGTTCAAAGGCCTCAATTCTTTGGCGCTCAGCCTTTCTTATGGTCCAACTTTCACAGCCATACATTGCAACTGGGAAAACCATAGCCTTGACTATACACTCTTTTGTTTGCAGGGTGATGTCTCTGCTTTTTAGCATGCTGTCTAGATTTGCCATAGCTTTCCTCCCCAGGAGCAAGCATCTCTTGGCTGCAGTCCCCATCTGCGATGATCTTGGAGCCCAGGAAAATAAAATCTGTCACTACCTCCATTTCTTCCCCATCTATTTGCCAGGAATTGAGAGGGCTGGATACCATGATCTTAGTTTTCTTAGTATTGAGTTTCAAGCCAACTTTTGCACTCTCCTTCTTCACCTGCATCAAGAGGCTCTTTAGTTCCTCTTCACGTTCTGCCATTAAAGTGGTATCATCTGCATATCTGAGGTTGTTGATATTTCTCCTGGCAATCTTAATTCCAACTTTTGAGTCATCTAGCCCCGTCTTTCTTATGATGTGCTCTGCATATAAGTTAAATAGGCAGGGTGAGAGTATACAGCCTTGCCAGACTCCTTTCCCAATTTTGAACCAATCAGTGGTTCCATGTCCAGTTCTCACTGTTGCTTCTTGACCCACACTTGTCTCAAGAGATAAATAAGATGGTCTGGTACTCCCATCTCTTTAAGAACTTGCCACAGTTTGTTGTGATCCACACAATCAAAGGCTTTAGCATAGTCAATGAAGCAGAAGTAGATGTTTTTCTGGAACTCCCTAGCTTTCTCCATGATCCAACATATGTTGGCAATTTGATCTCTGGTTCCTCTGTCTCTTTGAAATCCTGCCTGTACTTCTGGTAGTTCTTGATCCACATACTGTTGGAGCCTAGCTTGTAGGATTTTAAGCCGAACTTTACTAGCATGTGAAATGAGTGCAATGGTGTGATAGTTTGAACATTCTTTGGCATTGCCTTTCTTTGGAATTGGAATGTAAACTGACCTTTTCCAATCCTGTGGTGGATATAACAGGTTAAACTCTGTCAACTAAAACCAACAACCAAAGGTCCCTCTGCTTCATTTGGGGGATTGGGCTGAAATTTGTTCACCCTCATCCTGTTCTTTATCACAGCCAGGCACCAATTCGTCAATTCCATTGTGTCATCAATGAAAGGAATAGTTAGGCGTGAGTATCTTCAGGATGCTGAGCATATTCACTCTGTAAATATTGAACATGATGAGTGCTAAAATGGAAAGTTCACAGAATCATAGAATGTAAATTTTCAAAGGGTCTTTGGAGATCAATCACTAGTCCAGTGCAGGAATCCATTATTATAGCATCCAGCTGTTGGGTAAATATATTCAGCAAAGGAGATCCCTCCCGCACCTTCTAAGGCAGGGGTATCAAACTTATGGTCCACGGGCCAGATGTGTCGCACACTGGCCATGCCCACCCTAATTTTAACGAAGGGGGGGGAGCCGCAATACATCATGTGACAACAACATAATGATGCACATTTGATACCCCTGTTCTAAAGCACTCCATTCCACTTTTGAAAAACTTCCAAAGTTTCCATTCCTTTTATCTTTTTTAGCATCTCTTCCCTATTGGTAGGTCAGATCTAGATAAGCAATACATACATACACTTACTTACACCCACACACCCACACCATTTCTTCTTCGACCTTCTGAGAAATGAAGCACAAAACAAGCACAGTCTTGACCAAATTAATTTATCAGATTCCCAGAATTTTAAGTCTCCCTTTGTTATTACAAATAGATGACTTGACCTTGTATCGAGGCAAATCAGCCCAAAGATTTTCCTCCCTGAAAGTTCTATATTCTGGAACAAATTATCCAAATCTTTTGCCCAACTTTATTGTCTTCAGCATGTCTCTACAATAATCTCATTTTTCCCTTCCATATATTTTTACACAAAGACTCTCACCTGGACTTTGAGCTAAAATTCCTGAATCTCAATACAAGGGTAAACCTTCATATATAAAGCCACTCTTCCAGGAGTGAAATCCAGCAGGTTCTGACAGGTTCTGGAGAACAGTAGCAGAATTTTTCAGCAGTTCAGAGAACCAGCAGTCGAAATTTTGAGTAGTTCAGAGAACCAGCAAATACCACCTCTGGCTGACCCCAGGGAATGGAGATTTTGCAATATCCTTCCCCCAGTAGTGGGGAGGAAATGGGGATTTTGCAGTATCCTTTCCCTGGAGTGGGGTGGGAATGGAAATTTTGCAGTATCCTTCTCCTGCCATGCCCACCAAGCCACATCCACCAAGCCACCATGCCCACCAAGCCACGCCCACAGAACCGGTAGTAAAAAAAATTAGATTTCACCACTGCACTCTTCCTTCTTTTTTGTGAATAAGTTAAAAGTTTCCTGGGTCTGATTTAGGAAATCCTAATCTTCCCCAATAAACTGATGAAGTGAATACTTTTTTCTTCTAGTTCTTCCATCTTTTTTCCCTAAAAGGGCACTCATCTTGCCCTTGTAGTATGTGTAGATATTGTCAAATTCAGGAAGGAAAATAAATTTAGCACATCCGCTGCAGGTCATGGGAATAAACTGTCATGTCAGTTGTCATGTCAGCCATGAAATTCTGATTAACCCAATCTAAAGCAATACCAGCATGAACATTGAAGAGCAAAGTAAAGTAAAATATGTTCAGGGTAAAAAAATTTTTAGCCCAATCCATCTTCAGTTTTACTGATTCAGTTTTTGGAGCATTATAAATAAAATATATGAAGTAAATTAGAAATAAGATGCAAGAAATGGAAACATTTTGAGGAAATAATGGAAGTTGAAGACTAAAGAATCTAGACATCATGGGGTTTCCTTGCGTTTTACCTTCATGTAAAGTAGGTAATGTAGGGATGCGGTGGCTCAGTGGCTAAGATCCTGAGCTTGTCGAACGAACTATCAGCAGTTCAACAGTATGAATCCCTAGTGCCATGTAATGGGGTGAGCTCCTATTATTTGTCCCAGCTTCTGCCAACTTAGCAGTTTGAAAGCACGTAAAAAATGCAAGTAGAAAAATAGGGACCACCTTTGGTGGGAAGGTAACAGCGTTCCATGCGCCTTTGGCGTTTAGTCATGCCGGCCACGTGACCACAGAGACGTCTTTGGACAACGCTAGCTCTTCGGCTTTGAAACGGAGATGAGCACCGCCCCCTAGAGTCGGGAATGACTAGCACATATGTGCGAGGGAACCTTTACCTTTAAAGTAGGTAATATTATTGTACATATACAGAGAAACAATTTTTGAGAGTAACCTTATAATTAGACCTAATAGGATGTGTCATTCCCTTTGTGAATAAAGAGACTTGTAAGATCAAATTGTTCAATACTGATATTTAAAGAAGCTTCTGATCTCAGACCCCAGAGACCGTAGTTCAACGTGGACTCTGAATTTGTCTTCATCATAGACATCAGAACCAAGTAGATTTTCATCTGTGAGGCATGAAACAACCCTATCCACACTGATTATTTTTTTAAAGAAAAGAGCCCTGCAAAGATATAGCTTGCTGAAAAATATTGATAGATCATCTGATTTTTATGTCTTTCACTGAGAAAGTGTTTTGCTTAATGATCTTTGATGACCAGTGTTTAACAAATACAAATTATTTAGGGAAAAGCTAACATGTAGACATTGAATTTGTTGTTAAATAATTAATATAAGCAAATGAAGATCTAAATTATTAAACAGGATGTATCTGTCAATCTTGGAAATAAATTAGGCAAATTTGAAAACATGGGAATGTTTTTCCTTTATAATGGAGAGCTTGTTTCCTAAAATTGTTTAATGATGAAAAACAACACACCTAGTAAAGATCACAGACTGCCTCGTGTCAGACAACTGTAGTCAAACCCTCAATGAGCCTAGAAATAAATAAAATATTACTATAGCCAGAAAGAGCTGCTATGTATATAAAACAATTACCTACCTTGTAAGTAAAAACATTTGAGATTGAAGACAGACATAAATAAAAGCAAGATTAAACAAATGGAATGTAAAGGATTGAATGGGTTTTAGTAGCATCGGTCTGGGATAAAGAATGATGCTAAAAATAAAAATATAAAAACCCAAATTTAACTCTTTGTACATTCTTTAAATGTTGCTGCTATTACTTCGTTTAGCACTTAGAAAAATAACAAGAATAGAAAACAATTCTAGAAATTGCTCCTGGTATGTTTGTCCAACATCCACTCAAAAGTCTTATGATGGGGAAAACTTGGTACAATTATTTCCTGATAATAAGCTACAGCTGTCTGACATCAATTTACATTCTCTTTTCCTTTTCCATCCATCTGGTATTTTGCATTTGCAGAAGTTCATCAACATAAAACATTCCCCCTCTACTTATAACTGAGGGCTACAAAGAAAGTTCATATCACACTGAACCTGAATATGTTCAAAATATTCACATGCACCTTGAAAGTATATTTTCCCCAAGGCGCTTGCATAATCCTAATTAATATGAGGGGTGGGGGGGAAGCTAGGTTTTTTTTTTATTACATCTAATTGAATTCCTGATGCTGTAACTGCATAGGGATATTTGGTCAAATGTAATGTTATTTTTAATTCAGGAATAATCCAGTTACCCTGTCTAGTTCATCCAATTTCAGGTGTACTGACAGGTTGCAATACTGTGGTCCTTTCTGTTTAAAAGACACCAGTCATGTTTATTAAAATGTATATATCATACTTAACCATGTTCGATATACCACATTCAAGAATCAAGAACTTCAGAAACAATATTCTGATTTTCTTTGCATTGGCATAATTTATACTCCTTTTTATAAAGAAGGCACTTTCTTAAGTGTCCCATATGATTTGTGGTAATGAAGCAATGATTCTCAATCAAACTTCGTTGGAAAAAGACTACACAAATAAATTTAACTTAACATTCAGCAATAAAATAAAGGAACATTTGTTCCTATCACCATCTCCTCCCACTTATGACGGTATGACTGTAACTTTGTTGCTTGTATCCTTACGATTTATATTGACTGTTTCCTAATATAATTTGATTGCTTATTTGTTCATAAGCAATGAACAAATCATTAAGTGTTGTACCTTATGATTCTTGACGAATGTGTCTTTTCTTTTTGTATACTGAGAGCATATGCACCAAGGCAAATTCCAATGTCCTTTCCCATTTTGAAAACCAAAATATAGCATAGATGATACATATAGATAATCAAAAGCACAATATTTTCTGCAGAGCCATTAACTGGAATATAATTTTGGTATGTGAAATTTTATTTAAAAGAATAATGGAATGTAACGTACAATATAGGATGTGGAAGATTTCGTAGATGAACATATAAACATTGATTTTAAAAATGACCAATAGATATGTTACAAGAAATTAGTTACTGCATAGATTTCCACTTTAGGAATAAAGTGAATTTAGGTTTTTCACTGTTTCCCCTTCCTTATTATTTGCCATTTCGGCTTTTGAGGTTTCTCTTCACCTTGCAAGTGAAATGTTGTGACCCCAGCCCTGGAGGCTGATTTATCTTTGCATGCTGATTCGGAGGATGATATGGAGGAGGAGGAAGCTGTCACGAGCTATGTGTTGGAGGGGCCATCTTCACTGGTGAATCAGCAAGAACTGACAGTTGCTGACGTGCCTATGGACCCCAGCCAAACTGAGGAGGAAACAGGCCGGTAACGACGAGGGGGAGCCCCTATTGGATGCAAGAGAGAGACGTAGAGATGTCGTAGAGAACAGCTATTGCCACGTCCTAAGAGGTGTGCTCAGGAGACGGAGGGCCACAGCCTACAAAGTATAAAAGGGGTGTGACTGGGCTGGAAAGGTGTGATGAACAATTTGTTGGTGTTTTGGATGCAGTGGAGTTACAACTGTTAGTTTGGAGTTTTTTGACAAGAGTCTGCATTCCTGCATTAGCCTGCTGGCTGTCCGCCAAGACCTTTGGAACATTGCCCAGTAACTATTGGACTGATATACGCTTTGGAAGAGAACTATTTATTAAAGGGCCAGCTTCAGTCTCTCTTTAGCCTGCGTTTGTTACTGCCGGGCTATTTGAGCCTCTGCAAGGCCACTCATGGGAGGGGACAGAACATGGAAGCTATAGCCTTGACAAAAAATAAATAAATTTGTCTCATTGTTGTCCACAGACTTGTTGCTTTTCTGAGAAATGAACCACCAGCTGTGAAATGTAATAACAAGAAAAATAAATGAATCTCACTCCAAAGAATTCAAAAGGCCTTTTGCATGCTTCTGTTTTCAATACCGGATGGAATTATAGCTAGCACGAATATTTTCTGTCTTCTGCAAAGCTAATGGGCGCTTTGGAAACCCTAACAGCTGAGCATTGTTTGAATCACAAAATAGAAGCGGAGTGTCTTGACAAACCTTCCCAGTTCCTTCCCTAACTTGCAATGAAAAATCACCTTCCGCATTAGTGCTAGGGAATTAAAACATCTGAGGCATGGCAATCCGCTCTGCCATGCTAATCAACTGTGAAGTTCACGATAAGTAAAGCGCAAAGGCAGGCGGGCCCAGCTGATTGTTGGAGTGAACCAGTTCACTCCCAGCTGATAGTTGCAGTTAGTGATTCGCCCGAACAGGTCCGAACTGATAGAATCCCACCAGTGATGGGTTTCAAATTTTTTTTACGATCCGTTCCAGTTGGGCTTCAGGCCCGGGTACAACACGGAAACGGCATTGGTCACGTTGGTTGATGATCTCTGGAGGGCTCAGGACAGGGGGTGCTCTTCTGTTCTGGTCCTGTTAGATCTCTCAACGGCTTTTGATACCATCAACCATGGTATCATGCTGCACCGGTTGGAAGAGTTAGGGGTGAGAGGCACCATGTTGCAGTGGTTCTCCTCCTTTTTCTCTGACCGGTCACAGTCTGTGTTGACAGGGGGGCAGTGGTCAACCCCGAGGCCCCTCATATGCAGGGTGCCAAAGGGTCGGTCCTCTCGCCCCACCTGTTCAACATTTATGTGAAGCCGCTGGGTGAGATCATCCATGGTTTTGGGGTGAGATACCACCAGTACGCTGATGACACCTACCTGTATATCTCCACCCCAGACCACCCCAACAATGCCCTTGAAATGATGTCCCGGTGCCTGGAGGTCGTGCGGATCTGGATGGGGAGGAATAGGCTCAGGCTCAACCCATCCAAGACCAAGTGGCTGTGGTTTCTGATGTTCCGATATAGTCAGTTGGTGCCATCACTGACTATTGGGGGCGAATCATTGGCCCCCACAGAGAGGGTGCGCAACTTGGGTGTCCTCCTGGATTCACGGCTGTCTTTAGAAGAGCACTTGACGGCTGTGACTGGGAGGATTTTTCATCAGGTTCGCCTGATACGCCAGTTGCGTCCCTTTCTGGATTGGGACTCCCTATGCACAGTCACTCATGCCCTCGTCACCTCTTGTCTGGACTATTGTAACGCTCTCTACATGGGGCTCCCCTTGAGGAGCACTCAGAGGCTCCAACTGGTACAGAGTGCGGCCACGCAGGTGGTTATGGGAACGACGTGGTGTTCCCATGTAACACCTCTCCTGCGTGAGCTGCACTGGCTCCTGGTGGTCTTCCGGTGCACTTCAAGGTTTTGGTTATCACCTTTAGAGCACTCCATGGCTTAGGACCTGGTTATCTACAGGATCGCCTGCTACCACCAATAGTCTCCCACCGGCCAGTACACTCCCATAGAGAGGGGCTCCTCCGGGTGCCGTCTGCCAAACAATGTCGACTGGCGGCCCCCTGGGGGAGAGCCTTCTCTGTGGGGGCACCTACGATCTGGAACGAGCTTCCCCTGGAGATACGGATGATCCCGGATCTGCGCACCTTCTGTCGCATGCTTAAGATTTTTTTTATTTCATCAAGCTAGCCTGGCCTAAATCTTTTTCCCCTGTTAAATGTAAATTTTAATCTGTTTTTTAAATTATTGGGTATTTTAAATTTGTCTCAGCCAAATTATTTAATTCGCTTTTATTCTATTTTAAATTTTTGTATTTATGTATTTTATTTTGTGGCTGTTCACCACCCTGAGTCCTTCGGGAGTAGGGCAGTATATAAATCCAATAAAAACAAAATAAAACAAAAACTTAATGACCACATGATTGCCTTAGCAATTTAGTAACAATTCACTTAACTGTGGGAAAAAAAGTTCATACAATGGGGCAAAACTCACTTAACAAGTATCTTCTTTAGCAATGGGATTTGCTAAAGAAAATGGGGTTTCAATTGTGACTGAAAGTCAAGGACTACCTGTATGTGATTTGTGGTCCCTTTGGTGGATTTACAAAAGGATTGGATCAGGGGTGGGATTCAGAGGTGGGTTTCAGCAGGTTCTGACCAGTTCTAGAGAACCAGTAGCAGATATTTTGAGTAGTTCAGAGAACCGGCAGTAAAAATTCTGACTGGCCCCACCCCCATCTATTCTCTGCCTCCCAAGTCCCAGCTGATCAGGAGGAAATGGGTATTTTGCCGTAACCTTCCCCTGGATTGGGGACGGAATGGAGATTTTATAGTATCTTTTCCCTGCCATGACCACCAATAGAACCCATAGAACCGGTAGTAAAAAAAATTTGAAACCCACCGGTGGTGGGATTCTATCAGTTCGACCTGTTCGGGCGAATCACTAACTCCAACTATCAGCTGGGAGTGAACCGGTTCGCTCCAACAATCAGCTGGGCCCGCCTGCCTCTGCGCTTTACTTACCATGATCTTCACAGTTGATTAGCATGGCAGAGCGGATTGCCGTGCCTCAGATGTTTTAATTCCCTAGCACTAATGTGGAAGGTGATTTTTCATTGCACTGCGCATGCACGCGCAGCATGCGATCACCAAACCAGTTGTTAAACCACAAGGATCCCACCACTGGATTTGATGATAGAAATATAGCGCTCTTAGCGATGATGTAAGTCTCATTGTTCCCATTCTTGTTGAACATAGCATAGGAAACAGAGTTATAAAAACTCCAGCTCCCTTTGGTTGGGCATTGTCCAGTGGTGGATTTCCATTTTTTTTACTACCGGTTCTATGGGTGTGGCTTGGTGGCCGTGGCATGGCTTGGTGGCCGTAGCTCAGTGGTCATGGCAGGGGAAGGATACTGTAAAATCTCCATTCCCTCTCCAATCCAGGGGAAGGTTACTGCAAAATCCCCATTTCCTCCCGATCAGCTGGGACTTGGGAAGCATAGAATAGATGGGGGTGGGGGCCAGTCAGAATTTTTACTACCGGTTCTCCGAACTACTCAAAATTTCTGCTACCGGTTCTCCAGAACTGGTCAGAACCTGCTGAAACCCACCTCTGATATTGTCTGAATGCCTCAGAGCTGGTTGTGTCTACTTTGTTGTTGTGTTTTTACTTCTGAAAGAGTTCCATCTTATCTTTTTATTATTATTATTATTATTATAAAAGTTTTTATTGGTTAAAAATAAACAATATTATCGCTTACAATATGTGGAATTTTCATTATCCTTTTACAAAGATAATATATATTTTCTTTTTTTTACATACAGCAGATCTTCCCTTATTAAAATTTCAAATTTGACAACCGGATTTATACAAAAATATCAGTTCAGTATCCAGAGTAATATTAAAGTTTACAAAAATAAGAGATATCATAAAAGCACAAAGTAATAGATTCCTCCCACTTCGTCATTTCTTGGTTGTGGATCTCAAGGTTCTGGCCTTAGCACCCCCCTCCTCCCAGACCGCCACGGCCTCGCCCGCCCCCGTTCCTTGATCATCTGGTACCTCCCCTTCCTCGGTTCCTGTATCTTCACCCTCTAGGAGGGTCTTATGTTGCTCCAGATATGCCTGAGCCTCCGCCACACTACTAATTTTCTTCCTACTGCCCTCCCAGAAAATCATCAAACCTTCCGGCATCAACCACCTGAAGCCAATTCCCTTAAGGTACAATTTACTTGATAAAAAATAATAATTTCTTTTTAATTCTCGTACCTGTCTAGGGATCTGCTTCAGAATGGTGACCTCCTTGCCCCTGTACATCAGCGCCCCCGATCTTTGAGTTCTCAGTATTTCATCTCTCATTTCCCTTCTCACAAATTTAATGTGGACCTCTCTTGGGACACTATGTAAAATTGCATATTGTGAGTTTACTCTATAAACTAGATCCATATCCCATCTCATAAAGTCCAAACCTCTTTCAGTAAATTCGCCCAACAATTTAACCATCACTTCTCGCAGATCTTCCTGGTCCACCTCTTCCACATTTTGAAACCTGAGAAAATAAGACATTCTATCCAGCTGCGAGGTTAAAATTACATTTCCTCTCATTTCTTCCCTCTTCTGGATTGCCCGCACCTCCCCCTCCAAACCTCCCACCTTTTTCTTATTCTCCTCTGCCACCTGTTGAACAGCAGTTAAATCTTTTTTCATAACTACCATTTCAGATTTTATTTTCAGTTGCCCTTTTTGCAGGTCATCAAGTTTATCAAGCTTCTCATCCATTTTTGCCAATTTCTCCAAAAATTTTTCCATGTCACCTGCAGCTGGTCTTTGTCCTTTAGCCATCATACAGTAATAAAGAATGAGAGGTCCTCAGGTAGGCACAAGCATCCAGAGAGAGAAGATTCTCTTAAAAATCAGCACTATTTCCTCATGATCCACCAGAGGCCGCTCACAGGAGCAACGAGTCCGGCTTGTAGAGTAGGTCAAACAGGAAACCAGAGGTGGGTGATGTCATCAATTGTGCACAAAGAAGCAGGAAATCAGGCCCCGGCCATGACTTTCCAGAAGGAGAGAGGCCTCCAGCCTCCCTTCCCGAATACCGCCTCCATCATTCTCCACAAAGAATCAGCGAGGTAAGAGGTCTCATTCTTTTTTCCTCCTCTTTCTTCTCAACCACGGTGCCCTTCCCAGCTACAAGGGGGGGGAGAAAAACTTTGACCCCCCCTCTCACTTGCAGGATGCCTCGTCGCTTCGCCAATCAGGGTCTCTCCTTTTTTACTTATTCTCCGGCCTGCATCCCTTCCTCTTCCGATCGCCTCTTTACCTGCTGCCTTAATTTCAATATACACCGGGTCCTACAGGCACGGAAAGGCCTTGGGAATGGCCGCTACGTGCCGCCCACAGTCGCTGGAGCCTCGGGTGCGCCAGCATTGGCCGCCCAGCCCCTGGAATTGAGGCAAGGGACCCCTGGCGAGCCGCCCTTAACGGCGGATACCCCAAAACCAGGGCACCCGGCCCCGAGGGGCCTCCAGGCAGGGGGATTCAGACGCTGGGGCACGAACACACCCAAGCAGCATCTGATGCCATCCGGAACCGGAAATGATCTCCGAATTCCATCTTATCTTATTCTTCAGTTTTGCATCCCTTATTTTGACCTGAAGTTCAACTGATTCTGGGAAGAATACAGCTAAAGTGGACAAAGGCATGGTTCAAAATGTCTCCATACTTAAAAAAATAAATAAATAAACAGCATCTGTGCACTCTTCAAAGGTTGTAAAAAAAAATGCCTGTATGACATCACCTGTAGTAGCATGCATGGCTGCAAGCATTACAAATAAGTTATGACAATATGAATCCTGCAGTTTCAACTGAATTGTTTGGGCTTCTAAAGGATGATTAGTGATAGGAAAAAAATCACAGTCTCCTTGTGAACTCCAATCAAGTTGTTGACTGGGAAGCAACTCTCCATTACTATAATTCCATGCAGAACTATAGTAACAGTTGCATTAAGTCTAACTAAAACCACTTGTGTATTTCGGGTGATTTTTCTTTTTATCTAGAATTTCAGTTTAAAAAAATCAACTTGATATAATATAACATAAAATATAAAGAAATACTTTTTAAAATCATAAGGATCATATATCAGCTGAAATTTACATTTGAAAATTTCTCCATATTTCAGAATTCATCAGTGGAAAAAAAAGGTAGTCCTAAAAGTTTTCCCACAACTACGAAATCTTCTACGTAAAAGTTATCTTTTTGCTCTATAGACTCAAGAGTTGCTCCATTTGAAAACTGCTTGGGGGCAACAAGGGACAATAGAAAGAACTAAGAAATTAAACCACAGATGTGTTTCTAATTGGAAGGGACTTCTTATACCCAGGTAATGAGTTCCCTGGGGAAATCTTCCCTAAAATGATAATGTGTACATTTGGAAGGCTAGTCATGGCTTCATAGAGCTTTCTGGAGTCTATTGATAGTTTATCCTTCTGTACATTTACCTTAACTATTTATTTTGTGCTAGATGGCATATAAAACTAAATATAGCCCATGGTCTCATTAACATTTATTTTCACAGCAGTTAGATAAAAATGGCAGTCATTAAGAGCCCAGCCTGTAGTAATTTCTTCCATTATCCCATGGTTCTACACATAGATATTCAGAAACATAGAGAGGAATCTAAATGTTTTACATTAAATAGATCACTGGCTTTTAATGTGTTAACTGGGGATCCTCATGGTTTCCATGACATTTATCAGGTGTTCCTCAGAGAGCAGCTAAAGAGTGACAAGAGTATCTCAAGTTGGAGTGTTCAAAGGAAATAGTCTTGTATGAGAAGACATGTCCTTCTAATTCAGTATTCTTTGTTCTGACTGCCAGGTCTCAGACAGTTTTTTCACATCCCTTGCTATCTGATTTTTTTTAAAATTCAAAATGCCAAGGATTGAACCTGTGACCTTTTGCATATAAAACAGGTGCTCTATTTCTGATCTAAATTCCTTTACTCCATTGTATCCCTTGTTCATCATTATTGATCTTCTACTGCAGTGTAAATCTATTTTAAAAATGCTGGACATATCTATTGAATAATTCACAATGAGTATGAGATGATGGTAGATCATAAATAGTCAGACTATCAATGAAGCTAGAAGAGGGATCATCAATTCTGGGGGAATGATAAGCACACTTGACACGTTGAAGGTATGTTTTGATCTGTCTCTCAAAACAGGCTGTCGTAACGGCCACAGCCACTCACAAAAGGCGCTTTTTTTAAAAAAAAATACTTTTTATGTAGATGAAACACTTTGATGAACTTCATTGAATCTAAGATTGAACTCACAAATCTAATATCCAGCTGCAAGGAAAAGATGCAAAGTCTGCATTCCAAAACACAAACATACTTTTTTTAAAAAAAAATCATTTAGTTACTGTAAACAACGTATAAAACAGTGGTGGGTTGCCCCTGGTTCGTACTGGTTCACAAGAACCAGTAGTAAAATCGGCGAGAGGACCTGCTCACCGCCCCAGGTGTCATCATCACTTCACTCGCACACACGCACAATCCAATTACAAACCAGTAGTAAAGGTAAGTAGTACCCACCCCTGGTATAAAACACCTACTTCACAATACAGTGACTCTGGGTACCATGCTTGGATCCTGGTGACAACACAGCCAGTGTCTACAATCACTGTAGCATCCGTGAATTCTTGCTCAAACTCAGCCTAAGAATATGACTTTATTCTCCCTAGAATTTATTCTGTGTAGGTTTCCAAATCTTTCGCCACATTCCTAGAAAAATGAATTAATAATCAAATGGGATGGAAAAGTGGATGCTGGCTGTTTCTTAGATTCCTAGCTGTCATGAAGAAAAAAAATATGTGAGTTATAGAAATGATGTCATTCTACCTGTTTTGCATATCCAATGATTGTCAGCCCTGTATGACCTGCCTTCTGGTGTATTTCTTACAGTGCCATGATGATGTTGACAGTCAGCCAGAACTGACTTTTTCATGCAGCAATCTAAATTGCAGAGTATCTACTGTCTTTTGAAGATCCACAGAGCCCAGTGGTGAAATCCAATTTTTTTTACTACTGGTGCTGTGGGCGTGGCTTAGTGGGCGTGGCTTGGTGGGCATGGCAGGGGAAGGATACTGCAAAATCCCCATTCCCTCCCTATTCCTGGAGGAAGAATATTGCAAAATCTCCATTCCCACCCCACTCTGGTGCCAGCCAGAGGTGATATTTGCCAATTCTCTGAACTACTCAAAATTTCTGCTACCAATTCTCCAGAACCTGTTAGAACCTGCTGGATTTCACCCCTGACACAGCCCATATCTAAACTTATTTTAAAAGTGATAATGTGGATTTCATGAATAATGGGTTATTTATTTTCATTTTTCTTATTTATATATTCAGGCAGTTTATTAATACTTTTGGCTGATTTTACATTTCATATGATATATATCTGATGTCCTCATCCTAGAGCCGTGATGGCGAACCTATGGCATGGGTGCCACAAGTGGCATGCGGAGCCATATCAGTGGGCACACAAGCTCAGCTCCGGCACGCATGTGTGTGCCAGCCAGCTGATTTTCGGGCCTTTTGGGCCCACCAGAAGTCAGGAAACACACTGTTTCTGGCCTCCGGAGGGCCTCTGGGGGGGAGGCCGTTTTTGCCCTTCCCAGGCACCTAGAAAGGCTCTGGAGCCTGGGGAGAGCAAAAAACAGGCCTACTGGGCCCTCCATGCCATCACATGCCAAATGCGGGGGGAGCCCAGGGGGGCCGGGTGCATAAAATTATGGATGTGGGCACACGTGCGTGTGACCCCACTGCGCTCCCCCCACTTTTGGCACGCGATGGCAAAAAAGTTAGCCATCACTGTTCTAGAGATTACCATGGAACCCCACGGGCTCCCGTGGTGAATGGTGATGATGTCTGATGCTACTGAAGATGGTCACACGATGTGAGAGTTTAAAAAAGAGAGGGCTTTACATTTTGTCTCTCCTTTCTCGTACCTGCAACACAGAATTTTACCCAATTGTGATTTTTCTAAGTTTTTTGAAGAAAGCATAAGATGTTAACTTAAAAAAAATCCAACAGCCCCTAAATACCTAATACAATGTGGTATAAGTAACGTAGATAGACTCTAAATTATTTCCAACCACTCGACACCATGCAAAACTGCCCCCAGATGAATAAATATGATCAATTTGTGTCCCTGGGAAGATATTAACATGTTCACTGATAGGATCCATGGGTTCAATTATTTATTTAGTCAGACTAACTGCAAATTGCTTACTGATACTAACATACTAATACTTATTAAAATAATTGATCTGACTCTCTTTATTAAAGTAGAGCAACAAAATTTTAGAACTGCTATGTTTTTTCATCACATCAAAGAGTACTTATTTGGGAAATAGTTTCAGAATTGACAGGAATAAGCCTGCTGAATAAGCTAACCATATTTTGGTTAAATTGTGTAACAATCTCTAATACCAGCCAGTGCATTGGAGGGAGCTAGATCTGTCACTGTAAACTTATGAAAGAGTTTAACTAGAAGCTGCCTGTGTCATTACTCACACATTAAGCTATTAGGCTAAAACTCACTTCTCAACACGCTGTCTGCTTGCCTCTTCAGTCTGCTAATGGTTATTTCTCTCCACTTCTTGACGAAATTATTGGAAAATTGCTTTTAACCCAGGAGAAATTTAGTGGCCTGGTTCTTTTCCTAATGTAGCAAAACAGAAATAGGTGGGAAAGTAAGGGAGGACATTTGTGCCATTTGCTGAACCATATAACATGTGTTAAATGTAGTCACACTTGCCCAAATTCTGGGCATTCATAGTCTCCTGTCTCTCCCACCAATATTAATCCACATCCAATCAGCTTCACAACTGCTTTGAGTTTATGTCAAAAATGAGCAGAAAACCAACCTATTTAAAAAGTATCTTCTCAGTATGAGATTACACTGTTATCTTCTGAGAAGATGCTACTGCATCTTCAAATCTCATTCAATTATGCCAAGATTTTTTTAAAAAAATATATCCTCTTTTTTTTTTTTAAAGCACAGAAATCCATATAACTAAGGATGAAATTTGGCAAGGATTTTCCATACAGAAGGAGAATTTTATCAGAAAGTTCAGTTTATTTCTGCGATGAGCAAAATAAGCCATAGTCATGCGTACATCGCACATCAGTAGGCAAAGAAGACATGTGTGACATTTGAAGTTTCTAAAACAAAGCTCTTCTTTCAACATATGCCAAAGCTGATTCAATTTACCTCATGTCTACTATGACATACAGTAGCACCAATTTAAGGATGAACCAGGAAGACCTGGGTTCTACTCCATCTTCAGCCATAGAAGTCTTTTGGCTACAATCTCCCAGTGAGTTTCCATGGCTAAATTGGGACTCGAACTAAGGTCTCCTGCTGCAAGTCCAATACTCTAATCCAGTAGTTCTCAACCTTTTTTTCTTAAAGGACCTCCTTTAAATGTCTTTTGTGGGCACAGACCATGGCCATGAACCCGCACGACATCTATATCTGTATCTATATCTATATCTATATCTATATCTATATCTATATCTATATCTATATCTATATCTATATCTAT
>WNWU01000005.1:7150379-7184632 GCA_012654045.1 Ptyas mucosa
TCTATATCTATATCTATATCTATATCTATATCTATATCTATATCTATCTATATCTATATCATCTATACCTATACCTATACCTATATCTATATCTATATCTATATCTATATCTATATCTATCTATATCATCTATATCTATCTATCTATCTATCTATCTATCTATCTATCTATCTATCTATCATAAATCCATTTTTAAAAAATTGTTTTAATTTTGGCTCCTAACCTCAATTTCCTAAAATAATCTACTAGAAAGTAAAAAGTTATAATAACATGTTTTGGGAGTTCTAAAGCTGTTGTAAAAATGCTTGGAATTCCCAATGCATCACAGTGGCTTGGACTATATACAGTGTTTATCTTTGCTTCTTCACCTCTTTCAGGAAAAAAAATTGAAACATTGCTCAAGGGAAAGAGCACTTTTTACACAAACATTCAAAGATACTTTGGAATGCTAAAGTTTGCCTTTTGAAGTTGCTCTCTACACACTGAGAATTTATGCTTAGGGCAGCCTTCCCAAGCTTCTGCTTTCCTGATATAAATGCTTATAATACCAACATTCTTCAAAGATGATATAATTCAGCAGTACTGTGGACCCAATTCTGCATTACTTCTAATATGAGTTATCATGTCTTTGGAGTTGGTATATGGAGGATATCAGATTGAAAGGCTAACCTGGAGCATTAAGACAGAAAGCAATTTCAGTTCTGAAGAAGATTATTGCCTGTTCTATGTTTATAAATAGACAACTTCTCCTATTAATGATGATGTTTACATCCTTGTTACAAATGGTGATCTACAAGCTTCCTTTTGTCAGATTTTCAAAACAAAACATCAGCCCTAGAATAATTAATTCAATATAGTCATATCAGAAATTAAAACTTTGAAGATATGTTAATAACCTAGAATATAATTTAAGAATAATGCTACTATCCTGAAATGCCTCCCCTTCCAATAAAGAACTGGACCAACACAAGTTCATACACATAAGGCTATGCTGCATACTGGCTCACCCAACACTTTCTTCTTCATTTTACTTCTAATCTTGTAGGAGAACCTTGCTTTCTTTCTCCCCCACTTTAAGGATTATGAAGTGTCTCACACTATGGCAGGCACTGCAGGCCTACTGGAGAGTTGCTCTAAATTTACCTTGTGCTGTGAGGACCCGGGGCATGACACAAAGGCAACACAGCCAGAGAACCAGTATGAGTCCCTTTCTTATCACCAACTGTGCCCCCAATGTCCCTTTCAACTCTCCGGCCTGGAGAGAGCTCTTCCATCAACCTGTCATTGGCTGACAATACTTCAGTCCCAAACATTGTAAGCAGAAAATTTCCAACTATAAATCCAACAAGGCAAGATAAGATAATTAGTCTGGCAGGACAGCAAGATAAGGAGTTCCAAAAGTGAAGTAGCACAGCAGTAAATCAAACCAGTTAGGAGGATGCCAGGAACTCAGTTAAACAGTGAACACGATGAACTCAGTGTTTGTTCCCGGCAGCTGCCCCTTCCATTTGCCTCTCCTTTAAACTCCATTAGCAGGTGTGCCTTGTGAAGGATATTGGGGCCTTTTCTTCCCTCGTAAGCCATTCAACCCACATTGCTCTCTTCTCCATTCTTCCCTGCACTGCCTAGGATGAGGAAGGGTGGGTCTTGGTCTTCATCTGAACCTCTTCTCCCTTGTTCTACCTCTCCCCTGCTCTGCCCAGCTGACTTTGCCCTTCTCCAGTTTCTTCCACATCCAACAGAGCCACTCTCTCGCTCTCTGTCAGCTGTTCGTCTTCCCCTTTGGATTCAGACTCTGACAGGGGCATGACATGTGCCTTTTGGAGAAGGATGTGCAATGTTGTCATTTCCTGATACCCTCCAACCACTGACTTGACCAATATTCCTAGACCAATACATATGGCAGTAGGCTGCATTATGCTTCTCACAGCCTTCAATGCATAATTTCAGTGATTTTGAAGAAAAATAAATCTTGGCTATCAAACAACAAAAAATGCTAATAAAACTGACAAACAGGCATAAGCAACAAATATTACAGTCACCAAAATGATTCACTGGAACATCCACAAGAATTATCATATGCCAGAAATGAAACATCAGTGAGAACATAGAGTTGAAAAAGTAGTTGAAAAAGAACAGGTTAAAATATTGTAGGATTTCCAAATACAAACTAGTAAACTCTAGGTTCATAACACACTAGATTTAATTGTAGTTGAAAAGAGAGGATGTGCGGATAACTGATGGAGCAATACCAGGGGATAATAGAATAGTAGACAAAAAAAATTGGAGAATATCACATTGTATCAAGACCTGAAAATTGAAGCTCAAAGATTATGGCACCAACTGGCTATGTTGGTCTCATTTGTTATTGACACACTGGGTGCCATACCAAAAACTCTTGGACTACACTTTGAAAATCTGCATATTGACAAAATTTCCATCTGTCAATTACAAATGGCCACACAGTTTGAATCCATACATATATTACACCAATACAAACACCATCCTAGTACTTGGAAAGAACTCAATGCATATGAAAGCCAACACTAGCTAAAGAACTGGCAACTGTGGATGTATTTAATAATAGTAATAATAGTGATGATGAAATCATTGTCAATTGCAAAAGGCAGCTTTTCTTGGAACAGCTTACATCCTGCGACAATACCTTTAACACCCTAAAACAACAATACCTGTCTATACCAGATCCTTGGGAAGGATTTGATAGGCGGATAAAAATGCCAAATTCAAATGTCTAAACATCTAGCCAACTGTCCAATATGCCATAATAATAATTTAAATTATTAAATTTCATAAACATGTCATTTGACTTCAGGGATGTTGGGAGTTAATATTAGCCAAGCTAGCGTAGAGGAGAAGGAGCAGTTGAAAAGTGCAAATAGATAAATAATACATGAGATAGATAGATGATAGATATAGAGAGGGAGAGGGAGGGAGGAAGGGAGGGAGAGATCCTGAGTTTAAGAACAGTGGACTTGTTATATGATGCAATTCAGCAGTGAATTGTAGTGGTCAGATATTGTCATGGCCTTGTCTTCGCTAAATAGAATATATATTATATATGTGGAAATTATATTTTTTAAACAACTGAGACGTATCCTTAATCTTCGCATTCTTCTGCAATTTCACCTCTCTGAGTTGTTTTCATCTTAGCCTTACCTGATTTTTCAGGAGGGGGGTATGTAGCCAAGCTTTTCTAGGATTACAGTGGCTGCAACATTTAGCAGTTCATGGGTTTTAGTTATATAGTAAGTGTTAGTAGAGATTGTCATGATTGTATGCTTTTGTCTGAGCAGTCCAAATGACCTCTATACTTACAACACTGCATAGGGCTCTCTCTTCTTTCACTATGTAGACTATTATACTTTCATCTTAAAAGGTCACTCAGCATCAGCTGAGGCAATGTGGCACTTCACTTTTAGCGTTCTCTTTCTTTGAAGAGATTCAGCCTTGTTTGTTTTGGAAATGCAGGCTCTGTCCATGCAACAACTGAAAATAAGCTGGCTATTGTCCTGCTCACCTCCCTTCCTTCCCCCAGGATATAGTCAGGTGCTTTGCAATCAAGAAGACCAGCTGCTTTCTTTTGGACATGGGGTGTAACATAAAGTAGCTTGGTGGCTTGGCATCCTTAGCTTTCTGTTTAAGGCCATTTCAGGATAGAGAACAACTCAAAATTTGGAAAGACTCCACAGCGTGTGTGGCAGAAGAGGAGGGTGGAGATGGGATCGCAAAGATTACAATTCTGAAAAGGTCTCAAACAATCTAGATGTACAATCATGGTCCATCTTTCCTGAATCAAGCAAGTCAAAAATTTTGGAAACACTGATGCAGTATGGAAAACAAAAAAGGTTTGGGAAAAAATGGATTAAGTTTCAGATTATGATGTGACTGCATTTTCTGAGGATGAATTTTCTTCTACCAGTAGGCATTCCTAAACATTTTGACTTCTATTGGATCTTTTTACTCAGAACAACAGCCAAAATAACTTCCTGCTTTTGTTAGTATAGAAACAGCTTGGCTGATCTTTAACCCCCTTTTATTTTCCATCTGCCAAGGGAATCTGTGCATATCATCATGGATGGAAAAAATTGTGTATTTTTCCAGCTGGATCTACATTTCCCAAATAGGCACCAGTGAGTATCTTCCCGGGGGGTGGGGTGGGGGAGGGAGGAAAAATCCCTGGTAGAACCAAATTCCCTTTCAGCATCCCAGATAACCTACTTTGCATCACAAGATATTGCTCCTAAATTTCCTGTAATAATTCAGGCATCATTTAAGCCCCCAGATACATTTTTTAAATTTTCCCCCACTTTTTTCTCCTTCTCTGGATTTTAACTACTGCATTGATGAAGAAATCTTAGCACTTGAAAGTTTGTAACTGTTTCATAAATTCTCAGTTAATTTAATTAAGATACTGCCTCTATACAGCTTTTGAAGTTTGCCTTCTCACAATCAACATGACTAATTTCTTGCCAAGAGATAGCAGATAAACTCTGACATGTATATGGAACTAGGAAGTTCCCCCTTTCTGTCATACAATGCCTGCCCTCTGGAATAGCATCCCCCTGGAGATCTAGAAGGCTCCCACTTTCAGTTTTCCAAGTTTTTAAAGACCTATCTTTGCTTCCAGGCTTGTTTGTCAAGCCCTTGATTACTGTTTTGTCAGTTTCTTGTGTGTTGTGTTTGATTTCCAGATCAGAGGTGGGTTTCAGCAGGTTCTGACCAGTTCTGGAGAACCAGTAGCGGAAATTTTGAGTAGTTCGGAGAACAGGTAGTTAAATTTCTGATTGGCCCCGCCCCCATTTATTCTCTGCCTCCCAAGTCCCAGCTGATCAGGAGGAAATGGGGATTTTGCAGTAACCTTCCCCTGGATTGGGGAGGGAATGGAGATTTTACAGTATCCTTCCCCTGGAGTGGGGTGGGAATGAAGATTTTACAGTATCCTTCCCCTGCCATGCCCACCAAGCCATGCCCACCAAGCCACGCCCACCAAGCCATGCCATGCCCACCAAGCCACAGCCACAGAATCAGTAGTAAAAAATACACACACACACACACACCACCTCTGGGCATGCAGACTTAGCCTGTGAAGGCACGGTTGGTCCTGACCAAACACAGAGCAACCCGGCAGGGCTGTCTCAAACTGCAACGGATAGGATTAATGAAAAACAAACCTGGCTGACCACGAGGTCACAGACAAGGCAACAAAATTTAGGATGTTAACACACAGTCCATTACCCAGGTCGTTAAAACACAAAAGACTAATGGGCACACATCAAGGACCTCACCCTCACAGGATGTTATGAAACAGCTGACTAATCTGCAAACATCAACTCCATCAACTAATCAAGATGTAACAACACAGGCAACCAACCCGCTCACAGCAACAAAGCCAGCATCTTTTTCTACTTTGTTGGTTTCTGTTCTTGGATATAAGCTCCCCAGAGTCATTTAGAAATTGGGCAACTACCAAATGTAATAAAATAAATAGATAAATAAATAAAATATTTCATTACAACTAAGAAGATATAGACATGTGTGACTTTGGGCCAGTTTTTATTTCTTAGACTATACTATCTCACAGGATTGTTGTATGAATCAAAGGGTAGAGAACCTTCCTGCTCATCATATTGAGATCCTCAAGGGAAATACAATAGAAATGTGATCAATAAACAAATCTCATTAATATCCCAAAACTAATGGATATGATTTCAACCTGTAGACTTTAATTTAGGAAGGACATACTTGGGAAGATTCATCTAATATTCTAGAGAATTAAACTAGATTCATCATTTTCCATAGTCTCCAAAGTATGAGCAACAAATCAGGCTGATAGGCCTGGAAGCACTAGACCTTCAGACCTGCCACGTTTACTACTGTGGGAAACTGGGAGGGGGGATTGTATGGAGCTAGGGTGATATATAGTCATAATAACATTCCTTTCTCAGAAAGTCAAGGACAAATTGCCCTGCACCTGGAAGGCTGGACTTGGGAGGCATCTCCAGTTGGGACGATGTGTGATTGGACCATGTGATGGACTTGTGGGTGTTGGGCAGTGACTTTGAACGTCTCTTTGGGTGGGGAAAACCTGGAAACTTTCAGATTTGGCTTTTCCCAAATGTGCCAATATGACATCTCTTATAAAATGTAACTTTGAGGAAACTCAAGCCTCAGAGTTTTCTTTCATTGGGGGTATTACTTGGAACCCTGGCTCAGGAGATTCCCCAGAGTACCTAACAATTATTTCTGGGTGAGTATTATCCCATTTAGAATTAAAAGTGGAAGATCTCTAGCTACAGGGAGCCCCAAAACCCACAGCTACTCAGTTTTGTCAGGGTTGAGCTGAAGCCTGATATTTCTCATCCAAACCTGCACAGCCTCTAGGAAGACCTTATTAAAAATAAAGCTGACATTTAACAGCAAAAACCAGGGCCAAAAAAATTCCAGTGACCAGTTTCAGGGCTGAGTGCAAAGAACTGGAATGCAATACCAATAATAAACACCAAGGCCAATTTCCCCAGAAACAGCCTTCTCTGTTTCCTGACATATCTCTCCAGGCCCTTCATCACTGTAATGTGACACTGTAATGTCACACCAAAGCCAACTGAGAGATCATTCTGTCTCAGTTCTAGGAAGAAGGCAATGGCAAAGCAGTTCTGACTATTTTGCCAAGGAAACTACAGGAACTTATTTAGGCAGTCAACAAAGACTCAGAGTGATAAATAAACACAGACACACCCCAAGCATACATATATTACAAATGTAAAAAATAGGCCCTAAATACACCCAGACTTCAGGTTCACTTTTAATCAACCAGTTGTTTCATCTTCCAAGTCTGTATAACCTAAAGGAGGCTCAAGCAAAACAATTTAATCATGCCAAGTCCTATTTTACATTTTTCTTTTCCAATTGTGACTCAACATTCTGTAGTCTTGAAGGCCACAGAGCATGTTGTCTTCAGGAAACAATATTATGGGGCATGGGGGTAGGGAGGCTAGCAAGTAGATATGCTGTATTTTAAAATAAAATTTGTTTTCTACATCCGCCTGTTAAAATGCACATTCTGGGCTGCCATTTGCTCTATGTGGATTTCATTGCTACTATCACTGAACTGTGTGAATCTGCTGTTAAAAGGAATTATATTAACATTATCATGAATGTTTTTTCTTCTAACGTGTTGCTGTATCCTTTCGATATATTGATTGTTTCCTAGTATGATTCAATTGCTTATTTGTACCCCATGACTATCATTAAATGTTGTACCTTATGATTCTTGACAAATTTATCTTCTCTTTTTATGTACAAAAGAAAAATTTCTTGTGTCACACTTGGCCAATACAGAATTCTATCTTCTATCTATCTTCTATGTAGATTTGGCTTCAGCAGGCAGGGACAATGATGGAAGAGAACTATTTCTTCTTTTCAATGCAGGCTGAACAGAAGGGGAAAAAAAGTTGAAGGAAAGTTACTTTTGCCCAAATATTCATAGTTATTTCAGTTGTTCATGGGAACTGTTCGTTGTTGTTTTTCTACTTAGAAATTCCATAACTTGAAGCTGTAAGATATAGACAATTGCTAAGGTGAAGTCCTGGTGTTGGCCACTATTTGGATAGAAAACAACTAAAGAAAATTGTATAAACTGCCTTGGGGTTCTGCAACAGAAATGTGATGGAATATAAATATATTGAATGCTTGTGGTCCTTTGTAAATTGTTTAAATCTAGCAGATTAGTTTCTGGACATACTTGAAACAAATGTAATTTAGCACAAATCTGCTGACAGGTAGTGAGGAGGTGGAACTCCAGGAGGAAAGGAGTGCATTCCATTCCTCTTCCTCTAAGTAGCCTCTTCCTCAGCCTTCCTGGTGTGGGAGAGAAAGAGAAAGACAGTCCCTCTCCAATATTTCACAGAGCATATTGTAGACACAGATAATAGAGAGCTCAATCTGGCAAGAGTTTGTCTATAGGTGTGAAACAAGGAGAAAAAAAACCTCAGCTTGGAAGAATTGCCATGTGTCATTCCTGCTTTTGGGCCTGACAATAATATTAAATCATGAGATTAAATTAAAAAGAAAAACTTTTCCATAATTCAAAGGTAGAAACATTTCACCAAAACTTTTTCTTAAAATGAGTATTGTAATCTGTTAGATATTGACAGGATAGTTTTCCCTCTGGTCCGCCATTTGGGTGGGAAGAATGCTTGAATATGATTGGCTGGTTTCCCTGACAGCTCCCTATAAAAGGGCTGGCTGTTAGAGTGGCTGGCTGCTGGATTGTAAATAGTTGCTGAATAAAGTGCTGTTGTCTGAAGCCTGTCTCCAGTCTCTTCAATCCACCTATCTAACATAATCAGTGGGGAGTTTCACATCTTCTTATTACTGGTTCGCCCCACGCACTCATGCTTAGAAGGCTGGGCACCCCGCACACGCATGCTCACTTCACACACGTGTGCCTTCTGCGCATTGGCCTGGCCTTCTGCACATGCTCCCAGCCTCGAAAACGTGGCTAAATAGGACTGCAATACGTCCAGGCAGGTGGGCAGGCCCTGCTACCGATTCACCCGAACCGGTCCGAACCGGCTGAATGCACCTCTGATTGTAATGTTTTCGATTCACAGATGGGATTCCATGTTTCGCAAGAAGTCGCACCCCCCCTTCTCAAAAAAAGCACAAAAACATTCAAGAAAACTACTTGCCTAAGTTTGTACTTGGTTTTTTAACACTTTTTATTTATTTCCAGCACTGCATATTAAAAGTTCTGGGCACATGTCAGACTTGGTTGCAATCATCCTGGATCATATCTTCTGAATTTTTAAAACACCACATGCAACTTGCTATGCCTTATTAATCGCTGTTTCGTTTTTAAAACAAAGATGGTTTACAGCAAAATGGTTGAAGTGCCATGGAAATATAGACGATTGGCTCTAATCCTTATGTATTTCACTCATAAAAAAGCATATGGTTGGCATGAAATTATTAAAATATTGGAGAATGCTGATATTGTGATAATATAGAGTGTTGCTTCTCCGTGTAAGGATACATCATAAGCACAGATGGCAAAAATGGAAGATATTAGGATATCTAATATTAGAAGAGCTAAAACTATTAGGCATGTAAGATCTGTTTCAGGAATTTAATTCAAAAGTGTTCGACTGAACTTCCAAAATCACACCCCCTCATCCAAATTGTTGGTTTGGATGGAATTGTTGAACTGGACAACTGTATTTCTGAATAGATCCATTATGTGCAGAAAAGCTTTTTTTACAGGTTGAAAAACTTTCTTACAGGTTGACTTTAACTGATAACTGATCTATCTGAATGTTCAGGAATTTCTTAAAAACCTGGGTTTTTAGTTTTAAGACCAATATTTAGGACAGTAGAACTCAAGATGCAAGAGGAATGTACTATTGTTCTTTTAATCTCAAAATTTTTGATCTTCCAATTTAGATTTCATTATCACTCTGATGTCTACAGCAGCATATACACAATAGCATTCACATGCCTCCCATTTTCCAAATGGGCTTATTTTCCACAAAAATAAGCCTATGAAGTCAGCTAGGCTAAAGGATAATTGCTTTTAGTGAGTTAAATGAATAAGAGTAGACTTAATGTTGGTCAAACATCTTAACAACCACTCCACAATGCACCCTTCAGAAAGCAAAGAGTTGTTGTACTCCCTAGCTTTAGGGATGAGACTTGAAAACTTCCAACATGAGGGACAGCTAGGAAGTAGTTTAGGCAAGAATGTAGTGATAAGATATGAAATAGAACAGAAATGACTTACCTCTTAATGTCAGAGTGCAATTCCCCTTAGCAGATATCGGTAGCTATTAACCAGTGGTGGGATTCAGCCAGTTCGCACCACTTCGGGAGAACCGGTTGTTAACTTTCTGAACAGTTTGGCAAACTGGTTGTTGGAAGAAATTATTAGGGCAGAGAACTGGTTGTTAAATTACTTGAATCCCACCACTGCTATTAACCATCCAGTTTCTTTTCTAATACTATTGCTTATGGCAGATCTTTTAAAAATCTAATATTAAGCTGTGAATCCACTGTCTTGATTGTGCTTTTGGAAGATGGGCAATAAGTCTCACATCATATGAATACCAAAAGTCATTATTGACTTGATTTTTTTAAAAAAATCAGATCACAGGTAAGCTTTCACGGAAATATGCAGATACAATTAAATATTTACAATACATACAGTACTCATGGGTTCTTAAATTGGTTTATTTATATTAAAATGTTTAATGGAAGGTGCTTTACATACATCTCTCACTATGACAGCAAACTGCTTTGAAATTCAACTAGCTATTTCCCGCCAAATCAACACCATTTAAGGAAAAGTGAGGTGATAATGAGAATAGTCATTTTCTCAAGAAACAGATGAAATAATTGATATAAAGTAAAAAATAATCCGAAACTTCCTTATTCAGATAGCGTGGGCATTTTGTGTCATGCAAGGAGTTAACTTATTTAAACTTCTGCAGTTACAAGCAACTGATTTTACAGTCTGTATAATTTACAAAGAATAGAAATTTGGTAAGCAAACACTAAACAGCCTTGTCAACCTGAATGAATATAACAGAAATATACCTTTTGTGATTTAAAAAAAATATGGAAAAAAACGGAGTCCAGTTCACGACACATCTGAATTTTCTGTACCCTACAGCTGGTAATTACAAACCTTTACAATGTTACTCTTCAGATTCCAATTTTCTGAAAAGCTTGTATCGGCAGGCTTATAGTGCAGCCAGAAATTATCTCACAGAAAACAAACATATAAGTAATTTTAATGGCGTATCAAGGTTCAAGACAGTACTCCACCTCAAATGATATGCTAAATGATAACTTATTGGAAGACAAATCTATTTCCCAGAATCATTGGACCTGTCCCCACAGTAGACTTAATCCAGTAAACTTATTGGTAGAACAGAGCCTTGGTGGTGCAGCAGACTAAAGTGCTGTTAACTAGCACCAGCTGCCTGCAATTACTGTAAGTTCGAATCTCACCAGGCTCAAGGTTGACTCAGCCTTCCATCCTTTCGAGATAGGTAAAATGAGGACCCGGATTGTGGGAGCAATAAACTGACTTTGTATAAAAAAGAACACCACTTAGGGGGGACGAAAGCCCTACTAAGCAGGTATATTCAAAAGTATGAAGGCTATTGCTTAACGCATTGTAAGCCACCCTGAGTCTCCGGAGAAGGGCGGCAATAAAACAATAAACAATAAACATACTCATGCTAACTGGATGAGGGGGGTGGGGGATCACCTGTTGGAGAAATAAGTTCCTCCTCATTGTATCCAGGAACTGCCTGGTATTCTGAAAACAGCAGAGATTCCTGGCAAAGCTTTATTATCTCACTAATTTTCCACTGTACCAGACTGGCAGAAGTGGGATGAGTTGCCACTTTAACCAATCTGTGTGTGTGTGTGTGTGTGTGTGTGTGAGGCATGTTGCATGCTCTCAGGTCTTGGCAATATGTTCTCTAATGAAGACAGTTGTGAAAAGAATGTCAAACATAAAAAGAAACCCATTTATAGCTACTCTTTTCCAGTTTTTTTTCTTAAAAGGTATGCAAAATAGGTCAATTGACCGGGCTTATGTATTTGCACAATACAGCTGATGTGAGAGAGTTCATTAACCCTGTGCCTGATAGGGTCTCTTTTGTTCAATTTAGCTCCCTCCTTGTTACTGGACTGGATCAACTGACCCCTTTTTGGTGTTCCCATAAAACATTCACTCCCTAATCAGCCCAATGAAACATATTGCAGGAATAGTGCCAATGAGATTTTTCAAAAATCTAAAAGGTTCAGCTGTCACCAACATAAAAAGGGACAAGGGAAGCAATCAGCATTGCCTTGAATTTTTGGATAGCTCTCCATAGCTTGCAATACAGACAACTAGCTCTCTAACTGTGGCTACAACTGACATTTATGGTAATACACAAGAAGAAAAGAACCTACTCAAAAAACTACACAAAGCTCATACCAGCATGGACGAATAAATGTTTCCTGTGGGCTGATATGTTTAGGATATGTTGCTGCAGAAGAAAGGATTTTGGATCAATTGAAGCACTGTTTGACTCACAGCTACAGGGGAAAGTGATGAATTTCTTCATAGACAAAGTTATCCTGCAGAAAGGAAGACAAATGGACAATGTTTCCAATGGCAGCCGTTTATAGTCAATAAGAGTAATGACATCTTTATGAAGGAAGAACATTTTCCTCCTAGCAAAACATTTTTTTTAAAGAAGAAAGGTAATGGGCAGTTGATTTCTACTCCTGCCATTTATAAACTGTTGATTTACTACTCATTAACGCAGTTCACATCTGCTGCTCTATTTAAGCAAGATGCTGGAGATGTACCTTATTGTTTATTCTTGTGCAGATTTAAAGCTGGTTTCTGGTGACAAACAGATTCTCTTTTCTACTTTTTTTTTTTAGAACTTGATTTGCAGTTTAAAGTGACTGCAGTGCCTGAGAAATAATTATTAGATGTCCCACAAAGCTTCATCACCACAGAAAATATAAACTGAATGGAAAAAATAATTAGACTTAGACTTAGAATACACTTTAAAGGTACACTAATCGGCATACATTAAAATGAAATTTCGTTGCATACAGTTCTCAAAGGGTCACCACCTGCAATATACACTACATAAACATGACAAAATAAATAAATAAATACAAAATTATGCATATACCTACATACCCACATATATTATATGACACAGAGAAACAACACAGTCTAGATCGGATATATACATGTACATGGCGAGAAAAATGAATCTTGTGAGTTTACCAGATGGACTCTCAAGATTATCATGGTGCATAGTGCATGGTGCAAAATTATCATCATACATCATTATTCAGCGGTTTCTCATCCGTTCCTGAAGCAGAAATGTCTGAATGTGCACTGTCAACTCTTCCATCGACCATGTTAGGAAATGTAAATGATACCTTCCTTTGCTTTGAGATTTTTTTATATATACATTTTTTTTTCTGGAAATGCTAAGGGTTTATAAAGTGTACTCCAATGTTTCAAAATTGGTGCTCAAAGACAGGAAGCCAAACCAGGAATGAGAAATCCACCCAAGAAAATTTACACTCAAAAAATGCTCCAATTTCTCATGTGTATTCATTCAATGTTTTCTACTTTTGCACTTTTAAAATGTTTAGTATATATTGAACCATTTTAAATACATACATACCCAGACAAAGTTGGTGAGTTCATATAGTACTGTAGGCCCGTGATGGCGAACCTATGGCACGCATGCCACAGGAGGCACGTGGATCCGTATCAGTTGGCACGCGAGCTCAGCTCCACCAGCTGATTTTCGGGCCTTCCAGGCCCATTGGAAGTTGGCAAACAGGCCATTTCTGGCCTCTGGAGGGCCTGCGGGGGGGCTGAGGAAGGCCATTTTCGCCCTCCCCAGGTTCCTAGAAAGGCTCTGGAGCCTGGGAAGAGCGAAAAATAGGCCTACCGGGCGCACCAGGCCATCATGTGCCAAAAGTGGGGGAAGCTGCATGTGTGTGGGGGGGGGGTTGCATGCTCATGCGTGGGGGGCATTGAATTATGGGTGTGGGCACGCGTGCAGACGACACCCTACCTCAGCACTCCCCCCGCTTTTGGCACGCGACAGCAAAAAAGTTAGCCATCACTGCTGTAGGCGATCATGTTTGTCAGGAAGTAATTGTGGTCCAATTCATATGTATAATAAAGTTTACATTCACTTAGCATATGAGCTATGAACCTAGACAAAGCATCAAGTAGCTCTTTATGAAAAACCAGATTTTTCCTAATAGCCCTCAAATCTGTTTTATTCAGACTCATACAATTAACAGTCATTTGAATAGGGGAATAGAAAATTGCATGATGACATGACTTTTCCTCTACCAATCAGTCATCCAATCATTAAATTGCAATTGCCCAATTTTGTACAGTATAATATTCAAATTCAGATTAGCTGCAATATCTTTTTCCATGAGTTTCATTATCAATCCAGATATTCCTAAACTTATATCTGGGCAATTGATTTTGTTTCTTAAAGGACCAGCTTTGCACATTTATCTCTGTTAAATGTGTTTCTGTTCATTTCTGTCTATTTCTCTAACCTATTAAGATCATTTTGCATTTTCATGTTTATCTTCTGGATATTACCTATCCCACCCAATTTTGTATCATTTGCAAAATTTGATAATTCCCTCAATATCTTCATCATAAAACATTACAGTAATGAAAATACTGGAGACTGAAGATCCCAGAACTCATCTTTGTGTTACCTCACTTGATACTTCAGTTTGATAAAGAACCATTGATGATTATATCAATTCGCTCATTATCCATTTTTTGTCATGTTAGCCACCCTATATTTAACTAGCTTCATAATCAGCATATTATAAGGCAATTCATAAAATCCTTTGCTGAATTCAAAGATACATTATGTCTATAGCATTCTACAATACACTGAGGAAGTTACCTGCTAACAAATGAAATTAGAATAGTCTGGGAGGATTCATTCTTGACAAATCTATGCAGAATTTTGATAATTACCACTATATTTTCAATATCTTAGAGATCAATCTACTTACAGACTATTTGAGAATTTTCCCAGTTATTGATCTCAGAGTAACTGATTCTTGGATCTTCTTTTTCCCCCTTTATTTTACCTCAGAGAACTTTACAACTTTATCAAGCTCATTTATTTGAATTTCTGATAAAACCTGAATATTTTAAAAGTACAGTGCAATTTCTCTTCCTTTCTATTGCTTTAGTTCCTTTTGAATATATTGTATCCTTTAATTGCTATTTTTCAGTGATAGGAGTCATCTCTTCAAGTCTCAATTATAGGTATTAAATCATATCTGCTATTCTGTAGTAAGAGCCCAAACTCATCTTGTTTAGTCCACATAATTTGTTCATGATTATATAGACAATGGACTCCAGTCCATTCATCTTCACTTTTTATTCTGATTAGATTATAAAGACTATGACTTTTAGGAGACAGTGCTTGTTTTTATTTTTCAATAAGTGGTTTAAGCACATCTTTACATTTCAGTAACACTCATCTTCTACAATGCCTTATCTTTTACAGTGCCTTACACCTTTAAGTTCTGGCTTTACATTTCCATCCTCCCATGATTCAGCTTCAAATGCTTTTAATAAACCTCACCGTAATTGGCTAGCAAAAAATGTCAAGGATTCAATACTGCTAGACCAAGGGAGTTAAACTCGCGGCCCGCGGGCTGGATGCGTCACATGCTGGCCAACCCCATCCCTGGTTTAGGGAAGAGGAAAAAGCTGATATGTCACGTGATGACAACATGATGTCGCGAGTTTGACACCTATGTGCTAGACAGTTATTTTACCAATGACATACACAATCAGCCTGCAGTAGAACACAGAAATCCTGCCTTATGTAAGTATATGTCAGTTTTCAACCTTAAATCTTTCCTCATGCTGTTTCAAGTCAATGAAGTCTTAAACATTCTTTTTCCACCCTTGGAACTGGAATACACCTGTTCCATGTTTACATAAAAAGATTAAATGATGGTTTCTGTCTGTTTCTTCTTCAAGAGTCTGGACCTTCTTTTGGAGTTCCAGTGATATAGAGTATCTTTTACTCTTTGGTTTTTACTGTTACTCTAATTCAGAGTGTCTGTATTGTTTGAACATCTTCTTTCTAAAGAATTGACTCTCCAATCCTTTTTCTTATTATAGAATATCTGTTTCATGAATTGCTAAATGCTCATTTTCCATGCTGCTGTGGTTATCTGATTTTTCCTTCAAGGTCTGCTACTTTGCATTGATACCAATTTGTGCCAAGTTGATTTTAGAGAAGACAAACATACAACAAGTCATGCACATCACAACGGCAGACTCCAGGCCATTCATCTTCACTTTTGCTTCTTATTAAAGGCATCTTGTTCCTCACTCAAGCTTTCCGACCATTCAAATACAGATCTTAACTTAGAGAGAAAATGTGCAATTGGTTATCCCCTAAACACCTCCACCAAAATCCCCTGAAAGCTTCTACTAGTACTCCTGATTTGTTCATTTAGTAAGTGAATGGTTTGTTATTCTATGAAATAACAGGGGAATATAAGGGGAAAGGCTTATCATTAGCCTGAATTCAGTTTATTATCAGTTCAGAACTGCTATGACACATGATAGCACTGTCATTCAGAATCAGGAAGTTTAGGATTGCCTCATTCATTTCACAACAAATGCAAACATTGTGCCATATCAAATTGAAACTCCATCTTAATTAATTACAGAACATAATCATGAGTAAAGAAAAGGCAAAGTCGCCTTTTCTTTCCGTATAAAACAATATACACTTTTATTTTCACTGGAACTTCACTAGGACTTCTTTCACTCTCTTGCCATTGCCAGAATGAGTATCATGGCAAAAACGTTAACAATGAGGATAATAACAGAGAAAACAAATCTGTGGAGTGACTAAGTAAATTATAAGGTCATTAAGAATAACCTCATACACAAGAGAGAGATATATCGGAATGGAGAAGATGGATTGATTATATTCAGAACAAGTATCAGACAAGAAAATATCAATTAGCTTATGAATGAATGTTAATTTTAGATGTAGTATGTTACTTATAGTGGAGTTAAGGTCCTAGGGGGGGATTTGTCATCTTAAGGATAGTTAGCTTAAGTTAGTTTATGATTGTTAATTGAAATACCCTGTATTTTGCTCTGGGAAGTCTGGGAGGGAGGGTGGGAAGGGGGGTTGGGGGGTTGGGGGAGGGGGAAAAGGGTGGGGGGGAATACTGGGGTGGAAACAAGAATAACCTCAATATGCATTGTGACATTCTAACATTAAAACAGATTTTTTTTCTTTGTAGCTTTGTCCTGAATAGCAAATTATTTTATTTTATTTTATTGACAGCTATTTCATATTTCTTAACCACCCATCTCTGTCTGATTTTGCGGGGTGGGGAGGGTGGAATTCGATAAATTTCAATTTATCAAAATTATCTCCCCTTTTCAACATTCATAGAATGTATTCAAGCACTAGAGTTTATTCCTATAGTTTTGGGATGTGACTTGGGAAAATGGTTGTTGAGGAAAGCTAGGCAAAATAGTTGGTACAAATTGCAGTGTTGATTATTAAATAAAAACTATGGCACTGACACCAGTGGTGGGTTGTCGCCGGTTCGCACCGGTTCTATAGAACCGGTAGTAAAACCAGTGGGAGGGTCCGCCCACTGACCCTGAAATCATGAATACATGCGCGTGTGTGCAAAAAAAGCAAGCATGCGCTGCCCCTTTGGGAACTGATAGTAAAGGTAAGTGGAACCCACCCCTGACTGACACCCTTAGATCTGTTCTTAGAATGCATGTTATGGAGACAATGTTTTGTGTCAGGAAACCACCAAAGGGAAAGTTCACCAAAATTTTAAAACAAAACAACAAAAACAATTAAAACAAAATTGCAGAATAAGTTATTGCAGAATAAATTCAGGTAATATAAGTATTGTCTTCTTCAATTTATGAAGCCTAATCCTATGCATATCTACCAGTATTTGCCATAATCTCCAAAGCGGTTTCATTCTTGTAAGTGAATAAAAGACTAATATCTCAAGGTTACATTATTTACCTATATATAGATTCTAAATATTAATATCCATACATTTAAAGAAATGTACCATTTTTCTGACCATAAATAAATTCTGCAACAGTTTCCATCTCATTTTTTCCTGGATTCTAAGTATATTTTGGAATTCCAAATTGAATGATTGTGGTTTGAAAATGGAACTGATACACTGGAATTTAACATAATTGTGTTATTCTTTTTATAAAAAATATTACAAAGAATTATATTATGAGAATCAGATATGATTGAATGGATAGCGTCATAATGCATATTGAGAACATAGTGGAGTGTATGGTAGAAAATGATAATTAACTGACACAATAGAATGATTCCGCAAACTACATAAACTACAGTTGACAGGTTAATTTTAGAAATAACTTAATTAAACTGGAATTCTGAAATAGGGGTTTGAAGACAATATGAGCCAACAGAATAATAAAATATTTGAATGTGAAATCACCCTCACTCTCCTCCAAACATCAAAAGGGATGAGGTAGTCTTTTTTTAAAAAAATGTTAAAGGGGTGAAGTACAAACAAAAATTATACACTGAATAAAGGTAATGCTAGGAAATAGCATAGATATTATTAAAACAAAATTCTGAGCCATTTCTTAAAATCAGAGTAAAGATTTTCTTTCCAGTTACATACAATTATCCTTTTTATTGTATCCCAGTTTCAATAAAACCAGAGCTCTTCAAGCTGACAGATTCTATATTTTAGTAATATAATTCAGCTTCACACTGATATCCTTAAATATAAATTTTCTTCTCAAAAATAATATACAAGTTAACTTGAAACAAAAAAAGCTATAAACCGAAGACCAAATTTTATTACTTAAATAACTTTCAAGTTTATTACATTGCCAACATAAAATAATAATGTCCATGTCTTTTTAAACATTCTTTGAGGAGTTCAAAGAAATCCTGTTTTCTATTTATTTTTAAACCATATAATCATAGTTCACATTTTTAAAAAATACCTAGAATTGATTTTCCAAAATTGGGTATTCCAATTCTTCTGTCCACATATCAAATATATAGCTAATACTTTCATTTTACTTTTTAATACCATATAAAACTGAATTGTTGCCTTCCATTCAAGTAAAAGCGTCTCTTAAAGGAACCAAAATTGCATCTACCTCAGAGGCTACTAAAACAGCCAGGCTATAATGTTTAATTAACACATATTCTGGTTGTATATATTGCCAAGCATATGTTGAAGGCAAATTAAATTCAAAAGACAATCTTTCAAGATCTTCAAACAACCATTAAATTCCATAGGATTTAAAGTATTAATTCTCTTTTTTAGCCTAAGCATTACAACAGAACATCTTCCCTGCTATAATTCAGGTTTGAATTATATTGTAACATCCATTTCTCATGTGATTTGAGATCAAATCATCACTCCTTATCTATTAATAATCAAATACACCAAGCAGCTTTCTAAAGAGGAAACAGGTGCCTAACACCTGCCAAAATAAGGTCTGAACATTTGCCTTTCAAATGGCCCCAGATGTGAAAATAATTATAATACATATCATTCCCTAAATATGTAGATATTAAAAGAAAAGCCCAGTGATACAGTGGAAGAATAATTTACAGTTATTCTTCCTTTCACACTTCCAGCCCCAAATTAAAGCTTGAACTTGATTGAAGAAAACAAATACTATAAAGTGTTCTTGGAAAAAGTAGGGTCTGGTGCCTTTTGGTACTATTCAACGCATAATTATTTATGAATTAATTATAAAGTGAGATCAATTGATCTTATCGTTGGGAAGCACAGGTTTCATATCTTGCTTTGAGCCATGAAAAATCTCACTTCAAATGTATACACAAAGTGCAGAAAAAGGAAATTGGCACAATTTAGTTTACATTTCCTTGTGTATTGTGCATTCCATCATGTGGAAAGCTCAAAGATCAGTAGACATTATTGGTTATTTAACCCATACAACTGTAAACAAAACAAAAAAAAGAATACTTCTGAAAATGTTGATAGCAACATAGTTGTAATACAAATGAGGAGAAATAGTTTACGTATCTTGAAAAACTATGCTTTGAAAGAACAAAGCAAGCTATGTAATCTTGTTCAGGAATTCTGGCCATTTACCAAACTGGAAAAAGTTTTGATTATGAGGCTTGAATGAAAAATAGTATCTCCTATTTCCATAGCTTTAATTTATATTATAGGGGTATTTTCATAAACAAACCAGGAAAATAATCTATGAAATGAGCTCTCTCATTATCTGTACTTACTTTTCCACAAAATCACCACCATTTGCTAAAAACTTCAGCCATCGATGAATATGATTATTAAAAACAAAAATATCCTTCACACTTTACTTCTTTAAACAGATTTTCACCCTCTTCATTTGACTCAGACTGATACCCGCAAAAGTAGTCATTCAATTCTTCAAGTGTCATGTGCCAAGTCTGGATTGTATGCATGGAATTCATCTTACAAAAACCTTCTAATATTAAAGAGGATCAATAACATGACCCACACATTCCTATGAAATGCCAGATTTGACAGCAAATTTTCCTTGGAGTGACCCACTGCTTGTCCTTCAGCAGTACATCAACCTTTCTCATCAACCCATCCATTATTGTCACATGTCATCCACTTCACTCTTGATCACACAAATCAGCTCTTCCCAGTTCATCATCTTTACATTGTTTGGCCTAGCAATTCAAAGCACTTGTATCAACACTCATCATGATAAACAACTCAAGTTTGGTGGTGAATTTCAATTGAAGGGTTTCCTTTTAGCAGTCAAAAATTAAATCATGAAGCATTGCTTAACCCACACTGATGAGTACTCACTCCAGGCTTCTATTTCATGGCAATAGACACTCAATTGTTTTCACAAATTTCCCAGCAATTGAAGGGGGGGGGGGGGGAGATGCTAAAGATCATGAATGAAGGCAAATATACAGTACTTGTCCCAGGATTCAATCTCCTGCTGGAGTCCATCCTCAACGTCCTCACATATTGCGTTATGGTATGGTATGCTGGCTTGACAGCCGCAGATAGAAAGACATTACAAAGGGTGATGAGTACAGCACAAAATATCATGGGCTGTCCCCTGCCCTCACTAGATGAACTTGCTAGGACTCAATGTCTTAGCAGGGTGAGTAAAATCCTTAGGGATGATTCACACCCTGGTCAGCACTTCTTTACTTTCCTACCATCAGGCAGGAAATATAGAAGCATAGCCAGCTGAACAAACAGGCTGAAAAATAGCTTCTATCCGTGGACTGTCAGACTTCTGAATGCAAAATAACACCATAACCATTGGTGGGATTCAGCCAGTTCGCACCACTTCGGGAGAACCGGTTGTTAACTCTCTGAGCAGTTTGGCATACTGGTTGTTGGAAAAAATAATTAGGGCAGAGAACCGGTTGTTAAATTACTTGAACCCCACTACTGACCATAACTATTTAGTATGATAGGCTTGCTGGGCCAGCACAATGTGTAACATGTCTACACTGGTGCAATATAATATAATGTAATGTTATGCACATATATAGGATTGTGTGTCTGTTAGTATGATCTATTGGATTAGGGCTTTTTTCTTTCTTTCACTTATGAGTTATTGAGATTGTATTTTGTGTTTGGGGGAGGGGGCTGCACTAAGGAAGACTCATCCAATCTCATTGTACACATGTTGTGCATTGACAATAAAGCTTTGAATTGAATTGAATTGTGAAATTTACTTGATTTTTGCCAAGTTCCCCTTCTAGCTGAAGTGACAGGAAGAATAGCAAGCTGATTTCCTTTTTTTTTTTTATTGTTGCTGTTTGTAATTTGTCCTTAAAAGACCTGCCCATAAAACAACTGGTATTTCTGATCTCCTGGTATAGGTGGGAAGGGATAGAAGCAGCGGAGTCCAGAAATCAGAGTTCACATTAACCAAACTCTGGATTTAGTGAGGCTAAAATGGAAGAAATCAGTGAGGCTAAAATGGAAGAAATCAAAATCTGGACAGGGATTTCTTAATTCACTTTTATTTCCAGCAGTTTATACATGGGAGAAGCATCTGAAGGCAGCAACGTGGAAAAATTCTGTTTTAGCAGCTGGACCAATTGTTCAAAAGAAGAGATAGGAAGAGGTGAAAAGACAGTGTTTGTTCATTGGAGATTTTTAAAAATCAATGTATCAGGGCCCACATTTATTTAGTCTCTCTCACACACAAACAAATATACCCTATTAGTTCCATGTAATTGTAACCAGATTCTAAAGGTTGAGTGATTGAAAAATAGAACTAAAGATAAACTGCATTTGTTATTTTTGACTTAATACTAAGATACTACTATTAGGCCCTTTTAAAACACAGGTAAACTCAACGGATAAATCCTTCTTTGCAAAGGTTGTGAAGATCACAGATAGGGCAATCCCACTGAAAGCACAGACTCATGTCCACGAGGCCAGGAGTTAAATCCACTGTGAGATGGAGCATTGTTGACAAAAGAAAAAAAAATCCTCCTCTTTAAAGGAAAAGAAAGAATCTAGGATCAACATCTGATAGACTGACTAACAGCTATTTCAGGACCATAAAATAGTCCTGCCCACTGTTGTGACCCAGGCCCGAGTAGGTATTATCAGACGCAATCAGTTTGAAAACAAACAGACTTAATTAGAACAGCTGAGAATTAAACTCATTCTCAGTGTAGTCCAAGCTACTTCAAAACAAATTCTTCATAACACAATTCTTCAGCCTTATCACCAACCTTGGTCAAATTAGGCAACCTGCCAAAGGCTTTTCTTGGCAAAAGTTCAGAAGCAGAAGACGCCAACAAGAAATAAATGCAGCAAGACAAGAAACAAATCTATCAACATTGTTTTCCGACAAAGAGCCCACGAGCCATTGCTGGTCTTTTAAGCCTTATGGTAGGGGCCAATCATCTCTTGGCCTTACTCCCGAGTTGTCCTCTTTGCTTTAGCTGCTCTTGCCTTCTGGCAGCTCTTCGCATGCATGCACTAGGAACAGGCTCCTCCTGTTCCTCTGCCTCTCTGCTGTCAGCCTCTGGAGGCTCCGGAGTCCGCACATCACTCCAGATGGCCCTGGCCCCATCTCTGCCTCCGATGCAGAGCCCTCATCTGGGCCTTCTCCAGCCTCCAGTACTGGCCCATGTTCTTCCTCAGCCTCCTCACTGTCCGACTCCGCTGCCAGCTCCACAGGCTGCTGACAGACCACAGCACCCACATCACAGCTGACAAAGAGAAAGAAGAGGGTGCCTCTACCTCATTTGGGACAGCAGGAGATTCTGCATGTTCCTACAGCCTATTTTAATGGCAGGGCAGTAATATTCAACTCTTATAATAGGCCTTTCTGAAAAGCTTAAACCCAGTGACAAAGACTGATGTTTTCCAAATGTTCTGGCTTTATTTTTTCATGTATTGACTGCAGACAAAAGGAAGGCAAAGGGGAAGGAAATGAACTCTTAGTAAGCTCTGCATCATTTTGAGATACCCGTTTCTGTGCAATTTCCTGTCAAGCTTTCTGATTGCTAGCACAACAGCTTGTTTTTATTCAACAACATTACCTGTATCTGACATTACTGATATTTGTCTTCATTAGTTATTTGCTTTTCAATGAGCAGGAGAAAAATTAATCTGAGTGAAAGTTGTTAGGTCTTATCTACCAGCTTTTGAGCAAGACTCAGAGAGTAATCGTGATTATTCATCCCAAATGCCAGCTCCTTTAGTATCTGGTGGAGCTTGCTGACAGCACAAATTGAACTTCACTGGCTTTGACAAGGACGGTGTTGCTCGCCTTCCTTCCATGAAGAAAGATACAAGTGGATTGAAGAGTTTTATATTATTACCTTGACCAATATGGCAACAGAACAACATCCACCCTTTACATGGCCAGATATCAGTTGTATTAACACTTTTTGCAGGGAAAAAAATTAGTAGCAGACTAAGGGAGTTGTTAGTAACATGGGCTGAAAATTGTGCCTTTTTCATCATTGGATTACTTTTAATTTATCAAATTTAGAAGCCATCCATCTCAATCATTCACAGAGCAACTCCAGGTGGTGTACAATTAAAACAGAAAAATATATCTGTGTATACATATTATATTAAAGGTAAAGGTAAAGGTTCCCCTTGCACATATGTGCTAGTCGTTCCTGACTCTAGGGGGCGGTGCTCATCTCCGTTTCAAAGCCAAAGAGCCAGCGTTGTCCAAAGATGTCTCCGTGGTCATGTGGTCATGACTAAACACCAAAGGCGCACAGAACGCTATTACCTTCCCACCAAAGGTGGTCCCTATTTTTCTACTTGCAGTTTTTACATGCTTTCGAACTGCTAGGTTGGCAGAAGCTGGGACAAGTAACGGGAGCTCACCCTGTTACACAGCACTAGGGATTCGAACCGCTGAACTGCCGACCTTTTGATCGACAAGCTCAGCGTCTTAGCCACTGAGCCACCACGTGCCCTATTAGACTATATTTTATATATATACATACTATATTAGGGAAATAAAATTCATTGTTAAAACAGTGGAGAAGGACCTTCAAGGTGCTAACCAAGCATACAGCTACTTCTCAGCAGAGCAATATCTTCAGATATTTCTAAAAGGCTAGAAGACTGAGGGCCTATCTTACTTCTGTGGGAGAAAATGTTCCAAAGGACTGGGCAACAGTAGAGAGAGCTCTCTTCCTGGATCCCACCAATCAAAATGGTTTAATTGATGAAGTTAATAACATATTCTCCCTGCTGTCTAGGTGGGATGGGCCAATGTAATAGGGTAAAGGCAGTTTCACAGGTAGCCTGGCCCTATGACATGTATGGCTTTAAAGGTCATAATCAACATCTTGAATTGGATATGGAAGCAAACCAGCACCCAATGCAGCTTGCACAGCAGAGTTGTTATATGCAACATCCTTGGGCATCCAAGTTTACACACTTAACTTTATTTTGTACCAACTGAAGATTCCAGATACTTTTCAAAGGTAGCCCCATGTAGAGTGCATCAAAATAGATTAAGCTAAATGGTTTTTTCTTCTTTTTGCCTCTTTGAAGTTTTGACAAAAGAGGACAAACTGATTGGTCTTAAGTCATACTTTAAAGAACTACAAAGTTGAAGGTACTTCAGAGGTCATCTAGCCCAAACCACCTCTGAGTGCACAATTTGCTAAACACATGCTAAAAGCACCTGAGGGCAGGACAAGAAGCAATGGGTGGAAACTAATCAAGGAGAGAAGCAACTTAGAACTAAGAAGAAAATTCCTGACCGTTAGAACAATTAATCAGTGGAACAACTTGCCTCCAGAAGTTGCGAATGCTCCAACACTGGAAGTTTTTAAGAAGATGTTGGATAACCATTTGTCTGAAGTGGTGTAGGGTTTCCTGCCTAAGCAGGGGGTTGGATTAGAAGACCTCCAAGGTTCCTTCCAACTCTATTATTCTATTATACATTTCATACAATGGCTACCCAGCCTATTTGAAGACTCCCAGAGAAGAGAGGAAATTATGTTGGAAACATATAGACAACAGGTTGCACCAGTTAACAGCTTTTATTGCCAGAACATTCTTCCTAATCTCTAATCTGAATCCATTTTGTTCTAATTGTTGCCCGCTAGCTTCCTGCTTCATTTTTTTCTCTATAGAGAGCAATTCATATTCCTTTAGACATAGGAAGGCTGCCACCATATCTCTCTTTTCCTGCAGGCTAAGCACAACCAGTTCCTTTAATAATTCCTCCAGAGTAAAATAAGTTTTTCTTGTGGACTTGACTCCATAACATTCCTGTTAATACCTTCCAAAGCAGCATTTTTGTTTCTGGGTAAATTGAGAGGAATTTTAATTGTGTCAGCATAGAAACATGATAGACAGACAGGCAAACATATGTTCAATTTGTGACTTACCGACCAGATTTTTTTGTATGTACTGCAAAGCCAGTCTCCCTCATTCTATACTTGGGGTTTTTTCCCCCCTTTCCAAGTCAGGACTTTGTGTCCCCCTGTTGAATTTCATTGTTTCAACCCACTCCTCTAGCCTGTCAAATTCTTTTTAAATCTTCTCTTTCCTTTCTAAAGCATCCTTGGGTTTGTGTCATCTGCAAACCTGATAATTATCCTAACAATGAATTTTTTAAAATGAATAGCAAATTAACCAGTGGAACAGTTTGCTTTCAGACGTTATTGGTGCTTCATCACTGGAGGTTTTTAAGAAAAGACTGGACAGCCAAATGTCTATGGAGATTCTCAGTCATCCAGGTCATGGTTGTCCCAAAGGTGCTTTTTTAAGAGGCAACTGGACTTTCTTGTTTTTCTTTGAAGATGTTCTGCTTCTCATCCAAGAAGCTTCTTAAGCTCTGACTGGATGGTGGGAATGGTCAGAGCTGAAGAAGCTTCTTGGATGAGAAGCGAAATGTCTTCAAAGAAAAAACAGAAAGTCCAGTTGCTTCTTGAAAAAGCACCTTTGGGACAGGACAGCCAGCTATCTGAAATGGTGACTGGACTAGAAGACCTATAAGGTCCCTTCCAGCTCTATTCTGATTAATTAATTGTACTCTGCTCAATATTGCCCAATTTGATGTGGAGAGATTTCCTGCATAGGTACAGTCATTCAGTCAACTATGAATCCCACTAATAGTTATATCAGATGTAGCCTATTTGATGTAGTGGTTAAAGCATCAGACTAAAAAAATGAAAGACCATGAGTTCTAGTCCAGACTTAGGCACAAAGCCAGCTGACTGACCTTGGACCAGTCCCTGTCTCATCCCGAAGAAGCAGGCAATGATAAACCACTTCTGAAATTTTGAATCAGATATGAAGAAACCTATTGATACCAAAAGTATCTGCCTTAAAACCCTCACAGATGCTCATAGCATCTAGAAAACAAGATTCTCCCAGAGTCAGAGGTTCCTTGCACAAAGCAAGACATTAGCTTACAACTTCTTGGAAACTGGATATGTGTACTTTGGCCCTCTACCATCACTGAATGCATTAAAACGGGGCTACCTTACTGTCTTAGATCTTCTTTCTAATAGATGTGGTTTTATGAGGTTGCTAATTGCTTACCTGATATCACACAAATGTCCTCATGCTCTTGCTTCGTGTGGTAGCATAGTGGCTAGAATGCAGTACTGCATGCTGATTCTCTGCTCATTCCAAGAGTTCGATCCTGACCGACTCAAGGTTGACTCAGCCCTCCAGCCTTCCAAGGTCAGTAAAATGAGGACCCAGATTCTTGGGGGCAATATGCTGATTCTGTAAACCACTTAGAGAGGGCTGTAAAGCATTATAAAGTGGTATATAATTCTAAGTGCTATTGCTATTTTGGAAACATTCATTCTCAGGATCAGAGATTTCCATCATAGTCTGAAGTACAGGTGCTGTTCTGCTAAAACAGTTTTTACCCATCAGCAAACAGGCAGCTGCATTTTCAATCAATTATCTTTGTCTTCTGTCCACATACAGAGGACAACTTTTTATTTGCTGCTTGAGCACAACAAAAAGAAGGCAACAAATAGCAGTCATGTGTTCCCTCCTACAGTGAAATCACATATTTGCATAAGCAAAACTGTCCTGAAGAGGCAGAGGGTGGTGACAAATAGATTCTGAGGACCCATGGGGGAAATGCTGACTTGATTTGCAAGATGGGAAGCAATTAAGCCAGGTTTGATAAGCATTTCGGGGAAAAAAAACAATGCACCAATTAAACTAGATCTTTAAATTTGTAAATTCACCTTCCACTCTCTCTAGGAGTCTTCTTCTAATATTTCCAGTACTCATTAGCATGCAGAAATGAGTTTTCTTCTTTCTTTTTTATTTTCCCAATTGAGAAATCCACAGGGTTTAATTCTTTATTCACAAAGGTGGAAGCAGTAGATGTATGACTACAGCCTCAGAAGATAAAAGCACAAGGCTTGAGTGCCTACTCATTAATTGCAAGTTTTCTGAGATTTGGGCGTGCAAGGAGTTAACTCTGACTAGGAATCAAAACCCTGCTGATCTTCTCCAGTGGAGGAAAAAAAATGCAAATAGAACAATAAAAGCTGCTTTTACAAGGTAATCAGATGGTAATTGATGGTGCTTTTAAATGCAGAATGATGGGCAATTAACATCTTGGAAAATCCTACCACTGCATATCTGATTCTAACACTGTATCTCTGATTTTGCACTTAATTGTCCATAAAGGCAAGTCAGAAAATAAAATTTCCACAACAAATAATACAACAAATGCACCTCTTGTATATCATGGCATACTATATGAAAAAGCAGCTGGAGATTTAATGTTTGCATCTGCTTTTTTACAATTCTGTGCTAATTGTATGCAAAAAAGAGAATTCATTTGTGAACTATACTATCACCTGGAGCCTGTGACTCTTTTATAAGGAAGATACCTTAAATTCTGCTTTTCTCATCTTTCTACTTTTGCAAACTTTGAGTTACAGTATCAAGTGTTGCTAATAATGGGGTTATGGTGTATGTAAGTGAAAAGGAATTTTAATAATCATGTTGGAACTCTGAATAGTGTCAGCATAGCTAATTGAAGCCAGGGGAGATTCTGAAACCATGATCTAATATATACTGTAACTGTACTGAGCAATCTCTTATAATACGCCAACAAAGATATCCAGATGGTTATCAATTAGCTTGCATCTGAAAAGTTTCATTTTGAATGTCAGTTACCCAACTGATTTAGTACCTGAGACAAGGAATTATTCAAAAACTGTTAGAAAGCTTTTTTTCCCCCCTCCAGAATTTTCAAAATGATTTTTGCCAATGTAGGTTATGCATGTATGATAACTTCTGCATTCCCTAATCCTGAAAATGTGTATTCAATAATGGACTGTCCCTAAGCAATTAGTCTCACTATTTATACTGGAAGCTTTCAATCATAATGATTAGCAGGTGCTCATAAGATGCTATATGCTAAACTAATTTAGGCTATTTATTTCAGTTTTTCTGTATGAAGGATTGGAAGAATAATATTCTACAATCTGAATCTGTTAAGAGAATTGAGGATAGTGAGTAATATCGAATTCACTCTTTATAACTTTTTTGCTCTGAAAGATGTGGCACCACTGAGATACTTCGACTGTCATTAATTTAGCATGCTTTGTTTATAAATATTTATCTTTAATCCATATTACATTGACATACTTGGGAGAAAAGCAACAGAGTGCTTTTGAGCCATTTCCTTAGGTATTATATTGTACCTCATATACACTTCAAATCTCTTGGTTTCAATTTAGCTTGTATGTGATTAGCCACAGACCACAAACTAAGGAAAAGGAAGAATTTTGAATGTTGAGTAGTCTGAAAATTAGCATCGGCCTATATTTCAGTTCAAGGAACTATTTAGCAATATGTTTAGAAAACAGACCAAAACAAGCAAAATGGTTATTTCCAAAATGGATAGAGCCCAAAGGAATTTTAAACTTGCAGGCTTGACTGAAGAAGCCTATGACGTTCTCTTTTAGCGGCACTGAATGTTCTCTAAGGGGGCAATTGGTCCTGAAACCCTCAGAATGAAATAATCTCTCAATTACAATATTCTCTTGAGTGGAAATCTCATAGTTTTTTTTTGTGTTTGTTTTGTTTTACTGAGATGAAAAAAAATGGGGGGGGACCATTGACGAACTACTCCAGCTCATACCATGCAACAATACAAAAATTAGTAGTCAAGTCATACTATAATTAAATTTAAAATGCTAATTTTAAATATAACACTGTCCTTGGCTTCCCTAAAATCCTGCCAGAGCCACTCCCAAGACAACTGACTGCAGCATAATTTTCTTTTAAACATACCTGCACGCACACATGCACACACACACACACACATGAAAATTATTTCATTCATGACTCTAAAAGTAATTTGGACCTTTGAGGAATGCTGAGTTCAGATCCTTTTTTTTTTGGTGCACACTCAATACGTTCTTGGTATTTTTTCTTCTCATTTTTGAGATGTCTGCATTTCTCCCTCTGTCCCATTTTTTACAAAGTAGGAATTATCAATTTCACATTTTTTCCTTATTTTTTTTAAATCAAATTTTATTGAATCCCCCCCTTTTTCACTCGCATATTTTATGAGCAGAGAATTTTATGTTATGAGCATATCATAACTTTATACAATTTAACATATTCAAATACATTTTACTCAGTTACAATTTTTGCCAAAATTTCCTTTTTCCATTTTTTGATCATGTCTTAAAATTTCTATGCTTATTTGTATAAACAACATCTTTATTCGCCCTCAAATTCTAATTTTTCTGTTTTAACTCATATTTATTCTCTTTTATTTTTTAATAACTCATTCTTTATCCTAGTGCATTTATGCATGTTCGGGGGTTGCCTTTCTTCCATTTCATCTTTTTTATTGTACAGCAATCTTTCTTCTCAATCTCTTCCATCTCCCTCCCTTCTTTCCTTTCTACTTTCTTCTTCCCTCTTCTCCTACTCCTTCTCTACTTCCCCTTCCTTTCTCCCTCTCCTGCTCTCTTTCTCCCTTTCCAACCCTCTCTCCTACTCTTATTTCCCCTCCTTTCCTTCCTCTCCTTTCCTTTCTTCCCATTCCTCTCTCCCCTTCTTCCTCCCTTCCATCCCTCTACTCCTCTTCCATCTCTCTCTATTGTTGTATTTATTTTCAATTTTCTATTTTCCACTATGGTGTCCAGGCAACCCCGACTTTTCTTTCATTTATTTTCTCAAAATTCCCTTATCTTTTAATTATTAACAATGTATTTCAATTTATTCCATTTTTATCTTAAATCCTTTGTTAGTATAACCTTCCAACCCTTAACAATATCTTTCTTCTATTTTATTTCTTACATGTATTGTTGTTACTTGCATCATTTATTAACATTTCCATTTTATTCAATTTTACATTTCAATTTCCCCCCTTAATTTCAATTAATTCTTTTGGTACTATTATTTCCTCGAATTTATACATCTTCCAACAACAAAATATATAGTCCATTCTGTCTTTCACATTGCATCTACTGATCTATTTTACATTAAATAGTATATTTCTTCTTTTTTACTTACTCACATTTCATTTTATCTTTACTTATATCCTTTCTACAATAATCTGTATCTTCCTTCTAAATTGCTTTTTACATATAACAGTTAACATCCTTCTCTTCAATTAGCATATTCATCTTTTAAATTCCTTTTTACTATCTCCTAACTATTTTCTTTTAATTTCTCCACAATTCCATTTCTTGACACTTTCCTCCCTTTCTCCCATTCCCTTGCCTTCTCCTCCTCCTTTTTCTTCCCCATTTCTTTCTCTTCTCTTCCTTTTTGAGATGTATTCCCCCTTATCCATTTTTATTCTATCACTATTAATCCCAGTGTAATCATCTTTTTTATTCTGTCACTGTTAATCCCAGTGTAATCATCTTTTTTATTCTGTCACTGTTAATCCTAGTGTAATCATCTGTATCTTTATTTTCATTTATTTCCTTCCCAATTCTCCATGTTATCAATTTAAAAGACAAGGATTTTTAAGTTTATTATTCCTTTGCATATAATTCAAATTCAAAATCCATGAAGTGTCCCTTTTTTCTTTTTTTTTCTTTCCAGATAGTGTCCAATTCAAACGTACATTTGAGCCATTCTAATTTCAGTCTTTGTTCTCTCCACTCCTCTTGCAATCATGTCCTAGTTATATAAACAAAACACTCCTACAGTATTTTCAGAACTTTCTCAGGATGATATAAATAAGCTTAGTACTATACTTTCTTTCCATCAGTAGATGTCTCTCTCCAATTCACAAATCCTCCAGCCACAAAATATCCCTTTGTAAATCCACAAAAATGATTATTTCCTCTTCTCTGAATTAAATCCTTTTGTTGTTTAAAGAATACTTCTTTATCTCCTTTTTTCTTGTCTTGTTTTAATTTCATCCAAATCCGGTTTAAAGTCCTGGTGAAAGGTTCTTTTTAAGGCTTTAGTTTTAGTTTTAAAGTTCCTTTTTTTTTCTTTCGCTTAATTTCCCAAGTGCCAATTAGCTGCTAATTAGTCGTTGGGACTTCTTTCAAGCTTTAAAAAGTTTTTTCTTCTTACCTGAGAGTTGGCCAATTACTCACCTGGTAACAATACTCTGTTCATTCTCCACATCTTAATCCGGTTGCCCCAGCTTGTAGCGGATATAATGGCCACCTCCCCCATCGTCGGGTCAAAGAGCTGTCTCTGACCTTCCGAGGAGCTTGGCTGCTCCTTTTTGGTCTTTTGAGATGCCTCTCTCTCCCCTCCCCATCCCTCCAAGATGGTTCTGGTCCAAAGACCCCCCCGGCCGCGGTTTGTCTGGCTGGGTTTTCGCGAAGCCCATCGGAGCTTCACTTTTTCCCAGCCAGTATCACCGCAACGCTTCTGGTTCCTCAATTTCACATATTTTTTTTTTAAATAAAGGGTATATGTTCTTGTTTGTTCAGCCTGTTTGCTCATCCTTATGTTCATGACCAGCCAGTCTCAAGCCTGTCATAATATAAAATAAATATATTATTTTGTAAAAAGAAAAATTATCTACACATACTCAGTATGTCAGTCCAAAATAATATTTGTTCAGCCTAGGTTAATTGAATTTTATTTTATTTATGCCTTTTACTCAAATTGTTCCATTGTTGCCTTTATTCTTGCTTTTCTTTTCTCAGACAAATTGTGGGAGGCTGCAGCTAGGACAATATAGAATTAACATGAACAATTTCTCAGCTATTTTGCTTATCTTGAAATTCCTTTGCTTCAGCAATATTTTGGGAAGGTGAATCAAATTCTTTGGGATGAAAGAGAATCTGAGTGACTACCATTTTACCTTTCTAAACAGCCTTCTTAATTTGGAGGTAATTCAAAATTATACCCATTATAACTATTTTTTTATTTATTTGCTGAGTACATATTAGATAATATATATAAGTATAAGCATGAATTGAATACATAAAATGAATACAATTAAAGGGAACATTAGGACACTGGTGCTTTTACGCACGTCCCTTACAGACCTCTTAGGAATGGGATGAGGTCAACAGTAGCCAGTCTAAGGTTAAGATTTTGGGGGTTTGGGGATGAAACCACAGAGTCAGGTAGTGCATTCCAGACATTGACCACTCTGTTGCTGAAGTCATATTTTTGGCAATCAAGTTTGGAGCAGTTCACTTTAAGTTTGTGTCTATAGTGTGCTCATGTATGTTTGTGGTTGAAGCTGAAGTAGTCATTAACAGGTAGAACATTGTAGCAGATGATTTTATGAGCTATGCTTAGGTTATACTGAAGGCGGCACAGTTCTAAATTTTCTAAGCCCAAAATTTCAAGTCTGGTGGCATAAGGTATTTTGTTGTGAGTGGAGGAGTAGAAGACTCTTCTTGTGAAATATTTCTGGAGTCTCTCAATTGTATTAATGTTCGATAATGCAGTGCGGGTTCCAGACAGATGAGCTGTATTCGAGAATTGGTCTAGCAAATTTTTTGTATGATCTGGTTAGCAGTGTAATATTACCAGAGAAGAAACTAGTGGAACTGGAACATTTACAGAGCAACACACAGAGACAATTTTTTCAGTAATTAATTTGATATCATCTCTTAAAATATGAAACAAAAATGCCATCTAATTCTAAAACCTGAACATATAGGAGAATATATATATTTATAGCTGGGCTTCTTTTCTGTTTCATAAGTTTGCAAAACAAACAATAGCTACAAATAAGCTTTATTTGAAAAAGTCTAAATTTTGACCTATGCTGGAACATGTGTGGTTATGCTGTGGTTGTTGTTTTGGGATTTGGAAAGTGACAATGCAATACAAGAACCAGCAAAATCATCTGAGGAGAAAAAAAAATGTTTGCATCACCAAAAGTTGCTTTATGGAGCTTTATGGAGCTGTGCAGAGATTTGGTTCAGAAACAGTTCGATGGAACCTCCAAATGGAATCAATGTTCTAAATTGAATCAACCATTTAGAATGAATCAGATGCTTTTGAACTAATTCACCAATTTAGAAAGGCAGACGTTTTTCTTTTCAAGACTCAAATTGACCTAGCAGATTGGATCATGGACAATTTGCACACTCTTCTTGGATTATTGAGCTCATTTCACAAATGTTTTATTGAACCACTGTTTCTTCAAACCCTAGATATAACCAATTTTCTAAGACATGGAAATTATGGGAAATGTTGCTATTATTCTGGTGCTCATAGCTTTCTGGCTGAATGTGTCAGACAGCAATGGTTCTAAGATTTATCTTCCTTCTATTGACATCATGGAAGAATTATGTGACACAACTGCATTTCAAAACAGCATCTATATGACACTTCAACTAATCAATAGTCAACTGTTCTCTGTTTCTCCAGCCTCTATATTTTCTTTCCTTTGCCTCTGCCTTAGGTTTTCTCATCTTCCATTTCCCACCCCAAATAGTACATAAAAAAGGAATGACTTGGAAGTCTTCCAGGATGCACATCTGAGATAAAAAGAGAAAGAGGTCTATGGATTTGAATAACATTAAGCTACATATCATCTGATATGTGTGTGGGTGTGTGGGTGTGTGTCTGTGTCTGTCTGTGTGTGTGTATGTATATAAAATTTATATTTGCTGATAAAGAAATAAAGGGAGACTATATAGATCTATTTCAAGCTATTTAGCTCTCATCAGCTAGCCGTACCC
>WNWU01000005.1:7195320-7233373 GCA_012654045.1 Ptyas mucosa
ATTTATTTATTTATTTATTTATTTATTTATTTATTTATTTATTTATTTATTTATTCCCAGAATTCGTAAACCATTAGAAATTGATTGAATATTTTTAACTGATTAAATAGCAAATAAATTACTGAATTTTTCAGATGATAAACAGTCATTGGCCTCATTTGGGATGGTGATGAATCTGCATATAGATAGGAGATTGAACAACTGGCCCTATGGTGTAGCCATAATAATCTGGAGCTGAATTTGCTTAAATCTATAGAGAATGAATTTTAGGAGGAGCCCTTCTATTTTATTACCTCTTACTATATTTGACAGCACAGTATCAGCAGTAGAGTCTTTCAAGTTTTGGGGTTCTATAATCTCCTAGGATTTGAAATAGACACTTAATATTAGAACCATCATTAAAAAGGCACAACAAAGAATGTTCTTCCTACATTAACTCAGGAAGTTCAGAGTGTCCCAAGAGCTGTTGATACAGTTTTACAGAGGAATTATTGAGTCTGTCATTTGTACTTCTATAACTGCCTGGTTTGGTATAGCAACCAAACAGGGAAAGTACAGACTCCAACAGATACCCTGTTTCCCCCAAAATAAGACATCCCCTGATAAGCCCAATCGGGCTTTTGAGTGCCTGGCAATAAGGGCAAGCACTTATTTCACAGTTCAAAAAAAATATAAGACAGGGTCTTATTTTGGGGGAAACACGGTAGTAAAGATTGCATGCCAAAACAACTAGATACAGGGATAGCTTTTTCACCCATGACATCATTCTTCTCAACACCTAATTCTTAAGTGATGTCTAATGTCTGTATATTTACCCAGGTAGCGTGATTGAAGTATTATTATTTATCTTACTTATTACCTTGTTTATTGGTATTATGATGATGATTACAATTATTCTGTTGCTTTGCATGTACACTGAATGTGTGTGTTGAATCACACTTGGTCAAATAAAGTTCAATTCAATTCAATATGGAATCTTCATTGTAATTGGGCTACTTCCCACTTTTCTGTCAATGCAGACTGATTTAGACTAGTGAATGCAAAAAGTTAAAAATCCTCCCCCACACCCTCCAATTTCTGATTATCATTTTGCATGAATGGAATTACATTTAGTTGATTTCTGATTTTAGGCTGAAAAGAAATTACTAGATGGAATTGATGGACAGTTACAGTTCAGGATATAGTCATCAATCCACATCCTTGGACTCCTTCCATCACCTTCCTTGCTTGGTGTTATTTTTAAAAAGCAGATGTAAAATCCCATTTTAAACAGTTACATTTTGATTTATTTTCCTATAGAAATAAAATTAATAAGCTACCTGTAGTACAGGTTGGAACTGCAGGTGTTAATATAATGCTTTCAATAACCCTAGAGGGAAAATATACAAGTTTTTCTGAGGAGAAGAAGGGGAAAAACATCGTTTGAAATCTTTTGTATGTCAATGAATCCCGAGCCTATCTCTGTGTGTTTATGGATCCTATGGCTTATTATGATGATTAACTAAACTTGTTGATAATAAAACCTATGACCCGCCACAGGAGTTTCCTGAAAGTGTGCCCTTTAACCCCTGGGTGCGTTTTGGATACAGTTGCTCCTTTTCATAGTTGGCATGGTAACCAAGAGGCACTTACTGACAGATCAATGCACGGCCACATCAACATAACATTTTCAACCAAGTTCCCAGGAGGAGATTTCCTCCTAAATGTGTCATTCTGATTCAGATAACTAAATCAAGCTAAGCAGTGCAATGATAATGGATCACTTGCCTCATTAGTCGACTCCTGCTGTTCTCGCCTGCCAGGGAGCCCCTCTTTTAAAGCCTGGGCTTGGAGGCAAGGGACAAGCCTTCCATTATTTATTATTTTAGTGTGTTATTTTATGATGTCCTTCCCATTCATCGGGCTAAATTGGTGCTCAAAAGACAGAAAAGCTGAGAAATTGAGAGAGAGGGAAATGCACTATCATCCCAGAGAAAATTTACTAACAGTAAATTGAGTTTAATGAATTTGCACAAATAATCAATAAAGATTTGATTATGTTACAAGCACAAATCAATTAAAATGAGCATAAAATCTCTCCACCATTAACTCCTTAATCTTTCCCAGCCCTGCCCTTTTCAGTTTCTCAAAATGCTCAATATCATAAAATAACATTTGATGTGTCTCCAGAAGACTTGCGCTCTTCTCGTGTTTAATTAAGACGACTTATTTCCAAATAGATCTGCACTCTAAATAATGACTTACATACATCAATTAAAGGATCCCCTGACCAAACATTTGAATGTAACCAAATATTTATGAATTCATTTATGTTTATACCTTGTTTTTCCTCCAGGAGATCATGGCAACATACCTAGTCTGCATGAAACTGAATTCCATCCTCTCAACACTACTTTGAGATAAAGATGAAAGACGATGACTGATTCAAATTCAGTAAGGCATTACTAATAAGGGCATTGCACTATGGCTAGAGAGACCCAGGTTCAAATATTCACAAGGCCTTGGGCTTCATTAAGTAGTTTTGGCTTGGGTGGGAAAGGTGAAAGTGGAGAAGAGGTGACCAGCAATTCATATCCTACATGGCACAATTCCTAGTCCTGGAAGATATGTACATGAGGATGGTGTAGAGGTTATGCTAGAAGGGCTCCCATGACAGAAATTACCCCATATAGTTTCTGAATAATAGATAACCTTGCAAAATGCAGACTTCCGGGAGAATTCATGCAGATAGATTGTATTAGATCAGAAAGTTATCCTGATATGTCTTCCTTTCCTGTACTTTGTGTTTAAATGAGGAGTGGACGTGTACTCTGAAAGTCATGTGCGATTCTTAGCTACATTCAATATACTTTTTAGTTCAATTTCAGAAGCCTTTTACAAATATTTAATTCAGCCCCAGCCCCAAACTCACCCACCCCCCCAGCAGGAGTTGACTGTTCTTCAGCTAATAACTCCTTTGTCAAAGAAGAAGGGGAATGGAAGAGAGCTCAAAAGAGTGTGTGTCGGGGGGGGGGAGAGGATATCACTAAAAAAAAGTGATGATAGTAGAAAAAGCCAAGGTAACTCTGCAAATATGGCTCTCTTTTTTTCCACTGCTTTTTGCCCTCTCACTACCAATTTGTGCCTCCTGCAATTGATGCAATTTGAATCAGATATGGCCACATGGAGGTTTAGAATCCTCCAAAAACTACTATCACATTATACAGACAAAAATGGTCAAATACATGACTGAAGAATAAATAATATCATATTTAATTTCAATGAAACAGAAATGAAATTAAATCAGATTTAGGTTTTATTCTGGCTTCAATGAATGGACTTGATTACATCAACAGTGGTTTTTTGGGAGACTATTGGGAAAACCTTATGCAAGAAGGAAGAGCTAAAAACTTTAAGCTGCCTTAAGTATGGGTTGGGGATGAAAGCAACATCAAGAAGTTGGGACAGAGATGGCTGGGGCATGTTTCTGTGGTGGTTAGTGCAAGTAGGAAAAGCTGTTAGGGTATAAGCCATTATTATTATACAGTATCTGCTTTTCAACTGGAGGTGAAATATGTAATATCAGCTTTGAGTAAATATATGATTGATATTTAATTCTGTAACTCACTTAATCAGCTGTTCCTTCTCAGCAGTTCATAACAGCAATTTTACCTTCATCTAAACTTCCAAAACTAGTTTCTTTACCTGTAAAAATTGATAGCTATATGGCTTAAGGGACACATGGTTTAAAATCTTTTTTATTCTGATTGTCATCTGGTATTTGTGATTTTTGGCCTCATATATATAAAACTCCTTTGTTGAGTTATATCACATAATATATATCATTATTACTTAATTCAGTTCTTTCAGTATCACACTCTGTATGAAAGAAGCCAAAGCAAGCAGAGTTTATTCTATTTCCAGTGAAAACTCTCAAACAATTTACATTCTTTTTATTAAAGTTAAAATAAGTAAATGTAAAGTTGTCCTAAAGTCATTTGGAGTAGCAGGATACAATTTTCATTTTAAAACATTAATAATAAAAATTTCAAACAAAGACTAAGCATTAATCAAGACAATTAAAATTGCACCCCCCAAAACATGGGTCATTATGATAACAAGTGAAATAGGCATCATGTTTAGAACTGCTGGAATTATATATGGTGCAAACAACACTACCATAAAGAAAAGCAAGATATCACTGTGTTTAAGGCAGTGCTTCTCAATTATTTTCTGTCATGCCCCCCTAGGAAGAAGAAAACATTTTTCGCGCCCCCCACGCAACTGTAAATAGTATCATTATTAGAAAAAGGTCTGTTCTCCTTGAAAGGGAGGAGCATGAGCAGTCATGTACTGGCTTAATGCTCACTATTGATGCAAATGTCAGCAGCAGTAGCCCGATTTCTTTAGCAAGTTTGATTAATTGGGGCAGTGTTATGTTTCACAGGAGAAGGTCATTGTCAGTCATTTGAGCATCAATTGGGCGCACATCCGTCAGGCAACAAAGTAAGTGTGGACGGACGTCCCACACTAAAGATGGCTCCGACAGGCTCGTGTCACAAGGGTTTTGGACAGCCAATCAGATGCTGAGGTCAAACGCGCCCCCTTTTATGGAGCCTCGCGCCCCCCCTGGGGGGCGCGCCCCACTATTTGAGAAGCACTGGTTTAAGGAAAGGCTGTACACTTTAGAAGCATAAAAACATATTTATAAGGGGGGAAAGCATAACATTTTGTTGCAATTCCTGATTGTGTATAGAAAAATATTTATTAGCTCTTCCAAAATATTTCTTTGCTAGCAAGCAGAATAAAAATCAGGTGGGAGACATAGTTGCACTGTCCCCAAACATCTGTTTGCTTCTATGAAAAAAGTTCTACCTTGAGCTGTAGTTCCTTTGTTTTTATTAGTATGATCCACAGATAAGGCCCTCTATTAAAGCTTAATGTTATGTTTTAAAAATACCATTGTTGCTTCCAAAAACGATTTAGTTGTGCTGACCTTATTGTATCTGTGTGGTAAATGTCCATATGACCATTAGATGACAATATAGAGACAAAGAACACTGTAACTCTTAGCTGCTATCCTGTAGTCATCTGATGTTGGTAGAACAGAAATGATTGCCTTGGCTTTTTTCTTTTAATTCCTTTTGTAATTGTCTCCAATAGAAAAATTAACTTTTCATAGTATGAGGATATGAAGAGACATTTTCAACAAACAGAAGCTCAAGAACACTGCTATGGTCAGTCATCACTTGTACTATTTTCAGCTTTGAAAATTTTAGCATTAACAAAAGAGGGGGGAGGGAGAGAGGGAGGGAGAGAGGAAGAGGGAGAGCATCCTTTTTCAAATGTTTCTTTCATATACTTCATCCCTGGAGTTCTCTGACTAGCCATCATGCTATAAACCCATAGCAAACTTCTACCTTATCTCAATTTGGGCTGAAAAAAAATATTTTTCACTCTCATCTCTGTGGATCATATTATGAAGTTGAAATTTCATAAATCTTGCAATCATCCCAAGAACATAGTTAAAACTACAGGAAAATAAAATACAAGTAAGTAGTCCAAAATGGCACATTCTGAGAAGAAGTGAAGAGAGTTTCAAATGTGTTGTTCAGAGGAGACATAACAAATAAGGACTGAATAGGTACAACAAACATCACAAAAATTCAGTCACTTAAAAACTCTCCAGCAGTTAGAAACAACATGATGAGTTGTTTTCTTCAGTGCTCCTGAGTCCTTGATTCTAGATGCTGTGATACTTGGAAACAATTCTGACTCCTGTTAATACTTCTTTTTAAAGCACTTGGTGAGGGAAGAAGAATCCCAGAAGGTTAATCCATTGCCAATGCTGTCATTATCCTACCAAGCAACTCAAAGTAAACACAATGCTGCATCTTTTGTTTGCTGTTGCTTTCTGTCATTTTACTAGATTTAAAGTACTAGTTACAAATATATCCTTCAACACCCGAAGCAGTAAAAGAGGTAGTAAAGAAGAAGTTACAAATATATATTCTGTACAGAGATTGTGTTAGAATATAGTAATATGGCTATGTATAATTAATGTATTAATATGTTTTATACACTCACACATGCAGTATATTCTTTAATAGTATCCAATTCTCAGAGAAAGTTTTTGTTCTGACCCAGCTCCCCAAACCCGACAAACCCTCAAAAGTTAACTTAGGAGCTCTGGGAAAAAGTTTCTCTCTCACCACAAGCTAACAAGTCTATCCGGTAGCAAGATGTATAGTTGTCTGCCACATCTATTCATCTCCACCTTCTGCCAGAGCTAGGGTGGGGTTTCTCTAGCAGCGGTGGCTCTTCCTTCCCAGGGATCGGCCCATGGATTTCCACTGCTCTCCTCTTCTCTGCCCTCTGTGTATCCCGTGTCAGGCACTGGACCCAGCTGTTTCTCCTCTTCCTCATCAGCCACCTGGTGGCTGTTGACTCTACATCTGAAGGATGATGGACGTCCCAAGCTCCACCTCTGTCTATCTGTCTGCCAGCTCCATTCCCTCTTCCCCTTCGGAGCTCTCAGCTTGTCTTGATGCTGACCCTGACTCCCACACCTCCTCCTCCTCATCCAAGTCAGCTGCTGGAAGGGCCGGAGGCCGACAGGCCACAACAGATTTCTTTTGACACTTTTCTTGGCAAAGTTATTTAGAGATTATTTGCCATTGCCTACTTCCTAGGGCTGAGAGAGAAAATGGTCGGTCTTAAGGTCACCCAGCTGATTTTGTGCCTAAGGTGTGACTAGAACTCATGGTCTTCCATTTCTAGTCTAGTGTCTTAAACCTGGCTGGCTGGCTAATGAATTATATATAATTGATAAATAATATGCATTTATTAATGAAAATATGTATTGGAAATGCATCTATATATGCTGCACTTTTTCTACCCCGGTGCTTTTTACTTTTCTGAAGTGCCTGAAGTTCATCATTCCTTTTTTATAAATAAGAAAGTGCAATCTCTTTTCAGCATGTTGGAAGATTTATTTGGAATATTTCCCCCTGAAATTTCTCTAACAGGTCTTAACAAAATTTGACAGTTACTCAAGATCTGGCCACACCTGTTGATCCCTGATAAATAGTTAACTAGTACTGGTAGTCCTTGACTTATTACCATAATTAAGCCTAGATTTATAGTCATTTAGTGGTCATTAAGCAGATTACCACAAGACCAGACCCGACTTTACAATATTTTTTGTAGGGATGGTTAAGCGAACACTTCAGTCATTAAGCAAATGTCATAGTTGTTAAGCGATTCAATTACACCCAATGTGTATTTTTTTTTTGCCAGAAACTGGAAGTAAATATCAGCAATCAGAAAAAAAAATACTGAAAATTTTGGTCACAAGACCATGCCATTGTAACTTTTAAATCAGGTCATAAGAATCTTTTGGGAGATAATATTTGGCATAACTTTGAATGGTTGCTAAGCGACCAGTTGTAATTCAAGAACTATCTACACAATAACCCCTTTCCTACAGCAACATATATTTCAACCCACCACATTGGTTTTAGGCTTGAAATTTTTCTTCTAGGCAGAGTCAAGTGAATTTATATAAAAAAGACTGAAACCTGATGAGTCTACTTCTTGAGGAAAATAAGCTGTAACTTAAGACATTGTTTTTAACCTTCTGGCTTCCTAACTAGCTATGTTTTCTTCTCCATCTTATTTTAAATGGGTTTTTCTCTACCACTGACTCTCTTTCTTTTAGCTGTGCTTCATCTTCATTACATCTGAAGTGTGCTCTTTTTTACAAATCTCAGTGACAGATCTGTTTGTGGTTATTTATTTTTTTTATTTATATTTATATGCCGCCCTTCTCCGGAGACTCAGGGCGGCTTACAATGCGTTAAGCAATAGCCTTCATACTTTTGTATATTTATACAAAGTCAGCTTATTGCCCCCACAATCCGGGTCCTCATTTTACCTACCTTAGAAAGGATGGAAGGCTGAGTCAACCTTGATTATATATTCTGTCCATTCAAAATCCCCATCTGGTCAATCCTAGATTAAAAGTTCATTACAGGATCCAATCTGGGTTGGTCACTGGGACCAGGTATTTATAGTAATCTAACTAGTGGTGGGCTGCTCCCAATTCGCACCGGTTCCCACGAGCCAGTAGCGGTGACGATATGATGTCACTGAACTAGTTCTCCCCCCCTATCCCTCCACCCCACTGTTATTCTTACCCTTTATTTGGCCCCACTCCCAATCTATTGCTGCCTCCTGAGTTCCAGCTGATGGCTAGAGGGAAAAAAACTGTTTAAACTCTTGCCGCAGGCTTCAAAGGGCCGCCCTACAGCTGATCAGTGTTAAAAGAAAACAAATGAGTAGCTATGCTAGGGAAAAAATGAAACTGAAAGTAAAGCAGGCTCTGCTGCAACATGACAAAATGAGGCAGGGAGAGATTTCTTTTTCTTTTTTCTCACCAAAAAAGATAGGTGCAAACAATGGGAAATTTAGGGCAAAAGAGGAGAGTTCAAGATTTTAAAACACAAAACAAAAAAAAAAAAATCCATTTAACTAGGGAATTGTAATAATTGAGATACTATTAATTGTATAATGTGTTGAAAGCAGAAACGGTTAAGTTGTGGTTTGGAGGAATATATGGGGGAAATTATTTGGTTTATTATTATTGGTAAATATAATTGATTTGTAAGAAATTGGATTGCATGGAAATAATTGGAATATTCATGTTCATATTGATTAATATACAAAAAAGATAGTTATATAACTAATTGATTTATATTAAAATGTTGAATTTGTATTAAACAACTGTAATATTACATAATCAATGTGAGAATGGATATAAAAATAGATGACAATGGGAAGGGGTATAATATAGAATAGAAGGGAAAAATTGAATTTGATTACGATTAGAGATGAGGATGAAGGGTAATATTGGTTTTTTTAAAAAATAGATGAGGAATAAATATGACAAAGGAAATATAGAAATTGTAAATTTAATTGAAATGACTAAACACTGTTTAAATTTGTGAACTGGCCAAATACTCTGTTCAAAGAAAATACATTGTATGTTTGTATGTATGTTTCTAATTATTGCTATTTATTCATATTTGTTCTCTTTTATTCTTTAAAGTTTAACAATTCATTCTTTATCTTAATATCTTTATATTTTTGAGGGGTTGCCTTTCTTCCCTTTCATCTTTTTTATTGTACAGCAATCTTTCTCCTCAAACCTACCACCTCTCTCTTTTCTTTCCTTCTTACTTTCTCTTCCCCCCTCTTCTTCTCCTCCCTACTTCATCTTCCTTTCTCCTTCTCCTCCTCTCTTCCTCCCTCTCTTACCCTCACTCCTACTCTAATTTTCCTTCCCTTCCTTCCTCCCTTCTCTTCCTTCCCTCTCTTCTCCTTCCTTCATCCCTCTCTATTGCTGAATCCTTTTGTGCACATGGATTACTCAGAGGGCTGAAAAAGTTATTTTTGACTGGTCCTTGCACTTTTGACCAGTCCTCGAACTTACGACTGTCCTCACATTTTACGTTTTTCACCCTATCTTGTCACCATGGTGAAGAGAAGCAGTTGTGAAATGAGTGACATGGTTGTTAAGAATGCTGCACGGGCATAAATGGGAGGATGGTCATAAGTGTGAGGACCAGTCAAAAGTGCGAGGACCTGTCAGAAATGACTTTTTTCAGCCCTCTGAATAGTCCCTATACACATAGCCATGGCCACCCAGTCACATGACCTCCAAGCCACGCCCACCAAATAAGCCACATCCACAGAACCGGTAGTAAAAAATTTAGAACCCATTGTTATTACCGGTTCTGTGGGCATGGCTTGGGGGGGGGGGTGTAATGTGACTGGGTGGGTGTGGCCAAGGGTTTTTTTTTTTACTTTTAAAAGCATTTTTTCTACAATCTTAAGAGCTTGCAGAAAAAAATGCTTTTAAAAGCCTCTGACGATCCCAGCTGAGTTGCGCGATCATCAGAGGCTTTTCTTTTTTTTACTTTTAAAAGCATTTCTTCAGCTGAAGAGGTTGTAGAAAAAATGCCTTAAAAGTAAAAAAAAAAAAAAGCTTCTGATGATCGCCCGGCTCAGCTGTACATGGATGGGGGGCAGGGATTTTTGCTACCGGTTCTCCGAACCACCCGCCGCCATCACTACTGGATTGTGTGATCCAGTCCAAACAGGGAGCATTTCACCCCTGCTTGGGACATGTATATTTGCCTTCATTTCTGAATGTTCATAATCTATATTTGAGTGTTAAGAGCAACAGGTGAGTGTTCACTCTTTAAGCCTTATAAAATGCTTGTCCCTTTTAAATGTCAGCATCAACTATAAATTCAACATAATTTTCTCACATAATAATAATCTACCATTTTCATCGTTAAAGCCATATGCATCTGTCACCTGCCTGGCAGGCTATCAACTAAGTGCCACAAAAATAAACAACTGCATTTCAGATGGACACTTAATTCAGGCTTGGGTGAGGTTAGTGTGCTAAATACCTACATCCTTCAGTCAGGGGATTAAGGAAGAATGTTTTAATTCAAAGAGAATCCAAGTTGGCTTGGCCTTTGAGTATTTTTCTGTGATCAGCTGTATCCTATGAATTCAGTAAACCAGCCTGGTCCTTCCAAAAGACTTGAGGCTCTCAACTTCCTGCAAAATCCAAGTCTTCCATTGCAAAATCTACTGTTAAAAGTCCAGGTAGTTACTAACCACATCTCTTTGATTTTAGGTTTTAGGTTAGAGTGCAGTACTGCAGCTACTTCTGCTGACTGCTAGTTCAGCAGAACAGCGGATCAAATCTCACCGGCTCAAGGTTGATTCAGCCTTCCATCCTTCTGAGGTGGGTAAAATGAGGACCCAGATTGTTGGGGGCAATATGCTATTTAGTATACTGTCTTTAGTGTAAGCTGCCCAGAGTCCTCGGAGAGTGAGCGGCATAGAAATATGACTAATAAATAAAATAGATTTGCTGCAGAGACCAATCAGGCCCTATATACTGTTCTCAAACCCAAGACACTGCTCCTACAAACAGAGACCCCTAGCCCAATAAAAATGTTCCAAAGAGGCATTTGGGAAGTATGCTGTGTATTGTCTTCTACTCAATGGGAACTTCTTCTCCTGAGATCCAGCCAGCCCTGAACTTTCCAGCCTTTAAGAAGATCTTGAAGAGCTGGTTCTTTACACAAGTGTTGGGAGAATGAGACTGAAGTCCAGTAAAATGGAATGCTGATATGAGGGGAGCATTGCCGTTGGATGATTTTATTATAGTTTTTTGCTTTAATGTTCTTATTGTTATTTAAGAGCTACCCAGGAATGTGGGACATAGGATTGAAGGGGGAGGGGAACATGTTATATGTTATAATTTATATAACGTATAAATAAATGTCACGAGTATTTTCAGGGTTGCTGCAGCTACATGATTAGCCACAAAAGAGGTATGGCCTCAATCAACCCATCTGCTGTAAGCAATTACCTGCAAGCCTTCCCTACCCTAGATAATTGCAGGTTTGCTCACAATATAAGCAAGGACTTTTCGGCTTTCTACCTGGGCCTTGACAACCGGTCAGGCCTGATCCAGCTAGTGTTTGTTGCTGGAAGAAGACTGCAGAGCCCAGCACGATGCTGTAGAAGGGAGGAGATGCAGATAAGGACTCCAGACGCCGGCTGCTGAGATACTCCCACAGATGCTTGTGTTTTTGCTGTTTTAAGCACACAAGCCAACGGTTAGGTTGTGCTGGAAATTCTTCTCCACACAGACCCTCAAGCCACGTTGGTGCTTGAACTGCTTTTATTCTCAGGTGACTTTTTATTGTGAAGTCTTTGCTGCTGCCCTTCGTTTGCCTTGATGATGTGTTGACGCCAAAGACGTCCACCTTTGTATTAACCTTTGTTTCTTGTGAACTGTTTTTGGTATTGTGGAGAGGAATCTAGGGAAATAGCCTGGCTTCACATACCCAGATAAGACTTTGCTTTTAATGTGGTTTTTAAAGGCACAGTGTCTTTTTAAGTATTTTAAATTAAATTATATATTTATTCAAGGCTCCTTTGTCGGCTTTATTTCAATCCCAGTGCTTTTGCCCATGAGCTGGTTTGCGGTCCGGGGTACCCCTCAACCCCACACCCCACAATAAATAAACAATAAATGTCTGGTATTGCTTATGGGCCAGAAATTTGGTATGGGTGGATATTCTGGATACCAGAAATGTGCCCTAAATTATTTACAGCACTGATTTTCAAACTTGGTCACCTTAAGATGTGTGGACTTCAAGTCCCAGCAAGCTTGGTAATTCTGGGAGTTGAAATCCATGCATCTCAAAGTGATGAAGTTTGAAAAACACCGATTTACAATTATACGATATTCAAACATTCCCCAAGTTTTCCCCCTTTTTGATAGATTGTTATGGGGTTTATGACTGGGATCAATTTCTTCCTTTACCATTGCATTTCTCCCACACTAAAGAAGTCCGTTTCCTTGCAATGGGCCCCCACAGACAATACAAGTCATTTTCATGAAACTGGTTGAGAGTCAAGATGGTACGGGGAAAAACCAGGAAACTTTTCAGAACTTTCTCTGAGTCTGCCTTTGGGGATAGACAATAGAGTAAACCGGGGACTGGCAAAGCCTGTAGTATGTGATATTGAAGGGAAGCAGGTTGCTAGAAGATTAGAAGAAAGGAGATGCAATCAGGATGTATGAGAGTTGTAAGAGACTGTGTAAATTAGACGTTTGAACTCTAAAGGTTTTCTTCTTTTTCTTCTTCTTCTTCTCCCTTTCTCTCCATTGCTCATTGCAAGCTTCCTTGCTGAAATCTTTCTGCACATGGCTCATGGGAGATCAGGAATTTGCTGGATAGAATTTCTGAAAAGGCAATATTTGACTAGTTACTTTGTTCATTTGCTGACAGAACCACAATGACTGGGTTAAGTGTGTTGCAGAAAGAAAGGAGGGAAAATCCTGGAGAGAACAGAGCCATTATATAGTTTCCAGGCTGACCTCCTTTCAATAAAAATTTAGCTCATTTATAGCTGAGCCAATTTTTTTTTTCTTTCAGGATTTGAGTTCATGGTCAAAAATAGCTATAAAGGCTGGGGAAGAAATAAGAAGAGAAATCTGAGTCAGTATTGAGGCAAATGTCTAGAGCATTTTCAAACACCAACCATATCAAAAAAAAAAAAATCTTCAATGATTAAAATTTTGTAAGACTGCAAAATGCTTCAATAACCTCACTGCTAACATTTTGTGGGTATTTGGCCATTCTTACCCCATGCCTTGGGGCTGCAAGATTTGGCGTCCACTTTAGATTTCAACCATTTGGACCTCATGATGATGATGATGCAGAGGCAAAGCTGAACTATGTCAACTTCTTCTCCCAAAAGAATTCAGGATATACACATCCCTTCTTCTATCTTCTTACCTTGCTTGTAGCTACTTTCAGAAAATGTCATCAGCTCTAGTCCATCCAGGGGTGAAATCCAGCAGGTTCTGGAGAACCAGTAGCGGAAATTTTGAGCAGTTCAGAGAACTGGCAAATACCACCCCTGGCTGGTCCCAGAATGAGGTAGCAATGGAGATTTTGTAGTATCCTTCCCCGGGAGTGGGGAGGGAATGGGAAGGTGAGAATGGAGATTTTGCAGTACCCATCCCCTGCCACGCCCACCAAGCCACACCACGCCCACAAGCCACACCCACAGAACCCGTACTAAAAAAAAATGGATTTCACCACTGAGTCCATCCCATTAAAGCTATGTGATATTCCACAACCTGCCTGCCTTACTGCCAAAAAAAATAAGAAATTGATAAAAAAATTGATGAATTGATGAAACTAAATTGATGAAATAAATACAATAATGTTAGCTTCTTACCTGTATTTTGAAGCAAGTGACTGGAAAAATCAGACTCCTCCTCCATTCTTTTGGGACTTTGATCAATCTCAGTGGTTATAAATGAAATGAACATTTATTGGAAAAAAAGGTGAAATTCAGATCTTAAGCTACTTTTACTACATTGAACATATGTGCTAGTCATTCCCGACTCTAGGGGGCGGTGCTCATCTCCGTTTCAAAGCCAAAGAGCCAGCGCTGTCCGAAGACATCTCCGTGGTCATGTGGCTGGAATGATTAAACGCCAAAGGCGCACGGAACGCTGTTATCTTCCCACCAAAGGTGGTCTCTATTTTTCTACTTGCATTTTTTACATGCTTTCGAACTGCTAGGTTGGCAGAAGCTGGGACAAGTAACAGGAGCTCACCCCGTTACATGGCATTAGGGATTTGAATTGCTGAATTGCTGACCTTTCGATCGACAAGCTCAGCATCTTAGCCACTGAGCCACAGCGGGTCTTTTACTACATTAGTAAATGTTTTTATTATTACCAGCTTGAGTTTTTAATTAATTGAATGCCTCTTCCTCTCTAAAGTACAGCATTCTACCTTAAAGATTTAAATGCTTTTCAATCTCAAATATTAGTCTCTATAACCTTTGCTTCACATTCAGTGGTAGATAAACTTGGCCAGAATTCCCTTGCAGAGATACAAGTAAAATTGCAAAACCCCGGAGCAAAAAGTTATCTAAATATTTTGCAGTATCAAAAAGTTTGATTTGGACGGACATTTCTTTTGTTCTTTAACTTTAGCCAGTTTTACCCAGATTTAAATTATTTTGCCCAGTTTTTATATCAATAATGCTTGTGACCTTGTCTTTATTCTTTTCCAACATACAAAATGTATTGAACAATGTGGTTTTATTTTTATTTTTTTGTTTCCGTCAGATTCATCCCATGTGGCTTTCAAATCTAAATGGCAAGCATTAGAGCTAGTAAACAGATATACCGAATCTATAATACAGATACACAAACTAAAAGAGGGTACATGAAATAGAAATATGATTCCATACAATTAAATGATATATATATATATCATTTAATTGTATGGAATCATATTTCTATTTCATGTACCTTCTTTTAGTTTGTGTATCTGTATTATAGATTCGGTATATCTGTATGTATACACACACACACACACACACACACACACACACACCATATTTTCTGGCATATAAGACTACTTTTTAACACAGGAAAATCCTCTCAAAAGTCGGGGGTCGTCTTATACGCCGGGTATAAGCCTACTGACGCTCCAACTTCCCCAACTGACCCCAGTGATGGCGAGCCCCAGCTGTCTAGGGAAGTCAGAGCGTCCGTAATATCCACCTGGATGCCTGGGACGGTGGGGGAAGTTCCGCACAGCAGCCAGCTGGGTCCAGCATTCAGCGGCATGCAGCCTTGACGAGATCAGCACAGCTTCCCAAATCTGAGTTGCCGGTGCTGACCGATGATGCTACAGGAGCGCCGACAACATTAAGGGGTAGTCTTATACCGCGAGTATAGCCCAAACCCTATATTTTAATAGGAAAAGTAGCGGGTCGTCTTATACGCCCAGTTGTCTTATATGCCAGAAAATACGGTATATATATATATATATATATATATATATATATATATATGTATATGTATATGTATATGTATATGTATATGTATATGTATATGTATATGTACATACGGTAAATATTCTTCACGAATGAAGGTGAATATACATGTCCCAGGATAATGTTGCAGGATCCACCTCAGTTGGTTACCGGGACCAGAGGTTTAGTCTTCCCAGCTTTTGGGCTCATGCTGGAGCCCATCCTCAGGGAATTTATAGCAGAAAATGTGCCTTGGGCTTTCTATGTGTGGTATTTATGTGGTGTCTGTTATGGGTGGCTTGGAAGATTAAACTTCTGCTCCTGGTGACCAACCCAGATTGGATCCTGCAATAAATATTCCTGTTCCTTTTCCTGTTTTGATTTTATATGTAACCATATATTTACAGATTTATGTCAATATCCTACATCTGAATCTGGGGATTTTTGTCTTATCCTATATCTAAATCTGAGATGGAAAAACATTACCAACAGTGGTGAGTTTCAAATTTTTTTACTACCAGTTCTGTGTGCGTGGCTTGGTGGGCATGGAGTGGCTTGATGTGCATGGCAGGGGAAGGATACTGTAAAATCTCCATTCCCTCCCCAATCCAGGGGAAGATTACTGCAAAATCCCCATTTCCTCCCAATCAGCTGGGACTTGGGAGGCAGAGAATAGATGGGGGTGGGGCCAGTCAGAATTTGTACTACCGGTTCTTCAAACTACTCAAAATTTCCACTACCAGTTCTCCAGAACTGGTCAGAACTTGCTGAAACCCACCTCTGATTACCAACTGAGAAGCTCTAAGTAAATTTTTGAAAATCAATAAAAATTGTATTAGGAAAAAATCTTCTACCTCAACTGTGGATGCAGATTTATTTATAATTTATTGTACTGAAAGATTTCTCTTTAGCATTTATATGTTCATACATTATGCTTATAATGTATAAAGGTTATATGGAATTTTATACTCAGAGAAATTTATTGAATTTGTTTGCCACCCAACTCATTGCCAGGTGAGTTATTGAAAAACCATACAGTAGTTTACTGTAAAAGTCAAGTTAGGTTTAATTCACATTATTTAATGCCTTTTATCTAAACATACAGTGTTGAACATGAAATATAAATCTTGACAATAAGCTTTGGGTAAATTAATAATCTAGCTCTGGTTTACTATTGGGAACAGACAGAGCTTTGGTTGCTTTAGTTGAGAAGATATAGCCTTGGTTGTGGGAACAAACCTACCCAGTTTCAAGTCAGGATATATGAGCACTTTGGCTTTAATTCTTAAAAACATCGTGTGGTTAGGATAGTGTGACCTGCATAAATCAGACTGTATCTGCTTTGACCTTGCTATACCGTCCTGGTAGTTGCTTCCTTAGCTCCATAGGTCCAGAAAATTTCCTTTATAGAAGAGACAAATCCTAGGAGATCAATTTTATGGCTGAGGGTCTGTCTCTTCTGTTTGATGTCCACTAGGAATAAGAAGCATCTTAAGTGTTCTTCACTGTTTTTCACTGTCAAAGTAGTTTGAATGTCTTGAACAGAAAGAGGCTGATGTGACAACAGAAATACAGTCAAGGTTTCTTCTGATTATATTTTTAAAAACAGCTACAGTGAATCAGGATTGAAATGCAGTGAGAACAGGCATATTTACATTTTTGCCATCCTATACCATTTGCAGAAAGTTATTGCCAACCAGCATTCACCTTGCCTGGTCAATTATGGACCACATACAAGAGTCATCAAATCAATGTTTTCTGGTTGGTTGGTAAGAAATGAGTTACCCGGTCTCTCGGTTTTGTGTACAAACACACATTCCTTCTCAAAAATACAAATAAAATGAAAAATATTGTTAGAATAGAATAGAATATTGGAAGGGACCTTGGAGGTCTTCTAGTCCAACCCCCTGCTTAGGCAGGAAATCCTACACCACTTCAGACAAATGGTTATCCAACATCTTCTTAATAACTTCCAGTGTTGGAGCATTCACAATTTCTGGAGGCAAGTTGTTCCACTGATTAATTATTCTAACTGTCAGGAAATTTCTCCTTAGTTCTAGGTTGTTTCTCTCCTAGATTAGTTTCCACCCATTGCTTCTTTTCTGCCCTCAGGTGCTTTGGAGAATAGCTTGACTCCCTCTTCTTTGTGGCAACCCCCGAGATACTGGAAGTGCTATCATGTCTCCCCTAGTCCTTCTTTTCATTAAATTAGATATACCCAGTTCCTGCAGCCGTTCTTTATATGTTTTAGCCTCCAGTCCCCTATACATCTTTGCTGCTATTCTCTGCACTCTTTCTAGAGTCTCAATATCTTTTTTACATTGTGGCGACCAAAACTGGATGCAGTATTCCAAGTGTGACCTTGCCAAGGCATTATAAAATGGTATTAACACTCCATGTGATCTTGATTCTATCCCTTTTTATGCAGCCTAGAACTGTGTTGGCTTTTTGGGCAGCTGCTGCATATTGTTCACCAGGATTCCAAGATCCCAATTACTACTTACTACTTACTCACTTACTACTATTGAGCAAGGTACCACATATAGTGTACATGTGCATTTTGTTTTTCTTGCCTAAATGTAGAACCTTACTTTTTCACTATTGAATTTCATTTTGTTAGATAGTGCCCAATGTTCAAGTCTGTCAAGATCTTTCTGTAACTTAAGCCTATCTTCGGGAGTGTTAGCTATTCCTGCCAGCTTGGTGTCATCTGTAAATTTGATGAGTTCCCCACTATCCCCTAATCCAAATCATTGATGAAGATGTTGAAGAGTAGTGGGCCTAAAACAGATGCAGTTCCATTGAGGACGACACGTTGACTGCCAGTTACGAATCCATTTGGTAGTGATGCTGTCTAATTCACATTTTTCTACTGTATCTAGTAGTAGGTTATGGTCTACTTTGTCAAATGCCTTACTGAAGTCCAAGTAAATTATATCAACAGCATTCCTCTGGTCCACTAATTTTGTTACTTTGTTGAAGAATGCAATAAGATTAGTCTGGCATGATCTGTTTTTGACAAACCCATGTTGGCTTTTGGTTATTACTTTGTTTGCTTCTAGGTGTTCAATGATTTGTTGCTTGATTATCTTTTCCAGAATCTTCCCTGGTATTGAGGTCAGGCTGATAGGTCTGTAGTTTCCTGAATCTATTTTTTTTCTTTTTTGAAGATGGGAACTACATCAGCTATTTTCCAGTCCTCTGGCAGTTTCCCAGTGCTCCAGGATCTTTGAAAGATATAGTTCAGTGGTTCTGAGATCTCATCTGCCAGTTCCTTCAGAACCTTGGGGTATAATCCATCTAGTCCTTGTGATTTGAACTTGTCTAGGGTAGACAGGTGCTCACTTACCAGTTTCTTCCCTATTTTAACTTGTGTTCCTAATCTGTTTTTTTGGTGCTGTTTTGATAGGTTGAACTGTTTTTTCCCTTTGTGTAAAGACAGTTGCAAAAAATGAGTTAAGTAGTTCTGCTTTCTCCCTGTTGCTTGTCACCTTCTTGCCACTTTCTCCCAGCAATAGACCAATTGTTTCCTTGACTTTTTTCTTGTTTTTAACATGTTGGAAGAAGCTTTTTGTTGTTGTTGTTATTTTTTACTTTTGTCACAAACCTTTGTTCATTGTGAGCCTTAGCTTTCCTACTTCATCTTTGCAGGCTCGGGCTATTTGCTGATATTCTGCCTTAGTTATGTGCCCTGCTTTCCACTTTTTATACTTGTCCTTTTTGTCTTTCAATTTGTGAGAGAGTTCTTTATGCAGCCATGCTGGTTTCTTGTGAGAATTGTTATTTTTCTTCTTCATTGATATTGTGCTAGACTGGGCTTTTATAAGCTCACTTTTCAAAATTTCCCAAGCTTCTTGAGTTTTTTTTCCCTTGAGGATTCTCATCCATGGAATCCTTCCCAAGCTCTCTCTAAGTTTATTGAAATTAGCTCTCTTAAAGTCCAAGACTCTAGTTTGACTTTGTTCTACTACTTGTGCTTGCATAATGTTGAATTCCAATATTGCATGATCACTTGCCCCCAAGGTTCCTGTAGCTTCAACACCTTCTATCATTTCATTTCTGTTAGTGAGAATTAAATCCAATATGGATGATCCCCTTGTTCCCTTCTCTACTTTTTGGGAAACAAAGTTGTCTGCTAGGCTTGTTAGGAACCTGTTAGATCTTCCACTTTGTGCAGAGTTTGTCTCGCAATTGATGTCAGGGTAGGTAGTTAAAAAAACCCATTACTATTGTGATATGCTTCCTGCATACCTTAGTTCCCTGAGTAGCAAAAAGTTCATCTATTTCCTCTGTTTGGTTGGGTGGCCTATAGTATAGACCTATGGCAATGTCATTCCTCCCCCCCTTTAATATTGACTCAAATGCATTCAAGATAATTTTCATCATTGTTGTGCTCTATTTCTGTAGAGATGTAGTTATTTGTTATATATAATGCAAGTCCACCTCCTCTTTTATTTGGTCTATTTCTTTTAAATAATTTAAATCCTTCTAGCTGTATTTTCCATTTGTGAGTTTCATCCCACCAAGTTTCCATAATGGCAACAATATCATATCTGCCCTCATTTACTTGAATTTCTAATTCACCCTGTTTATTCCTCATACTCTGTGCATTGATGTATAGACATTTGAGTCCATTTTGATTGATCCTATATTTACTGTCTACGTAACCTGTGTTGTGCCTGACTGCCCCTACTTTATTGCCACCTCTTTGATTAGTGCACATGGTATGGCACTCACTATTAAATGCTTGGTTTTGCTTGACAGCAGGGTTGATAGTCTTACACACACAAACATCTATGTTACATACACTGATAACCCTATTAATTTTAGATTGCTGGGGACAGAAATGTTCTGTATCAATTAATTCTCTGTCCCTGCTGTTCAGTTTAAATGTTTATCCACAAAATCTGTGAATTTAATGCCAAGTAACTCAGTCCCTGTTGTGCTTCTATGCTTTTCATAGTGGCTGATTTCCATTGTCTTCTAAACTTTTAAACTTCATGATGGCTGTTCTGTATTGAAAACAACTAATCGCATCACTGCTGTAAGATCCTCAAAATTGTGAAGCAAGGCAAGCCTACTGTCTACTCGTACTCCAGAGAAAGAGTAATTTGACTCTTAAAATAGAATTTGCTGCTGTTACTGGAATACAGAGCTTGGATCAGTTCTTCATAGGAAGAACATAGGAAGATAGAAGGTCACTGACATGAAGATAATTTGAAAATGATTACCATGGGAGGACCCATTGTATGATTAGCAGTGATTTTTCTTGCCCTACTAGTAGGGTTAGGGTTAGGATTAGGGTTACGGTTAAGTATCTTCCTCTAGAAAAGCCTTAAAGGTGCATCATTATCCCTTCCATTTGCCTGTTACTGTTGATATATTCCCACCACCTAAATCTCCTGTCTGCAGAAGGAGAGACTTCCTATTGTCCCAAAGGTGCTTTTTCAAGAGGCAACTGGACTTTCTGGTTTTTCTTTGAAGACGTTTTGCTTCTCATCCAAGAAGTTTCTTCAGATCTGAAGAAAGAGCTGAAGAAACTTCTTGAAATAGAAGCAAAATGTCTTCAAAGAAAAACCAGAAAGTCCAATTGCCTCTTGAAAAAGTACTTTTGGGACGAGCTGCACTGGTTGCCTGTGGTCCTCCGGATCTGCTTCAAGGTGCTGGTACTCACCTATAAAGCCCTTCATGGCATGGGCCCGGGGTATTTGCAGGATCACCTCCTACCAGCCTCCCACCGCCCAGTGCGCTCCCATACGGCTGCCCTCCTCCAGGTCCCCTCAGCCAGACAGTGTCAGCTGGCGGTCCCCAGGATGAGGGTGTTCATTTTGATCGCACCGACCCTCTGGAATGGGTTGCCCACTGGGCTCCGGACGGCCTCCAACCTCCGCACCTTCCATGGTGACCTAAAGACATGGCTCTTTCAGCAACTTCCCTGATCTGCCGTGGATTTTAACTGGGGATTTTAAATTGGCTTTTAATATTATTTAATCTTTGTCTATTGTCGGGTTGTTTTATTGTTGTGAGCCGCCCCGAGTCCTATAGGAGAAGAGCGGCATATAAATATGTAAAATAAATAAATAAATAAAAAATAAATAAACAAATAAACAAACAAACAAACAAACAAACCATGACCTGGTTGACTGATAATCTCCATAGATGACTTCTTATTGTCTTTGTGGTTTTGCCATATTTTCTATTAAATCCTGGAAAAATTGGTTAATGATGTGAGATGGATAATTGCTCTATTGTTTTTTTAAATGTCTCAGTTTGTGTCTCAGTCTCTTGATTGTCTTGTGAGTGCAGATACTGTATTTCCTTTCTATCCAGTTGCAAAGAAGCTGTCAAAATCCAAACTGACTTCTGAGAACTGTGAGTTGGAAAAAGCTAATGTAATACAAAATGTTCACTCTGGTATAGTATTTCTCCCATATCTTAATAATCAAGTTCACAAATCAAGAATCTAGCTGAACAAGTCATTGTGCTTTGACAGATACTAGCTAAAGACAAAAGCACTTTTGCTCATCTTAAACGGAGCCATTGTTAATTTCAATCATCGTTAACATATGTGCCCAGGACAAGCCATGATGATGTCATATGAGGCACGTCATCCCATTACATATAGTACCTTTACATGATAATGTCATGACACATATAACACTACTTAATGATGATCATCCCATGCTACACTAGGATTTATTCATTTCTGATGACACTTATAATGTAATAGCAAAAATGGAAATTTAGAAACAGAAGCTAAACTAAAGAACAAAGCACTGAAAGGAAAGAAGAAGAAAAATGCCTAGGAAGCATTATTCAACAGAGTAAGATTATTTCCTAGACTGTATGTGAAACTTTTCTGTAAGTCCATTCACCAAATAAATATCAGCAATTAATTCAGGGGTGAAATGTAAAATTTGTTACTACTGGTTCTGTGGGCGTGGCTTGATGGTGGTGGTGGGGTAATGTGACTGGGTGGGCGTGGCCAACTTTTTTTTTTATTTTAACTTATCAAAGCATTTTTTCTGCAAATGCAAAAAAATGTTTTGAAAAGCCTCTGCCGATCAGGAACATAGCTGGGATCGTCAGAGCCTTTTCAAAGCATTTTTTTAACCACTTCTTCCCCTGAAGAGGTTGCAGAAAAAAATGCTTTAAAAATCTCTCTGACGATCCCAGCTGAGTTGCCTGATCATTTTAAAAATGCTTTGAAAAGTCTCTCTGACGATTTTAAAGCATTTTTTTCTGCAACCTCTTCCGGGGAAGAGGTTGCAGAAAAATATGCTTTGAAAAGCCTCTGACGATCCCAGGTGAGCCACATGATCATCAGAGGCTTTTTTTTTTTACTTTTAAAAGCATTTTTTCAGCGGAAGAAGTTGTAGAAAAAATGCTTTTAAAAGTTTTTTTAAAAAGCCTCTGATGATTGTGCGGCTCAGCTGGGCATGGTGGGGGGGGGCACTGCAGGGATTTTTACTACCGGTTCTCCGAATCACCCACCGCCGTTGCTACCAGATCGGGCAATCCACCAGGAGCATTCACCCCTGAATCAATTCCTTTTTAACACTGTTTCAGCTGGTTGAAACTGAGTGGTTTTTTTAAAAAAAATATTTATGTTTAAATCTGCTAAGATGGTGGAGCACCCTCCACCTAATTTTCTAATTCTGTAACTCATGGTTTCTCCAAATTGTGAAATATACCTCCCTTGAGGATCCCTAGAAACAGGATCTAGAAGCAGTGTCAATACCCCTCTAGTTGTACATTGTTTCAATAAATCCACCTTTTCCCTCGCTTCATTGTATTGTTTTCATTCTTCCTTTCTATTCATTTTGGTCTTTGAATTGTTAGGTGAGTTGTGTACATTAAGAATAAACTAAAGGGAGATACAATGGCCAAAAAAAAAAAAGGAACTCCCTCTGCAACTAGTTTCCCAAACTTGAAATAGTTAATCATTTTGCCTTAGTTCATTGAAAAAGATACAAAACTGTATGTCAGCTGTAAATGGCAATGAATATACATGTCAATATCCTTGAGGGTAATTAAAGCATGATGTGCTAGCCACTTTAATGAAGGAAAACAGGTGATAACAGCAAAATGTTTGCAATTAGAAAACAAATTCCAATAAAATAAAATAAAATAAAAACCTTGTCAGTGGCCTGCAGTTTCCTTTCATCTTCATTCTTTCTGAGAACAATTAACCGGTGGAATGGCTTGTCTTCAGAAGCTCCATCACTGAGGTTTTTAAGAAGAGACTGGACAGCCACTTCTCTGGACTGGACAGCCACACCTTCAAGGTCCTTTTCAAATCTGTTATTCTGTTCTGTTCTGAGATGATGCCAGTGGTGGGTTGCTCTCAGTTCTGTCCGGTTCTTTAGAACCAGTAGTAAAAGTGGTGGGAGGCTCCGCCCATCTGCCCGGACGTCATAATTGACAATCTGCGCATGCGCAGAAGCGCACACACACACTCCCATTGCGAACCGGTAGTAAAGGTAAGTAGAATCCACCCCTGGATGATGCTACCCTATGCCTATTGACTACTGATTCTCCATTGTGGAGAATACACATTGTAATTTGTGTGTTTGTTTGTTTGTTTCAATAAATCAATTTATTACAGCCTTAGACCAGAGACCAGAACAAATAAAAACACTCAGTAAATATACAATTAAAAATTCTAGTATAAAATAATAAATAACAACTAAAATCTATAATAAAAACCAGCCTGTCAATTATACATGGTCTAACTATACTACAATTACAATCCATAAACACTGAGGCCCATTGTAGGTTAGGGTTAGGGTTAGGGTTGTTTGTTTGTTTGTTTGTTTGTTTATTGCAGGATCAAATTGCTGAAATCTTCCAGGTTTGGAAGATGAGGGGGCAGGTATTTTATGATGCCCACACTAAAAGATCCGACACCACCTATCGATTTCTAATAGGTGTTGAGTTTCATTCTCCAGCTGGTTAACACCTGATTATATGACTTTCTCCAGTTATTTAGATCAGTGGGTGAAGCTTTGATGGATATGTGAGAAAAACCCCACTCTTCCTGTATTTAAACCAATGATCCAAATGTAGGTCTTTTGTCAAGCTTTTGATAGTTTAATTTTTTTGAGGATTGAATTTGAAGTGGATTGCAATTGTATTAATATGGTTTTGTTTCATGTTTATTCTTCATTCTGGTTTTTATAGTTAGAAAACCCCTTGAATTTTGGAATAAATAGAAAAGTGGATATAAATTCAATAATAAATAAAAATAATTATGCTGTTCTCCCATTGATCCTCATTCCCAGTTCATTGTTCTCTATACAAGCTCCTTTTTTCTTCTTCTACTATATCATATATTTTCAGAGTGATATAATCCAAAGTTCCAAATTCTAGGCCTGAACCAAGAGCTCTTTAGTATTCATAGTATTATCATTATTAAAGAGCTGGAGATGTTTGTTTCACATTTAAATTCTAACTTTTCTCAGTTTATAGTTTTCATACCCATGTGTGAACTAAAACACAGTTACATGCCTATATTTATGCTTTTTAAAGTTTTGGGTTTCATTTTGCAGTTCAAAACAATGTACAAAAATAGATTTCTTGTAGGAAATTGATGTGCAGAAAAAGTGCACGAAGTGAATGCAAAAACACATATGAGGATGAATGTGTTTCCTTTTTAAAAAAAATATGTAGGCTAATGTTGAAACAGGATGGAACAAACTTAAGAGTGGAAAAATGAGTAGCTGAAGGAGATCAGTTCTGACAGTTTCATCCATCCCACCTGATAAGTATAATAACTGATGATGTATGGAAGCATTGGTGCACTTTTTCTCTCTCTTTGCTTTCTGAATACTGACCCAATAATCCCATAAACTCACATTCTGACAGCAAAGCTTTTGGGGGTGGGGATGGGGGAACTATATGGCTCGCGCCCGTCACGGTTTTTTTTTCTGAATGGCTTCCTTGTGCTATTCTCTGGCGCAATCTAACTTGCCTTCTTCCAATTTCTGAATATCTATGTGCTAATCGTAGACACCTTCTGAGTCTTACAATATTTCGGTTCTTGAGATTTCACCTGTGTATAGCAGCATGCTGGGCACCAGCTCCACTTTTTAGCTAATAGCAGCACTACCTATTTCTAGTTGCCATTTGATAATCCTTTGTCACTGGGGTTTCTTTTTTCTTTTTGAAAAGAAAAGGTGATCGCCTCAACTGGTTTTTGAAAGCTGAGGTTATTCTACTACACAAATACACACACAGAGAGAAATCCAGCTAAGTAGCATTTATGTGAAATGAACCCGTTTGCTAATATTGGCAAATCCATTGGTAAACTATCCAACATAAAAGCCAATGAAATGAATGGAAGTGTAGAAATCAAGCTCAGTTCAGCTTTCTTGGGAATAATTAAAATAACTGATATTTTGGTCTTTGCTACGTTCACTTTAAACCGGGTGATAAATAACCAAATTATTCACTGATCATTCTTTCTCCGTTGTATTTTCCAGGGCTGTTTTGCATTAATTGGCAAAATATTTCATTGTTCTTGTTATTTTTCCACTTAGCACATTTGTTTCATCCATCCTCAATATACCATATAATAAATGGACGCTATAGATCAAATGGACCCATTTCATACAAAGAGATGCTGGTTCTTGTTTCTAGGCTAAATGTTTTTTTTTTCTATTTACTCTAAATAAATTAGTATTTATCCATGTTGTGTCTGTGTGTACTTTATTCTTCATAAATTCCCTGCGCTGGAAGGTATAGAATAATGAGGATCTTTTGTTATGCAGTAATTGGCTCCAATTTGGTCACCTACATGTGAAAAGATGTTAGCTGCTTAACATAGTGAATAATTAGAATTGCCAGTGGTCATTTGCATGCAACTGAAAAAAAAATCATTATAGCTTCTTTCTGCCGTTGTATTCTATTAAAGCCATTGCTGTATGAAAAGGATTTTTAGGGTATTATGTGTCCAATAGTCGAGTAATGTACACTTCAAAGCAGTGGGGGTAGAAATAGAATAGACCGCAAAAGACACAACTGCTGCTTTGTGTCTCTGTGCCTCTGATGGGTATCTTTCTCCTGCATTCCTCATAATATCTGATGGAACCTAGATATTAAAAGAGTAACATGAAGATATCACAATAGTTGTTTCCCTGATGTCCCTCTCATTTCAATGGAAGTTTTAAAAGGGTTGTGATCAAACAGAGCTATGTTGTTCCCAACATCCTGATCATCATCTAGGCTGTCCCCTCATGGTTACACTACTACAGCGTTACATTTTAAGGACCACTCTAACCACTCTTTTTCTAATTGTGCGTTCATGTTGGGGCTGCATGCAATGCTTGAGGATGTGAATTTATGGCAATCAGTTCTCAATCAGATAGGAGAGAACAACAGGCCCTTCAGAGAACATCATGGCTGTTAATGTATGAAGCTAATTCCATCAATCAATATCACAATAGCTGTTTAGTCATTTGTTTTAGATTTTCTAGTATTGACATCAAAGCTATTTTCTGTGTTCTCCAGACTTCAGACTTCTTCATTCTCCAAGATTCTCCAACTGTAGACATTAGTTCTAAAACAGTGATCAGAAGCTTTTCACTTCTGAAAATGTATTTTGTACAATATGATTATATTAAGTATATCAGGTCTGGCAATGTTCTGTCGTTCCATGTTGTTCCAGGGGTGAAATCACTTACCTTTCCTACCAGTTCGCAAATGTGCACGTGCCACGCATGTGCAAAGCCTTCTGTGCATGCGCAGAAGCTTAAAATTGTCACAAAAAAGCAATGTCATGACATCCACATGGGTGGGCGGAGCCTCCCACAGCCGCCGCTACCGGTTTGCCCAAGCCAGATGGAACCGGCTGAATTTCACCCCTATATTGTCCTAAGAATTATCAAGATAAAGTAAGTAGTCTCCTGTAGACTTGTAAAAATTCATCATCATGTATTTTCTCAGTGGATGAACCAAGCAAAAGCAGATTCGTTCAATGGGACATGGTCATCATTGTCTAGAGAATGTTTCTAGTTATATGGCAGGTTTGGAGAACAACAGCTAATTACATAACTTTGTAATGGGAACAATGACACATTTTGCTTCAGGATATTTTGAACGGTTCTTGAAGCTTGGCTAGAGAGAAGGGCACTGAATTATTTTAACTCTTCAGATAACCTTACTTTTAAAAACCAGTGCATTTAATATCTGTTTACTATTAATCTCAGCTTTTTTTCCATGCTGTTCATTTGAAATATTGGAGCATTTATTATTACCACTTGTAAAGTTTTTGTTGTTCACTAGAATTATCTGTAATCATTGTAAACCATACTGATCTTCTATAATAATAGGTTTATTCAGAAGCATGGCATAATTATTATTCTTAAGGGGCGGATTTGACCAGATTAGTTGGTATGCATACTCAGTTGACAATGAATGATTTTTACAACTTGATTATGCTTGCCATGATATTGTTTATTTAGCAGGATAGGTCAGCCCTACCGCAGTTGATACATATTCTTTTGTTTAATTTCATTTTTTACCTGACAATTGGAACCTTAGCTATCTTACTTATGAAGGTACATTTCTGATACAAAGATTTTTGTCTTTGTCTTCTCTCACAGGAATTTGGAACCGCTTGCCTCACTTTTTTGTTTTAGAGCAGCAAAATTATTTATCGTGTTAAATACAGGTCTTGAGAAAAGAGGTGATACTGTCAGGAATGAAAGAGGTGGTAGTTTGACTTTCCACAAGTAATCACTTAGCCCAGAAATTCTGGACAACTATTGACCAATTTCCAACTGCTTGATGAAAAAGTGAGGGTCTGCAGTTGTAAAGAGCTTTATATATCCTCCTGGGCCTGCTGGCTTCAGTACTATAGACTATTATTTCTTTCTAGACAGCTTCAGGGGCTGACAGTAGGCATCCATTTTTCTTCTTTTTTCCCTTAAGGGAATGAAGGATGTCTACCAGAGCTTACCTCTGTTATGATACTCCCTCAAGTGGATTCAGTGGAATTAGACTGAAATTAAATTTACAAGACTTTTGCTCAATTAAAATCACATCATGTTACACTTTATCAGACATGGAATTAGTCATGCTTGTATTAAATCCAACCAATCTGTTCAACCTCTTCCCTCAACTCCTCCCCAAATATATCTGCTTTTGCCCAAAGATGCACTTTCAGTTTCATGGTCTGTCAAGGCCTTCCTTGGCAAATAATAGGAGAGTGACAACTGTTAAATTACAGCTTTAAGTCTGAGGCCTTTTCAAGGTGATAAAAGCCCCTAATTATTAACCAACTTTCTGGCAGACATATGCAAACATTTTTATCCAAAGCACCTTTGAATTGCTTTCTCTCCATTCTTACAGGATTATATCAAGCAACTCATGATAGTTACATAAATATCATGCTTCAAACATCAGTTTTTTAATGCAAAAATATCCCACTTTGACTAGTCTGTTAATTAGATTGTTAGATCAAATTATAAGTGTAATATATGTAATATTCTGGATTACCTCCGCAGGCTGGCAGTACAATCTAAATCCTCCATTTGAAGGAGAGATGTGGAAAAGTCTTCTTCCAACTTTGTCTAGAAATCAGAGTCTATGTGCCAGATGTCAAGTGTCTGTGGGAAGTATCCCTTCAGTTTTAAAATTACTGTGATAGAGTTGGACTCAAACAATAGAGCTACAGATATATCAGTCAATGATGCTTGACTGTGTTTCTCAGTGATTGATTTCATAAATCAAAGCCTGAAGAAATACGCCAAAGCTGGCACCACATATGTGTACTGATCATTCTCTACAGGAATATGCTATGCCTTCATTGTCAGGGGAGCAGTACATCCTATACCTTTAAATGCTCCTTTTCATTTTTCTCAGTATTGAAAATGTTGTGGATTAAATATCAACGAAATGTCAGTATTTGTGCGGCAGCATAAGGAATACAAATCTCTAATTTCCTGGTATTTCCCAGTAATTCTAATTACTGAAATGCTATTCAGTGTACATTATGGAATTAGCTCTTGAGGAATGTACCTAGGAAAAGATGGTTTTCCATTGATCAGTTAATGGGGTCCGAATCCAATTTCCACAGACGCTAGGTAGATGAAACTGGGGAATAAAATACTCACAATGAATTTTGTAGACTGTTATGGGTGTATGGTTTCAAACAGTGTCAAAACAAAATATAGGGCAGAACCACACCAACTCGTAGATCCTTAATTTTCTGCTTTCCTGTCCTTATGGATTAATTTTTCAGGGTGCTGAATTTGGCAAGCCAAGCTTTCAAAGTTTCAACTCAGCTCCCATAATTTTAATAGAAAAATCCATGTCTCAGCTGTGTACTTATAGAGAGTTTGATTTCCAGATGCATTTGTTGGAAACTTTTGTCTGATTGATAAGCTAATATGGTAGTAGTAATTAGCTACTTGATTATGATTATTTAGTTTTACAACCTACCCTGCTAATGGGCCATTGCTTCAGCAAATCTTCCTTATAGTCCTTCCTACTTATTTTTATACCCAAAATCTTTATAGACAATTAGTTTTTATAGTGGTTAAGACACAAGGCTAGAAGATTGTTAGTTCTAATCCCAATTTAGGCACGAGGCCAACTGGGTGTGCCAGTCATTCTCTATCAGACATAGAAAAGAGGCAATGGCAAACCATTTCCAGAAACATTCCCAAGAAAACGACAGGGACTAGTTCTGGGAGTTGCCAGAAGTCAATTCTGATTTCAAGGCACCAAAATCAAAACAAAGCCACTCCTTATCTAGTACTTTCCATAAAGTGAAATGAAGATGAAGACCTTATGTGCTTTTTTTAAAAAAAATACACCTTCTGAGAGTTTTTAGTATATGATTTTGTTACAATTTAGCTACAGCTAAGCTTTCGATTTTAGTGAGAAAGTTATTCACAGATCAGCAAACATACATATATTACTGTGAGCTAAACTCTATACAGTTGGATGATTTTTGAGCATCTAGTCCCATTGAAATCATGGAAATCTATATCTTTAAAAATCTCAGAGGCTAAGTGAATCTTGCACAAGCAGGCCAAGCCTCTGTGTGCTTCTTCAGCACATAAAGGCTTGCAAGGTTCAGCTTCACTTTTTCTGTTTCGAAGGTGGCATTTGATCAGATATAGGAGATAGGGCAGAGACTATCACTGTACAAGACCAGTTATGGTGTATACAATATGATAGGGCTGTCAAACTCCCGGCCTATGGGCCAGATGCATCATATGCTGGCCACGCCCAGACCCAGTTTAGCAAAGGTGAGTGGAGTCCTGATACGTCACGTGACACCGCTGTGACAACTTGAGTTTGTCACCCCTGCAATAAAATGTAACATAGGCTTTGGGACCTTCTGTATATAGGGATTTACCATCTTTGCTGCTGAATGGGGTCTCCCAAACAGACCTCTGCACAAATCCTCACAAATCCTGCTTGAAGAATAGGTGGCAGTTGTGGCCAGGAGGGCCTTTGCACAGCTTCAGGTTGTGCACCACTTGTGTCCATTCTTGGATCAGGAGGCCCTATTTTCCGTCACCTATGCCCTGACTACCTCCCGAATGGATTACTGTAATGTGTTCTACATGGTGCTGCCCTTAAAGAGTATCTGGATGCTCCAAGCAGTACAAAATACAACAGCTTGGGCAGTTATGTGTGGTCCAGTTTTTTGGAAATAACAAGGCTAATGTGAAAAAACTTTTTAATGCATGTAAAACATAATCAAATTGGTCCTCCTGTTTTCTACATGCACAGTATCTAATTTTACATTGTAAAACTTGAATGCTTCCATGTCATAATAGATATTATATCACAATATGTTTGTCTTTCAAGACTGATAAAGTCATAAAGAATTTTAGTTATATATCTACAAATGAAGTCCATGCTCAGATACGTTCCAGGTATGCCTAAGCGCCTGCCAACTCAGAAGGCTGGACAATGCCATTTTACCCGCCCTTACCTTGCACAGTCAACACTTACTTGATGTTACTGCTGCCATCAGAATGTGCCCATTCCCAATATACGTTATACGCAGGGGTGGGTTCTACTTACTTTTACTAGTGGTTCACAACGGGGCTGCACACGTGCGCTCTTCTGCGCAAGCGCAGAAGCATTTTCATGATGTCAGGGTCAGTGGGCGGAGCCTCCTGCTGGTTTTACTACCTGTTCTATAGAACCGGTGCGAACCAGGGGCAACCCACCACTGGTTATACTGTATAATATATACATATAATACATATACCCATACACATACATATTATACATACAATGAGAGAGAGAGAGAGAGAGAGAGAGAGAGAGAGAGAGAGAGAGAGAGAGAGAGAGAGAGATAAAATGTCCATTCCTGCAAGCCATCCCCATCAGTTATATGTTTTTGGCAAGCAATTCCAATTTTGGAATGGGACAAAACTGTTTGGCTACATGACACAACATGTTTTGGAATGGAATCTGTGATGCAAACTGTTAAATGTGGAAGGGATGAGTAGTTTTTTCTACCCACCAGGACAGCTCATACCATTGGGCAAATATATTTCCTTGATGAAAAGACAGTGATTGGCAATGCAGGCAGAAACCATTTGCATGAAGTCATCAGACCCATTTTCATGTCATGCATCAGACAGGACACTCATCAGTTTGACCATGGATCAGTGGTGAAATCCAAATTTTTTTACTACTGGTTCTGTGGGCCTGGCTTGGTGGGTGTGGTGTGGCTTGGTGGGCATGGCTTGGTGGGCATGGCAGGGGAAGGATACTGCAAAATCTCCATTCCCTCCCAACTCCTGGGGGAAGGATACTGCAAAATCCCCATTCCCTCCCCACTTCTGAGGGAAGGATATTGTAAAATCTCCATTCCCACCCCACTCCTGGGGCCAGCCAGAGGTGGTATTGCTCAAAATTTCCGTTACCGGTTCTCCAGAACCTGTCAGAACCTGCTTGATATCACCCCTGCCATGGATCCATCAAATTTCAATTGGGATGAAGTGGAGAGGGAGGTGAGGAAGACAGGATAGTTATGAGAGAGAGATTACAAATATCTTCTTAATCAACAATTGTAATTTGTTGAGACCTTCTGAGATTGAATATAGAATGACAAGAGTTGGAAGGGACATAGTCCAACCCCCTGCCCAAGCAGCAGCCCCTATACCCATGATGGCAAACCTATGGCATGCGTGCTACAGGTGACACACAGAGTCCTCTCTGTGGGCATGCCAGCCGTCACCCCAGCCCAGCTCCACCACACATACTTGCGTGCCTCCCACCGGCCAGCTGGTTTTCGAGCTCTGCCACACATGCATGGGGGTAAGGCACATGTGTGTGCAAGCATGGGGGTGCACTCCATTTTGGACCTGGAAGGCCTCCTGCACCAACCTGGAAGCCACATCTGCAGGGGGTGCCAGGGCACATGCGCGGGGGACACGCATGCATGCATGGAGGCAGGGTGCATGCATGGGGACAGGGTGCATGTGCAGGTGTGTGTGCTCACATTGCATTTGGGGAGTTCGGGTATGCACACATGCATTTGCATGAGCGCATGCGCAAACGCGCTTTGGACACGGCACCAAAAAGGTTAACCATCACTGCCCTATACTATTCCAGATAAATAGCTGTCCAATCTCTTCTTAAAAATCTCCATTGTTGGAGCACCCACAAGTTCTAGGTTGGATCCCTCTTTGATAAGTTTCCATCTGTTACTTCTTGTCTTGCCCTCAGGTATGTAGGAGAACAACACTATCACAGGTCTCATATCCAAGATTAGAGATACTTTCATATGTCCTTCATCTAAGTCTAAGATAACATATGCCATCATTTGCCAGGAATACCCTTCTGGATCCTATGTAGGATAAACAGTTAAGTTCCTTTGCTAACCAATTAGACACAAGTGACACGAGGTCTCAAAACTAGGACAAAGTAATATTGGGATTTTAACCTCATGGGACACTCCTTTAGAATCTCAACGTAACTGTTTTGGAACAAAGAAAATTGACTAGCATGATTGAATTAGAGACTGCTGAATTTATATGCATTAAAAGAGGCTGTCACAAAGAAAAGGAGGACAACCTATTTTGGGTAAATGTAGAAGCATGTTGGTTCATTGCAGTTTTTGGTTATGATAGTATAATTCTGCTGACATTTTTGTTGCTTGTGAAAATCTGTTTCAGATTGTGTAGTTGTCTGTCTGTCTGTATGGGTATCTAGATAAATTGGTACCACTTTAGTAGGAAGGCAACAGCATTCCATGCACCATTGGCATATAGTCATGCTGGCCATGTGGGTACCTCAGAAGGGGCAATGTTGTTGCACAGTAAGGACCACAGTTTATATTGTAAATAAAGTATTTGAGTTGGTTATTCAACAATGCTTTATCAACTGATATCCTGAAACCTCCTCCTTTACTTGATACTACCTGATGACATTGGCCTTATCTAGACACATGAAAAAAGAATTTATTCTCAAATTTCATCAATTCCTCAAAATTTCCACCCCACCATCAACCTTAGCTTAAAACCACCTACAAAACAAACCCAGTTCCTTGATAGGTAAAGGTAAAAGTTTCCCCTGTCCAATTGTGTCTAACTGTAGGGGGCAGTGCTCATCTCTGTTTCTTAGCCGAATGAGCCAGCATTATCTGAAGATATTTCTGTGGTCATGGCCACCATGACTATATGTCAAAGGTGCACAGAATGCTGTTGCCTTCCCACTAAAGTGATACCTATTTATCTACTTGCATTTGAATGTGTTCGAATTGTTAGGTGGGCAGGAGGTTGGGGCAGGTAAGAGGAGCTCACCCTGTTGCATGGTGCTCAGATCTCAAACTCAGGCTGTCAGCTTTCCAGCTGACAAGCTCAGTGTCTTTAACTGCTGAGCCACTGCAATCCCAGTTCCTTGATAGCATCATAAAATACACAATTGTCATCTGTAATGTGACACAGAAAACTTACAAATCACCGTCCATAGCTATGTGCTTCCAACTTCTGTCAGACCTCACCAGCAAATCTATTATCTATTGCCAGGCTCTACCTTATAACCACATTTGTTCAGACCTGCTTGACAAAAAATGCTCAACTGGTGGAATTAAACCAGGCATTCAGGAAACTGAACTACCCACCCAATTAGATCAATAGACAAATCAATAGAACCAGATCAATTCTCAGGGAAAACCAATTAAAAGACCACAAAAACAAAGCAACAGAACAACACTGATTGTTACCTCCCCACACCTTGTCCCTATTTACATCTTATATCAGTTTAACCATTCCCTGCAGCTGATGGTGAGCTGCAGTTTTATAGAAAGATTATGCCTTTTAATAAAGTTTGTTATTCTGAATAAGAGCTATCAGGCTTCGGATAATTTTGATGGCAAACCTCCATTGGGTCTCAACAGACTAATCTCAGAACTTGTTTCCCCTTTCTCATTTGTCTCCAATAAAAAAGAGGGAGGGAGAGGGAAAGGGAGAAAGAGGAGGAAAAAAATAACATTAAAATGCTATTTTGAACAAATACCGTTGCAATAACTAACTGGAATATCTCTCTCTCTCTCTCTCTCTCTCTCTCTCTCTCTCTCTCTCTCTCTCTCTCTCTCTCTCTCTCTCTCTCTCTCTCTCTCTGTTTCCCTTCAAAATAAATATTAAGATTATATAGACTTTCCTGTGTTTGGTGAAAGGAAAAAAATATTTCCCTAAACACCGGAAAAATCCAAGCAAGAGTCACACAAACACTTGAAAGGGAACATTTTTCTAAATTTATCCAGCACATTTGATTAATTTCTGGAGTGCAATTCCCAGTCCTGGTGGGAAGACAGCTGTTGAAAAACAGCAAGAAGGAAATGGTTACTGTTTTCATAATTCAAAACATTTTCAAAGCACCTTTCCCTAAAAAAGAACAAGATGGAAGGGCAGGACAGGTTTTAATCCTTCCTTGGTAACCATTTGCTGTTTGATTTTGCCTACTTAATAATAAAAAATAAAACTAAAATATTACAGGCAAGCAGTTTATTCATTATGTTGCCCAGCAGGCAAAGAAATCAGCAAGAACATAGTTTTTTTTGGGGGGGGGTTGCTCCATATGTTTGTTTGCCAGCTTATACAGAAAACAGTAACACATACACAGTTTGTGAAAAATGCTGAATGCTGCAAAAGCGAGAGAGGCAGTGGGAGCTGAGGGAGGATGGATGCAAAACCCAGCATGAAGGAAATAGATCTCCTAGAAAAGCAGCAAGAAGATAGCTTTAAAACAGAAGAGTCTAAATAATCCGTGACATAGTTCTCAATCTCTGGACACGAAATAAGCAAAGGAAATTCCTGGAAATGAGAAGGAAAAAAAGAGGGTTTCCCTTCCCCATCTTTAAATAAGGACCTTGACTGTCTTTCAATTGTCTAAGGAAAATGGATGCATTAATTCATCTGCTTGTTTATTTAGGCTTACAGTTCAGAAGAAGGAAAAATTGAAAACTGATAGGCCCTAAGGTAGAGCATAAAGATTTATTCATCATTGGAGCTTTATGGGTAGAAATAATTAAAATATTATACCCTCCCACCAAAATAAGAAGGGAAGTTTAGCTGGTTTGGGCAGAATGTGTAAATGTAATCGGGGAGACTCCAGCACAGACAAAATGATTTTTGATGCAGTATGAGATTTGAGCAATGAGCAATAGAGTTTCTTTTCTAGAGACTTGGCACAGCAAAGGAAGGAGGAGGAACAGATACAGTATTATCTTATTCAACAAGACAAAATAGTTAGCTTTAACTATTTAACTAAAATTAAAGGGTGACAGAAAGGCTATTAAGCAGAGATGCCTCCAATTTCTATCAAAGTTTCCATTAAATCTAATAGATCAATCAAAACAAATGTTGAACCTTCGGGTATTCCTACAGTAGCTTTAACAATAGAAAAAATGATACAAGGATGAATGCTTTGTGGGAATACCAAGAAGCAATTAAAGACCCAGTCAATTAATTTAACTAAAACTGATCTAGTTTTATGTTGAGGAGAGACAACAATGGATTCAGTGATGGGCAAGTGACATAATAACAGTGTTCCAATATTTGAGGGGCTGCCGCAAAGAAGAAGGGGTCAATCTAATTTTCCAAAGCATCCGAAGGCAAGCAATGGATGGAAACTACCATATATATTCGTGTATAAGCCGAGTTTTTCAGCCCGTTTTTCAGGCTGAAAAACGCCCCCTCGTGACGCGGGTCACGAAAAAAATGACTTTTTCCCTGCAAGCTAGGAAACAGCGGGCAAACGGGGTTTGCTTACCCCGCCCACTCCCAATCTATTGGGACTGCCTCCTGAGTTCCAGCTGATGGCTAGAGGAAAAAAAAAACTTTAAATTCTTGCCCTGGGGCTTCAAAGGCCCCCCCTACAGCTGATCAGGGTTAAAAGAAAACAAATGAGAAGATAGGTGCCGGCTGCAAAAAGGTGTCTGCTGCAAAGAGCACATTTTTTTTCTCCTTCTGCTGAAACCAAAAGCGAAACTAAAACAGCTTGTTGGCTTTGCTGTTTGCTAAGGCAGATTTCTTTTTCCTCATCAAAAAAGGTTGGTGCAAACAATGGGAAATTTATGGCAAATGGCAAAAGAGGGGAGTTCAAGATTTTAAAACACAAAAGAAAAAAAAGCTCTATTTAAATAGGGAATTGTAATAATTGAGATATTATTAATTGTATATTGTGTTGAAAGCAGAAATGGTTAAGTTGTGGTTTGGAAGAATATTGGGGGAAATTATTTGGTTTATTATTATTGGTAAATATAATTAATTGATTTGTAAGAAATTAGATTGCATGGAAATAATTGGAAGATTCATGTTCATATTGATTAATATACAAAAAAGATAGTTATATAACTAATTGATTTATATTAAAATGTTGAATTTGTATTAAACAACTGTAATATTACATAATTAACCAATGTGAGGATTGATATAAAAATAGATGACAATGGGAAGCGGTATAATATAGAATAGAAGTGAAAAATTGAATTTGATTAAGATTAGAGATGAGGATGAAGGGTAATATTGGTTTTTTAAAAAATAGATGAGGAATAAATATGGCAAAAAGGAAATATAGAAATTGTAAATTTAAGTGAAATGACTAAACACTGTTTAAATTTGTGAACTGGCCAAATACTCTGTTCAAAGAAAATACATTGTATGTTTGTATGTATGTTTCTAATTATTGCTATTTATTCATATTTGTTCTCTTTTATTCTTTAAAGTTTAACAATTCATTCTTTATCTTAATATCTTTATATGTGTTTGGGGTTGGTTTTCTTCCCTTTCATCTTTTTTATTGTACAGCAATCTTTCTCCTCAAACCTACCACCTCTTTTCTTTCCTTCTTACTTTCTCTTCCACCCCCCCTTCTTCTCCTCCCTACTTCCTCTTCCTTTCTTCTTCTCCTCCTCTCTTCCTCCCTCTCCTTTTATGCACATGGACTCCTTTTATGCACATGGACTACTCAGAGGGCTGAAAAAGTTATTTTTGACTGGTCCTCACACTTGTGACCAGTCCTCGAACTTCTGACTGGTCCTCACACTTATGACCATCCTCACATTTATGCCCATGCAGCATTCTTAAAACCATGTCACTCATTTCACAACTGCTTCTCTTCACCATGGTGACAAGATAGGGCAAAA
>WNWU01000005.1:7233383-7246149 GCA_012654045.1 Ptyas mucosa
AGAGAGAGAGAGAGATCACAGTAAAAGAGACTTTGAAAATGATTAGATTATCCTAGGTCAGTGATGGCTAACCGTTTTGCCATCGCGTGCCAAAACGGGGTGAGCGCGGTGGGGTCACATGCAAGCGTGCCCACACCCATAATTCTATACGCTCCGTCCCCCTGTGCTCCCCCTGCTTTTGGCACATGATGGCACCATGGGTCTGGTAGGCCCGTTTTTTGCTCTCCCCAGGCTCCAGAGCCTTTCTAGGAGCCTGGGGAGGGAAAAACGCCTTTCCCCACCCCTCCCAGAGGCCTTCCGGAGGCCAGAAACAGTGTGTTTCCTGACTTTTGGTGGGCCCAGAGGGCCCGAAAATCAGTTGGCTGGTGCACGCATGTGTGCCAGAGCTGAGCTTGCGTGCCCAGCAATATGGCTCCGCGTGCCACCTGTGGCACCCATGCCATAGGTTCGCCATCACGGTCCTAAGTGAATGTTGGATGTTACCAGATCACTTTTTGTTGGTTCATATGAGTTTATCCAAAGCATGTTTATTTTCATGAATTATTATGCCATTACGGTACATAAAAGTTTTCTGACTCATCTAAGCCTATTGAACTTCACCGTTCAGTGGGCCAAAAGGCAGAATATTTAGGCTACAGCAATTGTCAGAATGTTGATGGTAACTTATGCTTTAAGAAGCCAGAACGTTTCAGAGATTTAACACTCAATCTGAAACCTGTAAAGTGCTTCAAGAGATACTGATTTTTCATCTTTTTTGGGGGGAGAGGGGTGATACCCCAGTAAAGGATTTTAAATATTTCATACATCTTGCATTCCAGACTTGTGACTTAGGTTTATGTTCATTTATGTAACATGTTATTTATTTAAAATAGGTTTTGATGTGCTTCAGGCACCAGAACACCTTCACAAACAAACAAAATGAAAAATGCAGTGTATCAAAATAACAGCAGTAATTGTAGTTATCTAGATTTTTTTTCTCAGATGAAACCAAGGTAACATGAATTATAACCTTTACCACAAAAAAACAGTAAATACCCTTTACCAACTGACTAAAGTCCGAAGAGATGCATCCTCTTAAGGGAAGTGATACTAGAATTTTAAGAGCAGTACTTCCCTCTAGTAATCTAAACAAATGTCATTTTACATGTCATTTTATTTTTAAAAAAAACTCTCAAAGGTTAGTAAATTTCCGATCTTTATTATTCAACTCAAGTGTCAAAAATGACAAATACTGGAGAGCCAATTTCAACCTTATCATAAAATTTAAAAATAAATGAAATAATTTAGGGTAGAGCTGTGTAATTTTTTAATCTATTTAAATTATTTTACACAACTTTCTAAAAAAACATAATTTACACCTATTTAAAAGCAACTCAACTGATGTGAAACACTGGAACTATGCTATCTGTTAGAAAAAAATCTTGGTAGGCAAGATTTAATTTTAGAAAGATATTTTTCATTGCTGTTTCTGAATCCAGAAAATTTTTCAGAGAATTGACCTTGTAGTTTAGAAATGACAAAGCAATGAGTGTATTTAGAAGGCCCTGCATTGCAAACGCAAACCATATAGTTTCAGACAGGTAGGCCATATGTTATGTGAGACATTAAACATATAAATCAATTCTCAAAAATAATTGATACAAGCCACTATACAATTACATTGTAAGTAAAACTGCACAAATATTCTGGTTGTGCTGTGTTAGATTCAGTCTCCAAAAAGTGCTTTGGAACATATAGGAACACAAAGTCCCATTTGCATAAAATAGCTGGGTCTTTGCAATACAATCTTATACAATCTCATCCTTGTGGTGTCCTTTTTTATTTCCATACATGTGCTAATTTGCAAACACTTTGATGATTAAGGTGATGATTGACATCTAACAGCAGGATGGTACACTATTCAGAAGCTGCTGCTTCCTAGAATTACCATGTAAAAACAAGCAAAAAGTAAATAAAAAAAGTAAATCCAGTCCCACCCTTTATATCTAATCAGTTTCTAAAGCAAACAATTAAATCAATCAGATTTCCATTGTTTCTTATATCCAGTGGTGGGATTCAGCCAATTCGCACCACTTCGGGAGAACCGGTTGTTAACTTTCTGAGCAGTTTGGCAAACTGGTTGTTGGAAGAAATCACTAGGGCAGAGAACTGGTTGTTAAATTACTTGAATCCCACCACAGCCTATATCCCTACTTCCAGAATGCCTGGCTTTATAATTTGTTTTGGAGGGCCCAATCCAAAAATATCATAAGATGTTTCACGACCAGTGAAGTGATCCAAGGTGCTTGTATGAATAAGTGCACAAGTTTATTCTACCTATTGTCAACCCCTGGCAAGCTCACTTGACAGATTGTTGAGAAACTCCCTAGTGTCCACCAGAAACCCTGTCTATCCATGAAGCACCTGAGAGAGATCATCCAAATGGGTTCAACCATACAGAAGATATTGATAGCATCTCAATTGCAGTTAGATCAGGAAATGATCTAACATTCCTAATAAAGGAATGATGGTAATACCCTCCATATCTAAATAATAAAATAACTGTTCCATGACATAAATGAGATCTAATACATGACTAGCTATATGTGTTAGATCAAAAATTATCTGACACCATGAATGACTACAGTCTATCAGCCCCACCACACCCTATAAGATTGATCAACTAGAGCAATGATGGATAACCTTTTTGCCATCATGTGCCAAAAGCAAGAGGAGTGCGGAGGTGGGCGTCATATGCACATGTGCCCACACCCATAATTTTATGTGACCCACCTGCCCACGCATGTGTGTGTGACCCCCCCCCCACGCTCCCCATGTTTTTGGCACGTGATGGCACAGTGGGCTTGGTAGACCCATTTTTCACTCTCTCCAGGCCCTTTCTAGGAGCCTGGGAAGGGTGAAAACAGCCTTCCCCACCCCCACCCACCAGAGGCCCTCCAAAGGCTGGAAAGAGTCCATTTGCTGAGTTCTGGAGAGACCAGAAAGCCTGTTTTTCATTCTCCCCAGGCTCCAGAGCTTTTCTAGGAGCCTGGGGAGGGCAAAAATGGCCTTCCCCACCCCCCCAGAGGCCCTCTGGAGGCTGGAAATGGTCCGTTTGCCAATTGGTGGGCCCAGAAGGCCCAAAATTCAGTTGGCCGGCACACCAATATGGCTCTGTGTGCCACCTGTGGCACCCGTGTCATAGGTTCGCCATCATGGAACTAGAGGATGCCACCATTAGCCCAACAACCATGTCCAGGAGCTCAAGGAAGAAGCCAGATGGGTAGCAGGATGGTCAGTTCACAAGAAGATCCCTAGTTTTACCTAAATATACACATACCCTTCCTGTTCAGAAACTGTCATAGACAAGGTATAGGTCAACCCTATTCCCTGGACCTGGTTACCACCAGATAATTAAATATAGTTCATAGAAAACTCATTCATGCAGAGGAGTATGCTAACTCTTCAGCTATGACATGGGAATGCCTATTTCAGTTAATATCTAATGTTTCTTTAGTCCTCCAAGAAAAAGAGCTGGAGAGAAGGATTATTTGAAAAAATTAGTGTATCTATTACAAAATTACCTATGCTTGGAAATATAAAAAAAACCCACCCAAAGATGTCTATGGAGATTTCCAATCATCCAAGTCATGGTTATCCCAAAGGTGCTGGTTAAAAGGCAACTGGACTTTCTTGGGTTTTTTTCATTGAAAACGTTTCACTTCTCATCCAAGAAACTTCTTCAGTTCTTTATCTTTGAGACTTCCCAAACATGGATTGGTTGCAGGCATGCCAAGTTATGCCTACTATTGCTTATCTGGTTAATGGGGGGAAAAATTAATGATGAGATGAAATTTGCCAATACTGTTTCAGGTGAAAGATAGTAGCGATTTGATATCCCCGTGATGTTTCCTACAGTTTTTGGTAAGGAAGATTGACCAGGTTAAAGGCTAACCAAGTTAATTGCTTTGTGGAAGTGTGGTCTAATAGGTAAATGGTCTGTATGTAATTAAATGGGATTTAACTACATAACCATAAGTATTCCTTCTGCTTGGATCCTCCCCATTTTACAAATGGCTGAAAAAACAGGCCTACATGTTGAAGTTGAGTTTCACTTAACAAAGTGCTTTTCATGTGGAAATGACACAATTCACTTATTTGGGGAGCAGAAGTGCCACAGTTCTTCTCTTTGGGGCACTTCAGGTGACTCCATATGTCTGTTCATGTGCAGAAGCTAAGTAATGCTGTTTTTCTAGGCAGTGGGAGTCCACCTTACTTCACAGTGCAAATTTGAAGCTTCACTGAAATGTAGCATCACTTTGAATCTTTGCACAGATCTATTGAAAAGGGCCTTCGGTAATTAAAAAAAATAGGGGTAGTTTATGCTTTATTGCATTTGTTTCTACCCTAGAAATAATGGTGGTACACCTGCAGTCTAGAATAAAATAAACAGAAAATTGTATCTTCCGTCTTCTGCAGTTTTCCCCACTGAGACATTAGTATAAGTGACAATTCATATAACATGGGTCCAGCAGTATTAAAACAATCAACAGAGGATAAATGATGATTTGTTCATTGCAACGTCTCATTCATTGCATTCTTTTTTTCCCCCTTACTGTTGAAAATTGGCCATTGACAAGCAGGAACAATTGATTTTTTCTTTTCTTTTCTCTCTTCACAGCTGTTTTGTAATTACATCCAAATGTAGTATGTATCCACTCAGCTGTTCAACAGAACATTCTTTCATCATTCATTACCACTGTTATTATAGAAGGGCTCAGGCTCGCAAACTGTAGTTAGATGTACTCAGTTTCTGCTGGGTTTTACATTGTGAAACCTCTTCACTCGGGGACATTATAAGTCAAATGTTATAAATTGCATTAGTCTGGAACTTGGTGTACAAGCTGTGAGAAAAGATGCCAACGGGAGGGATATTCTCCTGCTTTAAAAAAAATGTTGCTTAGATCTGAGCTCCAGCTATTGTTTTTATGCAAGATACATCCTCCATGGTTATTATTTCAGACATCTCTTTTGTTAGAGGCTCTGTGTTCCAAAATAATAAGCAGCAGATTGGCTAATAGTTTAAATGCATACATTGGGAGCTCAGGCCACAAAAAACTAGATAACTTTGTATCTAATTTATTACAGATCATCATCATCATGTAGCATTTAGTCATGACCACTTGCTTAATTCAGGAATCCAGATTAAAGTACCGTTTACCAAGAGATGGCTGTGGAATTCATTTTACAAAGAGAACTAGCACTTCCACAATAATTGGTTCAACCAGTCTTATCATTAGGAAGTTTTACATAACTAGATTTGTTAGTTTCCACTGCCCTCATTCCTCTGGTTGTCCTCCCTTAAATTTATTCCCGTTTTGTCTGCCTCCTTCAAGTAAAGTGTCTAGAATTTTTAACCATGTCTTGAAGGATCTGTGAATAATACTCTTTTAAATATGATTCTTGTATGTCCAAGTGAGTTCTACCCATTTGTTATTTTCATCTCCATTTTTCTTACATATTATTTTTTCCTACCCTGTTTTCAAGGAAAATATTTGTTCACTTCAGTACCAACTTCTAGAGTAAATAAAACTGAGATTGATCCAATGTCAACACCACCAGGTAGCTGAGACCAGGAATCAACTACATGGCAAAGCTAAAACTATTTTGTGAAGAGTGGTTATAATAACAGAATCTTGCAGGTCTGATTGGGTTGTGTCTTCTCTTGTACTCATATCCACATAAATTAGGGAAGTATCTGTCTGAGCTGCTTCCATAGACTTTCTACTTGTTTTGGACTTAAAATACATTTTTCCCCTTGTCACTTTGGGTAATAGAACCTGCCTATCTCTGTCAAAGTCATCTTCCTTATTCTCTACAACCAAAGAGCTTTATGGCTACAAGAAGATGAGCTCATCGTTTCCTGTCATTCAGTTTTTCAAATAATTGTCTCGGAAGTTACCATGCTCACAGTAACTTTGCATATCTTCCGAGAAGTCATTATCCAAATATGCAAATATACAGTGTGACCATTTATTTATTTGTATCCTGCCTTTATTATTTTTGCAAATAAAGCAGGATGACAAACATGTCCAACACACCTTCCTCTTCAGATTTTCGTCACAACAATAACCCTATGAGGTGAGGTGAGGTGAGTTTTAACCATGTTAAGTTACTCTATTCTGTGATAGTACACATATCACCACAGGGATTATAAACTCTCCCCTTTATATTATTTTGTATGACATCACAATGGAAGTAAGAATGGGCAAAGGATGTTCTATGACACCACAAGGAACATTTCATCATTTGGGCTTCATTATGAGGAATGACTGCAACGCACAACATTCAAACCACAATCTCTCCTAGTAATGTTCACGTACCAATGTAAAGGAGGGAAGGGCTTTGAACTATAGTGGAAACCTCATAGTGAGTAGTCACTCCTGTCTCTCACCCCAACAATTGGTAGTACAGTATGTCTAAGAGCAGTGGTGAAATTCAAAATTTTTTACTACCGGTTCTATGGGCATGGTTTGATGGGCGTGGTGTGGCTTGGTGGGCGTGCCTTGGTGGGCGTGGCAGGGGAAGATACTGCAAAATCTCTATTCCTTCCCCACTCTGGGACTAGGCAGAGGTGGTATTTGTTGGTTCTCCGAACTATTCAAAATTTCCGCTACTGGTTCTCTGAACTACTCAAAATTTCCGCTACCAGTTCTCCAGAACCTGTCAGAACCTGATGGATTTCACCCCTGTCTAAGACCCATTAAAACACAGCCCTCCCATCTAAGAACTAAATGATCCCCAAAACATAGGGAGGGGAGATAATTCCTTGTTTCCAGTTGTAAATTCAGGTAAGTACTTTTAAGAATAGTGTTATCTAAAATTTATTTCAAAACTTCGCTATGGATCATTGTGTCATTTTTTTTACCTTTGTTAATGAATGCTCATTTACTGTATACATATTAAAGCATGGCTAAAAAGAACAAAAACATGAAAACAAATCAAACATGTTTATTGGCTTCCTTAATTTAGCCATATTTTGACAATTAAAAATTGGAGATGAACAACAACCCTACTTCTGAGCCTCTCCGAAGCATCTGGTGCTAGCTATGGTAAACAAGTTACTCAGCCAGAGTTTATAGTGTGTGGCAATTCTTGTGCTTCTCAGGCTATTTTGATCATCCTCTTTTAGTGATCATAGTTCCACTCTACAGTTTCTTGCCCTAGAATAGCATGTCATTCAGCAAAGTTTTGATCTTTGAAAAGTACAGAGTCTCTTTCCTGGAGATAAGAGTCTTTGCATTAAGTACTCTGATGGATTCGCCACTTCACATCCTATTTTCTCTATTTTTCTTTGAATTCATATATCTTTTTCCCAGTGGAGGGAGGGAGGGAGAGAGAGAGGGAGGGAGGGAGAAAGAGAGAGGAAGAGAGAAGGGGGGAGTTGAGGGACAGGGGTGGTTTAGAAATATGAAATATAAATAAAATAAATATTTATAAGTAATAATATTAATAATAAGGTTGTGAAGTTTTTATCTTATGGCACCTTTTCCTACAGTTCCCTCACACATTCTACAAAGCTGCTAATGGGACAAAAGAATCATTCGGGGAAAAAATAGTTTTCAATCAAAACCAACTCTGAGTTCCTCATATTCATAAAATTGGATTTATTTTTTTTAAACACAGTTCTTGAAGTAGCTATGGGCAAGCCACCTCTGACAATGTGGAGCAGTCGTAGTTTCCAAATTCTCTTCAACTGCAATTCCATGCATAGCACATTGCAATAATTCAATCAGAAGGTGATCCAGGCACAAGTCAATTATGGGTGTGGGAGTGTAACCTCTTCCAGAGCCAAAAATAGTACCTCCTTAGAATCAAATAGGTTATGAATTCAGAGCCATTAAATATTTCTGGAATTAAACTCAACCTGTTCCTCTCAGTAAAATCAGCCAATAAATAAGACTCTAGTGGTTTGTCATCTCTAGTTTCATAGAATAGCATCTGATATAAAATGCTCATAGAAGATAGTATTTATGTATTTCCATTATCAGCCTTGTGTATGAATCCATTCCCTGCTATGTGAAAGAAATGAATTAAGTCATGTATGAATCACTTCAGGGCATATTACTAAAGGGGATATTTCTAAAATTTGGCAACTTTAAGATGTGTGGACTTCAATTCCCAGAATTGGATGACTGGGGAATACTGGAAGTTGAAGTCCATACATCTTAAAGTTGCCAAGTTTGAAGAATAGTATTCTAAACTGTACCTTGGTATTTCTGTATTTTTTTAAAAAATCCTTAATGCCCTTATACTTACCCTGCAAATATAGCATTGGAAAACAATCCCTTCATATTTTCCTGTTTTCTTTAAGTCACCATGCAGCCTTCTGACATTTGGATGAGTTAACCCATTTAAAATCTGTCAGACAACCAGTAGGGAAATATGCTCCTAGCATTTTATTGTCCTTGCATCTTGACATTGATAGTGAGATGCATGCTAAATACCTTTCGCCACCTGTCTGATTGAGTTCTGAGGCAGTGTGCTAACTTGAAGCGCATACTTAGAACTCGTATTCATACCTCTACACTTGCTATTCAGCAATGAATATGATATTCTAAGCAAATGAGAGTGCTTCAAGTAATACAGACGTCGTACCAGAGGCTGTGAATGTCAAGTTTGAGAAGGTACCTGCTGAAGGTTTAATCACTGTAAATGAATAAATTAAGGAATATCACAGATGAATTAGCAGGAGGCTAATTGAAATACAGGTGGAGTCTTTCAGTAATGTACTAGGAAAGTGTACTAATATGTTTTAAGAACAACTTTTAGAAAATATGTTGTTTTGTCAATCTACTGGACTTTTCAAAATCAATTGGCCATCTCCTGGATAACATAATTATTAGCTAATTACATAAAACACCTCATCAACAATATGTTGAAAGGTTATGGATGAAAATTAGCATTAGGTGCAAGTAAGAGTAATGGTTGAATGAATGATTATAGGATCTGATACAAGTTTTGTTGATATCTTCTCATTAGGGAGATTATTCCTGTAGAAATGCAATCATTTTAAATATATTCCTTGATTTGAAACATGTATAAACAGTCTGCCCTTCATTAAATTGCAGAAGAAACCTATTCAAAATGAAAAAAAAATAGAAGACATACAAGCAAACGTAGTAGTTCAGAAAATGAAATAAGTGAAATAATTCAATAAAACAGACCAAACGTAAAACAGAAAACAGGTGGATTATTCTTTATGAGAGGGGAGGGTTCGAAAAGTCAAATCTTGGCCAAGAAGCCCTATAGCAATAGCACTTAGACTTTACAGCCTTCTCTAAGCAGTTTACAGAGTCAGCATATTGCCCCCAACAATCTGGATCCTTATTTTACCGATCTCAGAAAGATGGAAGGCTGAGTCAACCTTGCAGAGTCAGCCTGCAATACTGCATTCTAATCATTGTGCTACCACAGCTCTTAGGTCTTATTTGGGACTTTAGTGGTGGCTCGTAATCCAGATGATTAACTCCTATTTGCTGAATCAATACAGCAAAACGTACACCTTCTGGAAACCATCAGTAAAAAGGGCCAACACCTGCATGTCCTTGCAAAATTCCTTGATGCACCTGGTTATCCTGCACCTCACACAGAAAGTAGAGCAAATGGGCCTTTGGTCTCATCCAGCAGCCTCTTCTTATGTCCACAAGTGCAATATGCAATATTGAGTGGTACATTTGGGAATGAACTTCAGGGATGGGAAAATCTAAGTAGGATCAATGTTCCTTTTACTTTCAGAAAAAGTCTATCCCCCGCCCCTTTCTTTTCCACATGCCAATATATCCTTTCCCCTTGGGCCATCCTGAACAATTAATATACCCATATACCAGTGGTGAAATCTTCCCCTGTTTGCCATCAGTTCGCTGCACAGTGCATGCTAAATGCACGCTGTGTGCATGCACATGTGCAGTATGCACCAAATGCATGCTCCACGCAGAAAAAGGAGGCTTGGAAAGATAAGTAGAATAGCGAGGGGGAAAACAGCTGTGCCGCATGATTTAGATTCACTAGAAGGCAGGATTTCCTGCTTTCTAGTGATTTTAAATTGTGCGGCACAGCTGATCGTCGGAAATACCAGTTCAGACCAACTGGTAGCTTTCTTTTACTAGCTTTTATCACTACCGATTCACCCGAACCGGTGTGAACCAGTAGGATTTCACCACTCCCATATACCCACACAATCTTGTGCACATGTAGGTAGAGGAAATCACATTATCTTTCATCTTCATCTTAGCACTTGAAGAGAAAACAGAGAAAACACAGTTTCCTTTATGCAGAAATCCCATCCTAACTAAGTACAAGGGTTGAAATGGAGGAATCAGTTAACCAAGAAGAAATGCAAGTTTAGGCACCCCTTTCATCTGCCATCCTTTCATTTAAATGAAACTGGCTGCTGGGTGAATTACACATACATGAGATATCATAGGGTACTACAGCATTTCTCAACCTTAGCAACTTTAAGATACATGGACTTCAACTCCCTAAATCCCCCAACTACAATAAAAATAAAATAAAATATTGAAATAAGGAAATACTGAATTTGGAATGGACCTTGGAGATGCACCTTCTTCTTGACCATCATGTTCTTACTGTCTACAATATCTCCCAACAACAGATTGCCAATTTATAGGGAAAGAAAAAAAAGAGTCTGCAGATTTTACTCTACTAGTCATTGCTGACTATTGGTGGTGGTGCTCATCTCCATTTCAAGACCTTAGCTAGCACTGTCCAACATTTCTATGATCCTGTGGCCAGCATGATGTTGTTGAGCACTGTTTCCTCCCCACTGAAGTGGTACCTATTTATCTATTCACATTTGCATGATTTCGAACTGCTAAATTGGCAGGAGCTAGATGAAAATGAGTGCTCATCCCATCACACGATGCTTGGGTCTCAAACTTGGGCTGTCGGCTTTCCAGCCAACAAGTCCAGTGTCTTAACCGTTGAGCCATGGCACTGCCCAAACTTATAGGGAGAGGGACTGGAAATGTAGGGTGAACCATAATCAAAGTATCTAATGGTTGCATATAATCCATAAATTGCTAATCTATAATGCATTAGATCATGAAAGTATCAGCAAGTACCATGTTATGTGGAATCGTAGGCAATCTATTTCTTCCCAAGAATATCTGCAGTTACTAGAGTGCCTTAAATCCATTCTTTCAAGGATAAGCAAGCTGCTTGTAAAACAACTGTTTTCATGCAAAGGATCAAGAGTCTGAGTGTTCTCTCACACATTGTTAAAGGCTCTTCTCCATGCCTCTTGTATGATATAATTTACAATAGCCACCCTATGCCATCTTAAACCATACGTGGAAAAAATAACATTTGTGTAGCAATCAGAGTGGTGAGTAATTCACATTCAACTTTGTTTTGCATCAGTTATTTGATATCATAATGTTAGTCCATGAAAATGTATATGCATGAATCAGAAAGTTAACATATTATATTCTGTTTGTGGGTGATTTTCCAGACTCCTTTCATGGTACACCTTTGCATACCACACATTCCCTCTGCTTTCTGTGTGTCTGCTTCAGAAAGACTCAATCAGCTTTTTTCTCCAGAAACTATATTCTTTTTTCATTGTCATATATCATTTATAATATAATAGAGGTCAGAGCAGTGGTGGTATTCAAGTAATTTAACAACTGGTTCTCTGCCCTAAATATTTATTCCAAGAACCAGTTTGCCAAACTGCTCAGAAAGTTAACAACCGGTTCTCCAGAAGTGGTTCGAACTGGCTGAATCCCACCACTGAGTCAGAGGTAGGGAATGTGTGATCCTCCAGACAGAGGTGGGATTCAGGGGGTTCGGATGTTAATTTTAATCTGGTTTGCCGAACCAGTTGTTGCAAGGACTGGGTGATGCCACCCACCCCACCCTGCCCCTCCCAGGAGTCTCCACGCAGCCCATTTTGAATGCCAGGTAAGGGCCATGTGGAGGCTCTGGAAGGATGAAAAATGGGCCTACTGGAAGTTCCAGAAGTCCGAAAACGGGCCCGTTTCCACCCTCCCAGAGGCTCAAGAAAAGCCTCTGGAGTCTGGGGAGGGTGAAAACTCCCCCTCTAGTGGTACAGGAGGCCAAATCGGCCACACCCACCATGGCCATGCCCAACCAGCAACAGGGAATTTCTGAATCCTACCTCCAGATGTTATCAAATTCTAGTTCCTACAATTAGAACCAATAGACAGGGATGATGCGGAATCTGGTCCAAGTATCAGAATAACCACAAGCCTTCTATACTTGGTCTACTCTAACAGGATCAACAACTTAAGCAGAGCGTAAATTACAATGGGATTAATTCCATTCATTTCTTCCAAGTTTGCATTAAACAAATGTAGAAGAAAATGAAACTGAACCATGTCTAGTTTTGGCTGTTCAGCTCTGTATACTCCCTGTTTATCTAGTCATGTTTGCAGTGGAGAAGAAAGGTTGCCAGCTTGTTTTTCTTATCATTCTACAATTTTAACAACTATCTGCAGGCAGGTGCTAAATGATCTTCTCGAATGTGAAATTCTGAACAGAGCAACAACTCTTGCATTTGATCAGAAGAGTGCCAGTGAATGAAACATTTGTTTAGATCATCTTTTAGTAAAAACTTTGATGTGCATGCTTGCATGTGGGTCTGTATACATGTGTATGTGTGTGTGTGCATGTATGTATGCATACCAATACGTGTGTATATATATATATATATATATATATATATATATATATATATATATAT
>WNWU01000005.1:7246159-7263470 GCA_012654045.1 Ptyas mucosa
TATATATATATATATATATATATATATATATATATATATATATATATATATTCATTCACACTACACACACATACAAGCTGAAATGAACTTAATAAATTTTTAAAAATTGGAGTGTGGGAGAAAAACTGACAGATTCATCCATTCCTAACAGATGGCCTAAAAGAAAAGTGTTCGGCACACCACATGCTTAAAAAGCCTTTCCCCCCAGACTTTTCTGTTTGTCCTAACATGCAAAGACTGGGATGAAGATCCAAATGAAGTACAGACTACAATTCATAGTTGTTAAGTCATTCTTTGATGTTCTGAATTATACACTGCACTGTCTTGGGTAGGATAACAAGTTAAAAATGACCATTGTAGAAAAGTATTCCTCCTTTTCAGTCTCCCAGCTCATATGGATATAAGGGAGAGGCCAGGGATGGGTTCTACTTACCTTTACTACCAGTTCGCAATGGGATCACACACCTGTGCTCACTTCACTCGCGCATGCGCCTTGCTCCTGCACATGCGCAGATCGCTTCTGATGACGTCAGGGTCAGTGGGCAGAGCCTCTCACTGGTTTTACTACCGGTTCTATAGAACCGGTTGGAACTGGGGGCAACCCACCAATGGGAGAGGCATATGCAAATTAAAAGTCAGGATGAGTGAAAGTTTTTGAAAATACTATATATGAGTTTTTCCTTTTCTGGATTTCATTTGATTTGATTGAACGCTTCTCAGAAAGCAGCAGTCAAAAGCTCTAGCTATTCTGTTTTAAATAAATTCGATAACCACAAGATAAAGTTTTACAATTTTGCCTTAATTACTAGAGATCAGCATTCATAAATTACAAACGTTGGCATGGATTGCATGAACAGATGGTAAGCAACTTGGTGTCCTATGGAAAAAAAATCTTCCTCTTCATTTTTAATTTTTTGCCAGAAAAAAATACGTTACCTTACTTTAAATTTAGCAAGTGAATTAGCAGAAATATACACCAGGACACAATCTTTTTTCTTAATTGCAGCTCTCCAGTGGAACAAAACATGCTAATTAACTTTATGGTTGCATGAATCTGATAATGTTCACTTTTATTCATCACTGGCTTTAAAAGTTGATATTGCTGGGAAATTTAAAAGGGAAAACTTTCTTAAAATGAGGGATTTTGTTATGCAACGGAAGGGCAAGAATGCTATAATTTTCCCCAAAAACACAGGGGAACATTCTCACTAACAGATGTCTATACATTAAACTGTTATTGAAAGCAGACATGGGATAAATTTTATGATTGGTTAGAAAAGAAATATGAATAAGGACATAGAGATAAAATAGATAGAGAGTAGATGGGAGAAAACAATTAGAAAAATAGATACCCAGATGATGTCAAGTAAAAGGAGAAAGGTGGGGGGGAGGAAAAAAAGTGAGATATTGTAAAAATGTACGCAAATGATGAAATAAAAATAAATAAGAATTAAATAAGAAATTGAAATGAGAATAAAGATAATTAGAAAATCAGGGCTGCTCGAATACCACTTTAGATTGAACTGAAAAGGGAAACAACAGGAGAGAGAAGAAGGAGTAGAGAGGAAGGGAGAAGAGAGGAGAGGAAAAAGAAGAAAGAGAAAAGGAGAGGAAGAAAAGAGAGGGGAAAGAGGAATAGAAGAGAAGGTTAGAAGGGGGGAAGAAGAGAGGAGTGGGGGAAGAGAAGGGGAAGTAGGAAAGAGAAGGAGAGGAAGAATGAAGGAAGTAGGGGGAGAAACAGGAAGGAAGAGAAGGGGAGGAGGAGAAGAAGAAAGGTTGGAGTAAAAGTAAAGGGTAAAAGAGCAGCCCCGAAAAAGTAAAAATGAAAAATGAAAGTTAAAAGAAAAGATGAATGAAAAATAATGGAAATGACTGTACATGTAAATGTGTTTATGAGAAATAAAAATAAAAAACTTTTTTGGGGGGGAAAAAACTGTTATTGAAAGAATCAAACTAAATCCACCAACATGAATGAATAGTCTCACATTCACAGGGTTTTTTTGTCATAGAAATATTTTCTAGATTTTTTAAAAACAAACAAACAATCAAACAATTATGAGATGTGTATACAACAGGGTCGTTACAAAAGGATTTTTTTTAAAAATTAAAAGAAATTATTGTTTTATTTTAAATGTCGTGTCTCCCCAATTGCTGGAACAAATATTGCTATCCTGATAATCTGATCCAAGATGTACTGTGTGTGAAGAAATCTGCATAGAGAGTGTATATTCATAGGCATTTCTACATATACATTCACCCATTGATAAATTTTTCAAACCTTTATCAACATGGACTAACTAAGGGATAGCAACAGAATTTCTTCCTTCCCTTTGCTGCAGGTTGACTCAGCAAAAAAACAGGTGAGTTTTGCCTAGAAGATAAATAATTTTTGTAAAGATAAATACTCAAGTATAGCTTCAGCGCAATTAGGTTAAAAAAAAGGTTAATTGTTGCTGTTGTTTAAATGAGACTGTTTTAAAATGAGAAGGCACAGGATAAGTTGCTCAGTAACACTGCCAAAAATGATAACAAACAAAGGAAAAGCTCAACTTCTATTTTGACCAGGTATTCTACCCCCAAAACAATATGTGATCTATCAAGAAAGTGTGAAGAGACGGAGTAGATGTGTATTTATTTTGAATGAGTTGAAATCTTCAGTATTAGATGAACTGAATTCTAGTGAACTGAAGAAATTAATTGAGGGTTTGGTCAAACCTGTATGAATCATCCATGAGAAAGCCTTCAGAACTAGTGAAATGTTACATGGCTTGAAGAGCAAACTATTATGTCTCTTTTTATAAACTGCAGATCTATCAGTCAGGGAAATTTTTATCTAAAGAAGGATTGCCTCCTTTCCTGAAGTACAAACACCTCCATCTTCTTGCACGTATAAAACCAAATTAAAGCTCTTATTTCCATATGGTTTTGGATTCAACTGAATATATGTACTTATCCTGGCTTTTGTTTGAGGTTTTGCTATTGCTTTTGATATATTGTTTGGTATTTTGATAGAAGTATCCTGACTTATTTATTAACATACATTTGATTTTCTTTTTCTGGATGTTCTATACTGTCCAGTGGAGAATTTCAGATATTATTATATAAATGTATCAATCAATTTATTAGCATCTTGAAAATGACTAGTCAGCATAGATTTTGCAAGATTTTGCTGACCAAACTAATCTCATCCCAAATTTTTAACTAGATAAGTTCCTTCATAAATTGTGGAAATGTTGTAGACATCATGTACTTAAGAAAAGCATTTCCAAAATCTGCATGTCATTCTACTTAGCAAACTAACTCAGTGGGATCAGAAATGGGATGTCAATATGTGGATATATAATTATTTTGAATATTGTACTCTACTCATCAGTGGTTCCCCATCAAACTGATGCAAGGCACTGAAGGGAGTCCCAAAGCCTCCCACCGACCGGTACGCTCCCATAGAGAAGGACTCCTCCGGGTGCCGTCGGCCAAACAATGTCGACTGGTGGCCCCCAGGGGGAGAGCCTTCTCTGTGGGAGCACCTACTATCTGGAACGATCTCCCCCCAGAGATTCGGCGGATCCCGGACCTTCGTGCTTTCCGCCGTGAGTTAAAAACTTTTTTATTCCATCAAGCGGGCCTGGCATAGTATCTCCCCTTTTTATAAGAAAATTTTAAATTGTATAATCCAAATTTTTAGATCTGGGATTTATATATTTTTTTAAAAAATGGGTTTGAATTGTTGGGCAATTGTTTAATTTGGTTTTAATTCGGTTTTAAATTTTGTATTCATGTTTTTTATCTTTGCCTGTTCACCGCCCTGAGTCCCCTCGGGGAGAAGGGCGGTATATAAATCAAATAAACATAAACATAAACATAAACAAAGTCCTAGATCCTCTATCATCAATATTTTTACTAATAACATTTGACAAAGCAAGGGAGGCAGTGGTGGGTTTCAAAAAAATTGAATGGCTTGGTGGGCGTGGCAGGGGAAGGATACTATAAAATCTCTATTCCCACCCCAATCCAGGGGAAGGTTACTACAAAATCCCCATTTCCTCCCGATCAGCTGGGACTTGTGAGGCAGAGAATAGATGTGGGCAGGCCAGTCAGAATTTTTACTACCGGTTCTCCGAACTACTCAAAATTTCCGCTACCGGTTCTCCAGAACTGGTCAGAACTTGCTGAAACCCACCTCTGAAGGGAGGAGATGCTTATCAAATTAGCACTAGTTATGAGAACTGCATTTTTGAGGGATTCAGAGAAAGTGGAGCAGATCTAGAGAAGAACAATGAGAATGATTAGCAGACTAGAAACCAAATTCTCTGAAAATAAATTGAAGGATCTGGGTACTTTTAGCTTTGAGGAAAAATGATTGAGTACTTTTCAAATACCTGAAAGAATGTCACATATGATTTTGTAACTTACAACAGCAGTTTAATGACAATTCACAGTTACAACAGCACTTTAAAAAGTGATTTACAACCAGTCCTCACACTTACAACTATTGCAGCATCCCCAAGGATACATAATCAAAATTTGGGTGCTTAGCAACTGGCATGTATTCATGATAGATGCAGTGTCCTGGGATCATGTGACCATTTGCAACCTTCTCAGCTGGTTTCTGACAAGTACAGTCAATAGGAAGCCAGACTCGCTTAATGACACATGATTCATTAAACAGCTGAAGTGATTTGCTTAAGAACCATGTTAAGCAAATCACGCCTTGCTTAGCAATGGAAATTATGGTCTGTTTGAAGTCGAGGATTCCCAATAGTGTGCTTCTCTTTAGGACTCTCTTTAGGACTCTGCCCATCATGTCTGTGCGTTTCTATCTCTATTCTGTCACAACCAAATCATAATCATATTCGCACCATGAATGGAGTTAAGTCAGAAGCAATACTTTGGTTATTTAGGATTTCTTTTAAAGGAGTGCAAGATTCTTCTACTGTTCCATATTTTGCCATTTCATTATTATGATAAGTAAGGTTCATAGAGTTAAAGGATGAATTGCCAGCTGAATAACCTAGCAAACAAAATTGTGTAATTTGGATAGATTACAAACACATATTGCTGTATCCAGATCTATAGGACAATAGTAGCAGAATGAAAGCAGACAATACTAACAAGGAATCAGAGATGAGGTCAAGTGCCCCCATTACTCTGACCTCACACTTTGTCTGTCACCTGAACTTACCTCCAACATATTTTCAAATCACCAGGACCAGATGGATTACACCCCAAGGTTCTGAAGGAGCTGGCAGACGTGATCTCAGAACCACTGAACTAACATCTTTCTGAAATCCTGGAGCAACAAGGAACTGCAGAGGACTGGAAAAGAGCTGATGTAGTTCCCATCTTCAAAAAAAGTGGGGCGGGGGGGGGGGAATAGGAAACTACAGACCTATCAGCCTAACCTCAATACCTGGGAAGATTCTGGAAAAGTTAATCAAGCAATGAATCGGCGAACACCTAGACTCAAACAAAGTAATAGCCAAAAGCCAACATGGGTTTATCAAAAACAGATCATGCCAGACAAATTTTATTGCATTCTTTGGCAAAGTAACAAAATTAGTGGACCAGTGGAATGCTGTGGATATAATTTATTTGGACTTCAGTAAGGCATTTGATAAAGTAGACCACAATCTACTACTTGATAAGATAGAAAAATGTGGATTAGACAGCATCACAACCACATAGATTTGTAACTGGCTGACCAACTGCACTCAACATGTAGTCCTCAATGAAACTCCATCTACATGGAGGGGAGTATGCAGTGGGGTACCCCAAGGCTCTGTTTTAGGTCCAGTACTCTTCAACATCTTCATCAATGATTTTGATGAGGGGATAGATATCTCAGGGGTTGCCACAAAGAAGAGGGAGTCAAGCTATTCTCCAAAGCACCTGAGGGCAGGACAATAAGCAATGGATGGAAACTAATCAAGGAGAGAAGCAAACTAGAACTAAGAAAAAAATTCCTGGCAGAACAATTAATTAGTGGAACAACTTGCCTCCAAAAGTTGTGAATGCTCCAACACCGGAAGTTTTTAAGAAGAGACTGGACAACCATTTGTCTGAAATGGTATAGGGTTTTCTGCCTGAGCAGGGGGTTGGACTAGAAGATTCCAAGGTTCCTTCCAATTCTGCTGTTCTGTTCTGTTCTGTTCTGTTCTGTTCTGTTCTGTTCTGTTCTAAATGTGGGGCAAAAGTATTTGGCTGCCATTAGATACTGTCTATTTAAGGGAGAAAACACTCATTCAACAACGGTATAACTATTGTAAGTACAACTTAATTTTACTTCACTTATGAGTTGGAACAAAATGAAAGCAGAATGATGGGAATATGAGAGAAAAATATATTGCTAGGTCAGGTTTGTACTGTGGTTAAGTGCAAGTGGAAAAGTTCATTTCAAGGTTTTGGCAACAATAGGAAAATTGTTTGCCACGGACTTCTTCCAGATTATTTTTGGCAGAATCTAAAGTCCTGAATTTCAGTCTTACTCATACCTGCAGTTTATTTAATTTATGAACCAATTAAATTTTCATTATTCACCAACAATGGCATTTATGGTGACTTAAAATAATAAAATACACATTAAAAATGGAAACATAAAATTAATTTTAAAACATTTACACCCTTACATTATAAAAGAAAAAAATATACACAAATATGGCTATACCAACACTTTATTATAACACTTTATTATATATTCATTTATTTTGAAATTTTTCCATATGTTATATTAAAATAATTTGTAATCTATATACTGTATGTGATTAAATAGAGCATAAAATATAAAGGAATCAATAGAACAGAAGCACAGTGTAAGTAATCTACTACTATATCATTCTCTCTAGATGGCCATCCAGTCTCTGTTTAAACATCTCAAGTGAAAGAGGCAAAATTTTCCATTATTGCTTGTAATGTATTTTTCCTCAAATCCCATATACTTTCTTGTAATTGAATGTTTCAATGTTTCTTGCTCTTTTTCTGGAATAACACTGTCTATTCCATCTTACACATAACAGCCTTTCATATACTTGAAAAGCAACTACCCTGTTTCCTCTTCTCTTCTCTGAGCTAAATATATCCAGTGCCTCCAACCATTCTTATAAGTTTTGCCTTTCAGCCCTCTGATCATTTTCGTTGCTCTCCTCTGATCACATTCCACTTTGCCAATGTCATTCTTAAAACACAGTGTCTTAAAGTGGATAGCAATAGCAATAGCACTTAGACTTATATACCACTTCACAGTGCTTTACAGCCCTCTCTAAGTGGTTTACAGAGTCAGCATATTGCCCCCAACAATCTGAGTCCTCATTTTACTGACCCCAGAAGGCTGAGTCAACCTTGAGCCGATCAGAATCGAACTGCTGAACTGCTGGCAACTGGCAGTCAGCAGAAGTAGCCTGCAGTACTGCATTTTATCTAACCACTGTGCCACCATGGCTCTGTACTGAGTATGGGTCTGACTCGCATCAATTAACTACTAGATCACAACCAGGTTTCCCTCAATATAGAAGACCATCTAACGGCCATGACCAGGGGGGCCTTCACACAGGTTCGCCTGGTGCGCCAGTTGCGCCCTTTCCTGGACCGAGATGACCTTCCACAGTCACTCATGCCCTGGTTACTTCCCGCTTGGATTACTGCAATTCCCTCTACATGGGCCTGCCCCTGAGATGCACCCGGAGACTCCAGCTGATCCAGAATGCAGCCGCACGGGTTGTTACGGGAGCCCCTTGTTACTCCCATATAACACCCCTCCTGCGTGAGCTGCACTGGTTATCAGTGCTTCTGGGTCCGCTTCAAGGTGCTGGTTCTCACCTATAAGGCCCTACATGACTTAGGTCTGGGATATTTGCAGGATCTTCTCCTGCCTGCCTCTCACCGTCCTGTTCGCTTACATAGGGCCGCTCTCCTCAGGGTTCCAACGGCGAGCCAATGTCGTCTAGCGGTGCCCAGGGGTAGGGCGTTCTCTGTGGGTGCCCCCACCCTCTGGAATGAGTTACCTACCGAGCTCCGGATGGCTCCTGATCTCCGCTCCTTCCGTCGGGACCTGAAGACTTGGCTGTTTAAGCAAATAGGCTGACTGTGATTCCGGGTTTTATTATTTATTATTAATTAGTTATTTGGTTGAAAATGGGATTTTATTGTACATGTTTCTTAACTTATGTTCACCGCCCTGAGTCCTTCAGGAGAAGGGCGGCATATAAATACATGTAATAAATAAATAAATAAATATAACCAGGTGGCTGAGTTCTATAAGGCTATTTACAGATGCAGCTGTGAACATAATCTGGTTCAGGGGTAGGTGCTACTTATCTTTACTACCGGTTTGTAACGGGAGCGCGCGCACTTCTGCGCATGCACAGATCACCCATGATGATGTCGCGATGGGTGGGTGGAGCCTCCTGGTTTTACTACCGGTTCTATAGAACCGGACCGAACCGGGAGCAACCCACTACTGGTCTGGTTGTTTCAGGACAATGCTCTCTTCTTAAGTTGGTTCTGACGTACCACTGATGCAAATTGCCAAAATATGATGGATCATCTAGATTTCTATTTTGTGCACTCATTTCAAAAGTTGTTGTCAAGTTTTTCTCTCTCTGCTCCTGACTTTTTACCACAATAGACACTTGTCCTCCTATAATATCTACCTTTTTTGTAACTCAGCTATTATTAACTCCAACCCAGTGTCACCTAGTCAGATATTAGCCGACTTTTGAAATTCTCTTACTTGGTATTTAGGGTAGAACTTCAAAAAATACTAGTATTCTGAAGAAATTAGAAAGACAGCTTAGAGCTTTAGCAACAGAATCAACAGACTGGCCAATTGTTGTCTGAGAGGTCCTCAATTAATTTCTAATACATGTAACATTAATACCTACCTTTTGTGTCATGTACCATGCCATACCCTTCAACTCTTTAATTTCAGAATGAGTATTTTGCCTTATCGTTTCTAAAAGATTTGAGCCCGATACTAGATTCTTTTTACAGCCCATGTGTGTCTAATATTATCTACTCGTTATACATCTGCAGGGTAAGTGTAAAGCTATATTCTAAAATAATTTTCCCATTCTACAGATTGTCAAAAAGAACATTAGAAAGTTGAGAAGCACATGATTATTATGCTGATGGAAGTAAATATCCAGCAGCATTCTCTGTTCCAATTGACATTCTATTTAACGTTTCCTTTCAATTGATATTCATTGAGACAACTATCTACCAATCACCTTTCTTTTTTATTTATACTTTGCTCATCACCATAGCATCTGAGTGCCTTACATAAATCAGCAAATGCATAATCATTTGGTGGATATTTATGCAAATGCATTATTCATTTTCCACATCCCTTCAATCTAGCAGTTTATAGGAACATTAAAAAAAGGTAATCTTTCTCATTAATTCTGTGTGCTTTGCTACGGCACCCATTAATTATAACAACTGGCTTTTTTGTGCTTTATTTTTAACTTTTGCTTTTCTTGATGATAACCAAATTTCGGCTGTAAAAGTTAATAGGCACTATAACAGTGTTATGACGATCTCAGCAAGGAAGCCATCTCATAAATGTAGTGAGCATTCCATAATAAATTAAGACAATAATGTATAAATATTTTAATTCATTTAATATTCTCATATTTATTAAAGTGCCAAAACTACAAGATCTGGAATGCAAACAATATACTCCCTGCTGCCAGAAACATGTGCAGCTTAGAGGAAGTGCTCATTGTATCATCAACAGAGGGAACGGGTGGAAATATTGCCAGAAGGAGACGAGAAAAAGGAAGACAAAGCCTGAAGTAAAAGCACACCTGCAAAACATAATGTCTGGATTCCCACCACATGCCAAGCCATAGTTTATTTTAAAATGGTTGATTGCACAAAAAGCAATTTGTTAGGTTTACACTATATGCTAAGTTACAGACTAGATTTTGTAAGCTAGGTTCAGAGAAGATGCAATGCCAAAACAGAAGACATCACATTATGTTTTAATTCATCTTCCCTCTACCTCAATGTTTCTTAACTTAATGTCCTCTAGGTATGTGGGATTCAACATATGGTGGGGGTACTACAGAAACTGGAAACCAAAACATCTACCATAGCCAAAGATTCTTTAAAGAATGTGTGTGTGTGTGTGTGTGTGTGTGTGTGTGTGTGTGTATACACACACATATTTTTGTGTGGGTATACAATACATATATATATACTATTTCTGGAGAGCTGGATTTGAGTTGACCTAAAGCTGACCATTTACTCAATATTTGATCAGTAGGAAACTGGGCTTCATCATGTCCCCCTCCCAATTCCAGTTTAGCCTGTTCTGGATGAAATAGTACCCATCCCAACTCATGCTCCCAAAATAGTATCTCAGCAAGAAAGAAACAAGTTGCTTTAATAGTAAAAAATAGAATCTGATAGTGAAAATCTGATTAATTGCCTTGAGGGTGGATTGCAATTTGAAAATAACAAGAATAACACTATTTGCATAGTGTGATCCTATATGGGTTGACTCTAACTATATCTCACTTATATACCGTATAAAAGAATAGCATTAATACCATCTGGGAGTACATAGATGGTGAAGTGGAGTCGGCTTTGACTACTCTATGTGTTCCTTTTATACTTTATACATACATATATATATCTTTAGCCAGGTTCTTCTTACGGCTAAAGAGAAATACACATAAAGCCTACGAAAAGGAAAGAAAACAAATATATATATATATATATATATATATATATATATATATATATATATATAAAACTTTCAAAAGAGATAAAGAAAACAATATGCTTGAAATATTAAATGAAGTGGGTCAAAAGGTTAATCTTATTCTTTAAAGGTCAATGAAAACAAACTGCATTTTTGCATCCATCATCCATGAATTTGTCACAGAACTACAGCCCAATCAGATGCTGTCAATAAAATTGGAGGAGATCTGAAGGCTAATCTAATCAATTTTAAGAAATGTATCCAAAACCCCATGTCTATAAAACCTACATAAACCTCTCATGCAGGGGTGGGTTCTACTTACCTTTACTACCAGTTTGCAATGGGACTGCGCGTGCCCGCTTGTTTCACTCGCGCGCACGTGCACTTCGGCGCATGCGCAGAAGCTTCCTGATGGCATCAGGGTTGGTGGGCGGAGCCTCCCACCGGTTTTACTACCAGTTCTATAGAACCGGTCCAAACCAGGGGCAACCCACCACTACCCCCATGTCAAATGAATTAGCATGAGATAAGACTGTGGAAGAATCATCATGAAGTCCAAATTCTGGATTTTGTCAACAATTCTAGCTATCATCTATGGAGACATTGAGGTTTAAATAGAAGAAGCATATAAAACTCCTATATTAAGTCTTATATCAAACTTAACATAGGGGAAGAAGTAGATGCTGGGGGCAGGGGAGAAGGCCCCTTAATGCCTAAAATGTACAATAAATATTTTTATACTGGGAATACTGGGCATTTGTATCTGTATTTATTTATTTATCATTCAACATAAAGGATTATTTATTACAAAACTGTTTCATTCCTTCAATCTCCTAGCATTTCTGGTTCCTTTCGTGTCAGTGATGTCAGCATCACCTTAGCCTAGGGAAGAGGAACAGTGAAAAAGGGTCAATTATGGTTGGTCACCCAGTCAGAGATATGCTTAGACTGGATCTGGCTTTTTTGTTCATCTATAGAGTCCTTCCCAAGGAGATGGGATAGGATGATGTTGTTTAGTAATATAACAAAATATAACAGAATATAACAAATAACAGAGTTGGGAAGGACTTTGTAGGTCATCTAGTCCAACCCCCTGCCCGAGCAGGAGACCCTACACCATTTCTGACAGATGGCAGTCCAGTTTCTTCTTGAAAGCTTCCAGTGATGAAGCATCCACAACTTCTGAAGACAACCTGTTCCACTGGTCGAGTGTTCTCACTGTCAGAAAATTTCTCCTTATTTCTAGGTTGAACCTCTCCTTGATCAGTTTCCATCCATTATTCCTTGTCCGGCCTTCAGGTGCTTTTGAAAATAGGTTGACTCCCTCCTCTCTGTGACAGCCCCTCAAATATTAGAAGACTGCTATCATATCTCTCCTGGTCCTTCTCTTCACTAGACTAGCCATGCCCAGTTCCTGTTCTTCATATGTTTTAGCTCCAGTCGCCTAATCACCTTTGTTGCTCTTCTCTTCTCTTCTTTTTCTAGAGTCTCAACCTCTTTTTTTATAGTGTGGTGACAAAAACTGCATGCAGTATTGTAGGTGTGGCTTTCTAGAGTGGTATTAGTACTTCACGTGATCTTGATTGAATCCCTCTTTTGATTCAATCAAAATCAAATGTAAGCTGCTTCAAGAAAAGCATTTAACAATTCACTTATAGTGATTCTGTCAGTGCCAATACTGTTCAAGAAGTACTCCAGATATATCTCGAGAGAAGGACAAGGGAAAGAAGAGAAACTATTTTTATTATATACACAACAATGAAATCACAGCTGCCAATCATTTACTAGTGTTGGCCTTCCCAAGAATTCTTCCCAAAAACTTAGGATGTTGTAATGTATTGACATAGTATATGTGCAAATCCAAACCTTTTGTAATTGACAGATAGAAATTTTGTCAATGTGCAGATTTTCTAAGTGTTGTCCAAGGTTTTTTGGTATGGTACTCAGTGTGCTAATAACCACTGGGATCATTAAGGTCAGTTTATACTATTATCTTTCAGCTTCGCTTTTCAGATTTTGATACTTTGTGAACTTCTCCAATTCTTTATCTTCTGTTCTACCACCCCTGGGTATTGTCACATCAATTATCTTCATTTTCTCCTTTTCGACAACAGTTAAATGTAGTGTGTTATGAGCCAATTCTTTATTTGGAAATCTTAATATCTTAACCTGTTCATTCTTTACTACCGTACTTCATTATTACGTTCCCACCATTTTTTCATTACTGTAATACAATAATTTTTATAGAGGTTCCAGTGAATCATTTTGGTTAATGTATTGTGTCATTGTTTATAATTGTAACATAGGCTTAAGTAGTCCCTTGCTGTACTAATATTAAAGTAGCATTTACTTCCTTATTCCAACTTGGTCTGGGGTAACTTCAAACTATGTAATATGTTATTCTTTTCCACTCCTAAAGTTAACGACAAAGGCCAGTGACCAATAGGGTGATATCACCAAGTATTTAATAGATGTTTGGGGATGAGGTTGGCTCATTGCTGTGTTTTGGCCTTTGGTAAGTGTTTTCTCTGGAATTCTGTTATGTGCTCTCTAAATAATTGGATAAAGTAACACGAAACATTAAGAAACTGCCAAAGGAGTCCACAAATAAGGTCAACAATATCAAAATGGCAAGCCTGACAATCAAAACCTGTTCCCTTTCACACACATCTCACACCTGTAAACATTTTCATAGTTTCAATCTGCTGGTCAAACCCACCATGCCACTGGAAATGACTTGTAGTTTTGTTTCCAATCATAACACAAAGGAATCTATGGGTCAGCAACGAGTGAGTATATAGAAAAAGGAGGCAAGAAAGCTTCAATAAAGTTTCTTTCTCTCTGAAGAATTGTTGCCAACCATTCCCCTCTATTCATGATTTTTCCCTTCATTTTATTTGATTTGTGTTAAGACGGAATGGGATCTGGAAGGAGAAACAGACAATGCTGCCAAGAGACTTCTGACAGAGTCCTGGTGTCAGACTCCACTCCCCCTGTAATGCCGTGTTTGCAGGTTCCACACTTCGCACACACAAAGCTGCTGATACACCGAAGAGGTAGAGCAGCAAAACCAGAAGACTGAACTAATTGCTTTGCCTATCAGAGGCTGCATATAAGCACGTGCATTGTAAATAACATTATAATGAGGATAATAGCATTCAGCAGTGACATGGAACAGATGCAATAAGGTAAGAATAGAGATCAACAATGAGAGCAGCAAATTTCATGCTGGTGTAGTTTTCTGCTAGTTTAAGAAATGGTGTATAGGATTTTAACTCAGCAGGGGGGAAAGGCCCTTAATGTGATTTCGTTTTTGTTTTAAAGCATTGCAAGGAATGGCAAATTGAGGGAATAGGAGAAGATGGTGAGATTTTCCCCAGCTTGGCTTTTCTTTTGTCCCCGGTAAAGTTAAAATGTCAGTTTTACATATTTCTCCAAAATTCTATCACCATCAAAAAGAATATGCTTGTTTAATTGCGAATGATTCTAATTAATTGTCCCTATACTTATATTACCATGCAACTTTTCACACTGCAAACACATCATATTTTATTTTCAGTCAAGGCTTCCCTTTATTACTTCTCTCAGAAATGTCTTGCCACCTTAGTACTAACTTCCTATATCAACTTTTTAATAAAAAATGATAAATACAATAAAAAAATGACATGCTAATTCATAAGGCCATGCAGATGGCTGCCTGCCAGCCAACCTGCAGAAATTAGGCCAATAGAATGGTTTTTATTTTCATTTATCAATGTACATAAATATAAATTATATTTATTCATAAAATATATACACTGCCAATATACAAGCCAATTTTCAATGAAGCACTGGGAAACATTGATGCTGGCCTCAAAGTAAATGGTGTTCAGATCAACAATTTAAGATATGCTGATGATACAGTTCTCCTTGCCAGTAAGCATGAAGACCTTCAGCTCCTCATCAACAGAGTCTCAGAAATATCTGAAAAATATGGCTTGAAGCTTAACACCTCAAAAACCAAGATCATGGTTGTCAGCAAACAACCTATTAATTTACCACTGATACGTTTGGAAGGAATACCATTAGAAAAAGTTAAAAGGATCATGTACCTCGGTTTTAATTTACATGAAAGCTGGGACATGATCAGTGAAGTAAAGAGAAGGACAGAGAAAGCTTGAACAGCATTCTTCAAAATGAAAAAGGTTTTCTGCAGTCACGACATAAGCCTAAAACTGAAAATCAGGCTTGTGAGATGTTACATCTTTTCTATCCTGCTCTACGGAGTAGAGAGTTGGTCTCTGACAGAAAACCAGTTGAAGAAACTAGAAGCATTTGAAATGTGGATTTACAGACGACTGTTACATATAAACTGGATTAACAAAATCACAAATGAGGAGGTGACAAGCCACCTGGGAAAGCAAAGGGAAATAATCAAAGCCATTAAAAAGCAAAAGTTAGAATATTTTGGACATGTGATGCGACACCCAGAAAAATATGGCATCCTTCATTTAATCGTCCAGGGAAAGATTGAAGGCAAATGAGGTCCAGGCAGAACATCATAGCTTCAAAACCTAAGAGACTGGTTTGGACAAAACTCAGCAGCACTTTTTCATACAACTGTTGACAAAAATAGGATTGCCAACATGATTTCCAACGTCTGATGACGGATATGGCACAACAAGAAGAAGACATCTTACCTCAAGGTAACTCTGAGAGTCTTCATTAATATAATATTCATTAATAATAGAGTTATATTATAATATTACAAATTTATTATACATACACAGTACATTAAATAACAGAATCTACTTTTATTGCTCTGAGGTGAAAAACAAAGGAACAATTCCTTTAACCAGAATACTCAAAAACATTCTGAATTTTGTCCCATAGAAACCATCTCAAAGTTCAATTCCATTGAATGTTCAAATCAAAGTGGAAAGTTGAAATAAATGATCCAATTGTTTCAATTTGCTAAATTGATTTGAAAGGTTGTATCATATTTAAATTTTTAACAGAATCAATCACTCAGATGGGTCAATTTCACAACACTATTAACAAAGCTTTTAAGTCTAATTATTTCTTGAGGACATTTTTATCTTGTTCTTTAGATAAAGATTTCCAGAACAGCTTATAGATCATGTAAAAAAACCCAAAAAAACAAGATAGACCATGTCAATTTTTCAACCAAAAAATAAGGGGATATGTATTCCTTATAGCAACAGAAAACTAGGAAAATAACCTTTTAAAAAACAGCTAGAATAATTTTACAGATACAAGCACAAAATGTCCTAGAGAACAAAAAAGGTACACTTTGGACAATGCTTCTTCTTATAAAATCTTTTTCATTGGCTTATTCAAAATAAAGAGATGCCTTTTAAAATGGGCTGTCCTCCAATTATTTTCTTCCAAAGAAGATTCCAACGCATTTTCTATTAAAGTGAAGCAAAACAAGCCTTTCCATTTAAAAGCAACTAATTATTTCTGTCACACTGTCTCTGAAGATGAAATTTTTTATTTTCTTGGTGTAATCTCCTTGCTATGTGGAGTTGTGTTTTCTGTTTCAGAGACACGAAGTTACTTTGGGCATGAACAGAATGAATTAAAATGTTCTTGCTTTAAAGATTTCTTGATCATCCCTAGTAGTAGGTTCATGTACAAAATGGCAAAGTGATCACAGGAGATTTAGGCAGGACATTTAGTTGAAGCCAGATATAAACCATGTTCATCCTTTTCTGAGGTCCATGGGTTACGCAAGCAGCAGGCATGGAAGAACTGAAGCAATAAATGAAGGCTCTGCAGAGGCCTGGCTTTCCCCTACCATCTCAAATTATACATCTATACATTACAAGCACTGCTTGAACTATTAGCCCTGGCTGACAACAATGGGCATTCAGAATATTTGATGTCTTTCTGGAGTCCTAGCCTCCTGTTATCAGTTGCTCTCTTGGCAAATACAGAAAATTGGCAGGGGTCTATATCTGTATTTGTATGTATAGCCAAGCATATGATGATGCTGGGTGACCATGATGAAGGGGAAAAAGACATTCCTGTAATCTAGTTTTATAGTATGGCTAATGGGATGAGCTAAATGGTGAGGTCCTCCCATTTGCCAGAAAGCAAATGGTAATTTAGTTACATTGGTGGGATGATAAATAATTACTAAGAGGTGAAAGCTTGGTTTGCAAAGATTTGTCAGAGTGACTAACTTTTCTTTTTCTGCTGAGTATGTTGCTGCAAGCCATCTAGCGAGTGTTGTTCTAAGATGGGCAGACATACAAGTCTAAAATTAAATTAATTTTTTTAAAAAAAATTGATTTATATGCCGCCCTTCTCCGGAGACTCAGGGCGGCTTACAATGCACTAAGCAATAGCCTTCATACTTTTGTATATTTATACAAAGTCAGCTTATTGCCCCCACAAACTGGGTCCTCAATTTACCTACCTTAGAAAGGATGGAAGGATGAGTCAGCCTTGAGCCTTGGTGAGATTCGAACCTGAAATAATTGCAGTCAGCTGATGTTAATAACAGGGCTTTAGACCACTGTACTATCCAAGGCTCTTATTTAAAAATTTAAAGAATAGGAACAGGAACAGGAACAGGAACAGGAACAGGAACAGGAACAGGAA
>WNWU01000005.1:7263480-7311468 GCA_012654045.1 Ptyas mucosa
AGGAACAGGAACAGGAACAGGAACAGGAACAGGAACAGGAACAGGAACAGGAAGGGAGGGAATGTGAGGGGACAAGACGGGACAGGATGGGACAGGACAGGACGGGAGAGAGGAGAGAGGAGAGGAGAGGAGCTGAGAGGAGTGGAGCTGTGGCTTAGAGGTGGAGCTCTTGCCTCACAATCAGGAGGTTGGGAGTTCGATCCTAGGTAGAGGCAGATGTAGGGTCTCCTGCTTGGGCAGGGGATTGGACTAGATGAGCTTCAAGGTCCCTTCCAACTCTGTTAATCTGTATCTGTAACCCCCCGCCCCATGTCAGGACAGGAGAGAAATCTTATTCAATTTGGACTATGAAAAAGCAGCGCAGAATATTCTAGCTTGGATCCATTCTCTAGTATGCATGCCTGAGCCACATATAACTGCACTGGGCATCCTAAATTCCAGGTCACTATATTTCCATTTTCTCTGAATCAGCTTTCCCCAACTTCTTGCCTGCCAGAAGTACAACTCCTAAAAAATTGTAGCCAGTACTGAGGGTTGTAGTCCAGTGCTTCAGAAGAAAAACCTGATAAGAAGTAGCTGATCTAAATAGCTTGAACCTTTCTTTTATAATAATCCCTGGGCAGGACCTAATCCAAATTATCCTTTGTCTGAATATTACAATGGCTGTAAATTACATCCATCTAGCACCTTTACATTTAAAGGTGGGATTCAGCCAGTTCGCACCTATTCGGGAAAACTGGTTGTTAACTTTCTAAGCAGTTCAGAGAACTAGTTGTTGGAAGAAATCTCATTTTGTTTTGTTTTTTTCACTTTACAGGGCTAATCCTGTAAGGAAGGCAAGAAGGAAACATTCTGATATTGTTTCTAACCTAATCTTTATTACCCTGCTTACAGAAACTGCCTCTACGATTAACCCTTATTACATTATAACAGCTAAGGCGAAGCACCCATCGACGTGAGTGACGTTGAGTTGGCCACGCCCACCCAGTCACCGAGCCTCACCTACCCAGCTGGTCATTATGGCAGAGAACCGGTTGTTAAATTATTTGAATCCCACCACTGTCTAGCACCCATTAAATATCACACTGCAGAACAAGACAATCAAGTTTTAAATACTGCATGGGTGTACTTAGTGCCCTTTTATATCTGAGTCCCCATTAATGCTGAAGAATTATCAGATTATATTGTGGAGATACTGAATCTCAATGGCTACCTCAATGTAAAAGCCAAAAACAAAATTTAGGAAATGAAGAACAGTCCTCAATCTCTAATATCTATTTATGAAAAAAAAATCTACCACAGTGTTAAATTCCTTCTTTACCCCTCACTGTCACTAGCCTTGTCTAGGATGTTAAATGTATACCGAACATAATACAGATGATCTCAGACTAATTTTTATGGCAGGAGATTTCAGTGCCAAGGACCTCTTAAAAGGTTAAGGTTAACCTTTAATAAGGAAGGGCAGCTGCAAATGTTCTTGTCAGAGGCATTTCCTTCTCTTATTGGTTATGGAAACACATCTCTTTCGGTGCAATTTAATGCACAGGTCACAGTATGTCCATTAGATCGGATACTGCTGTGTCAAACAGCCAGCCTCGGCACTGGTGAAGCCCAAAGCAATTCAGTGCAAAGTCACATATTCCACCAGTAATGGAGGCAGGTACATTCATGACAAAATTAGATGAGCTTTGCAAAAAATAGAATTTTGTTTTTTAAACAGTTACCTTGGTGGAATGCATTATGGACAGAAATCGCTGCAGAACAGTTATAAACCACTTCAAAGCAATAATGTGTTTTGCAGATGTTCTATGTGCAGCCAAGAATGTCATAGAACAATCCAACCAAAATGTAGTTTTTTATTTTTGTTTTTTATTTGCTCATGCCACATGGACAAAATCATGCCAGACTAAACCTACAGTACTGGCCAAAATTGTGGAAACCTTTTGGGAGAAGTGTATTTTTGAGGTTTGATGGCTAATAACACCACTTTTCCTTTCTTTTCTTTTCTTTTCTTTTCTTTTCTTTTCTTTTCTTTTCTTTTCTTTCTTTCTTTCTTTTTTGGAGTTTCAAGATAATCATATTCCACTGCTGGAATGGCCTGGGAATAACCCAGACCTTAACTCAATTGAAAATCTATGGAGTTGACTAAAGAAACTTGTTAGTCAGAAGCAACCCAGCAATAAAACCCAGTTAATGGAAGTAATCATTCAATCTTGGTTTCACATTATAACAGCTGCAGAACTAAGAGACTTGGTTCATTCCATGGGAAGATGTTGTAAGGCCGTAATTCATGCTAAAGGTTACCCAACTAAGTATTAACTGATGTGATAATTTTTGCATATCTCATTTTTTCTATGGTGATAATTTTTGTATATCTCATTTTTTCTATGTTTTTCACTTTTCTTCTTTATAGTGTAACTACTATACTAATAGCAAGACTTTCATAAAAGTTATTGCATTACATTCTTGATTAAATTATCTTTCCATTGATATATAATTTTATGGTACTACTCCAAAAAATATGGTATTATTAACTAGTTTTAGAAAATGCACTTTGCCCAAAAGGTTTCCACAATTTTGGCCACTACTATATATCATTCTAACCCTAACAAATATACACTGTGAAATTCTAGGGAGTTGCTATCCTAAAACTCTCCATCTCTGAACCAGTTCTGGGCTATGCTATTTTTTTGCCTCAAATATTTTCTAAATATTTGGACAGAAATGAGAATGCAAGATGGAAACAATACCAATATAAACTGAAACTCCTTCATCATTCTAACTATAGCTGCCTCCTCCTGTAACAACAATAGCACTTAGACTTATATACTGCTTCACAGAGCTTTTACTGCCCTCTCTAAGCAGTTTACAGAGTCAGCATATTGCCCCCAACAATCTGGGTCTTCATTTTACCCACCTTAGAAGGATGGAAGGCTGAGTCAACCTTGAGCCTGGTGAGATTCAAATTGCCAAATTACAGGTAGCCAGCACCCAGCCAGAAGTAACCTGCAGTACTGCACTCTAACCACTGTGCCACCAGAGTTCTTACTGAAGGGATAAATTCTATCATGTATTTGTATTTTTTTAAAAAAAGAGAGAGAGAGAAAGCACCATGTTCAGAAGTTTTCAAGTATAAAACTGCATATCCACTTCATTTGGACACTGGATAATTACATTTCAGCAACATAATCATCATCAATTCAACCACCACCTTCTTGACCTTCTCCAGGTATCTTATCTCAAGCTAATCTCTCCACATTTAAAAATTTTAAAAAGGGAAAGCCTTCATCGTCTATGAGTCCCTCCCCAAATTATCAACATATCCATCTGTTACTTAATTTAGATAATATCCTTGCTTGGATGAATGTAGCTGGGTGCTTGGAGCACCGTATTTGGTCACCTGTCAAATTGCCTCACTAACACCTCTGGTTCTAGTGACCTCTAAGACAAGCTATTTTGGGCAAAGTTTTAGCAGTCTTCTGAAAGGTCATGCCAAAAAAGAATGCTCAGGAAATTAAGAGATAATAGGTGGGATATGGAGAGAAGATTACTGCATTGCAAAAAAATGAAGATTAAGAGGAGAGAAAAAAGGTGAATGGGGAATGTTTATTGTGGGAGTGGAATATAAGAAAATGCTCAAAGAAGAAGCAGAAGAGGGGAAGCTGGCTGTGTGTATTGGAATTGAGCAAAAATGACATGGAATCTGAAGAATCATTGTTGAAATAAAATGGGGAAACACTCTTGCTCGCCCACAGAGAGACATAGACTGTGTGAATGTCTGCTCCTAGGGAAGAATGCTGTGGTGTTTTGGTGAAACAGATATTTCTTTCAAATTGGAATAAGTGAAGCAGTATCTCCCTTAAAGGTTCTGCGATGGCTGATACCTCAAGTAGCTAGCCTCTAAAAGTTGCAACCAGTACAATGTCCGTGCTGGGGAGTTGAAAGTGGAACAAATCCGTTGGTGATCACCTTGGATCCCTTCTCCACTATTCTAAACATAAAGGGGAAATTGTGCTATTCTGTTCATGCCTTAGAGGGAACTGGAGAAAGATCCAATGCAATCTTCATGGCCATCATTGTCCAGCAGAATTGGATCACATTCTCCAAGGTACCTTTTGCCTCCCAAGGTGGTATGATCAAATCTCAGGTAAACTAGATGTCAGAAAGCTAAGGAGAAAGGAGGAAGCTTTGCTCCCCTTCCCATTCTTCTCCACACAGATACAGAAACAGTAAAAGAGAAATGGCAATCAATCAATCAATCAATCAATCTTCCTTGCAACACAGGATTAGCAGCCTCTCAAAAAAACCCAGCTAGACCTAAAGAGCACTAAGTTACGTTTATAGGGAGCTTCTGAAAAACCTAACAAATGCTATGGAAAGCCATTACATGGACTGATGCAGTGGTGAAATCCAATTTTTTTTACTACTGGTTCTGTGGGCATGGCTTGGTAGGCGTGGTGTGGCTTGGTGGGCGTGGCAGAGGAAGGATAATGGAAAATTTCCATTCCCTCCTCACTCCTGTGGGAAGGATATTGTAAAATCTCTATTCCCACCCCATTCTGGGGCCAGCCAGAGGTGGCATTTGCCGGTTCTCCAAACTACTCAAAGTTTCTGCTACCGGTTCTCCAGAACCTGCTGGATTTCACCCATGGGTTGATGCCTCAATAGAAGTTGGATATCTGGATTTTCTTACAGCCAACCTAAGCCTAAACCACCATGAAAGAGTGACTTCCTTCCTTGCCCTCTCCTCTTTCTTTCCTGCTCTTGGGTGTACAGAGGCTGGAAGGATGTGCCTCCAGCAGCCTAACATGGCCCTTGAGAGAGGGGCAGATATCACTGCTTTCAATCTGGAACAGTTAAATATGACTGTAGCTTCTTAGATTGTAGACTATAGATGGAGGCAATGTTATGAGAACATGGCAACAAAAACCTATTACCTGGATATGTTTGTGTCGTGGGTAGGAAAATGCACTGGTGAGCTAGAGATTTATCTATTTAGGTTCTCTCTCTTCTACTTTTAGACAGTTTTCTCTGCCACTTGATTCACTGAACTGACACCAAAAAAAATATAGAATCCAAGGATGCTAAATAAAGCTTCCCCAAAGGGTGGGGGGGAAATAGAACACTAATATTAATACTAGAACACTTGAACTTCACATAATGTTCACTTGAGCCAGTGCCCACCAATTCATTTTTAGTTCTGAGAACCAAAGCACCATAAAAGCATTTGATTTAATTTAATTTAATTTTAAAATACCAAAGAATTGGCTTTTCCTGCTGCACTATTCCTTTCCTTTCTTGATCCAATGACTTCCTTCCTTTGCCTTCTCCTCTTCCTTTCCTGCTCTTGGATGTACATAAGAAAGCATTGACTGGTTTGCTAAATTGGTGAACTCAAATGAGCAGACTGTTAATTAACTAACCAGCTTGCTTTCTATTTTAAAGGTGAATATGGGGGAGAAAGTCATTTACGTTACAAGGAGAAATCATTAGATTTTAAAATAATTCAAAGGAGGAAACTAACTGATGTTTAAAAGGGACCCTTTCCCCAATCTAAGTTAAAAGGTGGGGAGGTGAAAAACATTTTCTGATTGCTTATTATTTAAATTGGCAGAATAGTATTCTAAATGGGTAGCAAACAGGGGGTGACTATCGCATGTGTTTGTATATAAACTGTGTGTTAGCAGTATTTAACTGCAAATTAACTGTGCATTAGCTGTATGTATATGTTAGCTGCGTTCAGTTGATTTAATTTTTGACTTGACTACATTTTGAATTGGTCTTGCTCATTTTGGGAGAACAGAATCTGGAATGCTATTAAAAAAAAAATACTTTCAGCCTATTTGACCTAAAACTATTCATAACCCAGTTATAGAGAATATATAGAACCCATCTTTTTCAACTAGCCAGGCTGGCTTGATTTTATGCTGTTTTTATATAACGATACTGATTTAAATTTTAAATTTAGAATTTGTAATACCTTTTAATTATATGAGCCAAATTATTTAATTTATTTTAAAACTAATTTAATTTTTATATATACATGTTTTATTTTGGCTGTTCACCGCCCTGAGTCCGAAAAGAGAAGGGCGGTATAAAAGTACAAACAAACAAACAAATAAATAAACAAACAAACAAACAAACAAACAGAACATAGTCTGTTGCTTAGGGCTGAGATCTCTACTTAGTCGAAGGATGTATTAGATAACATCATGCTATGAACCCAGCCATTGTCCAAATTTATCTGATGTTAAAATAGTGATGAAAATTATATATGTAATTTATTATATATATATTCTTATATATAAGAATTATTTCTTCAGAATCAGTTCAGGAGATTTAAATCAGGAAAAAAGCCCGCTATTAAGAAAACAGAAAACAGAATAACCCCCCCCCAAAAAAAAATTGCCCTCAGGAATGTATGGTGAACATTTCATGATTTCTCCAATGACCCCTACAGACATAAACTTCTTAAAGCAAGTAGATTACAGGTAAAAAGTGTTTGGCAACTGATTAAATGTGGGGTGACATCCAGTGAATGGAGGTACTTGGGTGTTTATGTATGTATATGTTTATTTCCAAGTCAGTATGTAAACATAAACTAATGAGCTGTCAACCTTTGAAGGAAGTGAGTATGAAACTATAACATAATTGTAGCGATCTGATCAAAGACTTGAAGGAAATGGACTCGTCTAAGGCTCAAAAGGAAGGTATGTGCTTCAATCTCATCTAGGCTTGTATACATGTAATTCCCCACAGCTGGCTTCCGTATGAATCTCAGGATCTTAATGAACTCAGTCTGGGTTCTTGAAAATGTCTCTCCCAGCAAATCTAACAGAAGCTAGGGGGATTCACAGCCCCACAACACTTCCTCAACAATCAAGTTTCTTGTGCAACAGCTCCTCCCTTCCCACATGCTTTCCACGCTTTTTGTGCCATGACCGAAAAAGGTTATTTTGAATCACCTCTTGTCTAAGAGTCAATAGTATGTCACTGAACATGTTAAACAAGGTTTGAGGGAAGCAGTGTGTTGAACTATTTGCTTAATTGATGTATACACAAGGGGTGACCTTGAGGCACTCGTATTCCCATTTAATGGAGAACCATCTCTGCAGCACAAAATCATAGGGAAGATAACACTGAGAATAGGCAACAATTTGCCCTTCTTAAATTAATAATAAAAATATTATAATCACCCAATTTTCTCATTTTGGACCCTTATATATGTAGTCTTTGTTTTTTCCTCCCTCTATTCCATATCATACCTTCTCTCCTTCCCCCTCTCATTCATCATCACAGTTAGGTCAGTGGTGGGTTGCTACTAGTTCGCCTGATCCGGGGCGAACCGGTAGCTGCAGCAGCAGCGGGAGCCTCTGCCCACCCGCCCGGGTGCTTCTGCGCATGTGCAGGAGCACGCGCACGCCCACAAGCAAATCAGTAGCTATGAGTTTTGAAACCCGCCCCTGGGTTAAGTTCAAAATTGGGTAATTTCTCTCAGGAATTCATAATGATATCAAAGCAAATTTAATCATATTTATGCAATGTATCATGGAAGAGAAGAGTTTGTATTCTATTACTTCTATTTTTACTTCACCTATCATTTTTATTCCACTGGTCCACATGGACCCCATTTTTAATTTTATTGGCCTTTCCTTTCATTGAAATGTTAAAGGCCTTTATATATCAGTATTTCAAGGTCTCAACATGGCAAAGACAATTTCACCCAAACTTATTCATATGGAACTTCAACTTCCCTCAAAGCCTACCTGCCATATGAACCATTTTGCAGCCCTGACAGCACCCCAGAATGTATAAAACCTAAATATTAGGCATATTTTGAAAGATATGAAAAGTTTGAAGGATTAAGTGAATGATTTCAACTTTGAAGAAATTTAAGCCATTCATTTCATCCTTTGAAACTTCTCAGTCTTTACTAGCCCCTCAAAACAAAGCCAAAAATATGTCTTTACCCAATGCAGTGATATGATCACATCAAGAGCCATGGTGGCGCAGTACTGTAGGCTAACTCAACTGCTCACTCCAGGAGTTCGATTCTGAGCAGCTCAAGGTTGACTCAGTCTTCCATCCTTCCGAGGTCAGTAAAATGAGGACCCAGATTGTTGGAGGGCAATATGCTGACTCTGGGGATGCGGTGGCTCAGACGCTGAGCTTGTCAATCGAAAGGTCGGAAGTTCAGCGGTTCGAATTCCTAGTGCCATGTAACGGGGTGAGCTCCCGTTACTTGTCCCAGCTTCTGCCAACCTAGCAGTTTGAAAGCATGTAAAAAATGCAAGTAGAAAAATAGGGACCACCTTTGGTGGGAAGGTAACAGCGTTCCATGCAACTTTGGTGTTAAGTCATGCCAGCCACATGACCACTGAGACATCTTCGGACAGTGCTGGCTCTTCGGCTTTGAAACAGAGATGAGTACCGCCCCCTAGGAACAACTAGCACATATGTGCAAGGGGAACCTTTACCTTTAACTTTACCTTATGCTGAATCTGTAAACTGATTAGAGATGGCTATAAAAGCATTGTGAAACGGTATATAAGTCTAAGTGCTATTGCTATTAGCTACACCCCTGCAGTCTTTGGAGGCCAAAGAAATCTCACTACCAGTCATCCCCAAAATATTGTATGTTTCTACCGGTCATATGGAAATTAAACTACTTATTTCTCAAACCAAAGGCTCTATTTCCAAATGACCAAATGCCTCCCCAAAGCATAGGTTTTTACCAAGAAAGAAAGCTGTTGTAATGAAGTGCACAAGTTCATACTTTGACTTAAAACTAATGTATGGAAGTTAGAGAATCCATTAAATCAGCTGCTGGATGGCTTATCTTAGAATTGACAGTGAATAAGCAATTAGGCCCTTCATTCTAATATGGATGAAACTCTGGGACTCCAGGCTGTCAGTCTCTCATCAGTGGCTGGGCTGTGGTTGAATGACAGTAGCTCAGAGGCCACCGTTACCTCCTTCATTATTCCTCCTCACAGCATATCTGCAGATTATTCTGTCATTCATCTTTCCAGTCTACTGGGCTCCCGCTCCATCTTCCCAAAGTTCTAGTGCACTTCTTCAGGGATAGTATTCCACTATAGAGGTTGGGGAAAAACGTAATAAAGGCTTTATCAGGTTAGATTTAAAATATCTGTAATCCAGCATCCTGCTTCATGTGGTGACCAATTTGATGATAAGCAGAATAGAAACAGGCTAACAATTATTGCAGTCATATGCACCATCAAAATAATATTGAAAAGAGCACTGAGAAACCCCACATGGAATCCACATTGTGTATGCTACACCAAAAATCATATTCAATTTTGTGAGTCTTAAATAATATATGTGCTTGGAAGAATGCTAGTGTCAAGCCCGAAAGTAAGAATGACACATGGTGATTCTCCCAAGCTGAGTTTTTTATACTTTCACACCTGTAGACAAAATCTTGCCAGACTGAGCACTCTATTATCTGTTTCTACAATATATTCTGTGACCTATTAGGGAGGGGCTGCCTTCTGCCTATTTCACTCATGCATACTATCTGGACCGAGTTGTTTCCTACACCCCTGGAATACCAAAAGGTGCTCTCTTTTTTTTTTCCAAAAGGCAACTGGACTTCCTTTGTTTTTTTTCCTTGAAGATGTTTGGCTTCTCATCCAAGAAGCTTCTTCAGTTCTGCCTGACTGGGGCAGAATGGAAGGATTTATATTCCTTGCAGTTATCTGGTCATTAGCACTCTTTCTGAGAGTTGTTGAGGCCACTTGGAAGTTTATCTGTGCCCTCAGGGTCATCTGAATAGTGGAACCTTCTTGGAACTGCTGAAAGGACTGTGCTGAAAGGACTATGTTGGAGATAGGTGGTGTCATATCCCTCCTGGGGTGAAATCCAGCCGGTTCTATCCAGCTCAGGCAAACTGGTAGCGGCGGTTGCGGGAGGCTCCGCCCAACCACACGGACATCATGACATCACTTTTTGTGACATTTTAAGCCTCTGTGCATGCACATGCACATTGGCGAACCGGTAGGGAAGGTAAATAAATGTCACCCCTGTATCTCTCCCCCTCTGTTGAGAGAGAGAGCTGTTCAATCTTAATGTGGATGGTCTCTTTGACCCCTCTTTGACCAGTCAAAACTGAAGAAGCTTCTTGGATGGGAAGTGAAACATCTTCAAGTAAAAAACAAAGAGAGTCCAGTTGCCTTTTGAAAAAGCACCTTTGGGACAAAAATGACCTGGATGACTGAGAATCTCCACAGACACTTCTGAAATATACCTCCCTCCTGAGAATCCATCTCCTTACTACATTCCATCACAACTAGTGCCTTTATCTTTATTCCCTCCCTTATCTCCTTTCCAGTAGGGAAAAGAGAGGACCTGAAGTCAGTTAGTTTTATTTGGTTTAATTTTAAGTATGTGGGGTGGGAAAGTCTGAAAAAGAAGTTAATGTGATGTTTATATGCTAAGCATTTCAGTAAGTTTACTAAACAGTAGACAAATATTAGAAAATAAGAAGATACACTAGTAAGTATAATCCACCAATGAAGTGTTTGTCTGCATTCTGTTCCAGGCTGTTTCTTAAGCCAACTTCAGAAACTGCAGTTGCGGTTGACAATGGAGCTGGTTTGGTTCTCTATTGCAAGTCCTAACTGGTTATTTTCCTGTTTCTGCTCTTCCCATCCACACAGGGAAAGTCAGCCTTGCTGGTTTGTTCCCTTGTGGACCTGTCTACCAGTGCCTGCTTTTCGGCATTTCTTCATTTCTGTCATCCCCATGCCTGTGTTTTGCTTTCCCAGATGTTTGCACACAGGGATACCCCCTCCCTCTTCTCTCCTTGGACACTAATGTAGACCATTCCCTTCTCTCTCTCTCTCTGTCTCTCTCCCTCCCTCCCTCCCCCCCCCTCTCTCTCACACACACACACTGACACATCCATGGTACTATTGTAGGACTGCTGCTACAGTAATCAAAGCAATAGGGAACATGTTGGTCTTTCCTCCCATTATAGTCCATAGAAATTTTATAGCAAAGAAGAACCGATAAATCAGCATAAGTAGAAACAAATAGCAGCATTCCTACGTTCCAGATTAAAGATTTAAAAAATGAAGGAGGAAAGTTTTGTAGTACTAGGAATATGGGATAGGAAACTAGGAGAAACATGTTTCATCCTGCCTGGACAGAAAGAATGCCCACAGGAATGTGTAAGAGTTGCATGTAGCCCAAGTTCCCTAATGTTGGGAAAATTTTATTCACTTCATGAGTCCTTGTTTTAAAAAAAAAACATTAGGTGTCAACCAGTAGAGAATATAACCACCCAGCCACCCAACAACAAAATGGTTGTCCAGGACAGCAATAAATTGTTGGAGGGAAGGCCATATTACTAGACATTGCAGGCCATCTGAGCTAGGGCTGCTACTGGAACAGAACAAAATGCTGATGACTATCTGCTCAGGTAGTAATGGATTTTATTTTCCTGGGCTCCAAGATCACCGCGGATGGGGACTGCAGCCAAGAAATTAAAAGATGCTTGCTCCTGGGGAGGAAAACTATGGCAAATCTAGACAGCATACTAAAAAGCAGAGACATCACCCTGCCAACAAAAGTGCATATAGTCAAGGCTATGGTTTTCCCAGTTGCAATGTATGGCTGTGAAAAATTGGACCATAAGAAAGGCTGAGCACCAAAGAATTGAGGTCTTGAACTATGGTGCTGGAGAAGACTCCTGCAAATCACTTGGACTGCAAGACAATCAAACCGGTCAGTCCTAGAGATCAACCCTGACTCCTCTTTAGAAGGCCAGGTCCTGAAGATGAAACTCAAATACTTTGGCCACCTAATGAGAAGGAAGGACTCACTGGAGAAGAGTCTAACGCTGGGAAAGATTGAGGGCAAAAGAAAAATGAGACAGCAGAGAATGAGGTGGCTGGATGGAGTCACTGACGCTGTAGGCGTGAGCTTAAATGGACTCTGGGGGATGGTAGAGGACAGGAAGGCCTGGAGGAACGTTGTCCATGGGGTCTCAATGGGTTGGACATGACTTCACGACTAACAACAACAACAACAATCTGCTCAGAAGGGTTTAAGACAGCTTGGACCAGGAAAGAATAATTCTGAATGGAAACTGGAGAAGAATGGAAGGGTTGCATTTCAACAGAAAGGGTTGAATGTCCCACTCTGGCAATAGGCCAAGCAGAAAGTGGAGATTTACCCTTAGAAAGATATGACCATTCTTCTTTCCACTGTAGTAAAGATGGAGAGTATCAGATAGAGAGGATTTGTTATCATAAAAGCAGCCACTAATAATTTTCATTATCTTTTGCAAGATTTAAACTACTGTTTAAAAGAGCATTGTTATCTACAAAAAACAGTTCTCCAAACAAAAACAAAATACATGAAATACTGAGTTCCTTTTATATTAAACCACATCTTGTGAACCAATATTTGCATTTAAAGCACCACATTTCCAACTATTAGACAAACTTCTCAATTTCTTCTTAAAAATTGGGCATGAGTGTCTGGACTCTATGCAGTATTTTTGTTGAATTAACCATTAGTTTAAATCTTTTCAAATAGGATGAACAGGTGCCAAATGAAATGTTATTGCATTGATATTTATCTAGTGAACACTGCAATTTCTTGTCCTATTCATCTCTATATTCTAGAACATCTCATTTCATATATTCTAACAACATGTACCTTGTTATTATAGGCTTATGATTTTGCAAAGAATGTGCTAAATCATCTGGTGGAGAGGGATTTAATGCATATAAAGATGCCAGCCCATATCTAAATATCAAAAAAGTATTTTAACTGAATATATTGCTACTTGTACCTTTTTGCATGCAAAAGAAAGGAATTTTTGCAACTTTAAGAAAGGGGTTGCTACATATAATGTTCTGCTTCATTATCAACAGATCTAGACATCAGCCAGTCTGTTGCAAAGCCATCACTTATTTACTTCACAAAAAGCTGCTGCTGCTGGAACCTTGATGAATGGATGGTCTGCAAAATTTGTACTCTAACAGGCACAGCAACGTCTCCTATGAGAGAGTCAATAAATGGTGTTCAAGAAGTAATGCTATCAGTATGCTTGACTCTGTGACATAGCGGTGAACAAGAGGGACTTTCTTAAATAAGTCCAACTCTGACATTCAACACAGTGACAAAATGCAACAGTTTCTGCATTGGGTTTATCAGAGGCTGAACTCACCTTTTAGGATACAGCCAGTCAAGCAAGAATAGTCCATCAATAAGGCTGCATCTGATGAGTGGGTAGATCTGGATTTTTCATTCTCTGTTATAGGTGGACTTTAGGCTATAACATTTATGTTTTCAGCTGCAAAACAGCACGAAAAACATGTCACGTTTATTCAATGTTACAACCGGTAATAATGGTCAGGGGAAAAAAAGGTTAGGACCTGCATGATCACTAAAGAGAGATCCAGCCCAGAACTAAAGAGAAATTTCCTGACAGTGAGAACAATTAATCAGTGGAACTGCTTGCCTTCCGAAGTTGTGGAAGTTTTTACCGTATTTTCTGGCATATAAGACTACTTTTTAACAATGGAAAATCCTCTCAAAAGTCGGGAGTCATCTTATACGCCGGGTATAAGCCTACCGATGCTCCGACTTCCTCAGCTGCGCCCCAGTGATGGTGAGCCCCAGCTGTCTGGGGAAGTTGGAGCATCAGTAATATCCACCTGGATGCCTGGGACGGTGGGGGAAGCTCCGTGCAGCAACCAGCTGGGTCCAGCATTCAGCGGCATGCAGCCTTGACGAGATCGGCACAGCTTCCCGAATCTGAGTTGCCGGCGCTGACCAATTACGCTACGGGAGCGCTGACAACATTGAGGGGTAGTCTTATACAGCGAGTATAACCCAAACCCTATATTTTAATAGGAAAAGTAGGGGGTCGTCTTATACGCCTAGTCGTCTTATAAGCCGGAAAATACGGTAGGAAGAGGCTGGACAGCTAGTAATGCAGAACAGAAGAGGGTCTTCTATTTGACTAGAAGACCTCCAAGGTCTCTTCCAACCATTGGTGAAATCCTGCTGGTTCTCACTGGTTCGGGCAAACTGGTAGTGATAAAAGCTACCGGTTTGGCGAACCGGTAGTAAAAAAAAGCTACCAGTTGGTCTGAATCAGTATTTCCGACGATCAATTGTGCCACGCGATTTAAAATCGCTAGAAAGCAGGAAATCCTGCTTTAGTGAATCTAAATCGCGTGGCACAGCTGTTTCCCCCCCCCTCGATGTTCTACTTACCTTCCCAAGCCTCCTTTTTCCACATGCAATGCATGTTTGGCACGTACTGCACGTGCACACATGCACAGCGTGCATTTGGCACACACTACACATGCACACGCAGCGTATGTTTGGCACACACCCGCGTGCGCACAGGCAGCAAACCGGTGGGAAACGGGAGGATTTCACCACTTCCAACTCTGTTTTTCTGTTATTCTGTTATCCATTCCTGTTCTTTCTTTCTTTCTTTCTTTCTTTCTTTCTTTCTTTCTTTCTTTCTTAGAATCCCTTATCCTACATTCACCATGCTAGTCTGGAAAACTTAATCCCAATCTGCTTTCTTTACATACATGCGCACATATAAAATATTCTTCACTTGCTACGTTCTTGAGTTCTTTTTTTTCCCTTTTTCTCTACTTTTCAAAATTATGTTTCAAATTTTCTTGCCCCCAAAATACCAGATGTAGAGAGGCTGCTCTCCTACCAATGACCTTGGATGGTCTCACCACCAAACCTGAACATGGCTCTCGTGTTTGCAAGAAGACAAAATTATGTTCAATAAATAAAGGCCCCTCTCTTCCTCTTCTGTTTAATTGTAATATGCACAAACATCTGCTTCTGATTTTGGTTAACACTGATTGCTTTTCAGTAAACAGGCGCTTCCCATGAAATTTTTTTAATTCTTTTTTTTAAAAAACCAAGGTCTAAACATTTCATTTTAAAATAGTACACAAGCCTCATAGCATGTTGCAGCTGGTAAACAAAGGAGAGGATGGTGGATAGATGAGATGGATTCTGCTGTCCTCAACCTGACCATTCATAGTACCAGAGTCATAGATTTCCCTTCTATAATTCTTCAGAGACAGTTTTCTCATCTCTTGCTAAAATACATAAATGCATCTAAATATTATAACGATAATCAGATAATCTGTTTCAATTCTTTTGCAAAGTTAATGTTTTTATTACAATAAGTTGGCAATTGTATTATATAAAAATTCCTTGTAACTCCCTTTTGGGCATGTAACATCTGAATCATATTACAGTAGATCTTAGTTCAAATAATTATCCCTGAAGGTCAGCAGGCAAATTATCCATGCATAGAAGAATTCCCCAATGCCCTGAAGAGATTTTGTAGATGTGTGTTGGGTTTAAGAAGCTGAGTTGAGCCAAAACCATCTTCATTTTCATCTAGGTTCAAATTACTTCAGTTTTCCCCTAATTGTTTGACAATATCCCACCCACCCACACAAACACATATATTTTCCACATTAATTTCCATATGGAGCCATGGAGTCTTCAGACCAATTCTGCTCGCTATTATATTCCAGAGGAACACCAGCCTAGTTAGCTGAAGCTCTATATCAGGCTTCAGCAGCCCTGCTTCAGTCAAATCAGGATGCTTTCTTCAAACTTATTCTTATGTTCTGGCTCAGAAATTATCACTTGTGCCTTCTTTACCTTGTGCAACAACAATATGGCTGCTTCTTTTAAAAATGAGCCTACTGGTTTCATCCCCTTAGGATTTCTCACAACTTACAAGCCAATATTTGTAAATCAGGAGTACTCTACTCCTCTATTAAATGGATCCTGTAACAGAAGTCCTGGGGAGGAAAGCTATGGCAACTCTAAATAGCTTACTAAAAAGCAGAGACATCACCCTGCCAACAAAAGTGCGTATAGTCAAGGCTATGGTTTTCCCAGTTGCAATGTATGGCTGTGAAAGTTGGACCATAAGAAAGACTGAGCACCAAAGAATTGAGGTCTTTGAACTATGGTGCTGGAGAAGACTCCTGCAAGTCCCTTGGATTTCAAGGCAATCAAACCAGTCAGTCCTGGAGGAGATCAACCCTGATTGCTCTTTAGAAGGCCAGGTCCTGAAAATGAAACTCAAATATTTTGGCCACCTAATGAGAAGGAAGGACTTACTGGAAAAGAGCCTAATGCTGGGAAAAATTGAGGGCAAAAGAAGAAGGGGATGACAGAGAATGAGGTGGCTTGATAGAATCTCTGAAGCAGTCAGCGTGAGCTTAAATGGATTCCAGAGGATGGTAGAGGACAGAAAGGCCTGGAGGAACATTGTCCATGGGGTCACGATGGGTCGGACATGACTTCACAACTAACAACAACAATAGAAGTCAGCTTTTAGTAATAAAATGCACTTTTTTAACAGGGCAACTCTAGGCTCTTCTCTCTATGGCTTGTAAGCGGAAGAACAATGATGAATCCTAAAGTAACCACCTTTTCCATTTTTGAATGACAGGACTGACTGAGGGGAATTAGTTTAACCCAAAAGGATCTCAGGGCTTTTTATATTACAGTCAGTCCTCCCCCGCCCCAGTCCCAAATGGATTTTTGTTTACGTGACATAGTAACCTTGCCTTTGATTAAATTAAGTATGTCAAGTAAACAGTGCCAATGTGGAAAAACAGAACTTTGCCAAGTAGACAGTTCACTTTCATTAATAAGAATCCATTTCCTTTTTGCTGGCCTCTTCCCCTTCAGATTTTTATTTAATCCACGTTCCAATATTACTAATTGATATAAATTTATCTTCTTGCACATTAGATTCAATATCTAAGATGTCCTCATTACAACAGTTATGCTTGAAGGCAGAGTTTAAGGATGAGCAATCTAAAAATAATTTGCCTTGGAATCGTATGGAACATGTTGCATTGCGGCTGACAGCTTTGAATAAAGTTTGTTCGAGTCCATCTTTCTCTGGTTCAAAATCCACTCACACAAATATTGTGAAACAGTAGTCCAAAAACACATTTCAGGCATATATTTGGGAAAGCAGTGTGGTGTAAGGGGGGCTATTGGAAACTTTTTTTTCATTTTCATTTCATTTAAAATGTTCATTTGGCCTTTATATTAAACTCCATTTTGTGGGAGGAAGTTACCCACAAAAACACCATATGTTAAAAAAGATATGTGGATAATAGACAAATACAGATTTAAAGAAAAAGTAAAAGAGAACACAACAGACTTCCATGCTGTTGCTTTCTAACAGACTGTAACGCAGGCTAAATTTATACTGGTCTGCACATCTTTTATTCCATGCATGCATGAACGATGTGGCAATCTGCCGGTGTCTCTGCACAAATGTGTGAATTGGCTTTAATGTGGGGAATTAGGTGAAAGGATTTTACCACAATAAGATGCCAGCTTACATAATGTTGCCAAGCAGCACACAAATCAAGGACATTTACTTCTAATCCAGCATGTTTCACTTTTTTGCAGAAATGATATCTGGCCTTAGGACTTGTTATCCTCAACCAGTTTAGCTTACCCCAAGGTTTTGCAGTGAGGACCAAGGAACTTCAGATACATTGGTAATGTAAGGTTGGGAAATTATAAACAAATTAATTTGTGTGGATTAAATATGGTTGGATGCCATGTCTGTATTTCAGCATCTTTGCCTTTTTAACTAGCAGCTTGCTATGAATAATATTAAGAAATTATAGCTGGCAAGCAGAATCACAGAATAAGGCATTTGGTTGTTGTACTCAGAACATTCTTCAGCTGGCTTACTAAAGGCAACTTTATGCACCAGTTAATGTAGTCTGAGTACCTTATATGCCAGATTCCATATTGATAAGACCCAATGCATCAATTTTGGGTTGCAATTACAGTGAAGAAAAAAAGGGACAGGAATAGGCTAAATCCTTTAAGCCATCTTTTCATGGCATTTGAGATGGATCCCATTTCCTCCATCCTTCCCCCATTGCAATATCAGGGGTACACAACTGCCTTTGAAGAACTAGAACTCTCCAGGATCTGATAAGAGGTTTTAGGAAAACTTTGGTGGCCAAGAATTTGCTTAAAGTTGGATACGGGGAACAAAAGTCTGCATAATTGGCAGGTCCATATCACATTTGTTGTCACATAGGTTAAGAACCACTGTGTTATTTCATTTAGTAAGGCATTTATGGTTACTAATTAGACTGTACCCACTTCCAATATTTTCTTTAAGTCCACATCTTGGTACGATAAATGTAAAGAAATTCTTCTAAAAGTTTCCCAGCACTCTCAAAAAATACCTTTTCATATTAACAATCTAAATTTACTCCAGCTATATCACTATTATTATCATCTTTTAATAATAAATCTTTTAAAATAACTTTTCCTCTCAAGAAACAGTACATTGATTATGTAGCTAAATATATTGGACTGTCTGCTGATGTACTGGCTGTGTTCACACTAGATGCTTAATCAGATCAGGTCAAAATTTACCTGATGGATTTATATAACATGTTAAGTTTTCGTTGTGTAGTTTAGTTTTTCATGATTGCTGTTTTGCTAGTTAATAGTTCAATATATATGGAAACTCAGAAAATGGGATAGTTCAGAAATCAGGTTAAATATGTTCTAAAACTGTGATCAGAAGAAGCTCTATAGGAGAAATGTTGCCCTAATGATCTTGTACTAGCTATGGGTAATCTTCATTGTTTCTAAAAAGGAGGACATGTTTTCCAAAATAGCATTTAAGCAACATTTTAGTAGGCTAAAAGTATTTTTAAAAATCAAAGAAAGATGAACTATGAATGGACATTGTGATGGAAAAGCCACTAAAGTTGGTGGCCCTACTTAGTCATGCTGGATAAAGGGGAAATTTATATATGCATTCTTGAAAATTAGCACTCTTGACATAAGCACGTTCCAAAATAAAGTTCCTTAACAATCTTTAAAACCTTTGAAGAAAAAACAAAACTGGAAAAGATTCACACTTCGAACAGACTTGACCTCTTTGAACTCAATTCCCATTTGACCTTGAATATGATATTCAATATTTCATAAATTACATTCTGTATTTTAACATTTCATTCTCAAATGTATTTGTTTCAAGAACTTTAAATGGTAGGGAAAAGGAAAGGGAAAAGTTTTCAAGAACCACCCTGGCAAGCAAGCAGTGTTGACCATGACAGCAAGGTTATTTTGTTGACATATTCAGGGGCTGATTCCCAAAGAGCTCCATTATGTTCTCTCTAAAATGTGAATAGTATTATCAAAGTTATGGCTTACCAGTGGAGATTCTCATATTCAGGAATACGATTATAATGTGTTGTTGCTAAATTTTTGATCTTTACACTATATAGTGTGAAGTAACGCTATGGCTAGCTTAAAACCAATGTCTTCATATAGAAAAATAAGAATACAGGAAATTATATGAAAACATATTTATTTATTTATTTATTTATTTCATGTATTTATATGCCGCCTTTCTCCCGAAGGACTCAGGGAGGTGTACACAAGTTAAAAACATGCAACAATAAAACCTCCTTTTAAAATCAAATTAGATAATAAATAATAAATAATAAAACCCAGAATCATAGTCAGCCCATTTGCTTGAACAGCCAAGTCTTCAGGTCACGATGGAAGGAGCGGAGATCAGGAGCTGTACGGAGCTCAGTAGGTAACTCATTCCAGAGGGTGGGTGCGTTCACAGAGAACGCCCTCCCCCTGGGCATCGACAGATATTGATCTGTATAGACTTTCTGGAATAATATTTGCAAAAGTGTCTCAAGGATTTGGTGGGGAAAATAATAATTCTGTTACTCAGAATAATGTTATTATACACACAAACCCAAACATCTGATGGGGATTTTGAATTGGTCATGATCTCTTTGTCAGACAAGAGTAACTGAGTGAACACTCAAACTCATGAAATCAAAGACTTATCAAATAAAGTGCACATTTCTCTTTTAGTTTTCCCTTACCTATATCTGAATATCTTTGGGTAGGCAGATAGAGTAAATGGTGGTGGTGGCAGTGGTAGGGATTTCTTCTATTATTCTTGAACTACGTTCACATACAGCTTTAAATTGATTGTTCTTAATTTCATAATAAATTCAAGATCATCAGATTGAAGCAGTGGTGAAATCCATTTTTTTTTACTACTGGTTCTGTGGGCATAGCAGGGGAAGGATACTGCAAAATCTCCATTCCCACCCCACTCCAGGGGAAGGATACTGCAAAATCTCCATTCCTGCCCGACTCCAGGGGAAGGATATTGCAAAATCTCCATTCTCTCCCCAATCCTGGGGGAAGGATATTGCAAAATCTCCATTCCCACCCCACTCTGGGACCAGCGAGAGGTGGCATTTTCCGGTTCTCCGAACTACTCAAAATTTCTGCTACCAGTTCTCCAGACCCTGTCAGAACCTGCTGGATTTCATCCCTGGATTGAAGTCGTATCAGCTATTTCTGCAGTTGGAATATTACTGAGGCATGCAGGTGAAAAACTCATGCTGGCTTGAAATGCTTCCATCAAATCATTATGGAGCACAACAACCACAACAACCACACGACCTTCGAACCACTACACCCCGCCACAGGGAGGCGGAGCCAGTAAGATGGTTCTGCCCCAGGCGCCTGATGGAACCTGACAGGTTCCAGATGGAGCTTGGGCCATTTCCTGAGGCTCTGGCATACACCTCAACTAGTGACCTAGTGGCCGCCTGGGACAGGGCAGCCACTGGAGCTCTGGATCGGGTCGTGCCTTCGCGGCCTCTGACCCAGCGCCTATCTCACCTAGCTCTTTGGTTCACTGAGGAGCTGAGGGAGATGAAGCGCTGGAAAAGATGCCTAGAGAGTAGTTGGAGGGCCAGTCTTTCTGAATCCGACCGGACACTGGTAAGATCTCATATTAAGAATTACCTAGTGGCAATAAAAGCAGCAAAACGTACATATTTTGCTGCTCTTATTGTATCATCAGATAACTGCCCGGCTGCCCTGTTTAGGGTGACCCGCTCCCTGCTCCACCAGGAAGTGTGGGAGGACCCCTTGGAGGGTAGAGCCGAGGATTTTGTTCAGTATCTGTATGACAAAATCACTCATTCGGGAAGATCTGGACTCTAACTGGGTAGTTTCAGGGGGGATGACTGAGGCAAGTCTTGAGAATGTTACTTGGGATGAGTTTGATCCTGTGACCCCTGACAACGTGGACAGGACTCTGGGTGGACTGAACGCATGTTTATTGGACCCGTGCCCCTCCTGGTTAGTGCTGGCTTCCCAGGAGGTGATGTGAGGCTGGCTCCAGGGGATTATAAATACTTCATTGGGTGAGGTTGACTTCCCCGCCGCCTTGAAAGAGGCGGTGGTGAGGGCTCTCCTCAAGAAGCCTTCCCTGGACCCAGCAGTGTTGGCTAATTATTGTCCGGTCTCCAACCTTCATTTTGTTGTGAAGGTTGTTGAGAGTGTGGTTGCGCGAAAGCTCCCCCAGCACCTGGATGAAACGACGAATCTGGATCCGTTCCAGTCAGGCTTCAGGCCTGGGTACAGCACGGAAACTGCATTGGTCGGGTTGGTTGATGATCTCTGGAGGGCTCGGGGCAGGGGTTGCTCCTCTGTCCTGGTCCTATTAGACCTCTCAGCGGCTTTTGATACCATCGACCATGGTATCATGCTGCACCGGTTGGTAGAGTTGGGGGTGAGGGGGCATTGTGTTGCGGTGGTTCTCCTCCTTTCTCTCCAACTGATTGCAGTCAGTGTTGGCAGGGGGGCAGAGGTCGACCCTGAGGCCCCTCATATGTGGGGTGCCACAAGGGTCGGTCCTCTCGCCCCTTTTGTTCAACATTTATGTAAAGCCGCTGGGTGAGATCATCCGTGGTTTTGGGGTGAAGTACCACCAATATGCTGATGACACCCAGCTGTACATCTCCACTCCGGACCACCCCAACGATGCCCTTGAAGTGATGTCCCGGTGTCTGGAGGCTGTGCAGATCTGGATGGGGAGAAACAGGCTCAGGCTCAACCCATCCAAGACCGAGTGGCTGTGGTTTCCAACATCCCGATATAGTCAGCTGACACCATCGCTGACTATTGGGGGTGAATCACTGGCCCCCACGGAGAGGGCTCGCAACTTGGGCGTCCTCCTGGATTCACGGCTGTCTTTAGAAGAGCATTTGACGGTCATGACCAGGAGGGTTTTTCATCAGGTTCGCCTGATTGGCCAGTTGCGTCCCTTTCCAGATCGGGACTCCCTACACACAGTCACTCATGCCCTCATCACTTCCCGCCTGGACTATTGTAACACTCTCTACATGGGGCTCCCCTTGAGGAGCACCCGGAGGCTCCAAATGGCACAGAGTGCGGCTGCGCAGGTGGTTATGGAAACGACATGGCGCTCCCTTGTGACACCTCTGCTGCGCGAGCTGCACTGGCTCCCGGTGGTCTTTCGGATGCACTTCAAGGTTTTGGTTACCACCTTTAGAGAGCTCCATGGCTTAGGACCTGGCTATTTACGGGACTGCCTACTACCACAAATAGCCTCCCACCAGCCAGTATGCTGTCATGGAGAGGGGCTCCTCCGGGTGCCGTCGGCCAAACAGTGTCAACTGGCGGCCCCCAGGGGGAGGGCCTTCTCTGTGGGGGCACCCACTATCTGGAACGAGCTCCCCCCGGAGATACGGAGGATCCCAGATCTGCGCACTTTCCGCCGCGCTCTTAAGACTCTCCTATTCCAGCAAGCCGGCCTGGCCTAACCTTTTCCCCTTTTCTTTTAAATTTTTTTAAATTGAAAATTTTAAATCTGCTTTTAAATTATTGGGACTTTCAAATTTGTCTTGGGATAAATTGTTTAATCTGGTTTTATTTCTGCTTCTAATTTTTGTATTTATGTATTTTATTCTGTGCCTGTTCACCCCCCTGAGTCCTTCGGGAGTAGGGCGGTATATAAATCTAATAAAGAAAGAAAGAAAGAAAGAAAATCATCTGTGAAAACAATAAGCCATTCTGAAATGCCTCCTGCTATAGTTGATTTGTATGGATCATTTTTTAAATCCTTAAATTACTCGTCATAGACTAAACATTATTAGAACATATGTGCCAGTTTTGACATCTACAGTGGTAGAGTATTCATAGGAACATAAGAAGCAGTCAACTTCTAAGGTGTATCTAACACATCATTATGCTAAATCGTAGGTCAATGTCCACAGCAGGACAGTGACTCAAATAGCTTTGTCTCATTTGTGTATCCCAGCAATGAGATTCAGAACCATTCTCCCTTCTGATGCTGCAAGATAATAATAGCTATTAAGGATATGGTCATTGCTGCCTTATTTTCTATGAATGTGTTTAATCCACTTTGAAAGCAACACAAATTAACACATTGTAATGCCTGATTTTGAAGCCTGAGTGTGCCCTTTGTGAATACTTCTTTTTCTCTGTCCTGAATGTCTGAACTCTCAGCATTGCTCCCATTCTCCATTTTTTTCCATTCTGTTTACTGGTTTGTTTGTTTGTTCTTCACAGCTTGGATAATATCATACCTACTTATTTATTTATTCTTCAGATCAACCCTGACTTCTCTTTAGAAGGCCAGGTCCTGAAGATGAAACTCAAATACTTTGGCCACCTAATGAGAAGGAAGGACTCACTGGAGAAGAGCTTAATGCTGGGAAAAATTGAGGGCAAAAGAAGAAGGGGATGACAGAGAACAAGGTTGCTGGATGTAACCACTGAAGCAGCAGGTGTGAACTTAAATGGACTGCAGAGGAGGGTAGAGGATAGAAAGGCTTCGAAGAATGTTGTCCATGGGGTCATGATGGGTCAGACATGACTTCACAACTAACAACAAAATGGCTGCCCATGTAATAAGAGAAATTTTAAGTGGCAAAGATGAAACAAAGAAGAGCCTTGGTGGCGCAGCAGACTAAAGTGCTGTTAAGTAACACCATCTGCCTGCAATTACTGCAAGTTTAAATCTCACCAGGCTCAAGGTTGACTCAGCCTTCCATCCTTTCGAGGTAGGTAAAATGAAGACCCGGATTGTGGGGGCAATAAGCTGACTTTGTATAAAAAAGCTTAGGGGAGGCCAAAAGCCCTACTAAGCAAGTATATACAAAACGTATGAAGGCTATTGCTTAACGCATTGTAAGCCGTCCTGAGTTTCCGGAAAAGGGCGGCATATAAATTGAATCAATCAATAAATAAAAAAACAAAAAAAATAATACTGTTATCAAGATCAGTTAAAAAGAAAGGAGAGGGAACCATGTTGAGGCTGTTATAAAGGTTTCAGTATCCATATATCACAAACTATCATGCCAGAGTTTCATAGCTCCATTAACATCTTGGCTCCAGGATGGCATGCCTATCATGTCCCACTTCTCACTCTTTTTTTTCCTGAGCTAAGCTGTTGTAAATATATCTTACAAGAGTCCTTAATATATGTCCGTTCATTTAACAAAGGTCCAAAGTTACAATAGTCTTGGAAAAAGTGACTTACAACCTGCATTTGTCCTTATGACTGTCACATCACCAATGTGGTCACATGATCTCAAATTGGGCACATGGAAACTGGCTCACATTTACAACCAGTTGCAGCATTATGTGATTGAAATGTGCAATCTTTTTTGCCAATTTCTAGCAAAACCAAAAACCACCCACTGGGGAAGATGGGTCAACTTAACAACTATGGTGATTTGCTTAATGACCATTGTAAAAATTGTCAACTTACAATGGAAATTCCAGGCTGAACTGTGGTCATAAATCAAGGACCGCCTGTATGGGAGAGCTGAGCCAACCATTTGATGAATAATCTATTCCTACCTATTGTTCCCCAATACCCCACCAGCATTCCGCATACAATGTGCTTTCCCAGTCACTTAACTTATCAGGTCTTTTCATCAATAGTTACAACAGTAAATGATCACACTGAGTCAAAACCTACTGTTTAAATTAACTAATGCTAGAAGCCATTTGTTTGTTTATATGATTTATGCGGTCACACACAAATGACTCTGGGTGGTTAAAAACACACACGCACAGAGGCGCACAGCAAGTATCATGAAACCTTCCATTAAAAATTTTCCAGCTATTCTATAATCTCAACTACTTTCCTGGGTTGACTGAGTAGGTGATGACAAGATGTGGTACTTCACATGACACAACTAACCAGCAGAAGCACTTTTAACCCAAAATAAACCCAAGGTTGTTTGGGGTTAAAATTGCTCCTCCCTGACTCTACTCATGACTGTGTCAAGGAACGAGAGCTACTGGACTGACAGTTCAACAAAAGTGCCCATTGAGGCAAAACAATCGAAGTATTAATGGGCACTTTTGTTGAAGTGTCAGTCCAATATTGGATACTTCATAAACAAACTTACATTGTTTTGCCTCAATGGGCACTTTTGCCTTGTTTCCCTTGAGCTACATTTTACAGCACATTTGTTCTAATGGGTGGTGCTCAGTGGTGAAATCCTCCGCGGATTGCCACCGGTTTGTTGCCATGCATGCACAGTGCGCACCAAACACGTGCTGCGTGCGTGTATGTACAATATGTGCCAAAAGCATGCTGTGCACGCATGCACAGTGTGCACCAAATACACGCTTCACACGGAAAAAGGAGGCTTAATAAGATAAGTAGAACAGCGAGGGGGGGAACAGCTGTGCCGCGCTATTTAGATTTCCTGCTTTCTAGCGAATCTAAATCGCGCGGCACAGCTGATCGTTGGAAATACCGGTTCGGACAAACCAGTAGCTTTTTTTTTTACTACTGATTCGCCTGAACCAGTAGCTTTTATCACTACTGGTTTTCCCAAACCAGTACGAACTGTGGTGCTGCCACTGATACGTGACTTACAGTTTCTACAAATTTTCTGAAGGTAACAGGGGGCTTTTCTTTTTTTTTCTATTATCTATCTTTCTATAATTCTGAAGCTTCTGTTCACCCCTTCCAATCAGAAAAACCAATGCAAACATTTACCTTGTGAGAACTTCCCTTGGATTGATACGTAGGAGGCCAAGGGTGCTCTAAAACAGTGTTTTTCAACCTTGGCAGCTTTAAGAAAGGGTGGACTTCAACTCCCATCCTGTAGCCAACTTGCTATGAGTTGAAATTTACACATCTTAAAGATGTCAATGAGAAATGCTGGCCTAAGTCTTGTTATTGCCAATTATTGCCACCTCTGGATTTCTGCTGCCCAGAACTGATAGCTCTAGCAAGGACCCCAGTTTTGTGAAGAACACTATGAAAATGTTCATTATTTCTTCACTTCAGTTTTTGTAAAGCAGAAATAAAGCAGAAATGGACAGGAAGAATGCCTCCAGGCTTCTTTTGTAGCTAATTAAAGAATAGCTGTCCCAACACAAAACCTGAATTTTACAATCATGATCTGCCAATGCATAAATGATAAGTGCTCTCACTGAAAGAGGTCATCTTAAGTGAACGGAAGTGTGAGCACTGAAATCTGTCCTTGAAAATGTTTCCAATATTCTCTTCACCTTTAAATAAATTGCAGAAGGTCTATATCTTTCATCAGCTTGAATGAGACTGAAGTAGCCCCAAAAAAGCTTTTTTTTTTCTTCACCAAACTGGAGATCCTTTGAGAGTTGTTCACCAAGTGTTCTTCATTTGATATCATTAAATAATTTAGTGTTGGCAGAAAATTAATCCCTTCACTGCTTTCCTCAAGATCATTATTAGCAATTTAAAAGTATCCATTGCAGTATAGATTCTTGAAGGACTTCATTTTTTTTATCACTTCGTTGCAAGAAGTACCAGTTTCCTTTCTTTAATTGGAACCAATTTTTAAGACTAACAACTTCTTTTACTCAGGACTATGAAATTTGTTGGACACCTTTGGCAAGGGACTTTTTCAAAAAACCTTTTGAAAAAAAAACAAATGTTTTACACTTTTTAACTCTTTTCTTAGTAAAAAAAATATATTAAATTCTCCAAATATATAGAAATTGAATTAATGAATAAAAATACAAATGCCTCTAACATTTCCAGTTCCTAAGGGATCGGGGACTGTGTTGCATTTCTTACACTTACTTGTAAATTAAATTAATTTCTAAGGTTCCCGAGAGCTCATGCATCTTAGATTAAAGCACCCCTAAGAGTAAAATCCAGTGTGATGTTAATTCCCATTAATTTCATGACCTGCATAGTCATATATGTAGACTATTCAGAAATCTAATTTTATTGTCATAATCTAAACACGCATTTCTCTGAAGTGAGGGTAGTTAATACCACCAGTTTTGGCCATTTTTTTTCTTTGAGATTCACACACACACACACACACACACATATTCTAATTAATTTTACTATTTTCAAAGATACTTTCATCAGAAAAAATATTTCTTTTAAATCACTGTCTCCTTTGTCTGCTTGAAACTTTCTTAGATCACAATTTTATTAAGTTATTTCTGCTTTTAAGTCAAAAACCTTTAAAATAGCCTCTTTTTTTTCTCTTCTTAATTTCAAAAAGAAGACACACACCAAGAGCTCCTGATCTTCACTGCTTTTTGGAATATCTCTCTTGAGTTGTAAAGTAATTAAATTGTAAAGTGTTTAAGAAGGTGAGGCTTTTGTCAGTCAAATGTCCATGAAGGCTACACAACAATTAAGGACACATCCATAGGCCCACAAGCTGCTTGACCCTCAATAGCCACAAGAAACTAAATACCTGTGGTCTCCTTTCAAGGACCACTTTTTCTGGACCACTGCTGGATGATCGCCCAATTTCTCCTTCCTCTAGAGAAATTTCTATCAATCAGAATTATCTCCTGGCTGGCAGGTTCTCTGTCGTGCTGTCTCTGCTTGTGTAGCCACTCACAGACCTGTCTAATTAGCCATAACACCTCACTTAAAACCAACAATTGTTTTCTCTTTGTATCCCCCACTAATTTCATCTCAAAATCATCCTGAGGATTTCGGTCAGAGAGTTGTTACCATACCCTACTGTTAATTATCTTTTGTTTCCTAATGTTGTTGACCCAGCATATAATTTGAAAAATCTTCCTCTTTCAGATAATGTACATTTTTCCAGTCAACTTTACAAATTCTCTATCTAAGATGAAGGTAGCTCAGTAAATATCTCTTGTGGCTTACCAGCTCCCAAACAATCCTTTAAATGTTCATGTTTTGTATAGGCAGCTAAATCAAGTATTTAATGAGAACACAAACCTTCAAAACACATATTGAGACAAGATACAGGTTTGTTTCTGTTCAGAGGTACATGTGATTGTTTCTGGACTTCCTACTAGATCATACTGTGTGTGTGTGTGTGTGTGTGTGTGTGTGTGTGTGTGTGTGTGTATGTATCAGGGGTGGGTTCTACTTACCTTTACTACCGGTTCGCAATGGGATTGCATGTGTGGCTTGCTTCTGTGCATGTGCAGATTGATTGATTGATTGATTGATTGATTAGTCCAATTTATATGCCGCCCTTCTCCATAGACTCAGGGTGGCTTACAATGCATTATAGCAATAGCCTGCATCCTTTTTTGTATATACATGCTTATTAGGGCTTTCGGGGGCCCCTAAGCCATGTTGTTCTATACAAAGTTGGCTTATTGCCCGCACAATCTGGGTCCTCAATTTACCTACCTCGAAAGGATGGAAGGCTGAGTCAACCTTGAGCCTGGTGAGATTCGAACTTGCACTAATTGCAGGCAGCTGGCAGTTAAGTGCTAGCACTTAACAGCACTTTAGTCCGCTGCACCACCGAGGCGCTTGACGACATCCGAGGTGGTGGGCGGGGCCTCCCACCGGTTTTACTACTGGTTCTTGTGAACCAGTCCGAACCAAGGGCAACCCACCACTGGTATGTATGTATGTATGTAGTGGAGATTATTTGGATTATATATCATGCTTAGCCTTAAAATTTGGTCAATATCATTGTCACTCTCTCCATGAGATAGGTAAGAATCTTGGGACAAGGATGTAATGGTCATTCAAAGGGCAGGAAGATCTACCATAACCATAATCTACTTGAACCATAAAGTTCAACTCCCATGCCTCTAAAATTCCCTCAAATAAATATCTGACACAAGTGCCAGTTTGATATAAGTGGTTAAAGGCAATGCCAGGAGACAATGAGTTCTAATCTTGCCTTAGGTACAAAGAGCCAGTCCCTTTGTCTCAGCCCTTGAAAAAGAGAGCTAGCAAAACCATTTCTAAAAATATTGTAAGAACTTGTCCCTGTAACCATTAGAATCAGGATTGACACTATGGGCAATAGCAATAAATATCTGACACCTTGGAATACTGGAATGGGAATATTCTTTGGAATATCAGCCACATCTGATTGGACACACAACGAATTTGTCTCCTGTGCATACTGTAAGCTCTCAGTGTACATACAAACAACTAAGTGATAAATCATAAATCATAAATCATAAGATACAAACCACAAATGATAAATCATAAGATACCAGTAAAAAAAAAGTATAGGAAAGATACGATGAGGAAGATGAGAAGGATAATAACAATACAGCCCTACTACATGGGTAAATGTCTTTCGGCATAAGACAGTGCTGTGGGAATTAGGTGTTTAGCAGAATGATGGCATGTAGGGGGCGAGCTATCTTTGTGTCTAGTTGTTTTGGAATGCAGTGCCCTATAGTGTTGTCCTGAAGGAAGAAGTTGAAACAGATTATTATTGTTGTTGTTGTTGTTGTTGTTGTTGTCAGGGCGGTGAACAGCCAGAATTAAAAATACATACAATACAGAAGTTAAGATAATTAAAAATAAATCAATCGGCCTCCCAATTTAAAACCCCAAATCTTATAAAGTTAAAATCCCATTAAAAAACTATTTAGGCTAGGCCAGCTTGGTGGAATAGATATGTCTTCAGGGCCTTACAGAAGGTCCGGAGGTCTGGGATCAGTCGTATTCCAGGAGGTAGCTCATTCCACAGGGCGGGTGCCCCCACTGAGAAGGCTCTCCCCCTGGGCGCCACCAGCCAAAATTGCTTGACTGACGGCACCATGAGGAGGCCCTCTCTGTGAGAGCGTATTGGCCGGTGGGAGGTTATCAGTAGCAGCAGACAGTCTCGTAAATACCCTGGCCCTAAGCCATGGAGCACTTTGAAGGTGAGAACCAATACCTTATGTCCAGGATGTGAAGGGTCTGTAGATAATTTCACGGCCATCTTTCTGGCTCATGCAGAATACAGGTCCTCAATGGAAGGCAGGCTGGTTGCAGTTGTTTTTTCTGCAGTTCTAACTATCCGTTAGAGTCTGTGTCTGCCCTGTTTGGTTGCTGTGCCAAATCAGACAGTTATAGAGGTGCAAATGACAGACTCAATAATTCCTCTGTGTCCCTCAATGCATCATGTGGGAAGAAGTTTATGGAAGAGCTTTTTCTAATCAGAAATAATTTTTTTTATTTTTATTTTTTTTATTTTATTTCCAATTTATATGCCGCCCTTCTCCCTGAGGACTCAGGGCAGTGTACAGCCAGAAATAAAAACATAAAATGCAAATATTAAAACAGTTAAAATATATATAAATTTGGCTCCAGAATTAAAACTAACAAACCAATTAAAATTTAAAATTTAAAATTTCTTCTTAAGCCAGCCCGGCTTGTTGGAAAAAATGTGTTTTAAGGGCACGGCGGAAGGCATTGAGGTCATGAATTCTCCTAATCTCTGGGGGCAACTGGTTCCAGAGGGTGGGTGCCCCCACAGAGAAAGCTCTCCCCCTGGGGGCCACCAGCCTACATTGTTTGGCTGATGGCACCCTGAGGAGGCCCTCTCTGTGGGAGCGCACGGGTCGATGGGAGGTCATCGGTGACAGCAGGCGGTCTCGAGAGATAACTAGGCCCTATGCCATGGAGCGCTTTAAAGGTGATCACCAACACCTTGAAGCGCACCCGGAAGACCACCGGAAGCCAGTGCAGCTCACGCAGGAGCGGTGTTATGTGGGAGCGCCATGCTGCTCCTGTCACTACCCGCGCGGCTGCGTTCTGGACCAGTTGGAGCCTCTGGGTGCTCTTCAAGGGGAGCCCCATGTAGAGAGCATTACAGTAGTCTAGGGAGAGGTGACGAGGGCATGAGTGACTGTGCACAGGGAATCCCGATCGAGAAAGGGCCGCAACTGGCGAATCAGGCGAACCTGACAAAAGGTCCCCCTGGCTACAGCCGTTAGATGTTCCTCCAAAGATAGCTGCCTATCCAGGAGGACTCCCAGATTGCGGGCCCTTTCTGCAGGGGCCAAAGACTAATGTAGTCTTCTGTCAATATGTTGACTTAGCTAGTAGAATTAGGCTTAAAAAAACGTGAGTAATGTAGCAAACTCATTTTTCCTCTCCCCCTAAGGCAGGGGTGTCAAAATCGTGACCTGCAGGATGCGTCACATGTTGGCCACGCCCACCCCCTGTTTAGTGAAGGGGATATATCACGTGACGACAACATGTCATCACGAGTTTGACACCCCTGCCCTAAGATGTGGAGAAATAGCAAAAAAAAAAAAAAACCAAAACCCTATTCCTTTTACCTGGTTTGTTTAGAAAATATTCTGACTTTGTGGAGTTCAGGCATATTGGTCCCCTTGTTAATCTTCTTGGATAAAGATTATTCTATGTTCATAATTAAATTGATCCTGGCTATCTGTATGTATGCATATATGTGTGTGAGAGGCATATGCCTGTTGTCATAGTACCTGGTAAAAGCACACACCTGGCAGGGAAAACATCAGCTCATGGCCTTTCCTCTCCACAAGGTTTTTTTGAACTGGATATTGAGGACGTTAAAGTGAGATGTTGCTGCCCTTTTCTTGCTCGCTGCTCTTCCTTTCCATATATTTCCTTAGCAAGGTTAAGGTTCTTGGCTCAGGGAGGAGGAGGAAAATCCTCTGCTTCTAAAAGTTTAATCTACTTTTGTAACAAAAGCTAAAAAGAAAGGAAATTAAACAGATGCATGTTTGAGGAGAAAGAGCCTATTTTATTTATCACTCAGTCCTACTTTACCTTCATTGACCTAATTACTTCCCACACCAGGGGAAACAGCGCTGAAGAGCTGAAGCGTGGCTGCCACCTAGTGGACATCAGATGACAAAAAGCAAAGATTGAATCTTTGAAGCTTGATGTTTTAATATGTCTAGCGCACAACTTACCGTATAGGTGACCTTCCTTGGCGTGCTTACGTGAAGGCTGAGGATATCTGCATTTTACAACTCTCTGCCCTTTCATAAGCATAAGGACTTTATACTGGCTGAATTTTTTAAAGTAAGAGTGAAATCTATTCCTCCAGGAGGTAACTGAGTGTGTATAGTGTCAGTGCATTTTAAAGGAACTACATTGATTGAAAAAAAAATATTAATGCTCATTGGTAATATTAAGGCAAGCTTGAAGAAAACAAATTGTGCACAAGCTGGATGCAAATATTTCTGAAAGAATCCCAAAAGTGTTGGCTACCTTGCTACCTGAAGATTTATCATTCCAAATTCAAGCTTTAGAATGCAGAATGAACAATAATATCATAGCCTTAGCTCATTCTTTGTATCTGATCTTCCTGAGAAATTATGATGATCATTATCATTTTCAAGAATTGCTTTGCAGGGATATTAACAAGACTTTATATTAAAATGAATAGGTCTCATCCAAAATGATCTACACTTAGTGCCCTGAATAATATTATGGTCAAGCAGCAAAAGGCAAATCATTTGTACAGTGTTCAAGACATGAATTTTCCATCAGTATTCTGAAAATATAACCTCCAAGTGAAGTTTAAAATACTCCTGTGAATAACTGACGAAATGACTCAAATCAAAAATAGGATGTGATTTTAGTAATGAGATGGAATTTTTGCAGAGCAAAAGATCATCATGATATTTGCCCCAGGAGAGTCTCAAAACCCCATTTTCAATCATATATATCTCTATTCATATATAGATATGTGTGTCCTGTGTGAATGAGTGAATGAGTGAGCCAGTGTGTTAGAGTGGCTATAGTGTTGGAATGAGATCAAGGAAGCCCCTAGGTGACTTTAAGCTACTCATTATCTCTTAGAGAGAGGGGGGGCGGAGGGAGGGAGGGAGGGAGGGAGGGAGGGAGAGAGAGAGAGAGAGAGAGAGAGAGAGAGAGAGAGAGAGAGAGAGACCCTTCTCTTTCTGTGTTGGGTGACAAAGATTGCATAAGAAGGTTAAAAGAGGGGCTATAGTGTGTCTAATTTTAGTCATGTTCATCTCCATCAGGATTAGGTCTTTTCTAGAGATTAACTTTTCATTAAAAGCAAGCTACCATAAATACTTTGTTCTAAAGAGGTCGTAATAATATAGTGTTACTGGGAATACATGTTCCTCCACTTCATTTGCAAGAATTGGCAGGATCTCATGCTTTGATCAAAATGACACAAAACAGCGTCATGATAGCAATAGCACTTAGACTTACAGTATATACCGCTTCACGGTGCTTTACAGCCCATGATGCAAACTCTGTGCCCTTCATATGTGTGTGTGACATTGCAATGTCTGTTCAAAGAGGGTGAAATTCAGCGATGATACAACACGCCCTGGATCCCACCTGTAAGTGGATCTCTGCTGCAACTGGAATAAGAATTGCACCTCAGATCAAAAAGAACTGGGAAGCCCAAGCACCAATAAGAAATGATACAGTCTTCCTTGCTAATAACAAAGGAAGAATATATTAACGCTCTTAATGCTCTATTCCTAAGAGCCCTGGTCAGTGGTGGGATTCAACTGGTGTAACAACTGGTTCGCTAAGCACACACGCGCCACACGCATGATCCACCCGCGCACGGTGCGTTTGAATTCAGCTCTAAAACTTACCTTCTACTGCAGGCCTAGTGAGTAAAATAGCTGAGGTGTGGCAGTCCTCTCTGCCGCGCCGATCAGCTGGGCTTCAAACAAAGGAAATAAAAGTAAGTAAAGCGCAGGGGCAGGCGGGTGGGCCCAGATGATCGACAGAGCGAACCGGTTTGCTCCCAGCTTGATTATCGGAGCTACCGGTTTTCCCAAACCGTCTGAACCAGTAGAATCCCGCCCCTGGCCCTGGTGGATTACCCCACTACATATTAAATGTTCTTTGATTTTGTGAGGGTGAACCACTTGATCATAGGAATAAGAAACACAGGAGACCTTTAATTGACCTTGAAGATTCTGAAAATGTAATTATCAGCAAATTCTAGAATCTTAGCCATTGTTGACAGTTCTTAGTAGTGTGATTTTATAAGTCCATACTGACCTTTAGTTATGCATTTCAAAAAGTATTAAGTGTATTTTCCCAATGACCCAATTCTTCTTTCATTTCTGCCATTTACAGGTAAAGATGGCTATTTATCTAAACCCACCAGCATTTATACAAAATATGCCTGATGATTTATATCCAGCTAATTGGTAAATGTCAAGAATTTTCAAGCACTTCCTAAAATTGTCCAGGATGCTATCGAGATCCTGAATTCTAAATGCTTAGCAATCATTTATAATAAATATCTGTTGTAGAGTCACAGTATCTATGTATATTGTACTTCATATCCCCATTCTCAAGTCTAGAAGGTTTCGTTGGCACAGAGACACTCTAATTTTTAGCAGTTTAGTAGTTTTGAATGACAGTCATATTCTTCATTACAAATCCCTATAATATATGATGACTTATATGGAGTTAGAAAAATCCTAGTTTTCAAAGGACAGCATAATGGAGTGGGTGGGTGTTACAATAATCTAAATTTAGGAAGGAAGTAATTCATTGCTATTAAGAAACATCTTAACCAATTTAGACAACCTTTCACATTCTATTTTGTAACAGCTTTTGCAAAGAGTTAGTAGAAAGAAAACAGAAACACTTTTTAAAAAATCAACTTAGTTTTTCTCATTTGTAGGAAGCTAACATCAAATGTAGAATGTGCAAAGTCCTACTGCTACATGTATTGGTGACCCAGGTGTCAAGATACAACACAATTGACTTTAGTAGAATAAGTATCAAAAATAGGTTGAACTCAAACACATTATCCCATAAATCTAGGCATATCCACAAAGGGAGAGGGGCAAATTATGTTTCTTTCAAACAACTTCTCTTTAGGATGCTTTTCACCAGTGTTGGGTTCCTCCCGGTTCGGCCTGGTTCTCCCGAGCCGGTAGCGGTGACGATACGACGTCACCGAACCGGTTCTGCCCCCCCACCCCCCCACGTGCCCCCCATGTTATTCTTACCTTTTATTTGGCCCCATACCCAATCTATTGCTGTCTCCTGAGTCCCTAGAGGGGAAAAAACTCTTTAAACTCTTGCCGCAGGGCTTCAAAGAGCTGCCCTACAACTGATCAGTGTTAAAAGAAAACAAATGAGTAGACCAGTGCCTGCAAAAATACATCAGTAGATCAGTGCCTGAAAAAATACATGAGTAGACCGATGCCTGCAAAAATACATGAGTAGACCGGTGCCTGCAAAAATATATCAGTAGATCAGTGCCTGCAAAAATACATGAGTAGATCAGTCCCTGCAAAAAATAAATGGGTAGATCAGTACAGCTCTGCAAGCAGTTAAAAGCCTGGTAGACCAGTACCTCTGCTAAATCTTAAATAATTGTCACATGATCATCAAGCCACACCCACAAAATAAGCCACGCCCACAGAACCGGTAGTAAAAAAATTTAGAACCCACCCCTGCTTTTCACTAATCACTAAATACATCTTGTTAATTGTTTGATCCATTCAGCAAACTCCCAACTGCCTAAAAATTTAACAGCACATTTGCTTAATACATATCATGCGCTATATTTCTTGTAATATGTTATGCTAAAATGCCAGGCACTGGTGACAATGTATTAAAACAAATTCTCATCAATTAAATTAAAACCTTCATTGGCAAAGTACAGCTGCTACAAGCAACATTTGAAAATGCAGATTTCTTGCCTCTTTTTGAAGCACATCCTCAATTAAATATAATAAGCAATGTGCTGTTCTTAAACATTTCACTACAACAGATGTAGTGTAAAAAATACATGAATTTTATTTTAAAACATGTCATACTCCAGTTTACCAAATACGTCCATTTATTTGTTTCAGGAGGCTGAATCAAGATGGAAGCATACTATCCATTAAACAAACCTGTCAGCTTTCAATCAGTTAGGTAAATGGCAGTGGTGAAATCCAAATTTTTTTACTACCGGTTCTGTGGGCATGGCTTGGTGAGCGTGGTGGGGGAAGGATACTGCAAAATATCCATTTCCACCACACTCCAAGGGAAGGATACTGCAAAATCCGCATTCTCTCCACACTCCTGGAGGAAGGATATTGCAAAATTTCCATTCCCACCTCACTCTGGGACCAGCCAGAGGTAGTTCTCTGAACTACTCAAAACTTCCACTACCAGTTCGTCAGAACCTGTTAGATTTCACTCCTGGTCAATGGGAGAAAATTTGAAAAAGAATAAATAAAATCAGATGGGGCAGAGCTTCTGGAACTACCAGTAGAGACATTGGACACAATGGCGTGGTAGAAAAACTATGTGTGATTCAGGATATACAGTAAGTAATGATAATTGGCCTTAATCCTGTTCATCATAGGTAGATATTTTGTTGCAAGAAAGGAAACAACAACTTGCCCTGTTGAATGAGGGGTGGAATGAGAAAACAACATGCTCTAATCCAGAAAAACTATGCACCACTTTCATTGCGTTAATTTGCAAGTCGGTTTGGTCTAGTGGTTAAGGCACCAGACTAGAAACTAGGAGATCATGAGTTCTACTCCCATCTTAGCCATGAAAACCAGCTGGGTGACTTTGGGGCAGAGGCTCTCTCACACATATCTCACATATCTCAATCCACCGCACAGGATTGTTGTTGTGGAAGAATAGAAGGAGGAAGGTGTATTGGATATGTTCACCATCTTGAGTTATTTGTAAAAATAATAAAGGCGATAATCTCCACTACAAATGGAGACCCAGCAAATGAGGCTTCTTTTATGAGCAAGATGGACAATCTCTAAATATCATACATAAATACATAAATAAACATCTTGAACTGCACAAACCAGAATCATGCAAGCCATCTCTTGCATGATTATGTTGATCACTTACTATGTTTTTCTAATTCCTGGGAAGGACTTTGCTTTATAGTTCCAGGTTTACTTTAATGTGGTAGTGATGAATATATTCCCCAATAGAATTGAGGTACCGTATATACTCGAATATAAGCCGAGTTTTTCAGCATGTTTTTCAGGCTGAAAAAGCCCCCCTCAGCTTATATTCGAGTCACGAAAAAAAAAGCCTTTTTAAAAGAAAACAAATGAGTAGACCCATGTCTGCAAAAATAGAAAAAACAGCCCTTTCAGCTTCAGTATAGGTTAATTACCATAAGTTGTTTTGAAGAGCCTCCCGACCCTCAGCAGATTTGCTCTCAGCAGTTTTGCTAGCTGCAAAGAGGTGCAGATTTTTCCCCCCCAAGCCATGCTGAAACATGAAACTGAAAGTAAAGCAGGGTCTTTGCTGCAACGTGACAAAATGAGGCAGAGAGAGATTTCTTTTTCTTTTTCCTCACCAAAAAAGGTAGGTGGAAAACTGCAAACAATGGGAAATTTATGGCAAAAGAGGAGATTCAAGATTTTAAAACACACAAAAACAGCTCTATTTAACTAGGGAATTGTAATAATTGAGATATTATTAATTGTATATTATGTTGAAAGCAGAAATGGTTAAGTTGTGGTTTGGAAGAATATATGGAGGGAATTATTTGGTTTATTATTATTGGTAAATATAATTAATTGATTTGTAAGAAATTGGATTGCATGGAAATAATTGGAATATTCATGTTCATATTGATTAATATACAAAAAGATAGTTATATAACTAATTGATTTATATTAAAATGTTGAATTTGTATTGAACAACTGTAATATTACATAATTAACCAATGTGAGGATGGATATAAAAATAGATGACAATGGGAAGGGGTATAATATAGAATAGAAGTGAAAAATTGAATTTGATTAAGATTAGAGATGAGGATGAAGGGTAATATTGGTTTTTTAAAAAAATAGATGAGGAATAAATATGGCAAAAAGGAAATATAGAAATTGTAAATTTAAGTGAAATGACTGAACACTGTTTAAATTTGTGAACCGGCCAAATACTCTGTTCAAAGAAAATACATTGTATGTTTGTATGTGTGTTTCTAATTATTGCTATTTATTCATATTTGTTCTCTTTTATTCTTTAAAGTTTAACAATTCATTCTTTATCTTGAAAGCTTTATATTTGTTTGGGGTTAGTTTTCTTCCCTTTCATCTTTTTTATTGTACAGTAATCTTTCTCCTCAAAACTACCACCTCTCTCTTTGAGAAAGGGGGCAGAATGAGAGAGAGCGTGGGGGAGAGAGAGAGAGAAAACGGGGGAGAGAGAAAGAATGAGAAAGAGAGGGGGAGAGAGAAATGGTGATAAGATAGGGCAAAAACATAAAATATGAGGACAGTCGTAAGTGCGAGGACTGGTCACAAGTGCGAGGACCAGTCAAAAATTACTTTTTCAGCCCTCTGAGTAGTCCATATGCACAAAAGGACTACCCAGAGGGCTGAAAAAAGTGATTTCTGACAGGTCCTTGCACTTTTGACCAGTTTTTTTATTTTGAAATTTACCAGTAGCCACTGCATTTCCCACCCCTGGCTTATACTCGAGTCAATGAGTTTTCCCAGTTTTTTGTGGTAAAATTGGGGGCCTCGGCTTATATTCGGGTCGGCTTATACTCGAGTATATACGGTAATCGAAATATGAGCTGCAGCCCAGGATGGATTGAGCAAATTCTCCTTTGCCTTTCCTGGATGCTAGTGTATGTTTGCACACCAATTACCAGTGTATACATGCTTAAATCTATAAACTGCCTCTTTGAAATATGGTTAAGAGATACATGACCTTTCACATGTGCTAAGTGTCACTGAGTTCTTATATTTCCCAGCTGAGCTCTCATTTTTGGACTAATAGACTTACTGTAGTTTGCCAAGTCGTTATCAGTAACTAACTACTGTGTATCCTCTGCATTCCTTTTTCTAGTCTTCTTACTCCTTTTGTTCTCCCTGCCAAGAGGTCCAGTAGGAACGCTGCCAAGATGTAGCTCATTAATTTAGGTAGCAAGAGTAATTTTATATTTTTACTTTTACAATAAAAATGAGTTTTCTTAGAAATACTTCTTCGGGTTTTATTTTCTTAATGTATACTTTCAAGGAGAAACCTCTGTCCAAACCTCTAAACCAGGGTGCGATTATCCCAGAGCCAGGATGGGATCAATCAACGCCCTGACACTAAGAAAGGAAATCATTTGCCTTAAATTAGTAGTAGCATCATGGGGAACCCTGATATTTGTAGAAATAAATAACTATTTTAAAAAGAAATTACAGGGCAAAAATTTGTATGTGGCTGGAGAAGATGATGCAACAACATATTGATTTAAAACCAGAATTGTTCCTGTTGGGGATTTTACCAGGAATTTATAGTAAAGAAACTGTATATTTGGTTATTCATGTAATAACCGCAGCTAGAATTGTATTTGCACAAAATTGGAAAAGCGAAGAGATCCCTATAGATGAAAAAGTGATTAGGAAAATATTAGAATGTGCAGAAATGAACAGATTAACATTTGCAATTCAAGAAAAGGAAGAATCAGATTATTATAATATATGGGAGTTATTTTATCAATGGTTAGAGAATAAATATGAAAAAAGGGTATTGTAAAAATAGATAAGCAAAGAAGAAAAATGTTAGGTTTATGTTATTTTATCAGTATTATTATTATTATTTAGTATTAATATAAGAATGAATGTAAGAAATGAACATGGTGGTAAGTTTAATTGTTAAGACACAAAGAGTATTATACCCAGATGACACACTGTTTAATGTAAGATGGAATGTTTGTATTAAAAGAAAATAAATAGTAATAATAATAATAAAGAAATTACAGGCTTCTATTCCAAATATCTCTGAACTCAGACAGAAGCTCCAACTTTACATTGTATGCTATAGGATGACAATGGACAGATAGTAATTGATTAAAAGAAAATCAATGGAAGATGGAAGGAGTATACTGAAACACAATGCAGTAGAGATATCAACATCGAAGATACCTTAGACAATATTCCTAACTTACAGAACCTCTAGTACTAGAAGATGAAATTAGATGGGCACTCTCTCAGTGGTGGGATTCAAGTAATTTAACAACCGGTTCTCTGCCCTAATGATTTCTTCCAACAACCAGTTTGCCAAATTGCTCAGAAAGTTAACAACCGGTTCTCCCAAAGTGGTGCGAACTGGCTGAATCCCACCACTGCACTCTCTCCTTATGAAGTCAGAAAGTACAGTAACTGATGGAATGCCCATTGAAATACAGCAAGGAACAGAAAAAGGTTTTAACCAAGCTATTCCAGCAAATCTGAAGAATGATATCATAATCACTCAACTGGATAAAGTAACTCTACATTTCAATGGCAAAACAAGAACAGTATCTTGGAAAAGATACTTAAAAGACTTGATTGAGCATTGGTTAAAGTGCTGTATTGCAAGCAAACTCTGCCCACAGTCTGGAGTTTGATCCTATGAGGCTCAAGGTTGACTCAGTCTTCCATCCTTCCAAGGTAGGTAAAATGAGGGCCCAGATTGTTGGGGGCAACATGCAAATAATGTTTCTACATTGTAAACTACTCAGAGGGTTCTATAAAGTGCTCTGTGTGGTATATAAGCCTAAATGCTATTATTATACTAAATGCCATGAACTGTCTATATCTACAAATATCAGGATTATGCATGGTATTGACACTGTATGCATGTTGGACTTTAAAGAAGCAGAATAGGGAAAGTATTGATGACTTTGAACCTTGGCGTTGGCAAAGACTCCTGAGAATACTGGGAACAGCCAAGAAAACAAACCAATTTATCACCAAATAAATCTACCCAGACCCAAAGGCATTTCACTTCTCATCCAAGAAGCTTTTCTTGGAGAGAGATGAAGAAGCTTCTTGGATGAGAAGTGAAACCTCTTCAAAGAAAAGAGCCTTGGATAGTACAGTGGTCTAAAGCCCTGTTATTAACATCAGCTGCCTGCAATTATTGCAGGTTCGAATCTCACCAAGGCTCAAGGTTGACTCAGCCTTCCATCCTTTCTAAGGTAGGTAAATTGAGGACCCAGTTTGTGGGGGCAATAAGCTGACTTTGTATAAATATACAAAAAGTATGAAGGCTATTGCTTAGCGCATTGTAAGCCGCCCTGAGTCTCCGGAGAAGGGCGGCATATAAATTAAAAAAAAAACAAAAAAAAAAACCAGAAAGTCTAATTGCCTCTTGAAAAAGCACCTTTGGGACAACCATGACCTGGATATCGGACAATCTCCATAGCAAATCCACCCAGAGTTCTCACTGGAGGCACAAACGACCTCAAACTCAAATTATCTTACCTCAAATTTATTATGTGAAAATCCAGCTCTCTGGAAAAAGCTCTAATACTGGGAAAGGAGTAGAAAAGAAAAGAGGGCCACCAACAGCAAAATGGATGGACTCAATTACATTGGTGATGAGGGCACGGTTGGGACACTTGAAATAACAGACAAAGGATAGAATGTCATGGAGAAGATCTAGCTGTGTTATCACTAGAAACTAGAAAACCATTTGATGGCACATAATCAATGCATAAAGTAATATAATAGAAGAAAACTAAATTAAGACAAAATATAGCATAATGGCTAAAGCATGAGGAACAATATTTTGATGGAATATTTTTCTCCAATAGGCATCACAGATAGAAATTATGCACACCCATATAGAACCAAGCCTTTCCCTCATATGTATGCTATACAGCCTTCACATTTTATTATTGAATTGAATTCCTATAACACATAATCCATTTTTGGATCTATCTGATGCAGATTTCATTTTCTATGGTGTCTGAAGTTCTCAAAACATAATTAGAGAGGTCAGCTCTAAATATAGCAATTAAATATTAGATGCAGTACTTCAGGTGAGGATCTCATTACTTACAGTTAATACATTCTTCATTGAAATAAGCAAACACATTCTAACAGTGCCATTAAAAACAGATTGAACTGAAATTCAAATCACACAGATGTTCACAAGTACTTAATATTGTATAATGTAGTAGAGTTGGTAAGGACAAACATTTTCAGTATTTTGCCTGATTGTTCAATCAAATTGCTCTCTTTCATGCCGCTAGGATTTTGATGACAATATACTTCCTAAGGTATTAATATTGATACAACTATCTATATATATAAAAGCAAAAACCACTCACACATTAATCACGAAATCTCCAAAACCATTAAGCCTACAAACTTGAAATTTGCCACGTATGTTTCTCTTGGCTTCTAGGTGCTCACTAAGAAAGGATTTTTCGAAATGACCATCAGAGCATTAGTATTTCCTATATTATTATAACACACTCTGATGCTAATTAGTTAGACGTTCTACTCCCCCTCTCAACTTGAAAATAACTCTGGAGAGAATGGGATAGCATAGGCTTCTGTGGGGCAAGCCTCATGGAGAGAAGGGACTAAAAAGCCTGAGGGAGAGAAGGGGATAGGATAGGAGAGGTTTCTGTGGGGCAAGGCTGAGGGGGCAAGGCTGAGGGAGAGAAGGGGAAAGGAGAGGCTTCTGTGGGGCCAGCCTGAGGGAGAGAAGGGGAGATGCTTCTATGGGGCCAGCCTGAGGGAGAGAAGGGGAGAGGAGAGGATCTATGGGATCAAGCCTGAGGGAGAGAAGAGGATAGGAGAGGGTCTATGGGGCCAGCCTGAGGGGGTAGGAGGGGAGAGGCTTCTGGGGGGCCAGCCTAAGGAAGAGAAGGGGATAGGAGAGGATCTATGGGGCAAGCCTGAGAGAGAGAAGGAGATAGAGAGGAGAGGCTTCTCTGAGGGAGAGAACAGGAGAGGAGAGGACGCTGCATCTGTTTTTTTTTTAATTTGATCTTACTGCTATCACAAACATATAATATAATTGCAGAAGAAAAGATTTAAATTTCAAAATTAAATTAGAAATATGAAATCCTAAATAGTAGCAAATATTCAAAATATAATGAAAAGCTACTGATTAAATTTCCCACCTTAAGCAACTTGAATTAGACATTGATATTAAAATGAAATCACAGTATCACTTTAATAAGTGAATCCAATAACAAAACACTATTTTTGTGTTTCTTTACCTTAACTTACCCTGCTGTATCAGTTCTCCATTAAATTCATTTTCCTGTCAATAGACAAAAATGGCCAAGAACATATCAAAAATAAGATTTGAAAGCAGAGGACAACGATGGTGCTACACACTGCCTGCATTCATACCAGATGTAAAACTTGTTTACCTTTCAACTTGATTAATTTTTATATCTGAGTACACTGAACATGCCCTGTCCATTTGATTAGTTTACGATTAACAGAATCACAGAGATGAAAAGGATCATGTAAGCCATAACTCGAACTCATTACTTGGTGTGAAAATCCCAATGAAAGCATTCCTGTCAAATATTTGTCTAGCCTCTGGTTGAATATATCCAGAGGTTAGAAGGGAAGGCCAACCCTTTCTGGATAACTGGTTCCACTATCAAATAACTCTTTCTTTCTAGTTCCCCTCCCCCTAAATATTTGATTTGTCTTTCTATAATCTGACTTCTATTTTCTATAACTTTTATATTTTATACTTTCTATAACCTGACTTTCTATAACGCTTGCTCCTGGGAACAAAAGCTATGGCAAATCTAGATAGCTTACTAAAAAGCAGAGACATGACCCTGCCAACAGAAGTGCATATAGTCAAGGCTAGTTGCAATGTATGGCTGTGAAAGTTGGACCATAAGAAAGACTGAGTGTCAAAGATTGAGGCCTTTGAATTATGGTGCTGGAGAAGACTCCTGCAAGTCACTTGGACTGCAAGGCGATCAAACCGGTCAGTCCTAGAGGAGATCAACCCTGACTGCTCTTTAGAAAGCCAGATCCTGAAGATGAAACTCAAATACTTTGACCACCTAATGAGAAGGAAGGACTCACTGGAGAAGAGCCTAATGCTGGGAAAGATTGAGGGCAAAAGTAGAAGGGGACGACAGAGAACAAGGTGGCTGGATGGAGTGAGCTTTAATGGGTTCCAGAGGATAGTAGAGGACAAGAAGATCTGGAGGAATGTTGTCCCTGGGGTCACGATGGGTCGGACACAACTTTGCAACTAACAACAACAAATAACTTGAACTCATTGTTTTGCCCTACACTTGGGTTGTAATCTTGATGTTTCTGACATCATTTTAGATATCACTTTTATAAACTTTCATTTCCAATATCTTGATCAATGTAAGTACCCTGGGCCTTTCATCACTGCTGAGCTAATGTATTATTTAGCCTTGATTCACAGATTTAGTGGACACAAGACTCTTCAAAGATTCCCCTATTGCCCCAAGCAAAGTGGTCCTAGAAGGTAGACGCCAAGGACTTACTGTACATAGAAAAAGGACTGTCCTCACCAGGTAAGAATATTCAATTGGTACCAATAGTAGCTGCTCCCAGCCAATAAGGGTCAACCAGAAGCCTGGTTTAGCTCAGCAGACTAAAAGTATAGTGATCAACACCAGCTGTCTGCAATTACTGTAAGTCTGAATCTCACCAGGCTCAAGGTTGACTCAGCCTTTCATCCTTTCTAAGGTAGGTTAAATGAGGATCCAGTTTGTGGGGGTAATAAGCTGACTTTGTATAAATATACAAAAGTATGAAGGCTATTGCTTAACGCATTGTAAGCTGCCCTGAGTCTCCGGAGAAGGGCGGCATATAAATCAAATTAAAATAAAATAAAATAAAAACCAAATAGTATATCTGGTTGCACCCATGGAGTTACCTCTTTGGGGGTAAAACAGTATTCTAACAGTGGAACAGTTAAATATGGATTTAGGTTGTTGTAGTTATAGAGAGAAATGAAAATGACTAATGAGATTGTGGCAGAAGAAAAGCAGTTGCTATGACTATTTATTTTTTATTTTATTTTTTGCCAGATTCAGGTGCAAATGGTGAATAACCCTCTTTCTGAATCTGTTTCAGTTGATCTGAATCCTTCCTAAATTCTGATGTCAAGAGCTTTTCTAAGTTCCTTTTCACAAGTAATATTTGTAAAACCATGTAGCTTGTTGTGGCCCACAGTGGCCAGCAGACCTGGCAGGAGATTTGGACAGTGAGTAGGTTGGGGAGGAACATGGACCAGTCCTGGAGTCTGGGAAAGGCTCTGATGAGGGCTCTGCATCAGAGATAGAGAGGGAGCCAGGGCTGTATGCCAGTTATCAGCTGCCTTCAGAGTCAGACATCAGTGAGGCAGATGAACAGCTGGAGCCTGTTCTCAGTGTGTGCATGCACACAGTTGCCAGACGAAGAGAACAGCTAAAGACAAGGGTCAACTTGGGAGTAAGGCCACAGGTGGATGATGAATGACTCCTCCCAGAGGGAATAAAAGAGGAGCGAAAGGGGAGTGGAGTTTGCAAGAGACAATTAGTTTGCTTAATTGGTTCGTGACTCTCCGAGACTCCTTGCCAAGTTTTGAAGATATCAGCCTGGCAGCGCTCCAAGCCAGATAAGGTCTGTGACTGTAAATTCTCTCTTGAAAGACTTTGCTGGATGTGAATGAGAAGAATTCATGGTAATTTAATAAAAAGGGATTTTTGTCGAGACAAGGAGTCTGCTTCATGTTCTTGGGAAGCCTAGGCCAGAATATAGCTGTCAATTCAACTTCAGTTCTCTACCAGTGGAGGACCAGTCAAGTTGCATCAATTGCTCTCCATTAGGTAGATTTTTGCCCTCAGAAGATGTGTGGCTGCCCACACCTTTTTAATTTGAGTGATCTCTACGCTTTCATCAGAGAATGAAACTTGTTTGACTTCTGTGTTCGGAATGGAACTAAGGCAGTGGTGGGTTTCAATTTTTTTTTACTACCGGTTCTGTGGGTGTGGCTTGGTGGGCGTGGCAGGGGAAGGATAATATAAAATCTCCATTCCCTCCCCAATCCAGGGGAAGGTTACTGCAAAATCCTCATTTCCTCCTGATCAGCTGGGACTTGGGAGATGGGGGCGGGGCGAGTCAGAATTTTTACTACCGGTTCTCCAAACTACTCAAAATTTCCACTACCGGTTTTCCAGAACTGGTCAGAACCTGCTGAAACCCACCTCTGAACTAAGGTTTTGTTTTTACTCTTTGTTTCAGACAAAAAACTATCTCTTTTTTTTTTTGTTGTTCTTTTAAAGGGTCACCACACCCAAAAAGTGACCACCGACCTTACTTCAGAAGGATGAAACAAGCCCGTGAAAATGAATTTAGGCCATAGGCCGTTTGTTGTGGCACATCTGAGTCCCAAATCACAGGCAATTGTTTCTTCTTCTGATTATTCTGAATATTACGCACATATCTTTGAGAGCATATTAAAATATGAAGAATTTCTGACACAAAGAATATTTTAATAAAAGAAAGGAGCTGGCAGATAATACAGCCCAGTAAAGATAGTCAAAGGAAGATAATACCCGGCAGGCTATTTTTGAGTATGGAAAAAATGGAGTGTGTGTCTGGATCTCTTTCTTCAGTCAGAATATTGACATACAGAAGGTAAATGTTTTTGCTCTGAAATCCATTGTAGAAAAAAGTCAATCAAACTCATTTTCATTTGGTCTTTTGCCAGTATCAGCAGCAAGTTTTGTTAAATTGGATGAAAGCAAAAAACAAAAAGTGTTAAACATTAATATTAGATGAACATAGATTGGTAGCACAGGAGCTGAAAGTACCTTTTGATTTTCCCTCTATGGCTCTCTACCCTAGAAATAACAGATGGCATAAACGCCTTATATAATGAAAATGTGGTTCGCTTAAAAGTAAAGATAAAGGTTCCCCTCACAAATACAGTATGTGCTAGTCGTTCCCAACTCTAGGGGTGGTGCTCATTTCAAAGCCAAAGACCCAGAGCTGTCCAAAGATGTCTCTATGGTCATATGGCTGGCATGACTAAATGCCAAAGGTGCACGGAATATAGGAACAAAGGTGGTTCCTATATTTCTACTTGCATTTTTTATGTGCTTTCGAACTGCTAGGTTCACAGAAGCTGGGACAAGTAACGGTAGCTCACCCTATTATGCGGCACTAGGGATTTGAACCGCTGAACTGCCAATCTTTCAATCGACAAGCTCAGCATCTTAGCCACTGAGCCACTGTGTCCCATTTGGTTCACTTAACTTCATTCCATATGTTTCCTATCAGGGATTGGTTCTATGTCACTTTCCTCTCTTCCATAACTTCTTCAGATGTCCTCCTCCAAAAGCCAAAATGAACAGGGGATGGTAACAACCTACCTATTTTAATGAAGAAGAGATGCAATGAGGCTATAATTACACTCAACTATAAGACCTACAGGGTTGCCTCCTGATTGCACAAAAGGATGCAAATATTCACTCAGACAAGGTTATCATCTCATTGCAGGCTATCCTTGTCAACCCTGGAAAGAATGTGTATCAGTATCAGTTCATATTTCTTCAGGATTCCTGAAAATGGCTTCAGAAAACTTAATTATAATTAGTTCCAAAATTAGAACATGTATACTGTAAGCTAATTTGCAGATTTCCTCACTTCACATTAACTATATGTGTAGGCTTGCTGGAAAATAATTTAGAACTTTTTTGGTGTGATATATTATTATTATTTTATTGCTAAACACATCTACTTCTTTGGGTTATATTATAATAAACAAAATCACATTATAATTGTACTATATAAAAGTGTGTGTGTGTGTGTGTGTGTGTGTGTGTGTGGTGCAGATACACCTACATGCTTGCATGCACACACACTAAACCAAATTTAGTTGTAGAGAGAAAATACATTCAGGTTCTGATTTTAATATAAAGTGATGCCTAAAAGGTAATTGACAGCTGTTAAAGCTCTAGGACCATATCGTCTGAACTTTAAAAGATGGAAAAGAAGAAGCAGTTAAAGATCTAATGGCTGTATGTCAACAATGAATAGAAAGAATAAAGTAGAATAGAGTAGAGTAGAGTAGAGTAGAGTAGAGTAGAGTAGAGTAGAGTA
>WNWU01000005.1:7311478-7342424 GCA_012654045.1 Ptyas mucosa
TAGAGTAGAGTAGAGTAGAGTAGAGTAGAGTAGAGTAGAGTAGAGTAGAGTAGAGTAGAGTTGAGTTGAGTTGAATTGAATTGAATTGAATTATTTACTGGCCAAGTGTGATAGGTCACACAAGGAATTTGTCTCTGGTACATAAGCTCTCAGTGTACAAACAAGCAACAAGTGATAAATCATGACCATAATCCTAAAATACAATCATCATAAATCATAAGATACAACACTCAGTGATAGTAATAAGATACTAAATAAAAGCAGTCAACATAAATCATAAGATGCAAACAACAAAGTTATAGTCATCAGAAGCTAAGGAAACAGATAATAGGAAAGATGAGAAGGTTAATAGTAATACAGCCCTACTAGGTGGTTTGACATCCCAAGGTATAAGACAGTATTGTGGGAATTAGTTGTTCAGCAGAGCGATTGTGGGGGGGGGGGGGAACCATCCTTGTGTGTAGTTGGTTTTGTGTGCAATGCCCTATAGCATCATCTTGAGGGAAGAAGTTGAAACAGTTGCATTGCACGCAAAACCAACTACACACAAGGACGGTGTGAAGGGTCTGTAGATATTTTCACATCCCTCTTTCTGACTTGTGCAGTATACAAGTTTTCAATGGAAGGCAGGCTGATTGCAATTATTTTTTTCTGCAGTCCTAACTATCCATTGAACTCTGTGTCTGTTTTGTTTGGTTGCAGTGCCAGACCAGACAGTTATAGAGATGCAAATGACAGACTCAATAATTCCTTTGTAGAAGTGTATCAGCAGCTCCTTGGGAAGTCTGATCTTTCTGAATTGGTGCAGGAAGAACATTCTTGCTAAAGCAATGTCAAAACCTGGACATGCCAAAGAATATATCAATTATCAAACCAAATTCTTAGTAATATCAATGGTTTGGAGAAATCAATTGGTAACTCCCTTTCATTACTAATTGATTCAGGTTTGATTCCTCCCCCCCCTACTTTTAAGTATGGTGTTTGTATTTCATTGGTCTGAGAGAGACAGAAAGCGGGGAAGAGAGAGAGGGAGGGAGGGAGGGAGGGAGGGAGGGAGGGAGGGAGAGAGAGAGAGAGATCTACTCCTAGATTAAATTTATTGAATTGATATGGCTGCCCATCTCAAATATATGATTCTGGTCAGCTAACAATTAAAGCAGAATAAGAACAGTAAACAAAATTATAAACAACACAAATAGTAGCCGATAACTAATCCTAGTGATCATCCCTATTGGATAATCAAGAAATGGGCTCACCCATCTCATCAGGGCCTCAGGATCAATGGCAAAACCAGATCTATGCAAAAGGGCCAGTTGGATGAGTCTAATCTTCAGGGGAATGATATTCCAAAGGGAGGGGCTAATCTCCAGGGGGATGATATTCCAGAAGGAGGGACTATGACAGAAAAATTATGTCTTCCTGGGTCCTATATGATGGCTCTGCACGTTGTTGTTGTTGTTGTTAGTTGTGAAGTCATGTCCCACCCATTGCAACCCCATGGCATAATCAATGAAGCAGAAGTAGATGTTTTTCTGGAACTCCCTAGCTTTCTCCATGATCCAGCGTATGTTGGCAATTTGATCTCTAGTTCCTCTGCCTCTTCGAAATCCTGCCTGTACTTCTGGTAGTTCTCAATCCACATACTGCTGGAGCCTAGCTTGCAGGATTTTAAGCATAACTTTACTAGCATATGAAATGAGTGCGATGGTGCGATAGTTTGAACATTCTTTGGCATTGCCTTTCTTTGGAATTGGAATGTAAACTGACCTTTCCAATCCTGTAGCCACTGTTGAGCTTTCCAAATTTGCTGGCAAATTGAGTGTAGCACTTTTAGTGTAACCCTTCATGGATTACTGCCTCGTTGTGGTGAAGGGCTTACATAGCTCAATGAAGCTATGAGCTATGCCATGCAGGGCCACCCAAGACAGACAGGTCATAGCAGAGAGCTCTGACAAAACATGATCCAATGGAGAAGGAAATGGCAACCCGCTCCAGTATCTTTGCCATGAAAACCCCATGGACAGTACCAAAAGGAAGGAACCTGGAGCATGCTTTTCCTTCCAGATCTAACCAGACAGTAGATATCACTGGAAAGAGACGGTCCCATAAGTAACTCTTCACCCTACATATTCTTTTGATAAATTTTTACATTAACTGTAATGATTTAATTTAGAAAAGCAGAATGGTTCAACATAAGGAATGGGATGAGGTAAATGTATATTTTTCCATATCTATTTAATTAATATAGGGCATGCATTATAACAATAGAAGCATGAAAGAAAAGACAATCAGAAATCAAAACAGGAGGCTGACATGCTAACAATTTGTGATTTGCAGATGACACCATTTGTTAGCCAAAATAAGACTTGAGAGAGTCTGTTGTGAAAGTAAAAATAAAAAATTTCAAAATATGTGTTAATATTTACCATTAAGAATAAAAAAAAGTTACATTTATGAATATAGTTGAGAGCAAAGAAGCGAATATGGTAATAATTCTGTTTTCTTTGTCTCAAGGATAGATTAAGATGAGTAGTACAGTAGGTTCAAGAAATGTATATTAATCCCTGAATAGAAGGAAATGGCAAACTTAAGACAAGGTTAGGAAGAAGGATATTTCTTGGCAGCAAAGCTCAGAAGAGTTAGAGTAGTCTTTACAGCAATGTTGTATGATTGTAAAAGGTGGGCATTGAGATAGAACAAACAGAAAGCCACCTTTGAATCATGGTTCCAATGATAGTTATTGAGAGGACCATAGAAGCAATCAATCCTACAAGAAAGAAAGACGTTCTTTTCATTTGAGATTATTAGCAAGCATAAACACATGTCCTTCTGGCATGGTGATATGATGATGGATAAGGAGAGAAGTTGAAAAAGGAGAAGGCAATGAATAAGGCTGATGGTTGGTATAGATGACATGAGTCTTTAGAGTTGCTACGGATACAGATTACTGTTGGGTACTGGTCAGAGTTTTAAACATTTGCTCCTGCTCACCAGTTCCTAATTTAATTGCTCACTCCATCCTAACCTGAATGCCATGACTTTGATAGGTGGAGATGTGGAGATATATGGGACTTGTTCAAAGTCCCCACAGATATTGTTCCATTGTGCAGTCTGAAGATGTGGAAAAAATACTTGGAATGCTGAAACTTACTACTTGTTTTTAGACTCTTCCTTAGAGTGAAATTGTGTATTTGATACTTGAAAGTGATTAATGCCTTCTTGAGGTTATTAATGCCTTCTTCTCAGTAGCTTTCTAGAATGAACATGGAGGAAGTAACCAGGAAAAACATTGTATTTCAGTTTTGATAACTCAAAGGGAACGCTTATATATTTGTGAACCATATCCTAGTCCTAATGGGTATTGAAATTGTAAGTCTGTATGCAGATTTTTTAAAAAAAATCATTTGAAGGAGGAACATACAGTAAGAAAACTTTTCAGACCTTTGCAATATTTCACTATCTCTTCTAAAAATATTAGCATGGTTTAAAAGTAGCAGAAGGTTATTGGTTAGTTTGTGGATTTTCATATAACTTAGTTAATAAATTTAAGTAATAAAGGGATCTCTTCCATCTGCAGGCCATGGATAATAAATGAATGATCTACTCTCCTATGGTTATTTTTGCATCACTTCCAACATATAAATCTGAGATTAGATTAGATGAGATTAGATTACTCTCTTTTTTAATCAAAACTAAAACCCATTGAATAATTAAGAGACAAGTAATCCTTTTCACAGCAACCAAACAAGACTATGATTGCCTAAGTAATTTATGAAAGCTTAATCATGATCTTTAGGGTAGTAGGGAACATTTAATAATAGGTCATGGGAACTAAAAATCTGTGGATTCTTTTTCTCTAGCCAGAAATGCACTTAGACTGGAATATACAGAACTAAATATGTAGTTTGGGTATATCCATGAAAGTCATACAATAGGCAGATCTGTCTAGTCCCGTGATGGTGAACCTATGGCATGTGTGCCACAGGTGGCACGCGGAGCCATATCTTTGGGCACATGAGCTGTTGCCCTAGCTCAACTCCAGAGTGCATGTGCGTGCCGGCCAACTGATTTTCAGCTGGCCCCAGCCACGCAACCCATCCCCTCCTAGGAGTTTCCATGCGGGCCATTTTGGATGCCAAGTAAGTACAGGGCTCGCATGGAGGTTCTGGGAGGGTGTTTTCAGTCTCTGAAGGGCCTCTGGGAGGTGGGAGAGGCTGTTTTCACCCTCCCCAGGCTCCAGGAAAGCCTCTGGAGCATGGGGAGGGCAAAAATGGGCCTACCGAGCCCAACAGAAGTTGGGAAATGGGTCATTTCTGGCCTCTGGAGGGCCTCTGGTGGGGGGGGGAGGCCGTTTTCGCCAGGAAAGCCTCTGGAGCCTGGGGAGGGTGAAAAACAGGCCTACTGGGCCTACCGGAAGTCTGGAAACGGGCCAATTCCAGTCTCTGGAGGCTTCAGGTAGCCCTGCTAGGCCCAAAATGGGGCGCCAGGGGTTGTGTGCAGATGCGTGGGGAGCAGGGGGGTTGTGCACATATGCACGGGAAGCATGGGGGATCATACGCATGGGGGTTGTGTGCGCATGCAGGGGTGTGCAGGGGGGCATTGAATTATGGGTGTGGGCACACACGCGTGCAACCCTCCCACTCTCCCCCACTTTTGGCACATGACAGCAAAAAGGTTAGCCATCACTAACATATACTGTTCATTCCAAGGTTGAGATGCTGAAAGAATGAACAATTCTGTACCAGAGGATGGGAAAATCCTGCTTTTATAAAATTCTTATTACGTAGAATGATAGCCTAGAATTACTGCCATCCAAGGAAGAAACAGTCATTTAAGTGAATGGCCTTCATTTATAACCTAACACAGTAGTATTTAACACTTTGTAATCATTTCTTATGGATTAATTCTTCATGTTTATTTTCTAAAAAAGAAAATCTGAGGTGGCAATCAATATAAGAGAATGAAAAATCTAGAAAAACATGGCATCAGCAATTTCTTCATTACCCATTTTTTTTCCTGGCCCTGGAGATATAAACTGATTGATTCAAAGTGGGTATCCCTTGACCATAGCCTGTGGACTTTTAAGCTTCAATTCTGTCTTTTCATTTTGCACTTTACAACAGTGTTCCTGTTGGAGAAGACAGAGACAAAGCAGGCATAGCTTTGCCTTTCGTTTGTTGTTGTCATTTTTCATCTTTATTGAACAGCTGCTATAATGATTTTTGAAGAGATCTAAATAAGCCACTTTTGTTTCAAGAATCCTTCAGCCTTCAGCTGAGCTCTAGTTTTTTTATGACACCGTGTCTACTGTTTCAAGCTCCCTTATATGTTTTTGATGTGTTTGTTTCTTTTCAGATTTTCACCACATTTTTGTGTAGCAAAATCGACTTTATGTCAGCAAATCAAATCTTTCATCAGTGTTTTGTTCATTTCACACCCCCTATGGAGGAAAAAATGCCTGGCTTGATTCTTCTTACTGAAATAAATATCAGTTGCAAAGCTCTTGTATCATCCTACCTTCCAATTTCCTCATTCTAGTAAGGTAAGTACTCTCTACCTAAAAACATATGAAAACTTTCCACTACAGCCGTGGATATAACAGTTGAAGAAAGCATCTGGCTGTAAACTACAGTGTTCTGCATTCATCACAACTTTCACAAGTAATTTATACATGTGAAATATCAAAAATCTTAACATACATAACTTCTCATCATACAGTATTTTGTTTTGTGAAAAGACCAGTTAGATAAAACATATGTAGAAAATATGGAATGGGAGCAATAGTAACAATTTATTTATTGAGCCATGCTGGCCCTGTGGTTAGAATGCAGTATTGCAGGCTGACTCTGTTCACTGCCAAGAGGCCGATCCTGATTGGCTCAAGGTTGGCTCAGCCTTCCATCCTTCCAAGGTCAGTAAATTGAGGGCCTAGATTGTTGGGGGTAATATGCTGACTCTGTAACCACTTAGAAAGGGCTGTAAAGCACTATGGAGTGGTATATAAGTTTAAGTGCTATTGGTAGGGCTATACCAATAGCACTTAAACTCTACCAGACAATGTTTACCAGACAATGTAGGCCAGACAATGTCGGCTGATGACGTCCAGGGGTAGAGCATTCTCTGTGGGCGCTCCTGCCCTCTGGAATGAGTTACCCACCAAGCTTTGGATGGCGCCTGACCTCCACTCCTTCCGTCGAGACCTAAAGACTTGGCTGTTTCAACAAATGGGTTGATTCTAATTCCTGGGTTTTATTATTTATTTTCGCTGTTTTAAATTGGTTTTAATTACGTTTTCTTTTATTATTGTATGTTTTTAACCTGTGTTCGCCGCCCTGAGTCCTTAGGGAGAAGGGCGGCATATAAATTTGTATAAATAAATAAATAAGTAAGTAAATAAATAAACAAACAAACAAATACATACATACATACATACATACATAAATATTATTTTTCCCCAATTTTGGTAGATTGAGGAAGATTATTTCTGCTACTCTGAGAGGTTCCATAGGTCAGAGAAAGTGGGAGAAAGTGGGGGGAGTATTGACAACTTTTACATATATGTTGGTTTCTCTGCTTAGTCAACTGTAATCAGCCATATTTGGACCACAAGTAGCAAAGCTGAAAAATATGGAGTCACAAATAAGATTTCAGTCAGGTTCTACTGAGTATTATGCAGATTGATTAAAAACAAAACAGTATTACAAGTCATCCTAACACCCTTGAGGGTATTCAAAATGCCTTGCTTGCTTTTATTGCTTGTATTCTTTCTTTAATTCAATTCGGTCCAGCATTGCTTATGAGGATTCTATAACTCAATCAAGCTAGGAGCAGGAAAACCCAGAGGTAAAGTGAGATTTAAATCAGAGAGGTCTAATCCTACCCTTCTGGTTGATCTTTGTGTAGATCAGTCCCTCAGGTTGGTGTATAATTCTGATAATCCATCACAGCCAGCAGAAATGTTGGAAATTCTCCTTCTTCTACTACAAAATCAGGCCTTTTTAGGGAATACTTGACAGTTTGGAGGCAGGATGGTAACATTAATTCAGTGTTAAAAGTGGGAGTGAATAATATAAAGACAATGAGCAATTGTGCTTTCACATTTGACAGGCTTCAGTAAGAGCACATCATAAAGCTATATACAGTAACTAGTTAGGCAGTCTCCGTTTTTCCCCACCTCTCTAAGTAGCAAAAGTACACATTAAGCTTTTTTTTTAATCACTTGCCTTGAATAACCTAAATCTTGTGATATCCTTCTATCCATTTTTGCAGGTAGGACTGTAAATAGAAAATATAGCTCCCCTCCCCCTCCCCACCTCCTAAGTAGATTTTATTTGAAGAAGCAGGACTCTTTGATTCCATTCTGCATCATCTAACTGCTACCTGGTGGATTGCTTCTTTAAGAAGGATCTTCTGCAAGGGAAAGACATGAGCTATCGCAGTGTTTATTATACACCTGAAGTCAGTCAGTATAACCATTTTCTAACACATTTTGGGGGGGGTGGGATATATGTATTCTGAGCAACAACGTTAATTTTTCAGTTCAAATAATTGAATGGATTGTAATGAGTACTAAGCATTTCTATTTGATATGTGCGCATCTCAAAACACAGTATAACACAGGTAGTCCTTGACTTACAACAGTTCGTTTAGTGACCGTTCAAAGTTACAATGGCACTGAAAAAAGTGACTTATGGCCATTTTTCACATTTGCAACCTTTGTAGCATGCCCATGATCACATGATTAAAATTCAGATGCTTAGCAACTGGTTTATACTTATGACTGTTGCTGTGTCCCAAGGTTGTGTGATCACTTTTTGAAACCTTTTGAAAATCAACAGGGAAGCCAGATTCACTTAACAACCATGTTACTAACTTATCCACTGCAGGGATTCACTTAACAACTCTGGCAAGAAATGTCATAAAATGGCACAAAATGTCCACTTAACAAATGTCTCACTTAACAGAAATGTTGGACTTAATTGTGGTCATACGTTTTTCTGACCTGAGTCGATTTTGAATCTTTCATTCCATATTACTGTCTCTATTTTCTCAATCAACCTGTTGCAAAAATGTACGTCAACCTCCCAGAAATTAAAATAAAAAACTGCCAAAATACAGAGCCTGTAGTACAGTGGTTTAAAGCACCCTGTTATTAACATCTATTAACATCTGCTGCTTGCAATTACTGCAAGTTTGAATCCCACCAGGCTCAAGGTTGACTCAGCCTTCCATCCTTTCTAAGGTGGGTAAAATGAGGACCCAGATTGTGGGGGCAATAAGCTGACTTTGTATAAATATACAAAAGTATGAAGGCTATTGCTTAACGCACTGTAAGCCGCCCTGAGTCTCCGGAGAAGGGCGGCATATAAATCAAATAAAAATAAAAAAATAAATAAAAAATAAAATTTAATTTTTGCGTATTCCAAGGTGCAAAAGCCAAGGAATGCATCAGAGGTGGGTTTCAGCAGGTTCTGACCAGTTCTGGAGAACTGGTAGCGGAAATTTTGAGTAGTTTGGAGAACCGGTAAATACCACCTCTGACTGGCCCCGCCCCCATCTATTCTCTGCCTCCCAAGTCCCAGCTGATCAAGAGGAAATGGGGATTTTACAGTGTCCTTCCCCTGCCATGCCCACCAAGCCATGCCCACAGAACCAGTAGTAAAAAATTTTGAAACCCACCACTGGGATGCATGTATAAGCTCTAAATGAGACATAACCTTTGTTTCGACCAATAGCAACAATAAGAAAAATTCTCCCAAATGCAAGAGGAGAAAGCTTCAATTGATGGCCCACCCACATGTTGTAGTCTGAGTAATTTTGCATCCCCACCCTGGTCCTCTAAAATACCTTTAGCCCCACCACGACCAAAACTTGCCTGGCTCTGCTTTTCATCACAAGAGCAGGAAGTACATGCCATGCAAGACAGGTTCAACAGCCGAGTCAATTCATAAACAATTCCATGAGTTTAGGAATATGTACAAACACTGATTATCCTTTTTCTCATCAAGAGGAAATTGTTTATTTGTTTATATCAAATAGCCATTGTTGCAGGGATGCCAAAGCAATATGCTGTTTATCATCTGTGTGTTCCTTTTGTTTCTAAGTTCAGATTAATATGGTAGAAGTAGTCTCAGTAACATAAGGTGATTTTCTTTATTGCATACTTACAGTTTATGTCACCATAAAACTCTTGGCAAGAATGGAAAGGTTAGGAGGAATAAACAAATGCTATAAAACATACCCAAATAGATTGTATAAACAATTATTGTACTGTAGGAAATAAGTGATTTAATGAGTGATTAGGGACAGCTGTGGAATATAAGCCCAACTGGAAGTATTAAAGAAGCTTGGTTTTTGCAGAATTTATGATCAGCAAATTTATCTTTTTCATCTTTATCACAACGAGTGCATTTAATACCCTTTCTGTCAGGCTATGAATGAATAAGCTTGAAAGACAATGGAAATACAGCGAAGACATTTGTTATATTAATAACAATTTTCCACAATGTCTAGACTTCTATGATGCTCTAAGACAGGGTTGTCAAACTCGTGGTCCTCAGGACAGGTGTGTCACACACTGGCCATACCCACGGCCAGTTTAGCGAAGGGGGAAAAAGTCCCGATACATCACGTGACGCCACCAGATGTTATCTATAGTTCTGCATACTTGCAGTTTGGAAAAAGACATTCTAGCGCTCAACATTTTCAGGAAAGAATTCCATGTATTCAGAGGTTTGGGTCCATGGTTTGGACCTGTCTGCCACTTGCTCAGGCATAAAAGTACGTATTAGGCCTTCTTCACCACCACCCCACATCTTTCTACCTATACTAATTTGGCCTTTGGCCACTCTGGAGGGAATCAGATCAGAGGTGGGTTTCAGCAGGTTCTGACCAGTTCTGGAGAACCGGTAGTGGAAATTTTGAGTAGTTCGAAGAACCGGTAGTAAAAATTCTAACTGGCAGCGCCTCCATCTATTCTCTGCCTCCCAAGTCCCAGCTGATCAGGAAGAAATGGTGATTTTGCAGTAACATTCCCCTGGAGTGGGGAGGGAATGGAGATTTTACAGTATCCTTCCCCTGTCACGCCCACCAAGCCGTGTCACACCCACCAAGCCACACCCACAGAACCGGTAGTAAAAAAATTTGAAACCCACCACTGAATCAGATGTTGTTTAATGGTGTCACAAAAAATATTTGAAGGGATTTGTCTGAGTTCAGAATTCAAGATTTAACCACATTCAATCCATATACCTCTAATTCTAATGGCACCTCTGTTTATGCTTCACAGTGTTCACTACATCAGGATGGGCACAAATGCAGCTAAGCCAAGCTAAGTCTCATTTACCTCAACTTCCTACTTTGTGGTCAAACTATTAAATTATATATTAATTACAAGAATTTATTATTTTGACACGTGAAGCTCTCAACTTTAGAAATCTCATAAGATACAGATGGATTTTCCTGTTGCCAAGCTTTTGAAACAAAATGATTAGAATTAACAAATAGGTCACAACCTTGGCAGCTATCCAGTATAATCTGCCACTGTGCTGGTTGCCATAGAAACCAACAATTGTGAAAGTTCTTTCATTGCAATCTATATTTTATGCATAAGAGATTAACACATTTAAAATAAGAAATCAGCTAATCAACATAGTACTGATGTTTCTGTTCTATGGAGCTAAAAGGCAACTTTCTTTTTTTCCTGTTTCTTTTTTTATCATATTTAGAACCAGAACATGGCACTTATAGCTGATGACCAAACATCATGTAGTTGTTCTTTCTATTTTCACTTTGATAAATTATGAATTAAGACCAACTCACTTACATCTTATCAACGGAGCCTAAGCCTAAGTGACCCATTGATAAATGATAGAATTTTAAATATGATTGAATCAAAATGGCTATATTATTTCACATGCTTTAGAGCAGGCTTTCCTAATCTTTGGCAATTTCCAGGTGAATGGACTTAAACTCCCAGAATTCCACAACCAGCATAGGCATTGCTGAGAATTCTGGGAATTGAAGTTCAGTCATCATCAATTTGCCAAGGCTGAGAAAGACATAGAATGCTTCACTATACAGCCATGATGGCGAACCTCTGGCACGCGTGCCACAGGTGGCACACAGAGCCATATCGGTGGCATGTGAGCTTAGCTCCGGCGAGCATGTGCACACCGGCCAGCTGATTTTCAGGCCTTCTGAGCCCACCAGAAGTTGGGAAACAGGCTGTTTCCGGCCTCCGGAGGGCCTCCGGGGGTGGGTGGGGAAGGCTGTTTTCACCCTCCTGAGGCTCCTAGAAAGCCTCTGGAGCCTGGGGAGGGTGAAAAATGAGCCTACCGGCCCACCGTGCCATCATGTGCCAAAAGCGGGGGGCATGGGGGGAGCGCGCACATGCGCAGGGGGGCGGGGCACATAGGTTGTGGGCACGTGCGTGCACGATCCCCCTTTTTGCCACACAATGGCAAAAAGGTTCGCTATCACTGCTATACAGTATAAGACCCATATCATACTCTTAAGACAAGAACATGAATAAAGAAACTGGATCCTTTTACAAAGACTAATTAGCCCAAATTATTGTAGATAGTAGGGATTAGGTTTGGCCTTTTTATTGCCGAAGTTGCTGGTGAGTGAGCAATGTTGAAAAGGGATTAAACCAATAACTGAATAAATCAATTACAGAATCTTGGAAAATAGAAGTCTATGTGTACCCTTCATTTGTCAAAGAGTGTGTTAAGGCAGGGCCTCTCTGATGACTTAAGTATTCTTTCCAATTGTTTCTTGGCTCAAGGGGTCATTTGCTAGCCATTTAGCAGACATAAAAAGCATGTCATTCTGTTCTTGTTCTGCACTATTTCAAAAACATACACTCCTCAATCCCAGGGTTAGAGAGATTCTTTATGATATAGCTCATAAGAAGCTACAACAAAGTATTTGGGTGAGTGCAGATTCTCATGTCAGTTACCAAAGATAAATAAATTAGTCTCATTATTATCAGTTACAACAGCATGCCCAAAGAGATGGGTAGAATTTATTCTGAAATCAGAACAAATGCAAACACATATTAAAGGGTTATCTGCAAAATCCAATTGATATTATTTGGTCATTGACTGTGTTTGTCACTGTCTTTCCTGTAGCTTTCCTATAAAAATAATGCTGTTGCTTCTTTGTTTTTCATGTCTTGAGGGGTAAACAATATTATCTTTTCACTGAAATTGTCCAGTTCCAGTTTGTTTCAATTTTCTGATGTCTAGGATGTCAATTTGTAGTTGACTCACTTCATCTTTCACTGTGTTGAGCTTTCCCATGCTTCTGCTTCTTATCTTGCATGTTCCCACTATAATTCTGACTTTGCAGCTTCAGATTTTCTTTTCATGCATTGCAACTTCACCAGCTAATGTCCCAAAGGCTTTAATCTAGCCATGTCATAAACACCATTATTACTCCACAACATCCTCAGTTCTTCCTTAGTATCTTGTTGAGTGCCATATGATCTGAGAAGTCAATTATATTGTACTATATCATTGATCAATTTATATTTTCTATTCATGTGGTTTCCTTGATAGAAATACACAAGTAGTTTGCCATTGCCTTCTCCTGCGCTGTATGAAATGATGCCTTTGCCTTGATCACTAAAGTGATCGCTTGCCCCCAACATCTTCCTGTATCATGCTGCATATCATGTGTGGTTGCTAATTTTAGCTAGGAAGACTTTTGTGCCTTGAGTGAATTTGCTGGGTGTCTATACTCTTGGGGTACACTCCCAGTGTTCTTACTCCACTCCTTCTTGGAATATCACACACCAGTTGGGAAGATACTAGGATTTAAGGCAAAACTATGGTGCTTTCAAAGTATGGATACAATGGTTGGTTGGATTAAAAAAAATTTACTAGCGGTTCTATGAGTGTGGCTTGGTGGGCGTGGCATAGCTTGGTGGGCATGGCTTGGTGGGCATGGCAGGGGAAAGATACTGTAAAATCTCCATTCCCTCTCCACTCCAGGGGAAGGTTACTGCAAAACTGCCATTTCCTCCCGATCAGCTGGGACTCGGGAGGCAGAGAATAGATGGGGGCAGGGCCAGCCAGAGGTGGTACCTATCGGTTCTCCGAACTACTCAAAATTTCTGCTACCGGTTTTCCAGAACTGGTCAGAACCTGCTGAATACCACCTCTGTATGGATAGTCTGTGCATACCCTGTTTCTTGTCTGGGGCACCTGAGACATCTATTTTTTCCCCCCGCTATGGTAGATGCCAAAAGCTCTTCAGAAGTGTCAAATATTCCACTAATCTATTTAAAATTGTTTGCTTAATCTGCAATGTTCTACCCATTTGCTTGAAAATAAGATCCTTTAAGCTCAGATGGTCATAATTCTGGACCAAGGATTAGAAAACTCTGATTCTTGAACCTTTTTTCCAGAACTTGCTCATTCTGTAATTTCAGAAAATCGGTAGCAGTTTCCTGCCACTATGATTATCATATAAATTGTAAATAACACTTTAAAATATGTCCATTTTTCATAACTGCCTTGACCTCTGTGTCTGTGGCCCTTTGTAAGATTTAAGTGTTGCTCCCAGCCACCAAACTACAGAAGATGGATACAATTTATGCAGTAAAATCTTATTTGTTTCAATTACATTAAAGCAGTTATAAATGTATTCTTTTCACCGCTGTGAATATAATCTCGTGTCTTAATATATACGGGTAATTACATTGTAAGATAAAGCAATTTCATATTATTATAGGATTTTTTTATTATGTAGCCCTTTCATCATAGCTAGTTTATTCTTCTAGTTTCTTTCGCATAGCATTCTTAATAACAAAATACATTTGGCTGCCACAGCTAAAAATCTTTCTTAAAAGTAAAAAAAAAAATGTTCCCTGAAAATATTTTAGTAGGAGACGCTTTGTTAGTTTAAGAATGTCTTTTCTCATGAGAAATTATTGGCACATTTATATATTTTTTTTAAAAAAATCAGAGATAATGTTGATCAGATATATTCTAAATACTGCACTGGCCTATGGAAACAGGCTCGTCACATTTCAAAAACATTCCATAAATGTTCCCTTCACTCAAGAAAAAATAGCAGTGATATGACATTTGAATGACTGAGCATTCAACGCTTGATGTTATTTAACCACTATCTCTGTCACTGAGTCTATATAACCAAACTTTGCCTTGACCTCAATCTGTGAGCAATCACAGAACCTTGCAGTTCTTAGAGAAAGTCTCCTCCTTCGCGGAGAACAGATGAATAGATAAAAGGGGGAATAAAATGCTTTAAATAAGGAAGAAGGATGTTGCTGTGACTATAAGGGTGGATATGCTTCATTGACAGCCTACTCTCTATTATATACTTCCAGACATTTATTCAAGGCTTCCACAAAATCCCTGAAATTAATTGGAGAAAGCAAGGCCAAATGTCATCACATATTGATGATACCTGGCCTTTTTTTTTTCCAAATTTTTGGACAACTTCAACCAACTGGCTATGTATAAAAAGCATAAGGGACAGATAGAATGTTTAGACATTCCAAAGTTGTATTTTATTATAAGGCAGAATAGAAGAGTCTCATGACTGCTTTTCAAATACATTCTAGAGCAGGGGTGTCAAATTCGCATTGTCGCAGCGGCATCACGTGACGTATGATGACTTTTTCCCCTTCACTAAACCAGGTGTGGGCATGGCCAGCGCGTGGCACATCCGGCCTGCAGGCTGCAAGTTTGACACTCTTCTTCTAGAGTATCCAGAGGTACTACAGATAATCCTTGATTTATGATCACATTGAGCCCAAAGTTTCTGCTGCTAAGTGAGACATTTGTTAAGAGAGTTTTGCCACATTTTGCAATTTTTCTTGCCACAGTTGTTAAGTGAATCCCTGCAGTTCTTAAATTAGTAACATGGTTGTTAAGTGAATTTGGCTTTCCCATTGACTTTGCTTGACAGAAAGTCGCAAAACGTGCTCACATGACCCCAGGACACTGCAACCATCATAAACATGAGCCAGTTGCCAAGCATTTGAATTTTGATCACGTGATGATGGGGATGCTACAATGTTCATGTGAAAATGGTCATGAGTCATTTTTTCAGTGCAGTTGTAACTTTCAAAAGTCACTAAATGAACTGTTGTAAGTTGAAGGCTACCAGCATAGTACCACGCTTCTAAGCCCTATCCAGAATATCATGATTGATTAACTGAAAGGTCAGGAAAATAAATAGAGCAGACATGTTAAACATGCGGCCCGTGGACTGGATCGGGCCCCTAATAGGCCCAGAGTTGTCCCATGGGACTGTCCCGGAAACGGCAATAGACCAGCCCATGCCACCCGAGCCCTGGCCTGCCCCGGCCACACCCACCCAGTCAGCCATGACAATCAGGCCACACAGACACCCACACATCCCCAAAGGCAAACAAAATCCTGATATGGCCCACAATGTTTGACACCCCTGAAATAGAGTTTTATACATACTTTCTATTCTTTCCTCCAACAAAAGCTAAAGCATTATCTGGAATCAGGCATGATTAGTGGAATAGGCAAGTTATGACATTAAACTGTTCGAGTGGTGAAAATAATAAGGGACTACAAAGAGCTCAAAATGGATTTTTGCACATCAAGGGAGTGGGCATCAAAATAGTAGGTGTCATTCAACATGAGCAAAAGTAAAGTGACACAACACTAATGCCCAAAATCCGACTATCCATACCAACTATTGGGATCAGAGCTAGTGGTGATTGATGAGGAAAGAGAACTGGAGCAATGCTAAACAGCTCAATGAAGGTGCCAACCACTATATGCATCCACTGGGGGGAAAAGGAGACCATAGCATATTAGGAATAATAAGCAACAGTAATGAAATTAGAGGTCCCAATATTATGATGCCCTTATGTAAATGAATGGTGCAATGGTTCATCTGGAAAAAATTTATGCAATTATGGTTGCTGCAGCTCAAAAAGCACATAGTGGAAAAGAAGGCGAATGAGAGGGGACATAATTAAGGTGTAATAAAAATATGCACAGCATGGATAAAATGGAGAAAGAAAAGCTATTTTCCCCTTCCCAAAGCACTACAACCAGAAGAATGAAATTGAATCCTGGAAGAATCAAGACAGACAAAATGGGTTATAATTATTATTATTATTATTTTTACACAGTATGTAATCAAGCTTTGGAATTCACTACTGCAAGATGTAATGTTAGCTTGACTGGCTTCAAAAGAAGAAGGAGGAGAAGGAGGAGAAGGAGAAGGAGAAGGAGAAGGAGAAGAGGAGGAGGAGGAGGAGGAGGAGGAGGAGGAGGAGGAGGAGGAGGAGGAGGAGGAGGAGGAGGAGGAGGAGGTGGTGGTGGTTGGACCAGTTAATGGAAGTTTTGGATCAATGGCTCTTAATGGCAGTGAAACTGCCTCTGGAAGTCATCTTGTGGATCACTAGTGGATGTCCTTGTGTAGTTGGTTGACTACTGTGAGAACAGACTCCTGGACTAGATCAACTACGGTTTCAATCCAGCAGAGCATTCTTTATGTTATGTAAGGCACCTAAAGCTGTTTCTATGTAAGGCACCCAAAGCTGTTTCTATCTGACAGATTTTTGTCTCTAATGCAAATTAGCCATAGGGAACTTCTTCATAACCCTAACAAAATAAGTCTTAATAAAGTTACCTGTGACTGGATGGACTCATTGGTAACACTAGCCAGTGCTTTATGTATATTGATCTGGGTCAGTCTGATTATTAGTGGTTAGGGTTCAATCTGTCTTTTATCTTTTTTTAGATTCTTTCCTTCCTCTTCCTCCTGCTCAAAGATGCTATTTGATTGGCAGCTGCTGTTTTAACTGGCAGCTGGGTCATCCTGATGACAAGAATCAAGAAAGGAAGGGGAGGACAGAAAATTGATGCTTATAATTGGCTCAGGCAGTCTGTCCTTCCCCAAGAATAAGCATGGATGTATGGATTATTAAATCAGGAAGGTCTTTAAAGTGCCTTCTCAAAATGTTAATGCATTGGATCACAGTCGAATGCATTAAAATTTATCTATCTTAAAATCTCCGTAGCTAAGCAAATTTCAGAACAATATGATTTTGCTTGCTTTATTTCTCCCTATATATTTTTTCTCCCTATTTTAGCAAGAAGTAAACTGTAGTCTAGTTTGGATTAACTCACTTGAAAGTACAATATATCCTACATTATGACAAATTTATTTATTGTTTATTTATTGGTTCGATTTATATGCCGCCCTTCTCCTGAGACCCAGGGCGGCTTACAATGCATTAAGCAATAGCCTTCATACTTTTTGTATAAACCTGGTTAATAGGGCTTTCAGTCAGGGCAGCTTATTGCCCCCACAATCCGGGTCTTCATTTTACCTACCTCGAAAGGATGGAAGGCTGAGTCAACCTTGAGCCTGGTTAGATTCAAACTTGCAGTAATTGCAGGCAGCTGGTGCTACTTAACAACACTTTAGTCTGCTGTGCCACCAAGGCTCTTTTATAGACAAAGGTCTATAAATAAATATAAATAAATAAATGGGAAGGCTTGAATATGTTCAGTCATTCGTACTTGGAGTTCCTATTTATATCTTAAGTACTGCCTGCATTCATATGAACAATGAGGTCAGGGCTAACATATAACTCAATCTAATCCATAGTTTATACCCAGAGTCATTCATTCTTTGGACACCCCCATAGGGTGCCATACAGGTGCTTAAGTATAAACAGTGATCACTTCAGTCGAGATGCTCAGTCTGCTCAAAAACAACACTTATGATCACAGTCTAATGCATTAAAATCGATCTAGGTTAAAACCTCCATAGCTAAGCAAACTCCAAAACAATGGGATTTTGCTTGCTTTTTTTCTCCCCTCCCTATATGCCTAACCTGTACTGCAATGTGTCTGACAAACTAGAGCATCGCACACATATAAACATGTTATGACAGATATAGCCAAGAATCAATATAGATTAATTGCAGGACACAGCTGTTTTTCACGAGGATGTTGTAAGATGTGACCTATATATCCAACAGATTCATTTAACCCACACACATTTAGCCACATCCATTTCTTCTGTTCACTGGCCATGAGTAACCTTGCATCCCAAGTCATGAGTTCAGGCAATCCCTGGCTTAAGCGCATAAATATTTGCTGCCTATTCTATAAATCACTATGCTGTTGCACGCATTTTCCACCAGATGGTAGGCAATAAAAGGAAGAAACACACACATACTCATCAGCCAATGTATATTTAACAGCATCAAGCTAAATGAAATGAATTGTCACTATGAAATATTACATATACGTTTTCTTATTGGCTATATTAAAACAGAACACGGTATTTGAACAGATCAAATATAGATGAATGTCTTCAAATTAATTATCTACATGAGACATAGAAAAGAACATAAGTTTCCCTTCCATTCTTAAAGATAATGGGGCACATTTCAGCTATAAGGGAGACATTTTAAGTTCTACGGTATTGATTAAAATGGAATACCACAGGCAAGCAATCACCTTTTTTTTAAAATGACTTAAATTTTTAAATGTTTACCTTTACCTTTACACCAATCATTACCAACATTTCTTTTAATAACCATAAATAAAGAATTTCATCTTCAAAAGATACTTTTTTCTTTCCTGCTTTCTGCGTACTATCTAAAATATGGAGTATTTCATGAAGATGTTCATCCATCGTGTTCGATGAGAACCTTGACATTTAACAGGTTGTGGCAGTGGCGGGTTTCAAATTTTTTTACTACCGGTTCTGTAGGTGTGGCTTGGTGGGCGTGGCAGGGGAAGGATACTGTAAAATCTCCATTCCCATCCCAATCCAGGGAAAGGATACTGCAAAATCCCCATTTCCTCCCAATCAGCTGGAACTCGGGAGGTAGAGAATAGATGGGGCGGGGCCAGTCAGAGGTGGTATTTACTGGTTCTCTGAATTACTCAAAATTTCTGCTACCGGTTCTCCAGAACTGGTCAGAACCTACTGGAACCCACCTTTGGGTTGTGGACTGTCCACGATGTGTCTGCAGGTGGCTGGTAAAGCCTATACGGGCACGAAATGTCCGGGCAGACATATGTGGGCACCATTGTTGCAGAGTGCTCGCTTCTCTTGTGCTATGATAGAGTATTTAGTGCATAAACCAAATATCATTCATGTCAGGAATACATTTAAAAGAGTTTTTTTCTTCTTCCTTTGAACGTGTCAAGCCATGGTCCATATACATATTCATACTGCCAATCCTGCAGACAGTTTTTTAAATGAATTTTTATCATAATCATAAGTATTAACATAATCCTGACAATTCTGAGGGTTCCTCAGTGTTGCTGGCATGGGAGATTTCAATAAAATGTATAAAAATGTAAATCAGTGTCTATAACTACATTAAGCTATATCATTTATTTATTTTTTCATTGTTATGATAGAATTAACACTATTTCCATAATTTCAAGATTATCTGAAATTAAAAGGCAATACAAAGCCTTTTACAAATACAAATAAAAAAAATTAAAAAAATACAAAGGAGGAACATGATGGTCCAGTGGCTAAGATGCTGAGCTTGTTGATCAAAAGGTCAGCAGTTCAGCAGTTTGAATCCCTAGTGCTGCATAACAGGGTGAGCTCCCGTTACTGGTCCCAGCTTCTGCCAAACTAGCAGTTCAAAAGCACTTAAAAAATGCAAGTAGAAAAGTAGGGACCACCTTTGGTGGGAAGGTAACAGTGTTCCATGCACCTTTGGCATTTAGTCATGCCGGCCACATGACCATGGAGACATCTTTGGACATCGCTGGCTCTTCAGCTTTGAAATGGAAATAAGCACCGTCCCCTAGAATCAGGAACGACTAGTACATAAGTGCAAGGGGAACTTTTATCTTTAACTTTACAAAGTCTCACATTATAATTTATGGCGAACATAGAATAACATTGGAAGGGGTGTTGGAAGTCTTATAGCCCAATTCTCTGCTTGAACAGGAGACCATATACCATTCAGAACAAATGGTTGTCCAATCTCTTCTTGAAAACATTCAGTGATGGAAGATCCACAATTACTGGAGGCAAGCCGTTCCATTAATTGTTCTCAATGTCAGGAAATGTCTTCTTAGCTCTATGTTGGATCTTTCCTTAATGATCTTCCACCTATTGCTTCTTGTTCTACCCTTTACTTTGGTGAATAGGTTGATCTCTGTGAGAGCTGCTCAAATAATGGAAGACTGTTATCATGTCACCTCCAGTCCGTCTGTTCTTTAGTCTGGGCGTACCTAGTTCTCTCAATCATTTATCATATGATTTAGCCTCAAGAGACATTATCATCTTTATTGTTCTTCTCTCCACTCTTTCTAGAGTTTTAGCATCTTTTTGTATTGTCGTGACCAAAACTGGATCCCTCTCCAAGAGAGATCTCACTAATGCAATGGACCTTATTTTTCTCACCACTGAATTGCATTTTGTTGCATAGGGTCCAGAGTTCAAATCTGTCAAGAAGCTTCTGTATTTTGAATCTATTTTATAAAATGTTGGTTATCTTCCTCCCTCCAGCTTGGTGTCATCTAAAAATTTGATGAGTTCCCCTTGTATCCCATCATCTAGACTGGGGTGTCAAAGTGGTGGTCCATGGGCTGGATGCATCATATGCAGGCCAAGCCCACCTCAGGTCCTCCAAGGCAAAAAATGTCATGATATGTCACAATATGTCGCATGTCACGATTGAGTTTGAAATCCGTGATCTAGACCATGATGGGATACAAGGGGAACTCAATAGCCACAGTAGCCTCAGTGATTAGAATGCAGTACTGCAGGCTACTTCTGCTGACTGCTGGCTGCCTGCAATTTGGAGTTCAAATCTCAGCAGGCTCAAGGTTGACTCAAACTGTCTACCTCAGAGTTCTGCTTCTATGGGGTTCTTATTTTGAACATTGACACTAGGACTTCCAGTTAGCCCTGTTTTTTCCTCATATTTTGAGCATAAGGATATGAGTCTGTGTCTTTTATGGCTGATCCTGTGTTTGTTTCCTATGTTTCCTGTTTATACCAGAATTTCCCTTCCATTTCACAATTCCCTACCCCTTGGATTTTCACTGATTATTGATTTGACTTTAATCCTAATTTGAATAGTCATTTTTGGCATGTACAGGGGGAGAGGGTTAGACCAATTTGTAGTGCATGAGGGAATTAAGGACTGTGCTAGACTATTTTCAAAAAGTTATCTGTGTATGTCAAATTTCCTCTAAACACATAGAAGTCAACTCATTGAATCACGGAAGTTGATTCAATGAGTTGGCAATAAGCAAAAACAGGCAATATATGTTTTTTAATAATAAGCCTACGGTTGTCTAATTGGATACTGATAAACAAAAACACATTGACCACAGTAGAAGTGATTTTTGCCACAAGTATGCATAAAATTGCAATTGTTTTTAAAATCAATACATCTAGCATTTGAAATGGGAGAGGAATTTGTTCAGCTGGTATTTGAATATGAGCTTAACAAATTTGTGTTCAAGACCTGGTTGACAAACTGTGTAAAAAAAAATGTGAGAATTGGCAGCAGGACAGCCTATTTGGTTCAGAAAAATGGCTGGAGAAATTATGCCCAGAGGAGGAAGTGTATGTCTGCACTTCTTTGAGTCTATTATCCAGAGGTGAAATCAGGGGTGGGTTCTATTTACCTTTACTACCGGTTCGCAACAGGAGCGTGCATGCAGAAGCTTCTGCGCATGCGCAGATCACCCTTGATGACATTGGGGCAGGTGGGTGGAGCCTCCCACTGGTTTTACTACCAGTTCTAGAGAACCAGACAGAACCAGGAGCAACTCATCACTGGATGAAATCCAGCAGGTTCTGACAGGTTCTGGAGAACCGATAGCGGAAATTTTGAGTAGTTCGGAGAACCGGCAAATACCACCTCTGGCTGGCCCCAGAATAGGGTGGGAATGGAAATTTTGCAATATCCTTCCCCCAGGAGTGGGGAGGGAATGGGGATTTTGCAGTTATCCTTCCCCTACCATGCCCACCAAGCCATGCCCACAGAACCGGTAGTAAAAAAATTTGGATTTCACCACTGCTATTATCGATCACTTGGAATAATGAAAATAATAACAAAATGGGCAAAACTGACAAAATGAATGCAATGTTTTTTTAAAAATTGAAAAACTAGACAAATCTATAGGCACAGAGAGGTATTGACTGCAGATCCAAGGTAGTCATACCCATTCACCTCGTGATTTCTGTCATGAGTGATGTGGAAACTCATATTCATACCTAAACTGTTCATCATTTATTGATCAAATCCTGTGGCTGTCTATACTGCTTTTAGAAGAGCCCAATATTTAGTCTAGCAGCATCTCTTAAACCACCGTGTAGAACAGCTGCCCCCTTGTGCACAGTTTTATGCTTTACAGTGCCTACACCAACAATATCAAGACAGTTTCAGAGTCATTGCAGTTCATATCTTTCTCTTTGCACATTAGCAGTAAAAGACCGGATTGGTACAGGAACAAACAAGCAATTTATCCATTCTTCTGTTGCTATTTTCTGTGTCATCCTTTTAAGAAATTCATTTCCTGCAATGCAAACTCTGCATGAAAAGTGTTTTCAAAAAAAAAAAAACCCCTGCAGGCAGTTTTCTGACTCTTGTACAGTAAAGTAATCCAATCTGACAGCAAGAAATTTGCAATTTAAGGCTGCTCACAATGTATGTTTCTCTCTCTTTGTGTATGTGTATTTCTCATACACACACATCAATATTGTCCCAGAAAACTATAAATTCTCCTAAAAATCCATTAGTCACAGGATGATGCTCAGTTACTCCTACTAAATTGTTGAAGGAAGAAAGGAAGGGAAGGGAAGGGAAGGGGAAGGGAGGGGAGGGAGGGAGAAAAGAAGGAAAGAAGGCTTTCATTAGAACAATTTGTCTCCATATTTCCAAGTGCTGGTGTTAGATAGATTAGGCAATTTTCACCAATCAACATGACTTTAACATTCAGTCATAACATACAAAGATGTTCAATATCAAAATCTTTATTGTCAGTGCACAATATATGTACAGTGGGATTGGTTGAGTTCCCTCAGTGCACCCCACCCCCAACACAATACAACTCACAGTGAAGATAGAAAATCCCTAACCCAATAAATCATGTTAACAAAACACCCAGTCCTATTGCACCAGTGTGAACATGTTACACATTGCGTCGGCCCTGCAAGTTCATCATACTACGTAGTTATGATGTTATTTCGCATTCAGGAGTCTGACAGTCCATGGATAAAAACTGTTCTTCAGCCTGTTTGTGCAGCTGGCTATGCTTCTAAATCTCCTTCCTGATGGTAGGAGGGTAAAGAAGTGATGACCAGGGTGAGAGTCGTCCCTAGGAATTTTCCTCACTCTTCTAAGGCAGCGAGCCCTAGCGATCTCATCTAGTGGTATCAGGGGACAGCCCATAATGTTTTGTGCTGTGCTCACTACCCTCCATTCCCATAGGGTGATGAGAAGATGTTCCTGGGAAATAAGGTGCCTCCTTTACACTCAGCTTAGTCCCAATTACTTCTAATGACAGAAGATATTTCCATGATGTTCCTTTATAATTTAAGAGTCATCGTTTCTGGAATCAAGGTTTTCTTTCACATGGACAATGATTCTGCTCAAGGATGCTTTCACTTCCTCTGTCTATAGGGCTTGCAACTCAGATATAACTATACCCCAGCCAGTGCAGTGTGGGGATTAAAGTCTTTCACTGGGAACAAGGAGTTTCGAGTTCTTGTTTCCCCTCAATCATGGAAACTCACTGGCTGACTTTAAGCCAGTCATTCTCTTTCAGCTACAACTTACCTTCCAGTTGTAATGAGGAAAAAGCAGAGAAGAAAATGTGGTGTGCTGCTTTGAGGTCCTAAATGAAAGTTGGGATATGAATCCAATCAACAAATAAATAAATCCATATTTCCATTTGGCTGTCATTATTAATACATTTTTTTCTATTTAACACTGCAAATTTACAGTATAATACATTATTGTAAAATTAATTTTATTAAAACTACTGACAAAGAGAGAACATTTAGAATAATAAGAATTGGAAGGGATTCTGTCTTTATCTATATCTATGCTAGTCTGCCACAAGCCACAGTAAGACTTGAAAGCTTTAGCATTGCCTCATTTCTCTCCTGAAGCAAAATGAGTCCATCAACTTTATCTGGTATTCAGGTCCCTAATGCAACTAATTCTACTTTCTAAAAATGGGGGAGTTCCTCGTAGATGTGAAAAAAGTACATCAGCAGTAGCAATAATGAAAAAAAGATAAATGAATATTAAAGAAGGACACCCATGAAATTAGATCCTCAAAGACTCTAAATGAAGAGCATTTAGCAGCTTTTATTATAATCATTATAAAACAGCATAGAAACACAGGAATATTTTTTGCTATTATCATTAAGAAACAGCATAGAGACAACTGCTATTAGCATAGAGACAGGTGTAATAATTACCTTACAGGTGTAATAATAATTTAAAGCAAACTAATCTTATGAATTATTGGAATTGGTAGAATTAATCTTGTGTTCTGCAAGGAGGTTGGCTCAAAACTAGCAGTCTTTAGGGCTGCACCTTTAAAGAGATTGCTCGCTCTATGACATGACAAATATGCTTTCTGTGTCTATGGAATCTGTGTCTATGGTTATCCCAAAGGTGCTTTTTCAAGAGGCAACTGGACTTTCTGGAAAGTTCAATTGCCTCTTGAAAAAGCACCTTTGGGACTATGATTTCTGTGTTTTTTCCTAGTCTTGCCTTCATTCTAGCTAAACTTCTGTTCCTTTTTTCTTTCCCCCACCATCAAGTGTGTACATGTCTTGCATTCACAGCTCACAGCTTTTTATCCCGTTCCCATACTCTAAGTTTCACTTCATGCCTTCCTACTCTTTGGCCCAGTTCAGGGGTGGGTTCTACTTAGCTTTACTACCGGTTCACAACGGGATCGCGCGAACCGGGGGTGAACTGGTCCGAACCGGGGGCAACCCACCACTGTCCAGTTCCCTTCTCTTCTAAAGGGATGGAGTTCTGATTTTTCTACTGACTCTTTAACAGATTAACAGAGTTAAAAGGGTCAACTCCAATCCCCCACCCAAGCAGGACACCCTACACCATTTCCGGGTGTAGGGTGCTGGTGATGACCTATAAAGCCCTACATGGCTTAGGTCCAGGATATTTGGTGGACCACCTACAGCCAGCAATGATATCCCATCGCCTGGTTCGCGCCCATAGAGAGGGCCTGCTCAGCGTGCCATCAGCTAGACAATGGTGGCTGGCGGCCCCCAGGGGTAGAGCCTTCTCTGTGGGGGTGCCCACCCTCTGGAATCAAGTTCCTTTGGAGCTCCGATTAGTGCCTGACCTTCGCACCTTCCGCCGTGAATTAAAAACTTGGCTTTTCAAATCCCTCGACCTGGACTGATGGGGGTTTTAAGGGTTAAATTTAAATTTTTTAGATTTTAGATTTTATTTTGTATTGTGGCTTGTGGTTTTATTATTGTAAGCCGCCCTGAGTCCACTGGGAGATAGGGCGGCATATAAGCCGAAATAAATAAATAAATACATACATACATACATACATACATACATACATACATACATTTCTGACAGATGGCCGCCCAGTCTCTTCTTGAAAGCTTCCAGTGATGAAACTCCCACAACTTCTGAAGGCAAGCTGTTCCATTGGTTGATTGTTCTCACTGTCAGAAAATTCTCCTTATTTCCATGATAGTTAACAAGAAGTTTCTTATCTCTCTCTTTATTTACCTTAACATCTACCAGAATCCTGTTTTCTCTGCTTCTATTTTTTTTCCATTGCAGACATATGATACCAGAATTTTAGTACCCAACTTGCTTCTCAATTTTACCGCAACCAACTGGCCTCCATATAAGATTTCTAAATTTAAGTGTTCTTCTGAATTTTTTAAATTAGACTGACTTCAGATCAGAGGATTTCTCCCTTACATATGTATCAATATCTATATCACTATTCTTGAACAATGCATGAAAACCTCTACTCTACAAATAACTTTATTCTCATTGCAACATGGAATAGGTCTGGGCAGCTGAAAAGTATTTTAAAGAAGTTGTGTCATTCCTAGAATGTCAGAATGCACATTTATTTGTTCCATTAGATTGTTACAATTAGAAGCAGAGGCACAATAGCGCATTCTGCAATAATTGTCAAAACAATTTCAGAAAAGAGGACAGATTGGAAACCAAGACAATTTGGGAATAGAATTACTTAACTCTTAATAAATTGAATTGTCTTCCTATTCAACATAGTCTGTGTTCTTTGTTTTAACAACAGCACACAAATTTTGCTTATAAGCTTTTGAATATAAGCTTGTGGCAACAAGGGAGCTATGTGGAGGTAGGATAACTGGTGCACTGTTTTTTGTTTTCCATTCTTCGACTGAAATGATAGGCTTTGATATGCATGCCCCTTTTGCCTGATCCAAAGGAGGAATTATCCAAATAAATGAGTGCTGTTTGTTTTTATAAAGTTGCCTTAGACCCTTAAGTTAAACTACAACAAATTTAATTTATTTACAAAAATTAACTGAACTGTTTCCAGTCTAATTTATTTTTTTTAAAATATAAAGCCTCCTGTTCTTTCTGGGTTCTTCCTTGTCATTTAAGATATTAGCTCCTCTCCTAGCAATTGAATAGAATGACATCTCTCTGCATTTGCCTTCCTGTGACTCCTATATTACTGTAATCCACAAACAGACAACGTTGCCAGTTTCCTAACTCTAAGGTGATAGTCAATACCATCTCCAGTGGAACCTGGAAATTATTCTGTTCCCATAAATGGTTGCTATCCCTACCTAGGAAAACTATTTTTTCTAACTAGTGGCTTTCACATAGTTTTGACTCTAGAAGTGACAGCACCCATGCTTGAAGATGAACAGCACGATTCTGATGTTAATCTTTAGACGTTTCCATCTATTTCCAATACTAATTTAGTCTTAATAGTTTTGATTTATAGAAAAGCATATCTCAGATGAACTGTCAGAATTCCTATCAATGTGATGTGGGTTGCTTGTCCAGACCTATTTGAAATAACTTTTGTTCCTGCTAATTGTCTCTTGCTGGCCTTGACTATAGCATTGAAGCTACACATTGGCTGTATGGATAGTTTCCCCCCTGCTATCCTTCTGGTAACTTACTGTAATTTAATTCATGCTTAGGATCCAAGGTAAAACTCTCTGATGGTTACTAAAGTAGAATTTGTAGTCGCTCTGGAAGTCTTAGCCAAGAAAATCTGAAAAAATAAACAGAACTATCAAAACTAAAGGAAAGGAGAACAAAATGAAATGTTGCACCAATGATGTAATATTAACGATTATGAAACCACAAAGCTCTTTACTTTGTCAACATGAATGGTGTATTTTGATTTGCAAGATATATTTTATTGTGGCATTTCCATAAATATTACAATTTGTGGAAATTGTGGGACAATTGTGGTATTTCCACAAATTACTAAGGTGAAATAAGTTTAGGTTGAGGAGTATTGTTGACAATTCCATGCTGATGTCTAATGATAATTGCCAGTCTCCAGCATCATCATCATAATCCATGATGATCTCATCAAATTATATCCTCGAGACACACTTTCTATTGCAAGTATAGGTTGCAGCATTTATGTGAATATGTCATCACAATTTTTTTTTTTAAATTTGATTTATATGCCGCCCTTCTCCGGAGACTCAGGGCGGCTTACAATGCGCTAAGCAATAGCCTTCATACTTTTGTATATTTATACAAAATCAGCTTATTGCCCCCACAAACTGGGTCCTCAATTTACCTACCTTAGAAAGGATGGAAGGCTGAGTCAACCTTGAGCCTGGTGAGATTTGAACCTGCAATAATTGCAGGCAGCTGGTGTTAATAACAGGGTGCTTTAGACCACTGTACTATCCAAGGCTCTTTTCATTTTATCCCTATTTGTTCTCCTTTGCCTTTTCTACAGACACCTGATGAAATTCCTCCAAAATATTTCTGTTCCCTGTAAGCAGAAGTGCAAAATTAGAGCATTTTTTCTCCTTCCCTACCAATATTCCATTATCCTAGCTAATAACTGAGGTTCTTTGTATCTAGAAAATTCTCAATTTGCATTTAAGATTCCATAAATGCTTGGGGTTTTTTTAATTCTGAATTATTTCACTATTCCTATTAAAAAATGACTTTAACAACAGCATCATTTTCAGTACTGTATGCCATATTAAATGACTGATATCCTTTTATATCAGCTATGAATATTATAACAGAGAGAACAATTAAGAGTTCTTGAAGACAAAATGTGAGATCAGATGTGACCAGTTTATTATAATGATACTTCATAACAATTCCACAATCTTCAGGCATTAATCAGATTTTAAATTATTACAGAATGAATTATGAAACACATCCATTTGGAATCTTCTGCCTCTCCCTCTCTTTTGGCTGACTAAATTTCATTTCAGTGTATAGATCCATTTTGTGGGAAATTTGAAGGTTGCTTGGTCAAACAACAGAAGAAATACGACAATAGAATGATGATTTCTTTTGAAGCTGAATTGTTCCTTCTCCCAACAAAAATAAGAACAAATGTAGAGATCAAACTTAAAAATGTGCCTTATTGTAAATTTCTGTGATGAGGAAAATCATTCTAAAGAGTCCCTTGATATAGGGCAATAGCACTGGGTCTCCTTCAAAGAGTACAGAACAGTGGTGTGTTGCCCCCGGTTTGGACCAGTTCTCAAGCACCAGTAGTAAAACCAGTGGGAAGCTCCTCCCACTGACCCAGACATCATCATAGGTGATCTGCGCATGCGCAGAAGCTTTTGCACATGCGCAGAAGAGCACGTGGGGATGTGATGCAAACCGGTAGTAAAGCTAAGTAGAACCCACCCCGGTACAGAATGTATGCTTTAGTGTTGAAAATGAACAGAAGGTATAAGAATGTATTTACAGGGCAGTGAAGCTAATTAAGTGAAGTATAATCCCAATACTTTGTTTTCTCCAGTGTTTTAGACTTCTTCATACACTCCAATTTAATAGGCAATTGGCTTTAATAATGGAGGGGGGAGATGCGGAAAATATATTAACGTAGATTGCAGTAACAAGAGTGGATAATTCCATTCTAAGCTTCAGGATCTGCAAAGGCTTATGGCAGATCTACCGGACAAATTTATTTGAGTTCAAAGAATCTCATCAATTTAATTTGATGAGCACTTGGAAATATTCTGTTTAAGTTCCTTGTCTACTTATATCCAGGCAGGAAAAAACCCCATCCTTTTATGCAGTAGTAGTTTTCAGCTGGTTCTATCCGGTTCGGGCAACCCGATAGCGGCGGCTGTGGGAGGCTCCACCCACCCACCCACCCAGACGTCATCACATCCTGTTTTTGATGCTCTGCAAATGCGCAAAAGGTCCTGCACATGTGCTCAAATTTACGAACCGGTAGCAAAGGTAAGTGAATACCATCCCTGCTTTTATGCTTTCTTTAGGGAAAAATAATTTTATTTAGTAATATGGACATGCTTCTAAATATATATATATATTTTTAAAATGTAAAAAACCAATGAAATAAAAAATAGAACAAAATATAGAACAAAACAATTACTATTCACGAATGAAAAAGATTGTGGGAAACTTTCTAGTGACACATTTTCCCCTTCTTTTCCATTCATATCCCTAAATGCTAATGGCAATTTAGATATCAATATTTTACTTAGAATATTAAGGATTAATGCCAGTTTCTTTTTAAATACTTTCAACTTCTGGGGGAAAAAATGGTTGGTGGAAGATGGCATAATGAAAAACAGATCTGATAACTGTGGAAGAATGAAGAGCCGGCGAGCAGACTGACTCTTCAATAATTTCTCTGTAGACAAGGAGAAGACTTGAGATCGCTCACAGATGTTCCAGACAGCTGCTCTTCAGGAGAAGACCACAAAACAGTACTTTCATTTGTTATTTTTAATTGATCTCACATTTCTAAAAACCATATTCCAAATGCCTAAATTTGCCCTATTTTTGTAATGATTTATATGAAAGGAAACCATTCTACCTTAAATTTGATTGCTACGTATTCTCCAATGTTGTTCTTCATATTTATTATCATCAACAAGGTTCCTCATTTCCAAAGATGTACCAAGTTTGTTCTTTTCAACATATAACTTATTAACTTATAACTCTGACTTTTTTTCAAAACCACTACATGTGGTAAAATTCTTTATTGTGGAATTTCCAACATTTATTATGATATGATTTATCTATCTATCTTGGTAATTATTGATGGAGTTATATATCATGTGTAAAATTACCAATACCAATTTTCCTTCCAATTATAGTTTGCAGTGAATTTGACTGAATTTGTTTTATAACACTTCACATTGTTCTGCTGAGATTATTTCCTTGATGTTTTTAATCCACTTGATCATGCAAATTTTAATTTGTTCTATTTCCTTGTCATATTAGTATAATGATTTTATATTTGTCCTAATAGATAATCTTGGTTTTCTCAACCTCCCTCCTTCTGTCTTTCACTTTTTATTCTTGATCTAAGTAGACTAACAACCAGCCCTTTTTATTATACATGTTACATTGTATTTTATACTACATACCAGTGCTGAAATTCAGTCGGTTCTATCTGGCTCAGGCGAACTGGTAGCGCCAGCGGCGCTACCTATGTTATTGTAATCATCACCCATCATCACATCATCATGTTTTTGACCCTCTGTGCATGTGCAAAGGGCTCTGTGCATGTGTGGAGGAGGCGTGCACAAGCATAGCGTGCATGTGCATGCGCTCACATTTGTGAACCGGTAGCAAAGGTAAGTAAATTTCACCCCTGCTACATACTGTATATTCTTTTATGAAGTCTGGATCAATTTGGATCAAGGAAGGAAAGAAGGAAGGAAGGAAGGAAGGAAGGAAGGAAGGAAGGAAGGAAGGAAGGAA
>WNWU01000005.1:7351992-7372674 GCA_012654045.1 Ptyas mucosa
GAAAGAAAGAAAGAAAGAAAGAAAGAAAGAAAGAAAGAAAGAAAGAATATTCCATATAAATTTATCATTGTACTGGATGACAAATACCAATTTTTAAGTTGCTGGCTTTTTAATATACATTTTATATCTGCAAAACTTTGTTTTAATGTAAAAAAGAAAAAAGCTAGGTGGTATAATTCATGAACAAGACAGGAAATCCTGATTGCGATTATCTTTTGAAGAATGCAATAATTTACTCATCAAGTTCATTTTAATTCTATAATCAACCACAAGACTATAGTAAAATGCTAGTTTGACAACATTAATGATTCTCAGAGCATATGAGCTAACCCAGCTCATTAAAATAGTGTAAAGAGTAAGGATTAATAGAGCTTCATTTGGAGTATTCAGCCATAGATTCTCCATTAGCTTAAACTAAGAGCTGATTGATGTCTAACCAACCTTTTGAACATTTAATAATTAAATAAAAGCTTGTTAATGTGGAGCTGCCTCCATAGGAACTTTATTTCAACTTAATTGACTCAATTGCACAAAGCAGCTCAGTTGGGGTCAGGGGCACGAACATAAATTTTACGTGAGCAAACTTCCTCCTTAATTATATTAAGTATCCATACTCTTATGATGCATTGTATTGAATTGTACAGCTGATAATAAGTGAAGGCTCAAATGCAAACAAAAATAAATAAATCTGATAGATAATCTGCCAAAGTAGCCAGCAATTTATGAAAAGTACTCAGTTACTGCAAATAAATTTAAATGGAAAGATGGGACTTCTTAAAGTAAACACACTCAGCTGCTGGCAAAGTTTGAAGATGAACTGTATTTGAGTTACAAAAACCCAAATGACTTCTAGATGTCAGCAAAGAAAGATAGAAAAATCAGATTTTTGTTTGCACAAATGTGATAGTCTTAGCTTCAATTTACATCTGCAGCTAAAGGGTTTTTTTCTACCTCTGTTAGTTTTTTTTTAAAAAAAACTTCATATTTGGTGAATAGTGTTTATTTTGTTTATTCATTGGTTAATGAATATGTGCTAGCCGTTCCCGACTCTAGGGGGCGGTGCTCATCTCTGTTTCAAAGTCGAAGAGCCAGTGCTGCCTGAAGATGTCTCCGTGGTCATGTGGCCAGCATGACTAAACGCCAAAGGTGCACGGAATGCTATTACCTTCCCACCTAAGCTAGTCCCTATTTTTCTACTTGTTTTACATGCTTTCGAACTGCTAGAGATAAGTAAACAGGAGCTCACTCCATTAAACAGCACTAGGGATTCAAACCGCTGAACTGCCAACCTTTTGATCGACACGCTCATCTTAGCCACTGAGCCACCATTCATTCATTAGTTAGGTCACTTTAAAAAATGAAAGCACCACAGCCAGGCTTGTTGGGAGTAAGGGATGCTATTCAGATTACTAGAATTCCTTGCTTCATATTTTTCTAGTTATTTTTTTTTTATTTTTACTAACAGATTACAATTGACTAACAGTATAGCTTTAGTTATGAGCATGGTGGCTCATGAGGTTAGAGTGCTTGGCTGACAATCGGCAGGCTCACGTTCGAGACCCGCTGCTGCCACAAGGTGGGGCGAATTCCCATCACATGCTCCAACTCCTGCCAATCCAGTGGTTTGAAAGCAGGTCATCGTGAGTAGATAAATGGGTACCACTGTGGTGGGCAACTTTACGGGGAAGTGAAAGGAGCCCTCAAATGGGCGTGTCATGGGTAACAATGATGTCACCAACAAATCCTTTCACCATGGAAACACTTCTTCGGTGCTTCCAATGCAGAAGTATAGTAGTAGTATAGCTTCAGTTGATTGGTGAAGCCCTGCCAATATCTTGAGTTTATATCTCCAATTTCAGAGTTCCCTCTGTATTTAGGTGACACAGTTGTCTAGTCTAATGTCCTAAATGTTGCTGTGGTGACTTTCTCACTTCATTCAGAAATTGAACTGGAACAGTTTTTCTGCTTTTGCCAGCGACTTCCATCAGCTTGTGTATCCCCTGGCATCAGTGCCTGTGTTGCCTATGCATCTCATATACTTAAAGAGAAAAAAAAGAAATTCATCATAAAGATTAGCATTCTAGAAGCAAGGTGTAGGTGCCAACTAGATCTTAGCTTTCTGAAGACTATAGATTTTTGATTTTACAGCACGCTTTTTACAGTTGGAAAATTTATGGGCCTTTTAATACAAGAATTATCTACAGTAGGAATCCTTTCTGGCTCTTTACAATATATGAATACACATATTTAAAAATGTGTTTACAAGTAAATAAAACTATATCAGTTCCAGTTCTGATAAAGTATTCCTATTCAGGTAATATCTATAGAATGATTGCGCTCCATATTTACTTGGAAGTAACTATCACTGAATTCTGTGGATTTTTTTCTTAGGAAAAATGTATACTATTTATTATATTACTATATACTTAATATTCTGCAAAAATTTCATATACTATTGCACCCTGACCAAGAAGCACTTAGGTGTCCTTATTTCTAATTAGCCCCTTAAAGGATTGGGCTCAACAGTTTATTTCAAATGTGAGATAATTAGAATATACAATTTGTAATCTGAATGTCCTGGCCAGTCTATTGGGATTGTGTTCAATATACATTATTGTACAGTGAAATAAAAATACAAAAAGGAAATTTGTTCTTGATACAAGAGCTTTTCAGTGCTTATCATCAGAACAAATGTACTTGTAGGTAGCAGGCAATAGCTTGAAGAAGTGCTTGGTTTTTCAAGTTTCAGTGAATATCCTTTGCATTAATTACTGTGAAGAATATTAAATTCTTTCCCTATATTTTGAATTATTTTAATTTTGAAGCATCTTGATTTAATTCAGTGTTTCCTAATTTTTTTCCTTCATTGCCCTAAACTGCTTATCCGAAAGTCCTTTTTATCGCTGATCAGTAAGTCCTTATTTAAATGTCCCTGTTCTGATTTGGTAATAGGTTTATGTGTTGTTACCTATGGAAAACTATCAATTTGGGGTAATTTACCCAAGTTTGGGATGCACTGATTTAATCAATATGTTTTTAAGCTTTCAGATGCTTTCAGTCCCATGGATCACAATATTCTTTTGGATCACCTCAAAGATTTAGGGCTTGGAGCACCACTTTACAGTGGTTCTGCTCCAGGATTGGGTTCTACTTACCTTTACTACCGGTTCGCAACAGGAGCATGCACGCTTCTGTGCATGCACAGATCATCTATTATGACACCAGGCTGGTGGGCAGAGCCTCCCGCCGCTTTTACTACCAGTTCGCAAGAACCAGACAGAACTCGGAGCAACCCATCACTGTTCTGCTCTGTCTACTGCCAGTTTCAATCAGTTTTGATGGGAGAAGAGATCATGTCCATACCCTCACTTGTGAAGTACCATAGAACGTGACCCTCTTCTCCCCTTTAAAATCTACATGAAACTGTTAGATGAGGCATTCCATTGGTTTGTATCGGATATCATCAATAGGCTGATAAAACACAGTTGTATATATTGACAAATGATGCTATCAAATCCTGGCCCAGTGTCTAGAAGCTTTGCAGTCTTGATAGAAAGACTCAGGTTCAATCCTGAGAAGATTGGGATAGCTATGTATTGACCTCCTGGTTCTGGGGATATTTCATCTTTGATTGTTGATGGGATGGCATCAATACATATGACATGTGTGCAATCAGGGGGTCTTTTTAGACTCACATCTCTTGTTCAATGAGCAGGTGGCAGCTATGGCTAAGAAGACAAACCATGCCACCCATGTCTGATAGCCCTGGTTCCTTCTCCCAAACCAGTTTCTGATGTGCCAATGACATCATAGCTACCATGAAGGATATGGAAATTATGTCTGTTAGTCACCACATACTTATCTGCATTTGACAATTTGTTTAATCACGAATCCTGGTTAAATAGCTTTCTTTAAACCAACAGAGAAAGAAGCACTATAGAGCACTACCTCAAACATCTTAGGAGTCTCTGGTGGTGCAGCAGACTAAAGCACTGTTATTAACATCAGCTGCCTGCAATGACTGCAAGTTCAAATCTCACCAGGCTCAAGGTTGACTCAGCCTTCCATCCTTTCAAAGGTAGGTAAAATGAGGACCCAGATTGTGGGGGCAGTAAGATGACTTTGTATAAGTATATACAAAAGTATGAAGGCTATTGCTTAACGCATTGTAAGCTGCCCTGAGTCTCCGAAGAAGGGCAGCATATAAATATAAATCAAATCAAAATCAAATCAAATCTTTATAAAAAAAGGTTTGTATAGGAGAACCAAAAATTCTGCTACTCCGCTTTCTTAAGGGCAGATTGATGAAGCATATAGGAATTCTTTACACTGCTTTCTAGGATTCTTGGAAGCAGAATTTCAAAATACAACATTGTAAAGATTCTGCATTATTTAGAGAACATAATTTGATCTAAGTACTTGCTGGTTTCATAGCACTTGCTAAATCCTCTAGCTAAATGAAAGCAGAAATTTTGAGATGTTCAGTTTGATCAACAATATCCCAAGGAAGAGGAACCTAAGAGGAAGACTCTTAGGTAATCAAATGCAATTTTTTGTTTATATATTTATCTGTCTAGTTCCATAGGAGCAGATGGCCAACTGTAGTACACATACAAATCTAAGAGATAGAGTCAGAAAAGAAACAACATGAGGAAAAAACACTTGGGAGACTGTTCAACATTTTAATATAAGGCAGAGACACATAGGGCTTTACTATTAACAACCAAAGATTCACAGAGCTCTTCAGTGGAAAAAAGTCATTCTTTCTTTTGTATAATGTGTCTGATCAAGAATTCCTCATGCTGTAGAGTTTCTGCTCATATCTGTGAAATCCTGCCATGGTCTTTTGGCAGATAGATAGAAGAATGAATAACAAGTGCCTAATTGTGTTATGGCAGTGAGACATAGATTTAATGTCTCTCTTCTGCCCAGTGCAGGGAGAGTATATAGTCCTCCAAATATTGCTGGATTACAAATCCCATTATCCCTCATGCTAACCTATCAATATCTATCAACACCTTGAGGATAAGTACTACTCATTCCGATATAAGAGGAAGTTGCATATATATATAATTGTTCTTCTTTTCCAAAGTGTTTGAGATTATTTTTTAATAGTTTTGTTATTTTGCAAATAACAGGTGCTGCTCAGATTGAAAATCTGGAACATTTATGATATTATTACCAGATTACATCTTCCATGGATGAATGGAAGGAGAAGATTTTTGATATATAGATGTTCCAGCCATCCAAGGCACTTATGGGAAAGCTCTGAATTAAAATCTAAGAAACATATTGATTAAAGGTATTTACAACTGGTGGATCTTACCCTCTTTAACAGACCCAGATATATCTCGCTACCTCTTGTTGGAAGGAGAACCCTGAGTGGAATGGACCTTTGGACTGGTCTAACAAGACAGTTCTTCATATTACACAAACTATAAATCATACATTTGTTACTATACATTTCCTTTTTTCTATTAAGTTTGGTTTAGTGGTTAAGGTACCAGGCTAGAAATTGAGAGTCTGTGAATTCTCCTCCTGCCTAAGGCAAAAAGCCAGAAGTCTCTCACGAACTTCTGTCACCAGTAATTTAAGCAAACCATAGCCCTGAAACGTTGATTAAACCAGCTGTCTGCATCAAAGTGTAGAATTTGCTATCCACCTTCCTTCCCTATCTGGTTCTTATTTCTCCAGAAGCAATTAATTTTCTTTAAAAATAGACAGATTTTGCCTTATCTTTTTTTTTTTTAGATTGCCCATGACTTTCTATTTTACAAATATTCTATGGATGGGGGCCTGGGGGGAGCCCCAATATTTGGATTATATTGAATTTGAATTTGAATTTCTTCAGTAAAAGAAGGAAGATGGCTGAATACGGATTGTAAACAGATATTGATTGATTGATTGATTGATTGATTGATTGATTGATTGATTCGATTTATATGCTGCCCTTCTCCAGAGACTCAGGGCGGCTTACAATGCATTAAGCAAGAGCCTTCATACTTTTGTATATACCTGCTTAGTAGCGCTTTTGGCCCCCACTAAGCGATGTTCTTTTTTATACAAAGTCAGCTTATTGCCCCCACAATCCGGGTCCTCATTTTACCTACCTCAAAAGGATGGAAGGCTGAGTCAACCTTGAGCCTGGTGAGATTCAAACTTGCAGTAATTGCAGGCAGCTGGTGTTACTTAACAGCACTTTAATCTGCTGTGCCACCAAGTCCTGTTGGCTGGACTCTTCTGTCAGATACAGCTCATGGATCATATATGACAATCATAAATAATGGTAACCCTGATCCCTATCATTCATTGTTTATAAACATTGGTCACATGATCAAAATTTGGATGCTTGGCAACCAGTTCATATTTATGACCATTGTAGTGTCCTGGGGTCATGTGATCCCCTGTTGTGACCTTCTGAAGAGCAAAGTCAATGGGGAATCCAGATTCACTTAGCAGCGTGTTACTAACTTAACAAATGCAATGATTCACTCAGCAAATATAATAAGAAAAGTTGTAAAAGGGGGCAAAACTCAATTAACAAATTTCTCACTTAGCAACAAAAAATTTGGGCTCAACTGTGGTCATAACTCGAGGACTACCTCTACACTATTCATCTGTTCATCCTAAGCAACAAGCCTGTTGTAAAGAATGAATGTGTGTCTTAATTGCTCTTTGCTGTTGATTGCAACAATGCTAGTGATTGTAACTTATTTGTTTAAAAATTGTTGTATTGTGCATCCTGCTTGAGCATCCTGAGAATATTTGCTCCTACAAAGATGAAGGATTCAAACTGTTTTCCAAAGCAACAAAAGCAAGACAAGAAACAATGGATGGAAATTAACCAAGGAAAGAAGCAACCTAGAACTAAAGAGAAATTTCCTAATGGTGAGAGCAATCAACCAATGGAATAGTTTGCCTTCAGAAGTTGTGGATGAACCATCACTGGAGGCTTTCAAAAAGAGACTGGACAACTATTTGTCTGAAATGTTATAGGGTCTCCTGCTCGAGCAAGGAGTTGGACTAGAAGACTTCTAAAATCCCTTCCAACTCTATTTTATATATTCTGTGTTCTAAAGAGTTGCATACTACTTCTCATTAGGAATAAAAGAAATATGTCTTGTACAAACCAATTATTTCTTCTTTTTTCCATGAAACCTTGGGACAGTACAGTACTTGAACAATTTAATATCACTTCTATAACATGATTGGATTCAGTTTATATATACTTAGAAGAGTCTAACTATAATCTGATTCAGTCATGACCTAAATGCTCTCATTCCCCTTCCTTTTCCCCCCTTCATTTATTCCATGGCTAGTTCCATTCAGTGTTAGTGGGAAAGAAGAGTTTGAACAATAGCTGCCTAAAATGTGGAGTAATTCAAGGCTCAAGGCTTTCACCTGTCCTTTTCAACATCTATATGAAATTGCTGAGGAATGTCATCAATTTGTACGGAATGCAGTATAATCAGTTATATATCTCTACCTAGGCCAGTCAGGAGATACTGTGATTATGCTGGCTGAGTGCCTGGAGACTTTAAGGATCTGGATGGGAAGGAACTAGCTTTGACTCAACCCTGGCAAGATGGAATGACTCTGGGATTTTAGCCCCTTCCCCCCCACACCAGATAACATTTCATCTCTGTTTCTTGGCAGACATTCCTCCAGACTGAGTTGGTACACAATTTTAGGATCCTCTTAGAGGTCCAGATCCAACTTGTATGCCAATTGTATCCTTTCTTGGACCAGGACAGGACAGGACAGGACAGGACAGGACAGGACAGGATGAATGGCATGAGAGTCATGGGAGCTTGCTGCAGAACATCCTAAGGCCATGATGGCGAACCTATGGCATGCGTGCCACAGATGGCACACGTAGTCATATCAGTGGGCATGCCAGCTCAACTCTGGCATGCATGCGCACACCAGCCAGCTGATTTTCGGGCCTTCTGGGCCCACCAGAAGTAGGGAAACAGGCTGTTTCCTGTCTCTGGAGGGCTTGGGGTGGCGGGGAGAAGGCCCGTTTTTCTTTCTTACCTGGCTCCCAATCCTCTCTATGCATCTGTGGAGGGCGAAAACAGCCTTTCCCACTCCCTCAGAGGCCCTCCAAAGGCCTGAAACGGCCCATTTCCCAACTCCCGGTGGGACAGGAAGTAATGTTTTTTGCTGTCCCCAGCCTCCAGAGACTCCTAGAGACGCCCCCCCCCTTCCTGGCATTGATTTTACCACTATTTATGCTAAAGATGGGTGTCAATAAAAATCTTTTAAATAAGATGAAGTAAAATGAGAAACTCATTGGAAGTTGGGGTAATGAAGCTAAAGCTTAAATATTCTGGATACATAGCACAAAACCAAAAGCTATAGTAGATGACATAAAATTTGAATAAAGGCACCTTTTTAAAAAGGCCATTAGAAGACATGCAGGAGCTTTTACAAGAACTCAAGAAGCAAATGATACCCACAGGATATAAAGCAGCTTTTAAAATGTTAACACATTGCCTGAAACGGAATTAAGCTATTCTTTGACAATTTTCCTTATTATTTAGCTTTTAGATTGAATTAACTCAGGGATTTAATTCAGACCTGTCAGCATCAAAAAATAAATCTTAGCTAATTTCGTTGAAGGCATTTTTCTGATTTTATTATCATTCATCTAAAAGCTTGCGGCAGGAAATGACAAACTCAACAAAATTATATTTGAGGGAAACAACATTTGAGAGTTAAAGATAATGATTTTCAAATGTTTGTCTCTGCCCAGAGTTACATTCTCTAAATATTCACCTAATGATAGTTCCCACTGAGTCTATTAGGAGATATATATACACAGACTATTTAGTGAAGATGTTAGCTGTGACTATAAAAAAATAAACACATTGAAAATGCATCTAATTTAGGAAAACGATTTGAACATTAACTCAGTTGGATACTGTGAGGGTATACATTTATGATAGTCTGAATCTATGAATATTTTAATATGGTTGCTGTTGAAACATTTCTAGGCAAAAAATAAAAGTTAATGCTACTACTTTAAGAATATTTCATAGGAAATAAATCACACAGAAGGAAAAGAGATTTATTTCCAAGTGAACAACCCTAGAATTATTCTGTTCAACAAGTAAAAGCAGATGATATTTGCTGACATATTTTATGATTTAAAGAGCTTTTTAAACTGCCTTTCATGATGGATTATCCAGAAAGGAAAGTTTACAATATGATAATTGATTGATTGATTGATTGATTATCAACAAGTTGGTGTTATCTCTTAACAAACATATAGATAGCTCCTCTCCAGGATGTTCCATTCCCAACTTGGTCCTTCAAATCTTCTAATGGTGTACCTATTTCCAACATAATTAAGTCCAACTGCTGTACTGTTGGTTATCCTCTTCTTTCCTAACCTTTTCTAGAGAGTTGAGTCTTCACATAATATTTCTATAGTAGAATAATTTGAGCCTATATATTTGTGCCTCTAGTGAGAAATAAAGATTAATTTATTCAATGATCCATTTGTTTATTTTCTTAAGTTTGATTATGTTATGGGTGAGGTATCACTAGTACTCTGATGATACCCAATTATACTTCTCTATCCTGGGTGAAGTGAGTGATGCTGTAGATGTTCTTTCACATTGGTGCCTGAAGCTATGGAGATCTGGGTTGGAAACAACAGACTTCTGCCTAATCCTGGTAAGATGGAGTGGCTCTGTATCCAAGAGTTTATCATCTTTGATCTTGGATGGGGTTGCACTATCACAGACCGTCTTGATGCATAATGAGGGGTTCCTCCTAGACTCATGCTTCCTCCTCAAAAAGCAGGTGGCAGGTGTGGCTCAACTTTGTGTTATTTATTTATTTATTTATTTATTTATTAAAATTTATATGCCGCCCTATCTCCAAGGACTCAGGGCAGCTCACAATGACAATTGACCAAGCGACTGTTAAAATCAACAAATATACACAAAAAATATAAAAAAGTTTTAAATTTTTTAAAAATATACTACCCCATCAGTTCAGGCCGGGGAACATAAATAGCCGTGTTTTCAATTCACAGCGGAAGGTGCGAAGGTCAGGGGCCAACCGGAGCCCCAAGGGAAGTTGATTCCAAAGGGTGGGGGCACTCACAGAGAAGGCTCTACCCCTGGGGGTCGCCAGCTGACATTGTCTAGCCGACGGCACCCTGAGTAGGCCCTCTCTGTGAGAGCGCACCGGGTGATAGGAAGTTGACGCTGGTTGCAGATGGTCTGACAAATAGCCTGGGCCTAAGCCATCAAGGGCTTTATAGGTTAACACCAGCACCTTGAATCCCACCTGGCAGGCAACCGGCAACCAATGCAAGCTGTGCAGGAGTGGTGTAATATGGGAGTATCGGGTCCCTCCCACAACAACCTGCGCGGCTGCATTCTGTATCAGCTGAAGCCTCCAGGTGGTCTTCATGGGCAGCCCCAGATAGAGAGCATTACAGTATTTGATCCGGGAGGTGACTAGCGCATGAGTGACTGTGTGTAGGGCACACAGGGGTTATGTACCAGTTGTGCCCTTTCCTGGATAAAGAGGCTCTCCATTTGGTCACTAATGCCCCCATCATCTCCCATGTGAACTATTGCAATGGACTGTCCATGGGCTACATTTGAAAGCTTTGCATAATGCACATAATATCTAGAAGCTTCACATAATTCAGAATGCAGCCGTTTTGAGTAATTTTGGGTGCATTAAGAAGGAGACATCTAACACCTCTGCTTCACAAACTGGGTGTCAGATTGCTTTTTGGTCCAATTCAAGCTGTTGGTTGTGAACTACAAAGCCCTACATGGCATGGATTCAGGATAACTAAGGAACCACATTCATCTCATTACATCCCATCCCAGGCATTGAAGGTATGTTGTAGAACTCCTCAGTTAAAGAATTCCAACTGGCAGGGTCTAGGAAGAGAGCCTTCTTTGCCGTTGCTCCACTCTATGGAAGATTCTGTCCCAGGAAGTAAGGCAGGCCCCCACCCTTTTGGCCTTCTGAAAAGAAATTAAAACATGGCTCTCATCTCCAGGGGAGCACAGAGCCATGGGGCTGGTTGGCACACTGAGATCTCTCGCTTCACCTTTTTAACTAATATGGTTTAATAAACCTTGCCTCCTTTCTATCTCTTTTTTAATTTTCATATGCTGTTTTTCAGAGGTGGTATTCAGCAGGTTCTGACCAGTTCTGAAGAACTGGTAGCAGAAATTTTGAGTAGTTTGGAGAACCAGTAAATACCACCTCTGACTGGTCCCACCACTGCTGTTTTTATATTTTAACATTTTGTTGTACACAGCCCAGAGTTCTTCTCTGAGGGGAAATGCGCTGTTGAAACATGTGAGGAATAAATAAATAAATAACAAAGTTATTAGAACAAAGTTCAAAAGTGTAAATGCTTTTTCTATCCTGCTTCTCCAGAGTCCAAGTTTTACTTCCTTAGAGTATCAGAAAGAATGTTGAATTATTCGGAACCCTATAAAGATATACAGTATAGAGCCATATATAGATATAGATACAACACAGCATTTGAATATCTTTTCCACGGCTTTCATAATTACTCTACCAAGTGCTAATTTGTAGCATATGTCTTGACTGCTTGCTCATTTAGGATTTGTTTAGAATACTTTTTATTAAAAGAAGATTTTTACATAGATTTCAAACACTACAGATACATAAGAATTTGGAAAAAGAAAATATAGAAAGGTAAAAGAGAAAATAAAAGATAATAGAAAAAAAAGAAAAAATTATTTCCAATTTACTTGGAAGCAGTTACAGATATAGTAATTACCATCTCAGACCTCCCAAATTATGTATCATGGTTCCCTTTTCCCACAGACAAACATTTGTAATCAATAAATCCTAAAATGTGAGTGGAGTTAAAGATCTAGGATTAATAGTAGTTCAATTTATTGTTAGTTTATTATAGTTCTAGGTTTATTAAAGGTTATACCCTGTGCTAGTCTTGGGAAGTTCAGTGGGGGTGGGGGGGAAGAGTGGGAGGGGGGTGGGTGAGGGAGGGAGGGAGGGGTTTGGGTTGAGGGGTTAGGGAGGGGATGGGAGGGGGAGGAGAAAATATTTGTACTTATTGTAAAACTTTTTAATTAAAAAAAAATCCTAAAATCACTGGTTCGTTTTCCCCCCATTTTCAGCAAAAATTCCATAAAGGATTTCCAGTTTTTTATCAAAATAATTGTAGCTCCCTCCTTAATCAAACAAGTCAATTTAGATATTTCTGCAAATTTAGCCCTCTTCACAATCCAGTTCTCCAGAAATTTTGGATATTTCTGGATATTTCACAATCCAGAAATTTTGGATATTTCTGTACTTTCCATCCTTGTGCATATAATAGCCTTGCTGACCATACATAAAACCAGTCATCCATAAGCCTTTTCCTAATAAAAAAGTTTCCTCTGAACATTAATTTTAAAAACTGTCTGCATCACTATATGAAATTGTGCCCAACAATTTTTTCACTTTTTCTGAAATCCATCATGTACGATAAAATGACCTTTCTTATTACAGCTTGTAGATTCTTTGCATTTTCAGCTATTGGGATAGTATCATTCCTCCAGCTTTAAAACTACATTCATCTTCCAAACCAACTGTCCTTGTTCAGCATATAGGCTGACTATATAAGGGGAAAGAGTGTACAGTCTTTTCCAATTCTGTTTTAATTTAAAGCCACAGGTTGGGTCCCTGTGATCCAGAATATCCTATATTCTGTACCTAGCATTGCCTCCTATTCCACCCTAAGGCCATCCTGTGTGTTTTCTGTGTCCAATGTTCCATGTAGCCGTATGATACCTCTGCAAATGAAAGGCTACAGCTGGGTTGCAGAATATTTATTCTGTAATCGTGAACCTGTCATGACATCTTCAAGACTGAAAACTCCACTTCATGATTGATCCCTCACTGGCCCAAAGAGGAAGAACCCAAGGCAGATTTAAATATTCTCCTGAGTCCATGCCTTCCATAAATAACCCTAAATGCTACCTCTTCTTCCAATGTTTCACTGAGATAAGATATTATTTTGCAATCACTCATTTAAAGAAACTGTTCTGATGTTCTTGTGATCTATATATAATTTCATTCAGAAAGCAATACACCTGACAAGGATAAGCTTTTATCAAAGCTTACAAAAACTCTGGCAGTCTAAATCTGTTCCAGAAATAGAAATATATCACTAGAATAGAGATTTATCCAAATGGGATAAAGAGGTGGAAGTAATGGTTGAATGGATATTCTGTAACATTTACCGTGGCATATTTTTTGAAATTTGACTGTAATGGATAGCAGCTTATTTATTAGACTTGCTATTATAAGTTATTATGTCAAATTAGGGTTAAGTAATAATAGCTATGTTGCTTGGAGGGATGCAACATTCTTCCAGCATCCACACAGCACTCACTTAATAAGGCTGTACCACAGACACATTGATACTAATTCTTGACTAATGTACTAATTCTTGATTTATGTACTAAGCATAATATTAAGGGCTGCAGTGTCCCTGTGTGATATGCGTGGGGGGGGGGGTAGAATAGGAGAGAAATTTTGAGAACAGTTGTTATTCTGTTATTCTGAAAGTCTGGGAACAATATTTTATATGAATAAAACTTGTGACTGAATTTTCCTTCCTGTACTCTTTATCAGACTTAGTCTTACCAACACCTTCCCATTTTAGCCCATTACAAAGATAAATGATCTGTACATTTTCATACAAAGTAGAATGTCTGTGGTATCTTGGTTCATCATGGTTATTCTTATTAGGTTTTAAAATTACAAAACAATGTTTAAACAAAACATTGTGCTATAATTACCTTATAAATAGAATGATTAGTAACATTGACTAGTGAAATCCTGAAAACACAGGACATTGAAATCCCACTAAATGCCATAAGCTTGGTGAGTATAATTTACTGCTTAAGTGGAATTGATTTAATGTGTACTCAAGTACACTTAATTTTCTATGGACCTAACACACTGTTAGTAATTACCTTGCATTATTATAAAAGCACTTGCTGGGATTTATAAGTGAAGAGCCTGTAATCATTTTGTGGAGGGGTTTTTTAAACACAATAGTAGTTCTGATGATAAATAATATTTCATTACTATATATTTCATTGCACAGGCCTAATATCAGCCTAAGAATTCTTCGGCTCAGTCTTTGTAAACAGCAAAGGCTCATGCCCAACATTCCCTAGTTGCACCACTAATAACTGCAACAATCTAACACAAATAGATTTCACAGAAGATAACATTGAAAAGGCACCACATAGACTAAAACCATCTCTATCTATTGGATCTGGTGGACAATATGCATACTTCTTAAAAAAGCTTTCCACTGCTATAGCAGAATCCCTAAGCCTAATCTTTGAAAAATCTTTCAGGACCAGCTCCTTACTCAACCTATGGTCACTAGCCACAGTCATCTCTATCTTCAAAAAGGGAGAGCCCAGCCTAGTTGAAAATTACAGACCAATCTCTTTATGCTGCGTCACCTGCAAAGTCATGGAATCAATCATCAACCAATCCATTACCCTCCACCTAGAAGCAAACAATCTACTCTCTAATAAATGATTTGGTTTCACAAAAAAATTATCCTGTAATCTACAATGTCTACACTGAAAAAACATATCGACTACAAATTTTGATCAGGGCAAAGCAATAGATGCAATTTACATAGACTTCTGTAAAGCCTTTAATTCAGTGGTACATGACAAACTACTTCTAAAACTAAAATCCTATGGTCCTATCTCTGGACCTCTCCATAATTGGATAACTGTGTTTCTGTTAAACAGACAACTAGTGGTTAAAATAGGGAGCGCCCTATAAAATTCTGCACCTATTAATTGCGGTGTCCCCCAAGGCAGTGGTTTAGGACCAATACTCTTCATACTACACATAAATGACCTTTGTGATCATATTATAAGTAACTGCGTTCTCATCGCCGATGATTTAAAACTATTTAACACCACCAACAATGCTGCTAACTTTCAAAAAAACCTTGACTTTGTGTCAGAATGGTCAAAAAATTGGCAACTCCAAATCTCAACCAACAAATGCTCTGTCTTACACATTGGCAAAAAGAATCAGAACACAAAATACAAGCTGAATGGACACGACCTTGTAGATGACCCTCAGTCTGTCAAGGACCTTGGAGTACTCATATCAAATGATCTATGTGCCAAAGCCCACTGTAACAACATTGCCAAAAAGACATTAAGGGTTGTAAAACTAATCTTACGTAGCTTCTTCGCCGGTAATATTACACTACTAACCAGAACATACAAAACATTTTCTAGACCAATTCTCGAATACAGCTCATCTGTCTGGAACCCGCACTGCATATTGGACATTAATACAATTGAACGTGTCGAGAAATATTTCACAAGAAGAGTCCTCCACTCCTCCGCTCACAACAAAATACCTTATGCCACCAGACTTGAAATTTTGGGCTTAGAAAATCTAGAACTACGCCGCTTTGGTATGACCTAAGCAAAGCTCATAAAATAATCTGCTAGAATGTCCTACCTGTCAATGACTACTTCGGCTTCAACCACAACAATACACGAGCACACAATAGAAACAAACTTAAAGTGAACCATTCCAAACTCGATTGCAGAAAATATTACTTCAGCAACAGAGTGGTCAATGCATGGAATGCATTACCTGACTCTGTGGTTTCATCCCAAAACCCTCAAAATTTTAACCTTAGACTGTCTACTGTAGACCTCACCCCTTTCCCTAAGAGGTCTGTAAGGGGCGTGCATAAGAGCACCAGCATGCCTATTGTCCCTGTCCTAATGTTCCCTTTAATTGTACTCATTTTATGTATTCAATTCATGCTTATACTTATATATATTATCTAATACGTACTTGATAAAATAAATAAATACATGAATAAATAAATACATACATACATACATACATACATGTAAATAGAAATCTAAAAGCATAAAAAGAGACCTTTGTCGACAAAAGTTGGCTTTATTCAAATACCACCCACTTCAGTCTGGCATGTTACAATTGAATTATGTCATTCTGTTGAGATTCACAATGCTAGAAAAATTGTCTTTGAGCAAGGAGAAATAGTTTCAGAATAATTCCAGTTGAAATAACAGAAATGGAGATAGCTATTATAAAGAACTTTCAGTAAGATATTTCATGCATGTTTACACCATTAATTAGATACTTAGAGTAAAAGACAAGGGGAGGGAGAGATCAGATATAATTTGACCACTTAGAATTTATATGGAGTGTCTCCTTCATTGATGCTTCAGATCAGGGTGAAGGGAGTTTGGCATTATGCATTATTTAATAATAATGGTTTGAAGAAAATTTGGAGAGTGCTGTTTGAAAGATCAAGCTGAAATTTAATTTACTGATAGTTAAGAACCTTATTTTGTTACATTTATTTTAAGGTATTTATTCATAAGATGTTTATTTATTTACATTAATGTCCATTATATTTATTTACAATATTGTGTCCATAGACTGACTCAAAGAAAAGAACTTTAGGCAGAAAGGCTAAATTATTTTAAACACCAGACTACATTGACTGGATTTTTAATCTGTTCCTCTTCTTTTTAATTTTTTTTAATTGATTGATTCATTTTTAATTTTTCCCCTCATTTATTTTTTTTTAATTTTGCAAAATAATATCCAGTCATTTCACTTCATGGCAAAGACAAGTAGTTGCAGTACAGTATTCAATATTGTAGCTCACAGTGTATGAAAATGTAAATAAAATTGTATTCCAGACATATAAGTAAAGTTATGACAAAGGTCTTTATGCTCCCTTACTTAAGAAAACAATAAATTCCTAAAAATCAGTATTCCTTTTCTTAAGCTATTCTTGTGAATAAATATTATTGAAAAAATAGTTTCATGAGATACTCCTCATTGTGTTCATTCACCAGATTAGGCAGGCCAAAAGAAAACTTGACGTGTTAGTATGAGGGTCTCAAGCAGTAGTGGAATTCAAATTTTTTTACTACCGGTTCTGTGGGCGCGGCTTGCTGAGTGGGGTGTGGCTTTGTGGGCGTGGCTTTGTGAGCATGGCAAAATCTCCATTCCCACCCCACTCCTGGGGAAAGGATATTGCAAAATCCCCATTCCCTTCACACTCCTGGGGGAAGGATATTGCAAAATCTCCATCCCCACCCCACTCTGGGGCCAGCCAGAGGTGATATTTACCAGTTCTCCCAACTACTCAAAATTTCCACTACCGGTTCTCCAGAACCTATCAGAACCTGCTGAATAGCACCCCTGGTCTCAAGTCAAGAAAGAGAGAGTGATTGCATTTTTTAAAAAAAACAACAACAAAGCCTTTTTGAGATATCAATACTTTTTCATAGACCTATATAGAAGGGTAATGATGATGTAAATTATAATCTTACAATGATTTACCTAGCAGCAAATTCCACTGAAATTCAGTGCGTACTTCGTCAGCATGAAGAGTGATTACCACTCCGGGCTTTCTTGAAAGGACCAAACTTGTTTCCGAAATAACAAGTTAATGTCATATTGGCACATCCGGGAAAACCCGAATCTGAAAGTTTCCAGGTTTTCCCCACCCAAAGGAAAGTTCAAGTCCCTGTCCAGCACCCACAAGTTCATCACATGGTCCAATCATAGCACCGGCCCAACTGGAGATGCCTCCCAGGTCCAGCGTCCCAGGCGCAGGGCAAGATGTCCTTGACTCTCTGAGAAAGGAATGTTATTATGACTATATATCACCCTTGCTCCATACAATCCCCCCCCCCCCTCTAAGTTTCCCACAGCAGTAAATGTGGCAGGCCTGAAGGCCCAATGCAAAAGATGGCTTCCAGGTCTGACAGTTATGCAAGTGTCTGTATGTATGTTGTTTGTATGCCCACCTCACATTTTCAATATATCCACTGGCTTAAATATATTGTTGCTTATAGATGAAGGCCTACAAAAGGCTCGTTGTAGTAAAATGAGACTGGATTCTGTGTAAAACCTTTAGCCTTCTTAGAAAAACATTTTTATTAGGTCGCAGCAGTTCTATCTAGTTGTATTCCTGAGTCGAATGTAGATTGCTGAATAATTTAATGTAGGGAGAACACCTCTAAGTGATGTCTCTGAGTTTAATACCATTTCTTTTTCTCAGAGAACCTTATGATCTCAGGATAACTACGGAGATTAAGTCTGTTGTTTCAGTGCTGCCAATATAATTTCTCAAATAGATAGTAAAAGCCTGTGTGAGCTGAAGAAAAATATAATCAGAATAAGTTTTTACCTTTGATTACAATTTAAAAGCTTAGGGAAAGATGTACAATAGAATAAACATGAGATTGACAGTTATTTCTCCAAGTATGAATCTATGTTTATTCAAGATGCAAAAGGAAACATGCCCAATGAGCAATACCAAGATAGAAAACTGCCTGCAGTGAAATTTATTTTTCATATGATCATTTTAATGCCTTTCAGCAATAGCTGCCTCTTTTTCTTAAACCAAAACATTTATGGTCAGATGTCCATCATAGAAGAAGCTCTGTTCTGAAGATACGCCATGAAAATATATTTTGTCTAGATCATCTCATTATCAGCACCAAGGATGTAAAGAACACATTTCATTTGCTGGATTGATCAATTTGAAGAGGGTGGCACTGAATTCAAATTTCATTGAAAAGTAAATGTAAATTTTATCTGTATTATCTAAATGCTTATGCAGGCTTTCAGTATGGAAATTCCCTAGCTCATTCCCTGTTGAGCTGCATTCAATGTATTTTATTTGCTTCTAGTTTGGGCTTTGATTAAATTATACTAGCTGACTTTGCTTCTCTCTGTCACAGTACACTGAATATTCAGAGACAAAGAGCATGCAAGTATGGCATGTGAGACTTGGGAACATTTCAGGCCTTTCATAGCCTGAAATTTAGACTGGCAAATTATGCAAAGATTAAGTTATTTTTCAAACAACTTAATTAAAAGTTATTTTTTAAAAAAAAAATAATCTTGGAATGTTATTAAAGCTATTATTCCACTTTGACTTGCGGGTTTGATCTCAGGACTCTTAAACTACATGTTTTTAATTAGGAAAGGAATCAGATGCTCAGAGTTTTGCTAGATATAATCCCCAGTGAATGAGTGAGTAAGTTATAACATAAATTGCTGTTCATTATCCAGGAGCTTACAAGCATATTTTTTGATCAGAATATCAGAGTATTGTGAATAAGAATGTAAACTGGGGGAAGTGAATGGTCTAAGAAGCTCTTTTCCTCACCATCCTTACCACTTATATTGGCCAATCCCTCAAAATAGTTTGAAGCAGTGGTGGAATTCAATTTTTTTTTACTATCGGTTCTGTGGGCGTGGCTTGGCGGGCATGGTGTAGTGTGGCTTGGTGGGTGTGGCTTGGTGAGTGTGGCAGGGGAAGGATACTACAAAATTTTCATTCCCACCCCATTCCAGGGGAAGAATACTGCAAAATTCCCATCCTCTTCCCCACTCCGGGGGGAAGAATATTACAAAATCTCCATTCCCACCCCACTCCGGGGTCAGCCAGAGGTGGTATTTGCTGGTTCTCTGAACTGCTCAAAATTTCCACTACCAGTTCTCCAGAATCTGTCAGAACCTGCTGAATAGCACCCCTGGTTTGAAGGTGATGCATGATATTCTCCTCTCTTGACAATGCAATATTCATTCGTTTATTTCATTTTCATTTCATTTTATTCATATTCATGTTAAAGCCAAAATACAAAGTAATATCGTGATCTTCTTTTCCTGGTCTTCTTGGGCGTCCTTCCTGAATCTCTCATTCCAGCAGTATTGCAATATATATGGAAGGTACCAGTTTAGCCTTTACTAGAATAAAAGTTTGATTTGGCAGGTTGCTGAGAGACTATGGCAGTAGCTAGAAACAGCAAAGTTCTTTGTACTCTGGATAAGTACAAATAGCCACAACAGAAATCACAAATACAAGTATATGGCTGGAGAACCTGCAACCTAGTTTCATATAAGTAGGAGAAATAATTAAAGAAAACTGCTTACCAATGTCTTTATATATTCAGTTTAAAGAAGGGAGAAAGCAGAAATCTTTCAGACTAACTGGCCCCCATTTCCATTTCCATTTCATGAAAGATAAGGAAAACCTTGATATTAACTGCTGTTTTTGTATAATTTTAATTTTATGTAATTTATTAAAATAATAGACTTGAGCATTTAAACTTTCATTAATTATACGTTGCTTTTGGCTTTGGTTGCTATGTTAATTTCTCAAACTAAGAAATTAAGTCTAGGTACTTGTATTAATATTTTTTTTTAAATTAAATGCATTCCATAAATTTTCTCTTTTCACTTGATTTATTATATAGAGGAAACAAAAGAGAAGTCTGTTTATACTATTACTGCTTTATTGCTTTATTTATTTATTATCATTATTTATTTATTATCAATAATGATAATAATTGCAATAATTGTGCATGATCAAAGGGTATGGTTTAGTTCAAATATACTTTCAGATATTATAGTTATTCATAATTTGTCTAGTTAATTTTCTAATGGATAATATTGGGCCTTTAAATTGCTTTGCTGATAACCTAGACCTATACTTCATCTCATGTGTATTTATATTAGTATACTACTGAGTGTTTCTTTTTTCTTTTTCTTTCTTTCTTTCTTTCTTTCTTTCTTTCTTTCTTTCTTTCTTTC
>WNWU01000005.1:7372684-7389254 GCA_012654045.1 Ptyas mucosa
TTCTTTCTTTCTTTCTTTCTTTCTTTCTTTCTTTCTTTCTTTCTTTCGTAACGTTAATGATTTTATTTGTTTTAATTTTTTTACCTAACCACTGCATATGGCAAAATGTTCCTCTTTCTTTGTTATGGCATTCCCAACATTTGTTCTTTTATGATTTGTCTATCTTGGTAATTATTGATGGAGTTATAAACCATCTGTAAAACATTTAAAACAAATGTTCCCTCAAATTATGGCTTGCAAGGAGTTTGACTGAGTTTCTTTCACAATTCTTTCCATTGTCCTACTGTAATTGCTTCTTTGAATTTTCCATCCACTTTATCATGCAATTTTTAATTTATTCCATATCCATGTCATATTGCAGAAACAAATTATATATAGGTCCTAATCAGGGGTGGGTTCTCCTTTACTACCTTTACCTTTACTACCGGTTTGCAGCAGGGCCGCGCACACACTCTTGCTTCACTCGCATGCACACGCATTCTTCTGCGCAAGCACAGAAGCATTTTGTTGGGGTTGGTGGGCGGAGCCTCCCGCTGGTTTTACTACCGGTTCTATAGAACTAGTGCGAACTGGGGGCAACCCACCACTGGTCCTAATAGATTATCTTGATTTTGTATAAGTGTTTCAAATTCTGTCATTTTTCTCAAGGTCCCACTTTTCATGAGGTCACTTCTTCCAGCAATTTGTAAATACATCAATACATCAAGCATGGTAAGTTTCTATCGAGCAATTCCTGCTGAGATTTTAATCTGTTTTTGGAATCTGGATACCCCATCGTGGCATAGGTGATTAAATATTTCTTTCTATAGTTGTCTCTGGAATAAAAGGTATTTGACAAGAAAGCTAAAGGTAAGGACTTGTTTTTAGGAAATTCCATATCTGTATCCAACCTTGTCTTAAAATGTGCCCTTACACAGATTAAATACTGCTTTCAGATGTCCCTTTCCACTTTGGTTTTGTATTTTTTTTATTATGAGCTAAGTATTTCATAAGATCTATCTTCTCGTGTTTTGCATTTCTGCAAACATCGGGCTTTATCCAAATATGCTGATATTTCCTGTAACGGAGTAAATATATTGGCTTCTATTGGCTCTCATTGCTAAATTCATTATTAGAAGAAATTATGCTAATATAAATACATTATATTAAATATATACCCACAAAAACCCTGGTAGTAATTCATGATTAGGGTTATGTAATGTGTAGAATTATGCTGAAAATCTTGATCCTGTAAATATAGCAGTGGCAAAGCAATAATATCTTCCTTCCTTATATTTGCGATATTTGTCCATTAAATTGGTTTTGAGATAGTACGCTGTATTTTGGATAACATCTATTTCATTTCATGATATGAGAATAAACATCTATTACAGCTCCTTCAGATATTCACTTTATAATACAGTGTACCCAATTTTGCTTACACAGAAGTGCAATTCTTAACCAAGCTTTCTCAAAAAAATGGCATCTTATGAGTTGTGTTATGACTGACAGTTTATCTTTAACTCCTTTTTAAAAAAAGATACATTAATGCCTTCAAACTCATTATGCCAATACTTCAGCTCCCATGACAAATCCATAATGCTGGGGAAGGTGGAGGAAAGAAAGAAGAGGATAACCATTGGCAAGATGAATGGAGTCAATAACAATGAATGCACTCCTGAGAGACTCAGAAGACCAGGTAGGGACAATTCATCTTGGAGAAAGGTTGGTCATTTCTACAATTCAGCATGGTTACTTATGCCCCCAAAGAAGAAGGGCAGATATCCTTTGTCAAGGGTGGGCTTCAAAACTTTTAGCAAGGGGTTCTCTGCCTGGTTGCTGGGTGGGCGTGGCCATGATGGGCATGGCCTAGTCAGCCTCCTGCACCATGGCGGGGGGCGTTTTTGCCCTCCCCAGGCTTTAGAGGCTTTCCTCAAGCCTCCGGGAGGGTGAAAACAGCCTCCCCAGGCTCCAGAGGCCCTCTGGAGGCCAGAAACATGCCTTCCTGAACGTCCAGTAGGCCTGTTTTTCGCCCTCCCCGAGCCTCCCTGCACGCCCTGCACTTACCTGCATCCAAAACAGGCCATGTGGGGACTCCTGGGAGGGGAAGGGCAGGATGGGTGGGGTAAGACAGGTGTGGGTTTTGGGGGTTCTCTGAACTGCACAGAATCTTAACTAGAGGTTCTCCCGAACCACTGCGAACCCCCAGCAGCCCACCCCTGCCCTTTGTCCATTTCTTTTTGGCAGCATTTGATTATAGTTATTAAAGTCAGAATTGTGTGATTCTGGAAGTCCAGAATCTGCAACACATATTACCTATAAACATTCTGTAGCTATTTCCAGGTGCTGCCAATTATGAGGGCAGAAATAACAGTCTGTGAAGCAAGCCAAATCATATCCATACAAAATTGTATTTTGAGAAGTGGAAAAAAAGTACTTGAACACTGGATCATCTGGGAGTGACTTTAAGTTTTCTTAGATATGGGTTGGACATGGGACAAGAGCATTGTCCCAAAAACTGTTATCATAGGGATATGTTCATGCCAAGGAGAAGTGAAATTAAATTTATGATGTGTGATTTATAAAAAGCCTGCCAAATCGTTTAACGGTTGCAAACACCAATTGAATTAGCAAGAACTGACATCTAAATTGTACAAGAATTTTGGAATAAAGACCTAAGCAGCTAGGATGTATTCGCCTAGCCCTCGGTAAATTAGTCTTACTTCATCCCTTCCTGTACAATTGTTTGATAAGAAAAAAAGATGTGGGAACTAGGCAAAAGGTACAGTGTACAATAATACAGTACATTAATGATCTCCTTGCCAGCAGGATGTTTGAGCTAAGAACTAAGGCTTACAGTGGATCTTCCCAAATAAATAAATGTTTTGTTCTAGGAGAGAAAGCCATGAGAGCTGAATTTACTGAAAAACCAAAATCGTGGCTGTAACTAAACTGCAAGCAGCTTGCGTAATTATTAAATTCAGTGCCTGTGAATTATTATTTCAAAGATGGTTTGGATTTGGAAAATATTCTTATTTTGCAGAACAGTAACTGCCATCTCCTCCTGAAGAGTGTTGTCTTTATTCTATGAACGCAAGAGGGTTGCTTGCTATTCTTTCAAAAGTTCTCACTCCAACTAAAAACTAGCTTTCAAGCAGGGGTGGGTTCTACTTACCTTTACTACCAGTTCGCAATGGGATCAGGTGTGCACTCTCGCTTAACTCGTGTATGCGCCTTGCTTCTGCACATGCGCAGATCGCCAATGACAACATCTGGGGTGGTAGGCAGGGCTCCTGCCGGTTTTACTACTGGTTCATGCGAACTGGTCCGAACTGGGGGCAACCCACCACTGCTTTCAAGCCTCTGTATTTTGATTGCTGAACAGGCTGCCTAGTTGCCTTTTTAGGTTTCCCCAAGATAGATGGTATGGCAACTATTCAGCTGAAAAAACAAGGGATTTGGAATCCTAGGCAGCTATGATATCCCACACATAGATCTGTAAGTCCCACTTCCACTCTCCCTAGGCAAGTTGGGCACAAGAGAGATGCAGTGACTGTTTCACGTAGGTTGTACTACTAACTTAACTAACTTAAGAATCGTTAACCTAATTTTGCAAAGCTTCTTCTCTGGTAACGTTGTACTGCAAACCAGGGCATACAAAACCTTTGCCAGACCAATTCTCAAATACAGCTCATCTGCCTGGAATCCACACTGTATAATGGACATTAATATAATTGAGTGATTCCAGAGGTATTTCACGAGAAGAATCCTCCACTCCTCTGCTCACAATAGAATAACTTATGCCACCAGGCTTGAAATTTTGGACCTTGACAACCTAGAACTACACCGCCTACAGTCTGATCTAAGCTTTGTCTGCTACAACATCCTACCTGTCAATGACTACTTCAAGTTCAACCGCAATAATACACCGGCAAACAATAGATACAAACTCAAAGTTAATCGCTCTAAATTCAATTGCAGAAAATACGACTTCAGCAACAGAGTGGTCAATGCCTGGAATGCACTACCTGACTCTGTTGTTACATCTTCAAATCCCCAAACTTTAACCTTAAACTGTCTACCGTGGATCTCACTCCATTCTTAAGATGTCTGTAAGGGGGCGTGCATAAGCGTGCCCACTGTCCCTGTTCTACTGTTCCCATTTACTTGTACTCATTTCTTATGTATATACTTATACCTGTTTATACTTATATGTTTATATGTTATGTTCATACTTATACTTGTTTTCTCATGCATGCTTGACCAACTAAATAAATAAAATAAATAACTATCTCAAAAAGAAAAGGACATTTGAGTGACCTAAGTGATTTATGTGACCTAGACTTAAAATTAAGGTCAGGAGGAACTTAGGAGCCAAGATGGGAGCTTGAAATCTTTTGCAGCCCTTTGACTATAACAACTGGGAATAATTTATAACTAGAAATGAACTTGCAGGCCAGCAAGACCCAGTTATCATTAAAGACTACACAACAATTCTCAGAAATCTTTAAGGATTACATATCAGACAGGGAACTCGTTTTTATGCCCCTTCAGTCTTAGGTTTGTATTACATCCATCACATTACTGCGGGAATGAACACCAAATATTGCAACAGCTCATTTGACCCAATTCTTTTCCTTTGCCAAGAACATACTGCCATCTCACTGTGCTTAATGGCATTTATTCAGGTGCTTGAAGTTGTCTCCAGTTTTTAAAATCAAACTCAGATATATTTACTTGGGAACTGTATTGCATTTAGTAGAATTGTGCATGGTGTGAAGGTGTGGGCATGTACATTCAAGTCAATTTTGACTCCTGGCTACTATATGAACCAGTCCTTGCAGTTTTCTTAGTACCATTTTTAGAAATAATTTGCCATTGCCTTCCTCCTAGAGTTGAGAAAGAGTGACTGGCCCAAGAGCATCCAGTTGGTTTCATGCCTAATGCAAGATTGGAACTCATGATTTCCCAGGTTTCTAGCCTGGTGCCTTAACCAAACTGACTGACATAGTGTGGTGCCTATGGATTTTTTTTTTAATAAAGCACTTGTGTTATTTTCTACCTGATCTCATATTGGGGGGGGGGGTGTATTTGTTTTGTTTTGGGTTATTGCTCTTGTTTTTGGTCTCTTCCAGTCAATCTTGAGTCTTAATAACTACATGGCTAAGGCCCTACAATTTACTTTGCACCATTTTTGCTAGCAGTTTGCCATTGCCTGCTTCCTACAGATGAAAGCATTTGTTTGTACGCATCTTAAAATGCAATGGATATCAGTGGCCTTCACTGGGAAGAGGCTGAGCAGTTTAGCAATATTCTGGAGAATTGAGGAACAGATTACCAAGCCGATAGTGCCAGATGTATCATGGTTAATTAAGCATTATTTAGACAACATTCACTTTTCAACATAAAGCATGTTTTTGCTTGTTTTTAATCTGGGTAACACTGTATCTTTTTCATTCACTGTTTTCCATATAATTTAAAGGAAACAAAATGTTTTAAAAGCTTTATACCATTTTCTCTACTGTTACACTAATTGCCCAAATGACAACTTGGTAAAAATGCTTAGTTGAAGTTTTTATTCATATTTATTGTGGATTTCTTTCTCCGAGACCTAATTATTCCAGTGAAGCTTTTATAAGCACTTTAATTTTACTGAGATCTAATGAAGACAAGTTAACAGGATTACCCATACAGAATTTCAAAGGCTAAAGATAAACAAAACTTCAGGAATCGGTATGTTTTGAACGATGATGGGAAGAATGCCTTCTCACTTAAATAATATTACACCACTAATTTCTTGGTTATAAATTCATTTAAGGGGGAAAAGAAGGTACCATAAATTAATGAGAGAGAGAAGATTAGAAAAGCAATCACATCCTCATTGGCAGGGGAAAATCCCATTAAATTTAATGGGACTTTTATCATTTGAATTAAATAGAATGGATAGGACTATTCTGGTTTACATATAATACGGTATTCAGTTATGATTTCTTTAGTCATGCTTTGGACAAGTTACTGTTACTTAGGAATACCTATTTCACCAAATCTTAAACACAGCAGGTTATTGCCCACTGAAATGAGCAATGAATATGAATATTCATTGAATTCAACATCTCTGCCTCCTACTTTTCTGAGATAATGGACACTTGACCAATCTCTTGATGGCCTTGGAAAGCATCTGAGATATGTTTATACAATGGTTCTTATCTAGCTCAATTCCCACCTGACCTAACCCAGTCCTTAACCTATGATTTTAGTTGTATTATCACAGATGCCCTTGGGATGGCATCGTTGTGGTCTGCCGGCGGCCTGCAGAGCTGGCAGCAGAATCAGACAGTGAGGAGGCTGAAGAGGAACATGGGCCAGTCCTGGAGTCTGGGGAAGGCATAAGACCTTAAAGGAGGAGCAAAGGCAACTGTTGTTCCTGCTGGCCAGTTTCAAGACTGCAGCTCTGTGTTGACTCTGTGTTCTGTGTGGCTTTGCAAAGTTAATTGCCAATTAGGTCTTGGCAGCATGTCAAAGGAGATAAAGGTGGGTGTTTATCACCATTATCCCGAAGAACTGTGGCAGATTTCTGTCGGACTCTTTACAATTATTTGGGATCCTCTGTGAATGAACAGATCGGGAATAAACAGGCTCTGAATGAGCAGAATTCACAGCTGTTGAAATAAAAAGAGGGTTTTGGGGACTCATTGTGTGCTTTTATTGTATCAGGAAGCCTAAGTCAGAACAGGTATGAACAAAAACACAACCAAGATCCAGACAATTTCACAATATTTTAAAATCAAGAGTACTGAAAAGTTGTTATTTATACAAAAAACCCCACAACCCCATCTATTCATTATCAGTTTTAGCATGAGTCCTAGATTGGGTTTCATCTCCATGAAAAAGTCAGTCTGACATCTGAGGGTTCTCCTGAATTCATAGCTTCCGCTTGTCTGGGCATTGGGTAACCTCTTGTTCTAGAATGAGTTGTTGCAACATGTTCTAGAATGAGTGGTTGCCTTTGAAGTCCTCTTGAAAATTTCAGCTAATATAGAAATTGGTAACACAACTGCTAATGAATAAGAGCCACTAGATGTCCATTTCACCAGAATAACATACTGTTGTGCTAAATGCATTGGCTGCTAATTTGTTTCTTGGTCTGTTTCGAAATGCTGATTATACCCTATATAAAGCTCAATATGGCTTGGTTCCAATTAGCTTTGGAATCGAAAATGAGTGGAAGCTGAGTAGAAACTGCCCACCCTCTATATGCAAATCAAGAAGTGACACCCAATATTCTGCTCCTCTGGATGTGGGAGTGGAGAAGTATGGAAGCAGACATTTTCCTCATATTACAGAACAGCCTGCCACCTTAGGTTCCCTCACTTTAACACTATTCCAACTCTAATTTTCCATCTTGCCTTTAGGATTTAATAGCTATCATTTTTCTTCTGTTTTGAATTTAATTAATGATAAAGGTTGCTATATTTAAGATTTCAGTTCATTATCAGAATTATTGTGATTCTTAATTTTAGATTATTGTAAGCTACCTGTAGCTACCTGAAGTCTAATGATTTGGCAGGGTAGTAATGATATAAGAAAAAAATAAATAAGCCAAGATGTGCAACCACGGTGATTGAATTCACACAAAACAAAACAAAATCCATACACAGAGGACTATGTTCATGTTGTACACCAGCAAATTCTTGGAATAAACCTCAGAATTCCAATGAACCCATTGAAATGGAAAAAATAGAGAAGATAAATAGAGACCCAAGGGGTGGTATATATCAAGACTGTGAGTTACAGTGCTCATCATGACTAAAATGAACCAACTGATTACTGGAAGTGACTATGGCACTATTGAAAGTACTTTGAAAGTAAAAAATGAAAGAATTATAGAATTAAAGAAGGACTTGGTTAGGAACAGAAAGGTTTCGAGGAGGGAAGGCACTTTTAATCTCTCTTTTCGCCTACTGTAAATGGCATTCTACTAGAGAAGTACTGATCATGGATCATCCCTGGCTACCATGCTAGGTTGAAAAAGAAGAATTAGTGACTGCATGAACTGCATTTTCAGTTTTTGCTATCTACCAAAAATAGAAGGAATAGTGGAGTCCCTTTGATGCTTTCATCTAGTCCTCTTGCACTAAATTAGCAAAGAGGACTCTAGCACCAAGCTCTAGATTTGAAAATAAGCAACTGTGTTAAAAGAAAAATCTCAACTTTGAATCTAATCGCAAGGATGATCAAATACAAAAAAAGATTACCCATTACATGGCAGACAGAGTAGCTCAATATAAAAACTAATTTGATTTGCTTACAGATCACTCTCAACAGTGGACAGTGGGCTGCAAAAAAAACCCCAACTCCTTTTCTCCTTGGGCCAATTATTACATAGATCATTACATATAATTATTACATAGATTCATTAGAGACAGAGGGACTTCATAGTGAAAAGGACAGCTAGCCAATTTTACTGATGTTTAAGCACCCTACCATTCCTTAAATTGAAGCCCTTTTTGAGTGATCTCTCAATATTTCCAAATATGTATTTGTAAAGCCAAGATCTTTCCATTTTTCAAATCATACTGTCACACCGATGCTATCCATATTTAAAATGTGAAACTGAAAGTGGCAACTGGAGATGGATGCAGTAATATCAAATCAGCAGAGTCCTTGAGAGTAGTCTCCTCCAAAAAGCAACCTCAGAGAAGGATGGGAGGACAGATTGCTGATGTGTCTCTGGAAGCAGAAGTAACTGACACTTTTGGAGTCTTGCCAAGATGTAAACAGGAGGATTTATTGAGGAGCTTAAGCAAACATTAACTGCAGTGCATGAAACAGCTGCCCCATTAACTGATTTGGTTTCCTTAACTCCTACAGATGGCTTAAAAAATAGAAACACTTTGAGTTCTTTTCCAACACTTTTTAAAATTAGAGGTTCTGTATCTCTCACCAAATCTGCTCTTCTTCTAGATTCATATTTACCACTCCAAAATATAAGCCTAGTTTTGCAAAACCCAGAAAATGTGATTTTCTTGAAAGGCATCTGACTATTTGAGATAGAATCTTCCAAACCACCTGGTAAAAAAATACAAGAGGCAGAGTTATGTACTTGCAGACCTGAGTTTCTCAAGATATGTCTGAAGAATCTAAACACCTACTTATCCAAGTATATCATAGACCAAGGCTGTCAAATTTGACACCCCTGTCATAGACAATCATCTTGAAACACAACCATTTTCAAGACAACTTATTTTAAAGTTTTTGATGGGTTGCATTTTATCGTATTGTCATTGGAACCAGTGATCATTGTCCCACTTACATACATTAAATGGTCATCTTAGCAAGTAGCTAGTATGGCAAAACTGATTGCAACTGAGTGCAATCATGGGTGATGCACCAGATGCCTCATACCAATTAATTTAAAACTAAGGCATTTAAACCTGGAAACTCAGTCAGAACCTGCTGTTCTCCTATGGAATATAATTATCAATAACCAAATGTTAGATTCTAAACCAATTTCTTATGCCTATCATACTTCCATTCCAAATTAACCCTGGCCTGGTCCAATGTGCTTTCTGTAACATTTTTGAGAGGAAATACAAAAAAAAATCTTTTGAAGTTTGACACTTATACTGCAGCTCATGTGCATAGAAACTACACTTCACATAACCTTTTTCTGCCAGTTTTACAGTGATATTCATCTTCAGCTAATGATCCCTCTTTATTCAGAGCACTCTGCCCAACAACAGTCAACAATAGCTAATGATGTCATTTAGGTGCTTATTATGTTGCCTACAATCCAGGCCAGATCAATGTAATTCACCTAACCAAAGCTGTTAGAGACATTTTAATGCTATTGTCATTCCTTTTTATATACTCTTTTATTTTACACGACACTATTATATTTCTTACGCTTCCACCCATAATATTAGATGTTCACCTGTAGATGTTACAGATAAAGTGATTTTACTATTTCACATTAGTTATTTTTATTCTTCTTTATTACCCCATAGTTTAACCCAAATCATACAACTCTTTTTACTCACTTTTATCTTTATAATTTTATCTAACTATTTTAATGGTTTTGGTATCAAAATTACACCATGAGAGCTAGTGAGTAATTTATTATAGTATAAAATTTTATTCTTGAATGTTATTTTATGCTGGTCAATAACCAAAGTTAAGATGTTACTATATCCTCAGATTTTTGCATGGACTTTTATAGTAATTGTTTCTTGCACTGGGAGGGAGGTGGACTAAGGGAATTCAAAAATCCCTTCCAATCCTTACATTCTGTGATTTTATGGATGAAAAGGCATCATGAGATATAGTCGATGGTATGTTGTTTATTTGTTCAATCCAATTATTTTAGAACTCACTGAATGACTCAATATCCAGCATTCAGATCCCAATTATATTCTAAAATTACAAAGTTATCCTAAACAAATTTCTCTGCCAAACAAAACCTGTTAATTCCTCCTGGATTTTTCAAATATGTTGTACTATATAGTATGCTATGCTTGCTTTTTAACTTGCTTCTGTGAGTCATCCTGGAAGTACTGGAGAAGAGTAGTGTATCTGTCTATCTTGTTTTGTATAATAAGTGGCCATTAACATTTAGAGGTACAAAGATAATTTTTAAAAAAACTAATACAAACAATAACTTCATCTATCAAGACAAGTACAAACAATTTCAGCAACTTATCATCTTCTCTGATATTGCAACAAATGATCTCTTCATCTCTTATCTACAAACAAATTTTAAAGCCTCATCAAGAAAGGTCCATTAAGAATTACCGTGTGTGTGTGTGTGTGTGTGTGTGTGTGTGTGTGTGTGTGTGTGCATATATACCCAAATATTTTATTGGCCAAGAAAACAATCTCTCAGGTCCTAGGATTCTAAAACCCAACAGACACTGTTCTGTTAAATCTTCTCCTTGTCTGGAGAAGGATTCCAAGGAGCTAGTTTGTTTGTCATTGCTCCAGTCATTGGCTTTGATCTCAATGGAGTTGTCTGCAGTCACCATTGCATTCCTGAAACAATGATGTATCTATCCTGTAAAATAATTGTCTCACTAATGGAGCTTTGTGTTGGGTGCTGGAGATTCGCCAACCACACAGAGACAATGGATGAAGTCCCCCATCACTTCTCAAGAACTGTGAATTATGCACACATTAATGCATTGTGAATAATTTATTTCTTTATTCACTGAATTTATACCCTACACTAGTTTAATATGCCTGCCTATCCTAGATACGTGGCACTAAATAAGCATATCTATTTTGGATGCATTATTTTAAGACAATTATAAATGGGTCACATGAGGGGCATTTGAATCACATAGGGCATTTCCCTATGAGATATAGGGAAGGGACAAAAACTCTTTCCCCATCACAGAAGAGATGATACAGTGAGACAAAAAGACTGCTGGGACCGGATCAGGATGTTTTCATTGGTATCTCTCATTGATTAGAAATTGCTATGACTTGCATATACTCACATCACATTATCTACTGTACACACACACACACACACACACAGAGAGAGAGAGAGAGAGAGAGAGAGAGAGAGAGAGAGAGAGAGAGAGAGAGAGAGAGAGAGAGATTACATACGTAGAGGGGAAAGTTCCAAATAAGTTTGGATTTTATCCAAAGAACATTCTAACCTTACTTTTTCCAATGCAATCATCTACATTTTACCTTTCTACTGCTCCCTTGAGATTATATTCAGAAGATAATCATAATTCAATTAATGAAATCTGGGTTAGGTAAAACCACACATGGCAAATAGCTAGGTTAAATCCCATTGTGATCACAATAACCTCACTGGGAATAAAGGCAAAACCTCATCACATTTTCAAATTCCTCTTTTCCTTTTCTAATACAGAAGTGTTATTAACGATCTTGAACAAAACCGTTTTGTATGAAAGTCAGGGCATGTAAAGTCCTCTCCTTTGAGACAGTTCCCCCCACCCCTATGCTCACAATCTTTGCAGATCCATCTGATAAATAGGCATCTTCAACATCACTTTGCAAAAGACAGGGCTCACCAGCATTTCTCATATAGTGACTGCAAATCCCTGAATAGAATTATCTGCACGACAATAAACCCAAGGCCAGCCTAGACCAAGCAAGATATATCTGTGTCTTGTATATTAAACTAGTAATGAAAATAAGCACCTTTGCTCATCAATATGTCTTCTCAGATAACTTTTACTTCTTAAGATAATTCTGATGTAAATTCACAATTTTATATCGCAGTATGGAAATGCAATAAATAAATAAGTAAATTCCTATTCCAAGATTTATAGGAAGATTTATTATGGACTTTGCTCCAGTTTCTCTCCTAGGTTAGATGGTTAGATGATATGAAAACATAGATGAGAGCGTTCGTGGGATAAATTCTTTATTTTGTTATTTATCAAAAATAATCATTGTAACACTGGGACGATTTCTTATTTTGAAAAGATCATTCCTATCTTATATTTGTGAGGTTATACGTTTCTGAGCTTTTCAAAAATATGTTCTGAACAATGACTATTCATTCATGCTCAGGTCACTAACTAAATTGATTTTGTGTCATGCTAAAATAGTAGTGAAATCTCCTGGAAAAAAAGGGGGTTTCAGGCCAACAATCCACTGAATAGAAAGCACATATTTGGCTAAGCATTAGAGCTTCCTTGAAAATACATAAGACTTTGACCAGTATCTTTGAATTTTTGAGACTTTTCAGCTATCAAAAGGAAGACTGTTTGCCAATCTCTTTCAGGATGCTGTGAGAAAAATATCAGTATGAGGATTATCAAGTTAGAAAACTAGAAAGGAAATCAAATCCCTACCCTGTGGTATGAAAATTAACAGGATAGCATGAAATGGGTGCATTATTTTGACAAGGAAAATTTATTTTCAGCAGGAGAAAATTCTTGAACTTATAGCTCAGTTTCAAGATCATTCTATGATCTATTCTTTATTTTAGTTTTTTCTTTAGTCACCCATCAATACTATGAATTTCATCTTCTAATACTATATGAATAATATTGGATATCAATCAAGATCAGAAGCTGCATTGAGCAGTGGTTCTTTGTAAAGTTCGTTATTAGGATAAAATTAACGATAGCATAATCATGGGTATTTGCCAGTTCTCTGAACTATTCAAAATTTCTGCTACCGGTTCTCCAGAACCTGTCAGAACCTGCTGGATTTCACCTGATTCCATGGCTGGAAAGACAGATGGATTGAGGAACCAGTTCGGTGACATCATATCGTCACCACTACCGGCTCGGGAGAACTGGGCCGAACCGGAAGGAACCCACCACTGTCATACATGCAATTTTATCTTTATCTGGAACTAAGAGCTTTCAAACAGAGAACTGTGCTTTGTAAATAGGGTACATGGACATCTCAGCAGGATCATAATCTTGGAGGCATCTGCCTATAACCCCACAGACACTTTTCTTCTTTGAAGGAGAAGATACTTTTGACATGTTTTCATTTCACGTCTTGTTCTTAGAAGACACATATGGCTGCCTATCCTGTTCATTCCTATCCCGTTCATGATAGCCATAGGTAGCTCACAACAATATTTATGTACACCTGTCTTTGTATATATTCTGATCAGGCATTTACATATTATTCAAGATAATACCTAAACATGATTTATGTAAATAGTCTAAATCCATGACATTTTATATCAGTTATTTTTTTTCTTTTGCAGTCCCTTTAAATAAGTTTGTGTGATTATGACAGTTTCTGATAAATTATTGAAAACCTGTTAGCATATCATATTCACATTGTGGTGACAATAGGATATTAAACTAATTGCCAAATACCTTGGACTGAAAGTACGGTATTCCTTTCTTCTTTATTCCATAATAAAAAGAAAGAAGAAATAAGAACCTGAAAAAGCTATAAGCTCAAGATCAATTCTCTGAATATCTAATAAAAACATATTTTAATTTTAATTGGTTTGTGCATTTAGATCATCAAAAACAAATAGGGGGAAAATTGAAATAACGGACTTAGGAATTTGATTCCTCATCCGTTTATTGCAATTAAAAGACAAAATAGCAGCAACAAAGCCCTTAGAGGTTCATTACTAGTATATTGAACCTGGACATTTGTTTCACTGATAAAATGTTTAAATTATCAGTCCTATAATGGCAACAGGGGAAATCTATAAACTATTCATCTTAGCTCCAGATACTGTCAAAAGTATATGGGGGGAAAAAATAGAAAAGCATATTCTGTAATTACATGGGAGACTTCAAGGAAATGTTTGGAATGAGACTTTGCTTTTGCTAATTAAAAGCTGAGTTTTTCCTCCTACTGCCCCAAACATGGGCAGCCAGTGGCCTTTCTGATATTGCTGTAGTCAGTAAAGGTAAGCAGAATACAGAATAACAGGTTGGAAGGGACCTTAGAGGTCTTCTAGTCCAATCCCCTGCTCAGGCAGGAAGCCCTACACCATTTCAGATAAGTGGTTGTCCAATCTCTTCTGAAAAACTTCCAGTGTTGGAGCATTCACAACTTCTGGAGGCAAGTCATTCCATTGATTAATTGTTCTAACTGTAAGGAAATTTCTCCTAGGTTGCTTCTCTCCTTGATTAGTTTCCATTCATTGCTTCTTGTCCTCCTTCAGATGCTTTGAAGAATAGGTTGATTCCCTCTTCTTTATGACAACTCCTTAGATGTTGGAACATTGCTATCATGTCACCCCCTAGTCCTTCTTTTCATTAAACTAGACATACCCAATTCCTGCTACCACTCTTTGTATTGTAGCCTCTAGTCCCCTAATCATCTTTGGAGACTGGAGACTAAAGCATATAAAGATCGGTTGCAGGAATTGGGTACATTTAGTTTAATGGACCAGCAGTGACATGACAGCAGTGTTCCAATATCTAAGGACTGCCACAAAGAAGAGGAGGTCAACCTATTCTCCAAAAATAGGGGGGGAAAGTGCTTCCGAAAGCATTGGAAGATTGAAAGAAATAATTCACCAAACATCTCAAAGCCACCCGTGGCCTACTCTTATTTTTTTTAAAGTTCCTTGGAAACAGATGCCTTTTTGAGGACCTGTAGGAAGTCCCTTCAAAAGATTACAACCTACATACTTCTACTGATAGTTCTGAACATTGCCAGCTGAGGCAGAAAACCTATTCACCTAACCTCCAATGCCCAAGAACATTGCCTGTTTCTCTATTTTCCTCATAGGTAGCTTTTTCATCTTATTCCTTTCCTAATATTCGTGCCTGATTAGGATCAGCTATAAAAGCTCTGTTGGGGTTGCATGTGATTTACATATAGATTTCAGAGAGAACGAGAAATATTATTTTGTCTCAATTTTATCTGATTAAGCCCAGATGGTCCAACATATTTGGGTGCCTCAGGCTAAGAACAATTTTCTGCATAAACATTGCACCAGCAATTCAAAATGTCTTCAATTCCAGGAACAGGGTAGAGTCTTTCAATGGAAATAATGATAACAAAAGTTTAACTGAGTATATAACAAACTATATCATTCTGTCCTTCAGTGCATTGCTAATACTGCACTTACTACTTCAGTCATCCAGCTCATTAACTAATAATAAGTCGAGGACCAAATTTCAGAGGTTTAATTACTAAATTTGATGCTCTTTAATCTTGACGTTATTACTTCAGTGTGATGTTTGAAAAGAAAATGATTTGATATTAATTCTTCCAACAGTACAGGCACCTCTTTAACATTTTATGTTATTTATTTTTAAAATATTCCTAGGACAATGAGTTAAAACGTATTAAAAATGCAAATTTACAATAATGGGGAAGCTAGCTATAATTAAACAATTAATAACTGAGTAAAAAACATTTAAATACATACGACTAAAAAGCTTAAAATTCTGTTGTCAAAAGAAACAATATGAAATCCAAACAAAAGCACAGAACTTATTGATTGCGTAAGGATTTTCCCCAATGTTTGATATATCAGGGTCTCTACAGTATTTTTAGCTGGTTATTATTATAAAGGTTATTTTCTGATGGATTTCACTACAATCTCCCAAATGGGTTTTAGACATTTACAAGTATTTCCAAAAATCTTGACACTAGAGGTCTGATTTCTCTGAAGTGTTTTTTTTTAAATATATGCAGTTCACACTTACTGCAGTAATTCATCTTGTCATAAAAGTAGAGCAAATAAACCAAGCCCTTTGTGTTTCCAGATTTTTGTAAAGAGAACATGTTTTAAAGTATAAAATAAATATTGATTTCGATAAGAATAAATCCATAACATCTCTTGGAAAAGCAACTGTAATAGATTACAGTAAGTGAGATTAAATGACAGGTAACCGTCGAGTTATAGCAGTTCATTTGGTGACCATTCGAAGTTACAATGGAACTGAAAAAAGTGACTTATGACCATTTTTCACACTAACAACCATTGCAACATTGCCATGATCATATGATCAAAATTCTGACACTTGGTAACTGACTCATATTTATGATGGTTGCAAGGTCCCCGGGCAATTGTGAAATGAACTACTGGTTCTGTGGCCGTGGCTGGGGGGGGGGGGGGGTAAAAGCCTCTGATGATCCCAGCTGAGCTGCAGGATCATCAGAAGCT
>WNWU01000005.1:7397112-7449470 GCA_012654045.1 Ptyas mucosa
GAACAGACCCCGCTGGTCTTGTCTTCTTTCCTGCGCCTGATCTAACAAAGTGCTTCCAATTTACTTTATTTTATTTGGGGAAGGATTGGGGGACTGAGGGTTTATTATCATCATCATTAGTAGTATCTGATGTGAAACTGAGAGGGCATTTATTTTACTTTCTAGTGATTAAGAGGTGGTTGGAACTTCCGTCACATCAAATTCTATTTTCTTATATCCATATTGACAATTTTCTTAATTCTCACTGCTTCTGTTATGGCTTGATACTTTTGCTTACACTACCAAAGTAATGCTTCTCTATGTGAAGGTTCCGACAGATGCCCTAATTAAATCATGAGTCTCAAGCCAAGTTTCAAAAGGAATCCAATTATTTATTAGGAGCACCATCTACTCTCAGTGAGGTTTGTTCTGCCCTCGCATAAGTTACGGCCTACCTTTGATCCTGTTGCCCCCTCCTTTCAGTCTGTGTCATAAATCACATTCTCCAATGAAGCATTTCTGCGGGCTGTAGAACTACGCCTCACACCCTGGCTTTGGTAATCTGAGATTCACCATTGGAAGAAGGTATGCATGGAATGTACTCCCCCCTTGCTTCTAATGGCAACTCCAGAGCAGACTAGAAATGCTTTTGCAAGTTGACACTCTAGTCTTCTTTTGAATATATGAACAACAAATCAATTCATAGATTCTACTTCATTGAGATTGGCCCAATGGGGGAGTACCATACTGGAGGTGGCTACTTGACTGAAAGCAAACCTCACCTCTCCCAAGCTCCCTGTTTTCCTACCCACCCATCTTTTATTCTCATGTCGCTCTATCACTGTTTCTTTTTCATTGTTTATTCTATTGCTCTATTACTTTACTACAGTTATGTTTACATTTCATTTCTCCATTTTTATTGTTGTAAACAGCCTAGAGAAGCCCCATGGTGAGATAGGTGCTAAATAAACTTAACAAATAATAATTGACCCCTTCCCACTGTTTCTTATCCTCAACTTTTACAATCTGATTTATTTTCTACAGTTGCGATGCAACTTTACTTTTACTTTGTTTGATTATTGCATGGTTTTAATTATGCTTATATTTCACCTGCTTTCCATCTGTATTTTATATTGTGCCGTGCCAGGGGTGAAATGCTCCCAGTTCGGACCGGATCACCCGATCTGGTAGCGATGGCGAGTGGTTCGAGAACCGGTAGCAAAAATCCCTGCCCGCCCTCCATGCCCAGCTGAGCCGCACGTTCATTAGAGGCTTTTTTTTTCTTTTAAAAGCATTTTTTCTACAACTTCTTCCACCGAAAAAATGCTTTTTTTTTTTATTGAAAAAGTTTTTTAATAAAATTTTTACATACATTTTCTCCCCCCTCCCCCACCACCCCCCGGACTTCCCAGAGCAAATACAAGTACATGATAAAATACAGCTCAAATTCTCTAAGTTAAACTCCATTTCACATTTATCATCCTAATCATTAAACAAGTAAATTAAAGGAAAGCAAGTCTTCCTTTCTTCTCATACCATCTAATTCGACAAAATCAATCTCCATGTCTCCACTTATAATTACAGCAGTTAATAATACAATTAAATATTGCATAATCACAACTATCATTACTCAGTATAACTAATTAATACTTAGCAAATTATTAAGTCTACACAATCTAACAAAATATTTTGTAACTTCTTTCATTTAAAACAGAAAAAGAAAACCCAACAACAAAGAAAAATAAAAAACCCTCAGTCAAAAAAAAAACAAAAAAAACCCCCCAAATTTAAAATAAAATACTATATAAAATCTTCCGTCCTCCATTTTTAAACCATCCAGGTCCATTTATAGTTAAAACAGTTAAAACAATAATAATAAAGTTTTTAGTCAAAAAAGGAATATAGCAATCAAACCTCTTATAAATTTATCAATACAAATAAAACATCATTTAATAACTATATCAAACATTTTAATTCTTCATACTAGATTAAACCAGTTGCTAATCTTCTTGTCTTCACATCTTCCAACAGCATATAGAATATCTTCATCATTTGCGTCTACCCACCTAAATAGTAATTTGCTTCTTTATAAAAAAAACCCCCCGAGTGACTTTATAATTATAATTGTAGTAATATCCATCAAATCCAGTCAAAACTAGATTAATAGATCCATCAAGCGTATTAAGGAAACCACCAGATCAACTGCAATTGCTCTAGATCCATAGTCCTTTTGCCTTATATTTATTACCATCAAACAGAAAGCTCCGATTTAGTATATTCAATAAGACTTCTACATTTACAGTTAAATCCAGATTTATCACAGTCCTTAATAAAATGTTCCAATTCCTTCAAGTCAGGGCATATTTCACAACCCAACACACCAGCATTGCTGTGATCTGTTTATTCTTCTCAAAATATTCCAATACAACTATAAATTGCCTCCTCATCGTTCATCACTTGGTTAACTGGCATTGAATTGCTGTGTAGTATTTTTTTTTTCCTTCCCCCCCAAAAGTTCAAAGTCTTTAAACATTTAAACAATGCTTTTTAAGGACCATCATCTCGTCAAGCAGGGTTATTTTCCATTTCTCCAGGCTTTCTTCTTTTCCTTTTTACGAACTTTCTTCTTAACTTTGATCCCTCTGCCTTTTTTAACTCCAGCAGGGATTTGCGGTTTTTGGGATTGGATATTATAAACTTTTTGCAGAAATATGGATTCTTCTGGAAACAAGTCATCAGCTTGCAGAGCTTCTTGCTCCTGCTCAGCCTTCATCTTTCTCTCTTCTGTAAAATCTGCTATGGTCTCTTGTTGTTTTTTTTCCTTTCCCGGCTCTTGACTCCATCCCCCACTGCTCGATTGTAACTCAGTATTTCCATGTATTTCATTGTTTCCAGCTTGAGAAGCTTGAAATATAGTATCAATTCTTTTCAATAAAGCAGAGGTAATTGAACTCAAAGCTTCCTCAAATTCAGACCATTGAGAGTTAAATAACCCTCCTTTCCTTTCTTTGTTTTCAAGAAGCCCAGCCATCCTGCCCCCCTTCTTCCTTCCCCTCCAGAAGGACGGGGAAAAAAAAAAAGAAAAGAAAAGAAAAGAATTTCAAGAAGAAAAAAGAAAAAAAAGACTTTTTAATTTATATTGCTGCTTGAGTTATTATTATTACATCCTTTCTTATTCCATCCACTTTTCAAAAAGGAGTTTTACGTTTCAAACAGGGGCTTATCAATAATTATTTTTAACTTTCACTTCTTCACGCCCTGTTGAAACTCAAACGCCATCTTGCTTTCACTTTCCACTTAAGAGAAATCTTTTAAGAAAGTAAGTCTCTGGAGTTAGAAAAAGAGAAAAAAAAATACTTGCTGTTTCCTTCGTGCAACTTGTGCTCTGCCAACTTGATTCAAAAGGTATTTGTTTAAAGTTGTTTGATGGGGTGGCCGCGGCATCTAGTTCTGACTGGGAAAGACTTCCCAGTCAGAGGCATCCCAGGTCCGGAGCTTTTGACAGGCTTCACGGGGAGCTCTCATCTTCGAGCACCAGATTATTAGGTAAATCTGGTGCTCTCAGGGAGCTCTACCCCACCCGTCTGCTCTCCTTCCCCCCTTCTTCCTGGGGGGAAGGATTCCAAACCGCAAGACAGCCGATTTTCGCTGTTCTTGCGGTTCTACGGAATCTGGGGCTGGCGCTTCAAAAGAAGCGTCTGGCGATGCCGCTGGCTCAACCGGAAGTCGAAAAAATGCTTTTAAAAGTACAAAAAAAAAAGCCTCTGATGATCGCATGGCTCAGCTGAGATCTCAGAGACTTTTCAAAGCATTTTTTAAACCACTGAAGAGGTTGCAGAAAAAAATGCTTTAAAAGTCTCTCTGACGATCCCAGCTGAGTTGCCTGATCGTCAGAGAGACTTTTCAAAGCATTTTTAAAACAATCAGGCAACTCAGCTGGGATCATCAGAGAGACTTTTAAAGCATTTTTTTTCTGCAACCTCTTCAGCGAAAGAGGTGGTTTAAAAAATGCTTTGAAAAGGCTCTGACGATCCCAACTGTGTTCCTGAGCGGCAGAGGCTTTTCAAAGCATTTTTTTGCATTTGCAGAAAAAATGGTTTGAAAAGTTAAAATTAAGAAAAAAAAGGTTGGCCACGCCCACCCAGTCACATTACCCCCCCACCAAGCCACACCCACAGAACCAGTAGTAACAAATTTTACATTTCATCCCTGTGCCATGCACATAAAAAGGAACACATAAAGATCAAAACTAATTATAGTAATGGAAACCATACAAGTTTGTTGGGACAATGTTCTAGGCCCGAGTGCATCATTGTCATATCAGATGCTGAGATTTCTTCAATAGCTGTTACTTATCAAGCTGTTCCAAATTGCCTTTTAAAGTGAGATTCAGCAGGTAGCAAGATGTTGGTGGCAGAGCTTTTATTGATCCACATACTTTGTTGTGTATTGCTTTGAGAGGATCATGTGAAAATATATTGATAGTGACTTAAATAGTAGAACTAAGGCAGCATTGTAAAGTTGGCCATGTTGTCCAGTCCTATTAATGTTGTTAACATTTTCTTTCAAAATGAAAAATACAGTTAGTCCTCAATTTACAACCACAATTGAGCCCAAAATCTATAACCACTGAGTGTTGTGGTTTTGCCCATTTTACATCTTTCCTGTCACAGTTGCTAAGTGAAACATTGCAGTTGTTAAGTTAGTAACACGGTTGTTAAGTGGCTTGCCCATTAACTTTGCTTGCCAGAAAGTTGCAAAAGTTGATCACATGACACACACACACACACACCCTGGGACATTGCATAAATCTGAGTCAGTTGCCAAGCATCTGAATTTCAATCATATGACTATGGGGACCTTGGAAGGCTGAGTTAACCTTGAGTCAGTAAGAATCGAACTGCTGGCAGTCAGCAGAATTAGACTGCAATACTGCAATACATTCTAACCATTGCCCAATTACAGCTCCATATCTAATCATTGTGATAGAAACACCTACCCTTGGGGACCTGGTGTGATTCACTTTGATAAGCGTAATTATGTTGGGTTTTGCTTGCCTTTTGTCCTTGCCATATAAATTAAGACCTCATGGTGACCCTGTTACAGATCAGACTGATAAAACTCTATCCTCAGGTTTGTATTTAGTACCTATTTACAGCTTAATGCTCTGCCATTTTTTAAAGATTCCATTGTTAATCACACAGTGGTTAGGGCTGGATTTGGCATTTTTATCATTTATTGAGTCCCTCCCAAAGAGGAGGAGGGGGAGGGGGAAGGGGGAGGAGGAGGAGGAGGAGGAGGAGGAGGAGGAGGAGGAGGAGGAGGATTAATTACCAATTTATATAGCTGCCAATCTGACAAAAAAGCAACTCTGGGCAGAGTACAACAAAGCTAAAAATAGTTAATAATTACATTAAAAAGTATAAAAGCCTTGTCAAGAGTGGGATTAATTAGCTAGCAAATGATCTTTTTTATATACAGCGCATGATCACATCCAAAAGATTAGATTTTTCTATATTCTCCCATGATATTATGTGCAAATGTTTTTGACACCCCGATGCATCCATCTTTATGAATGCATTATGCATTATGCATTATGCATTTTGCATTATGGAAATGCAAAAAGTCAGTCTTAACCTGTATATGAGAAACTGAATGAGGAGTTTAGGCTGGGTTTTTTTTCCCCCACAACATCTATATTCAAATCTATAGCTTTTTGCAGGAAAAGAATAGATGTATGATATTTATGGCACTGTCTCTAATCTGTTAGGTTGTTAGGTTAGGTTGAAGGATTTATGAAACCAACCCTTAAATTATGGCAACAAATAAGTTCTGTAACATTTTAAAGATTAAACAATAGTTTATGGTATAAGACTTTGTCAGAGCTTCACCCTGGCCATGGCAATGAATCTTTTTCTGTATGAAAGCTCATTTGTCAGCCTTGGGTGAAGATGCCTGCACAGTTTTTTATAACAGTCCAGGTGGTTCTCAGATAGAGGTGTCTGCAGGGAGGGCCAAGGAGGTGCATATGAGGAAAGTGGTATTATGCAATGCAATACAAACTGTTCCTTTTCTGTGTACAATGTGGCATCAGTCACATAGATAAAGGAGGTAGAACCTATGGTGTGATAGTTAACTCTACATTCATTTCGATGAAAGCTACAGAACCCATAAGTCACGACATAAGCCTAAATTTTAAAATCAGGCTTGTCAGATGTTACGTCTATTCTATCCTGCTCTACGGAGTAGAGAGTTGGTCTCTGACAGAAAGCCACTTAAAGAGACTAGAAGCATTTGAAATGTGGATTTACAGATGGCTGTTACGTATAAGCTGGGTTGACAAAAATCAGAAATGAAGAGGTGATAAGCTGCCTGGGAAAGCAAAGGGAAATCATCAGAATCATTAAAAAGCAAAAGTTAGAATATTTTGGACATGTGATGTGACACCCGGAAAAATACGCCATACTTCACTTAATCCTCCAGGGAAAGATTGAAGGCAAACGAGGTCCAGGCAGAAGAAGAATATCATGGCTTCAAAATCTAAGGAACTGGTTTGGACAACATTCAGCAGCACTTTTTCATACGGCTATTGATAAAAATAGGATCAACAACATGATTGCCAACGTCCGATGATGGATAGGGCACAAGAAGAAGAAGAAGAAGATGGAACCCATGGATGACTTGCTGTTGACCTCATTTCTTCAAGCTGTATTGCCTTCAACTATCCAAGATTGTACTTGAAGTATTTATTTATACATTAATATGATTCAGGAATCAATTTTTTACTTTATTGTATGCAGGTACACATCCAAAGGAGAGATTTTGTCCACAGCAAGGCCAAAATAGACAAGTTGCATACAAGATCAGAATGTCCTGACTGTTTCTGTACTTCAATTAGAAAATTGTAAAGGGATAGGACTGAAATTTGGATTTCCAATTATTTATCTAGATATAAGTTGAAATAATTAAAATTACAGTTTTACTGCATCCTATTTGCATCATACCATCCTAGAAGGGAGGGGGGAGTAAAAATTTAAAAAATGGCATTCTATATTGTGGAACTCTGGGACTGGAAAAAGTAAAAAGCAGTTGATTTCTTCTATCATAAAAGGAAATGTTCCATGGCATTCACACCATAAGATAGCAATAGCTTGGTATTGCTTGGTATTGTCCAAACACTTGGACTTACTATATTTTTCAGAGTATAAGATTCACCTTTTTCCTCAAAAAAGGAGGGTTAAAATCTGGGTGCATCTTGTACTCCGAATGTAGCCCTGTCCAGCTTCTCAAATGGAGGTTTCAGAGGCTGAAAAAAGCCTCAAAATTGAAGCTTCAGAAAAAAAGCCTCCAAACAGAGCTTCAGGGGGAAAAAAAGCCTCTGAAAGGAAGCTTCAGGAAAAAACCCTATGAAAAGAAGCTTCAGGGGGAAAAAGCCCCCAAAACAGAGCTTCAGAAAAAAAGCTTTTTTTCTGAAGCTCTGTTTCGGAGGCTTTCAGAGGCTGGAAAAAAAGCAAGGCACAGAACTCACAACTAATGAACCTGTTGCTAAAATTCATCTCTGGCAACAGCTGGTTGGGGGTATTTTGGGAGGCCGATCCACTCACCAATCAGCTTTTTTCTTATTTTCCTCCCCAAAAACTGAGGTGCATCTTATACTCCAAAACATACAGTATATACTGTTTCATAGTGCTTTGCAAGCCCTCTCTAAGCAGTTTACAGAGTCAGCATATTGCCTCCAACAATCTGGGTCTTCATTTTACCAACCTCAGAAGGATGGAAAGCTGAGTTAACCTTGAGCTGGTGAGAATCAAACTACAGGCAGTTAGCAGAATTAGCCTGCAATACTGTATTCTAACCACTGTGCCACCATGGCATTGGCTCATAACTGCTAAATAATTGCTATGAGTGCTCTTAATTATAAATGAGAGAAATTGTTTTAAATAAATACTATCACCAAATAAATCAAGCATGTACATTTATTACACAAAAGTGAGAATGTTAAAAAACAGATCTGCTTACAGTCCAATAGAACAAAATTGATTTCTAAGGTTTTTTTTTTTACTTCTGGAGCTGCTGGGTCACTTGGTTTACTTAAGATGTTTTGGAGGGCTTTAATTGGTTTGTGTGCTACACTGATGCCATGTGGTTGTACTAATCTATTGGTGGTTTCTGAGATTTGATGTATGACAGGCTTATTCTTTCCATTGCATGTGTTGGTTGTGCTATGGTGGGTTGTTTGGTCAGGCATTATTTGATGAAGTTGTGTGGATATCCATTTTTTTGGAAGATGCTGTACAGTTGTTTCCTATTTTTAATGTTTAGGGTTTCTGCAGTCTGTTTGTAGTCACTTAAATAGTGTTCTTACACTGCCAAAAGTAGCATCATGGCACAATTTCTGCCTTCTTGGATGCATATACAACATCATGAGCAGGGGTGGGTTCTAAATTTTTTTACTACCGGTTCTGTGGGTGTGGCTTATTTTGTGGGTATGGCTTGATGGTCATGTGACAATTATTTAGGATTTAGCTGAGGTACTGGTCTACCAGGCTTTTAACTGCTTGCAGAGCTGTACCGATCTACCCATTTATTTTTGCAGGCACTGGTCTACTCATTTGTTTTCTTTTAACACTGATCAGCTGTAGGGCGGCCCTTTGAAGCCCTGCGGCAAGAGTTTAAACAGTTTTTTCCCCTCTAGCCATCAGCTGGGACTCAGGAGGCAGCAATAGATTGGGGGTGGGGCCAAATAAAAGGTAAGAATAATGCGGGGGTGGGGGCGCGGGCGGTGGGGGGTGCAGGGGGGGACAGGGGGCAGAACCGGTTCGGTGATATCATATCATCACCGCTACCAGCTCGGGAGAACTGGACCAAACTGGGAGGAACCCACCACTGATCGTGAGACATGTAAAGGGGGGCTGGGGGTGGTTTAAGGCTGTAGTCATGATACTATTTATATCACTCTGACTCCACCCTTGCCTTCTCTCAAACACTACTGAGCCAACAACTCAGTGAATTTCCAGTTTTCACCAAGTTCTGTAAGTCCTGAAAATGATTTCTGTGTTCAGAGCAGAGGTGGTATTCAGCAGGTTCTGACCTGTTCTGGAGAACCGGTAGCGGAAATTTTGAGTAGTTTGGAGAACCTCTGACTGATCCCACCCCCATCTATTCTCTGCCTCCCAAGTCCCAGCTGATCGGGAGAAAATGGGGATTTTGCAGTAACCTTTCCCTGGAGTGGGGTGGGAATGGAGATTTTACAGTATCCTTCCCCTGCCACACCCACCAAGCCATGCCCACCAAGCCATGCCCACAGAACCAGTTGTAAAAAGTTTGAATCCCACCACTGGTTCAGAGAGTTTTCAGCTCCAGTTCAGAGTTTTAAAAATACAGTCTCTTTCTTTCTAGAACTTGGTGGAAAGAGTCAAAAGGTGGCCATCTCAATTTTCTCAGAGTTCAATCTCCACTAATCCTAGTAGGTTCCAAAAGTATTCAATAAACATTGACCAACACTGTCAGGACTGGATGAGAAAAGAAATTGTGAAGGGATTCATATAAACGCATACTGTGTAGCCGAAGCTCTTAAGAAAAAATTGTTTAAAAAATCAAATTATTTGCAGTGTTAGCATCTAAAATGTAACTTGTTTATATTAAATTCAATTTTCAAAAGCGGCAGTTTAGCCATAGCAATAATACTTAGACTTATATACTTAAATTTATATACCGCTTCACAGATTCTTGCTCATCTGGGGGAACTATTTACACAAAGTTAACTTTATTTGCTTTAGAGTTTGTATCCATATGTTTTTTTCAGAAGTCTTGAGAAAGAACAGCAAAGTATCAATTCAGCCTGAGTTGTTATCCCTGGATTACTGTTAACTCAAAATACTAAACCTGCTTGATTCCAAGGAAATCCTTGGCAGGCTACAGTAATAATGTCTTAGATGTATCTACTTTCTTGAGATAGTACTAACAGTAATCAATCTCCAGATGTATTCTCTCCAGAATAAGGGACCCTAACTAATCCTATTAAAGGAAAATAATTAGATTCTGTAATAAAGAAACAAGCCACCATAAGCAGGTGAGGTTATTTTTCTCTCTAACCCAGACTTCCAGGAAGGGAATTCATATGAAATTTAATTGCAGCAAGTACTTAATCCCTGTAACATGTTGCTTGCTTTTATTTCCAAAACCTGTATAGTAATTTGTCAGTTCTCCATCCAAAGCATTTGGTCGGGTAATGTGTGTGTGTGTGTGTGTGTAAATATGTGTGAAGGAATATTTAACTATTTAAGCCAAAACAATAAATAAATACATAATATATTTATTTATTTTTTCATATAATTCTATGAAAAAAAATCTCCCTTTGATTTACATTGTATTATTGTATTAAAATCCCAAAGAGAATTTTTATAGAATGATGCCAGAGAAGGTACAGTATCTAGAATGTATAAAGGCATTTCAAATGTATGTTGGAAATGCAGAGGGGCATTTTATCATGCTAGGTGAACATATTTAAAAAGTTTTAAAAATGGATCCAAATACACAGTTTGATACAGAAGATTTTAAGGATCAATATTCAACTGAAGCTGGAACTTTTCCTTTTAGTTAGAAAGATTAACACTTAGAAAAAAGCCATGGAAGATTATGTCAACATATGATTTCAACTGCAGCGGGGATTATTGTAGGTACAGAGATGGAAAGAAATGACACTACCCACTATATAGGAAGGGTTGGTGTAGTTGACAGAATTTGCTGAAATGGATAAATTGGCTTCTTTGATTAGAGAAAAAAAAACATCATCTATATTTATTGATATCTGGAAGCAGCCACTTATGGATTTCTTGCAAAAAATGAATTCATGATTTATGGTTTGATGACAAGACAGATTATAGAAAGAAGAGCAATATGGTATAACGAGGGAGAGGGAGAGAGAGGGAGAGAGAGAGAGAGAGAGGTCAAAATATATTTGTGCTTATAACTTTTGTGAAGAATGACAGAAGTCACTTCTTTATATTTTTGTTCTTTTCCATGTTTCTTCAACTATTTTCTTTTCTTGCACTTCTTAAATTTCTCTCTCTTTCTCTTTTGTTCCCTACTTTCTTTTACCGGTCGTTTGTATTAGCTTTTCTCTTTTTCTTTAAAAGTTTTAAGAAAAATTATAATTACATATATAGAATTCATTCCCTTTAAATTTTTTGAACACTTGCGTACCTTTATCACAAAATAGTATGCAAAGCCTTTAGGCATAGTACCTATGAACAAATGTTTCCTATCTGGGAATTTTGGCTCATTCTACCATCAAGAACTGCTTCAACAGTATCAATTGAGAGTTTTCTAGAATGAAGTACCTTAGATCCTGCCACAAGCAAACATCAAGCCTATGGAGTTTAGGTCTGGACTTTGAGTTTAAGGATTTTGATAGAGTCTCCTCTTTATCAGCACTGGGTGAAAGATGTCTAATCTGAGTTCATTTCCTTCTTTTTTCACAAGCACATCCATGTGGAACATTTGTTCATAATTCTTCTTCTGGTAGGCTGCAGCTACGTTTTTCCTATACATATTATTTATTTTCAATAAATCTATCTTCTAATACAGTTACAAAACCTGTTTTTAACCTATTCATTCACGAATCAGAGTCCCACACTCTGAAATACTTACATGTGCATACGGAATGCCTAAAACTCCAACTAGCAGATTCCTGGATGTTATTCTAGGTTGACTTCCCAGCGAATTTTATGATTTCCCTAGATGAGTAGATTTACCATTGTGAGGTCATAATTTTCAGGAACTCTGTCAGCCTCCTGAAGACAATCATATCTTTTAACTGAGGATTTCTCAGGCATCTAGTCTTACTGGAGCAGGTATCTCTCAGGTCTAGCTGCGTACCAGAGGCTTTTAGGATTTGACTGACTGTGAACAACTATAGTCAGTAATAAGAACAGAGCATGGGAGAATGGATTAAAAGGATTTCAATGACATGCAGAATAACACAACACATTTGGAACCGAACAGAAAAACATGAATGACTTCTTATGGAGGATTTCAGAAACTATATTTCAGTGGGCTTGCCATGTCTCCTTGTTGTGGGCTTGCCATGTCTCCTTGTTGTCATGTGTGGAAAGAATTTCCCTGTGATGAGGGGAGCCAAAGGTCATGAGATTTATGGCTGCCCCATATTAACTTTCCTTGAATGATATAGGATTCAGATAACCAACTCAACTAATCCCTTTAATTCAATTAGAAGGATAATTTATTTATTTATTTGTCACATTTCTATGCCGCCCAACTCCCTAGGGACTCTAGGGAGTGCCTTTTCACACTGACACATGGCATGTTGGATGACTCTGTTTATTAAATAAATGAAAAAAATCATCATATGTTGGGTTATTTGTTCAATCTCCCTTTGTATGTCAATAGGACTCATATAAAGCTCTTATAACATTCACTGGTAAAGGTGTATATAATATACACAGGGTCAGTTGCTAGAGCTGACTGAAGAGTCTGGTATCCTGGTGGCACAGTGGACTAATTCATTGTTATTAAGATCAGCTGCTTGCAATTACTGCAAGTTCAAATCCCACCAGGCTCAAGGCTGACTCAGCCTTCCATCCTTTCTAAGGTAGGTGTAATGAGGACCCAGATTGTGGGGGCAATAAGCTGACTTTGTATAAATATACAAAAGTATGAAGGCTATTGCTTAATGCACTGTAAGCCGCCCTGAGTGTCCGGAGAAGGGCGGCATATAAATCAAATAAAAAAAATAAAAAAATAAAGAGTCTGATGAAATGCAGCAGGTCATGTTTATTCTTCCTTTATTTTTAATAGCAGGAAAGACATTTATAGGATCTTTTGTTCCTTCATCCAGGAATACTTGAGCAGAGGTTTGCGCATCTTAACTGGGGAGATATAATTTACTGAGTTATTTCAGCAGAAAAGGTACTGAGTCCCTTGAGCCATATATAAATCAAGATATGTCTGAGTCTTATTCTTCTCTGTCAGCCCAGCATCTTCCTTCTCCTTCTTTGTGCGCAACAATTATTCTTTAGTTTAAAGTAACTTCTGAACTAAGAAACTGTGTTTACCAAATTTGGAACAAGCCAGAATTTAGAACCTATTTCAAGCTTGGTTTTGAAATGGTTTATTTGGATTATGATAACCATAGTTTATAAAATAGAAGTTGTGGAAAATTCAAGGCAGGAAAAAGGGAATGACAATACAAGGAATGAATCTATGAGTACTTGTGAATATTAAGCCAAAATATATACATTACGTTCTTCATAAGTGTTCTGTCCCCGTCTCCCACACGCACAAACACACACATAGACAGCCGTGGGTTAAAGAATTGGCACAAACAAACCAAGGCCGTTATCGGAGACTTGGCAGCAACATGAGAACCAGCTGCCAAGTGATTTACTATAACAAGGAGGGGGGTGTTCCTCCACCAGATAACAGATATAAGACACACCGGTTGGGAGAAAACAGTCCAGTTCAAAAGCCTTCAGCAGATTTGCAACAAAGGGACTCACAGAACTTAACTTTGTCCATCACAGAATCCGACTGGCCACCCCACTCCCTTTTATAGCCTGTGGGGTGTAGTCCAGTGACTCAGCTTAATCCCTGGCATGCCTCCTCATCTGCTGTGAACGTTTATCACGCCGACGCTGGCATGGATCCAGCCACAACTTGTCTCCCTCGTGCGCACTCTAATCGGAGACACCTGGCTCCTGACCAATCTCCTCTCCTTCGGCCGACACTTGAGGAATTGCCGGAGAGGAGGGGCCTGGAGAGGGAGGCCTGGCTGGCTCCTCTCCTTCATGTTCGGAGCCTTCTTCCTCCGATACTATGAGCTCGGGGGTTGGAGCCACAACAATAAGAAGGCTTGTAGAAGCAAGATTCCCTTTAAATATTCAAGGTGATATTTAACGATCCCTTTAAATATTCCAGCAAAAATATCCGCTTGAAAAATTATTATTGATGAAACGGCTTCCAGATAATCCTGTGTAAAATAATCAGTATTTGCCATTATTTATCTAGAATGTTGTCTCAGAAGTCATTTCACCAATAAATAACTGTAGCAAAAACCTATACCCGTGATGGCGAGCCTACGGCACGTGTGCCACAGGTGGCACATGGAGCCATATCGGTGGGCACGCGAGCATTGCCCTAGCTCAGCTCCGGTGGGACTGAAAGTCAGGAAACCAGCTGTTTCCAGCCTCCAGAGGGCCTCCAGGGGAGTGGGGAAGGCTGTTTTCACCCTCCCCAGGTTCCTAGAAAGGCTCTGGAGCCTGGGGAGGGTGAAAAACGGGCCTACCGGGTCCACCATGCTATCATGGGCCAAAAGCGGAGGGAGTGGGGTGGTCACACGCATATGCACGGGAGGTGGCGCACATTGAATTATGGATGTGGGCACCTGCACACACAACCCTCCCCGATCCCCTCAATTTTGACACGTGACAGCAAAAAGGTTAGCCATCACTGACCTATACTATTATTTTGTTTTGTATGCACTACAGTTGGTTCTTTAAAGGTAACTGAAATAACACTTCCCTTCAAAGCGTTCCTTGTGTACACATAAAGCAATCCAACTATTTCACTTGAAAAAGATGTGAAGGAGAGCAAATATACTTGAGGCCACCTATAGCTGCCTTTAAAAATACTCAGCTAAAAATATATTTATATTCAAGCAGGATTCTCACTGTAGATCTCAGTGTCTGACAATCAAGACCTGTATTCACTTAAGAGCAGACTAAAGATAGGATGCAAGATGGAATGGAGGAAAAAGAAAGCGTTGACTGTTCCCTTGACATAATTGTTCAAACAAGAGGAACATCATGCATTAAAAAAAAATCTCAAATAGAAAATGCATTCAAGATTTCTTGAACTACAAGTCTCAGAAATCATAATCTGATTGAGGAAAGGTAACCTGTTCTTCAGATATTAAAAGTACTTAGTGCATTTTAATGTGAATCATGCAGATAATCCTTGTAAAAATGCCTACCTCCTGAATGCTTATAAACAAATATAAATATTTTATAGACAACCCAGTGAAATTCCCGTGTCTTCTTGAAACCATAACTGAAAGACACCTGTTGAAAATGCCCTCCAATCTTAAGAATAATATTTACTATTTAAACCAACTGAGATGAGTCAGGAAAGTATTTTTGAATTTGAAAATCATATTTCATCCTAGTTTTTGGAAAGTAATCCAATGGCATACCTACATACCATACTTTTTTGTGTAAATCAGGATTATTATAGTTTGGCTACATAATTGCATACCAAAAGTAACATCTCTTTAAAGCATGATGGAGTAAATGAAAAATAAGGGCTCCAATGCTTCTCAAAGAATAATTTAGCAAAGAAATCAGAAGGCCTATTTTCAAACTTGAAACTTTCTAAAAATCAGTTGCATTCTGAAAGCTACAGAGAGATATATGAGCCTATGATATGATCCCTATAATGCACGCTCTGTTCAAAGGAGGAAAAGCACAGATAAACATTTAAACAGAAAGAGAAATATTGTAGAAATAACTTATGCTTTTACACATCTAGATCTCTACAACAATACTTTCCGGTTAGAATATAAATATAATCTATTTTGAAATGATGATTTACACATTTTAGTTTCTTGTTGAAAGCAACTTTTTCTCTCTCTTTCCATGCAGTAGTGTTTGCTGTATATATGTATTTTCTTCCAAAGCCAGATTACAATTACAGTGCAATTAAAGAATGTGAGACACCGACACTCTTATTTGAATTATCATCGTCACAGAGATTTATCGGAATATGAAGATTGGAACTCTGAAAGCCTGGGTTTAAGTGTTTTGTGTTCCAACAAAGCAAACTCAAAATATTTTTAGATTTCCATCTCTTTTAAAAAAAAAGATGGATAGAAAGCAAGGCCCATGTTCTTTAATTTTCACAACAAAAACATGTAATGGTAGTCAAAGAGCCTTGGATAGTACAGTGGTCTAAAGCCCTGTTATTAACATCAGCTGCCTGCAATTATTGCAGGTTCAAATCTCACCAAGGCTCAAGGTTGACTCAGCCTTCCATCCTTTCTAAGGTAGGTAAATTGAGGACCCAGTTTGTGGGGGCAATAAGCTGACTTTGTATAAATATACAAAAGTATGAAGGCTATTGCTTAGCGCATTGTAAGCCGCCCTGAGTCTCCGGAGAAGGGCGGCATATAAATCAATTTTTTTTAAAAAAAATTGACTTCTTGCATTCTGAAAAAAGTGATTTTATTAACTGTATCCTGAAAGTTAATTTAATGTTACAAATCTTCTAGCAACAAACTGGGAGAATAAATTTTTGCAAATAATTATTTTAAATTTTTAAAAAATTAAGTGAATCAAGAAGTATGGGAGGGGAAGAATATCTCTTTTTCACTTTCTTTTTCATTTAAAATTACTAAAATCCCACAAGATTGCTAAAATATAAAGGGCTCCAGCTAAATTCTCCCAGTGAATCCTAATATCAATAAGGACCTATTGCAGGTTAGTTGGTGTGTCCAGAATGGTTCTTTGATATGTTTAAATAACTGTTGCTTGCCCTCCATACTGTATATTTTTTGTCTGAAATGGTGTAAGGTTTCCTGTCTAAGCAGGGGGTTGGACTAGAAGACCTCCAAAGTCCCTTCCAACTCTGTTATTGTTATTTGTTGTTATTTGTTATATTGCCCCATCTGGACTAAACCAATAGCAGCAGAATCTATTCAATCTCTTTTGTTGTATTAATTAGGCTGTAAAAAAATGAGGGAAAGGACACAAACAGTTAAACAGTATCAGAGTTGGAAGGGACCTTGGAGGTCATTTCGTCCAACCCCCTGCTCATGCAGGAAACTTGTACTAGGGATTCAAACCACCGAACTGCCGATCTCTCTGATCGACAAGCTCAGTGTCTTAGCCACTGAGCCACCTAGTCAGGTACAAGCCACAGAGCAATTACAGTGCTCAAAACAATCACAAGCGCTGAAACCACACCACTCAAAATGGCTGGGTTTTGCTCCAGAGTAGTTGTTCCAGAGCTTAGAATAAAACCCTTGAACCAGTGGTGAAATCCAAATTTTTTTACTACCAGTTCTGTGGGCGTAGCTTGGTGGGCATGGTTTGGCTTGGTGGGCATGGCAGGGGAAGGATACTGCAAATCTCCATTCCCACCCCACTCCAGGGGAAGGATATTGCAAAATCTCCATTCCCAACCCAGTCTGGGGCCAGCCAGAGGTGGTATTTGCCGATTCTCTGAACGACTCAAAATTTCCGCTGCCGGTTCTCCGAACTACTCAAAATTTCCACTACCGGTTCTCCAGAACCTGATGGATTTCTGCCTTGAACATTTATTTTGAGTTTAGATTGCTTTTATCTCAAAACATTTAATACATGGTTTCTTTTATAACATAGAAATAATAGTCACATAACACTTATTTTGTTTTTCCCCAAGTACCATGCATAATGGAGTGTATAAGTGCAGAAAGCTTATCTCAGATTATCATAGGCTTAGGCTAGAAAGGTAGCTTCTATTGATGTGCAGTTTCTATTTGGCTCAAATTCAAACGAGTTATATAAGAACATATGGATTTGTGATGCATTTTTGTTCCATATTAGCGGATTGACTGTTATTATATCCCTGTTTAAATTAGGACTTTGAATCAGTTTTATCTATTATCTGTCAAAATGCACTTTCAGATACAGTGTATTTTCTTCCAAAGCAATCAGGACTTCATTATAACTTCTTATGCTATTCTGTTCCTCAAACAAATCTTAACATGATAAATACAGATGGTCATCTAATAGCTAAACGTTTTTATCAGGTCTGCCATCTTCCTTCCCAGAAGTGACTGAACACCTAAATTGTTTCTCAAGACTGCCAAACAGGATGACTGGAATGCCAGAAGAAACTATGAAGCAATATTCTTAAGCCAATCAGTTAAGGATTTCCACTTAAAAGGAAGCTAAAAGCAAGTCTGTTATTTCAACAAGCAATTCTCCTTCCTCTTCCTTCTCACAGATAAGTTTTTTTTATTTCTTGTAGAAATTCCTCATGGAAGGCTGCCTGGTCATCAGGAGAGATTTCCATTTTGAACTAGAAATTATTATCTGCGCCAACTCAGAAAGCTCAAACTGCCCAAGGAGCTGCTGATCCAGTTCTACAGAGGAATTATTGAGTCTGTCATCTGCACCTCTATAACTGTCTGGTTTGGCTTTGCAACCAAACAAGACAGACACAGACTTCAACAGATAATTAGAACTGCAGAAAAAACTATTGCTACCAACCTGCCTCCCATTGAGGACCTGTATACTGCATGAGTCAAAAAGAGGGCTGTGAAAATATTTACAGACCCCTGGCATCCTGGACTTAAATTATTTCAACTTCTACCTTCAAAACGATGCTATAGGGCACTGCACACCAGAACAACTAGACCAAGGACAGTTTTTTCCTGAATGCCATCACTCTGCTGAACAACTAATTCCCACAACACTGTCAAATTATTTACTAAGACTGTATTACTATTATTCTTCTTATCCTTCCTAGTACCTACTGTATCTCTTCCCACTTATGACTATATTAACCATGTTGCTTGTATCTTTACAATTTGTACAGCTGGGAAGGTCTCAGGTGGGCAGGTGGCCCTCACACTCAACTGAGCATGGTCAAGGCCCTGCCTAGGAAAATGGAAAAAGTCTGATCCAGAAGACACAGAAGTAACTCAATTCTGGTTTTTTCTCATTTTAAACAAAGACTTGCTGCTCTCAACTTAGGTACTGGAAAAGTTACTCATGTCATCCTTCTGGACTGTTGCAGTTACAAGAATCTATCAGCACACTTTGTATCTCATAAGATCACAAAGATAGTCTGTGTTTGCTGGTATATAGCAGTACACTATTGTTGGAATAAATTAAAGCTACTGAACAATTTCAGCATGCATTTGTATTCAGATACAAAGTGTGATACTTTTTCTAATATATGTGTGTGTGTGTGTGTGTATGTATGTGTGTGTGTGGATAGATAGATAGATAGATAGATAGATAGATAGATAGATAGATAGACAGACAGAGTCAATTTTTATTTTTATTTATTTATTTATTAAATTTATATTGGTGCCTATTAGCCCATGGCGACTCAAGGCGGCTTACAGAATATAAAAACCACATTTAAAAACAGTAAAACTAATAAAAAGTCAAATAAATTAATGTAACAAAATCACCCCCCACCCCCTACCTCCCACTTCAGTGACAGCAAATCACATGAGCCTTTTAATGGGCTCCATCCCACTCTGGGTTCTCCAGGCCTGCTGGCAGAACCAGGTCCTCAGCACCTTCCGGAAGAGAATTAGAGTGGGGGCCATTCTAATCTCTGGGCAGTGATCCAGAGTGATTAGTGATTAAATCACTTCAGCAAGAAATCTAAAATTTAAAACATGTGACGAAAAACCTGGAACGCTTTAAAGAAGTTTTGTTAGTCTATTGTAGAAACACAAACAGTTACTAAGAATGTGGTGTCAACATACAAACCCTATGCTAAGTGAAGGAAAGAAAGGAGCTGAGTCAGGGGTGAAATCCAGCAGGTTCTGACAGGTTCTGGAGAACTGGTAGCGGAAATTTTGAGTAGTTCAGAGAACCGGCAAATACCACATCTGGCTGGCCCCAGGAGTGGGGAGGGAATGGGGATTTTGCAGTATTCTTTCCCCGCCACGCCCACCAAGCCATGCCCACAGAACCGGTAGTAAAAAAAAATTGGATTTCACTACTGAGATGAGTTGCTTCTGTGTCTGAATCAGACCAGAACTAGCTTTGCTTGACTAAATCAGTCAACATCAGTTTTCTTCTCCACTATCTCTTGTGTCTGACACCACCAGTGGTGGTATTCAACCAGTTCGTACCAGTTTGGGCGAACCAGTAGTAGTGACCTGCAGGTGGACTGGCCCACCGCCCCAGCAGGATGCCATCCTACTTAGCCCCATTTTCTAAGCTGCGCACATGTGTGCAAGCCACGCACCAAATATGTGAGCGTATCACCATGCACCAAAAATGTGAGTGCGCGCAGCCTTCCATGCATGTGCTTTGCTCGCACGCTCTCATGATAAAATTAAGTGAAACCCTTCTCTGGACACCACATATAGCATGTGTCTTGCCAGTGGACTGGTTATCCACTTCATCATTCAAAAGGCAGGAGGGGCTTCCGGTGGCTCCGCCAGCATCGCTAGGCGCTTTTTTGCGAAGTGCCAAGCCAAGTTTCTGTAGAACCACAAGAACAGCGACAATCAGCTGTCTTGCAGTTCGGAAACCTTCCCCCCTGTGACAGGGGGGAAGGTGAGTAGACGGGTGGGGTAGAGCTCCCTAAGAGCACCGGATTTTGCCTATAATCCGGTGCTCGAAGATGAGAGCTCCCCGTGAAGTCTGTCAGCACTCCGGAACTTGGACGTCTCTGCCTTTTTTGCAGAGCTTGATGTCACGTCCATCCCAGCAATTTATTTAAAACTTATACATTTGACTTGAGCTGGCTGAGCAGATGCAGGAGAAATGATAATGGCAAGTATTTGATTTTTTAACTCCAAGGGATTTTTTTTTTAAAGAAAGAATTTTCAATGGGAAGAAAGGGAAAGCAAGATGGCATTTTAGTTTCAACAGGGCAAGAAGAAGTGAAAGTTAAAACTAATTATTGACAAAGACCCTGTTTGAAACGAAGGACTCTATCTTAATAAGTGGATTATTTAAGGATGAAAATAATTGAAATATTTGAAGCAGTAGCATAAAGTACAAAATGCTCTTTTGAAATCTTTTTTTCCTTTTTTTTTTCCTCTATCCTGTCCTCTTTGAAAGGGAAGAAGGGGGGGAAGATGGCTGCTCCTTTTGAAATTAACGTTGGGTTATTCAATCCACAAATAAGGTCTGACTTTTTTGAAGAAGCTACGAAGTCAATTACCTCTGCAATATTGCAAAAACTTGATACTTTTTTTGATACTTTTTTTTCAAGTTAGAAATAAAGATACAAATGAAGATTTTCTACTTAATAGTGAGGTGTTGATTGGAGAGCTGCAACAAGAAGCAGAACAGCCTGTTGTGATTTTGGAAAATAAAATGGAGGCATTGCAGAATGAGAAGGAAGAATTTTTGGGAGCTGTTGGGATTTTGGAGAACTGCTACTATTGGAAGATACAGTTTTGCGAAAATTGGGTCGTATACAGCAACTTCAGAAATCCCAAGAGTGCTACAGAATGAAAAAAGGTGGTGCAATTAGAGTGAAGAAAAAGGTTCGTAAAAAGTCAGGCAAAAAGATTAAGGAGGAAAATAATCCTCCTTGGCGAGATGATGGTCCACAAAAGGTCTTATCTAAGTGGTTATAGATTTTGAATTTTGGAAGAAAACATCCAACAGTTTAATGCCAGCTAACTAAGTGAGGAATGTTGTTGAAAGGCAAATTACAGATAATTTGGAACATTTGGAGAAGAATAAACAGATCACTGCAATGCTGGTATTTTTAGTTGTGAAGTAAGCCTTGGCCTGAGTGAATTGAAACTTTCTATTAAAGACTTTAACAAAGATGGATTTAATTGTAACTGTAGAAGTCTTACTGGATATGATAGCCAATTTGAGTTTTTTGTTTGAGTGTAATAGTCATAAAGGGAAGAAGACTATTGTCCTAGGGCAATTGCAGATGATCTGGTGGCTACCTTAACACGGTTAATGAATTCAATAATCTAATTGAAAGACTTAATAGCAACATAGCAACTTATCAAATAATTTATAGTGTGGCTGAATTTGGCAGATATTATGTGGTACAAATACAAAGTCACTCGGCGGGGGGGTTATATAAAGAAGTATTCTTTGTGTAGGAAGGTAGGTGGCAACTGAAGATATTATAATCACTGTTGGAAGTTGGGAAGAAGATCAAGAATTGGTTTAATATTGTGGAAGAAGAGAACAATCAAGAAGATTACAGAAGAAGTAAAATGTATTGTTAAATTTACAATATGTTTGATTATTAATTGTAACTTTTAGTTAGAATATATATATATATATATATATATATATATATATATATATATATATATATATATATTCTAAGGATTTATATAATTTTTTGTTTTTAAAAATTGCTTAAGTATGAATTGTTTAAAATGAGTAATAGATTTATTAAAATGTATTGTTAAATTAATAATAGGTTTGATTATTAAGTACTATTTTTTGTTAGTGAATGTTTTTTGTAAAGTATTTTAATTATAATTGGACTTTAATGGTTTAAAATTTGGAGGACAGAAGGAGGGTTTATATAACGTTTTGTTTTAAATTGTTTCAAATTTAAGGATTTGTGATGAGGTATTTAGGTAAGAAGTGATGAAATATTTTGTTAAATTGTTTAGTTTGATTATGGAATATTGGATTGCTTTATTAACTGCTTCAATTCTAAATGGATTTTATTTGTTTAAAATTGGATGGTCGAAGAGGTAGTAAGATTTGCTTTCTTTTTACTTAATTGTTTTATAATTGTGTATTGTGTAAGAGGGAGTTAAATTTACAGACAGTTATTTTATGTATTCTTTTTAAGTTTGGGGTATTTTTTATCCTGTATTTGCTCCGGGAAGTCGGGGGGGGAGGGGGGAGGGGGGGAGAATTTTTTTTTGTAAAAGTTGTAAAACTTTTTCAATAAAAAAAAAAGGCAGGAAATTTTTTCCATCGATAAAAGAAGTTTGAATTAAACATGTTCCCAGCTGCAAACTCTTGAGAACTGGCAGAAACCTTTTTGTTGTCTATTCCACAGACAGATTCATTGCCACAGCTATTCTGCAGCTATTAACTATTAATAAGAACTAACAGAGTGGAACAAATGAAAAATTTATCTCAAGAGCTAGGTACACTTACACATCAGCAGCCTTGCACATGTGCAGCCAGGCAAAAAGGCTAAATCAGTTCCAAATCAGGACATTTATGAAAAAAAAATCCAATAAAAATAAATAAAAAATGGTCAATTACTTTTGAAAGTAATGTAACCAAATTCATCAGGCAATGTAATCTTTGAGAAAATGTACAGGTCAGTAGGGAGATGAGGGACTGGCCCTTGGAACATTGATATTCTAGCTTCCAATCTGATGAATCCGTACATTGCATACATGAACAGGAAGTTTGGAGACTAGCATAATTTGAAAACTCCATATCTGATGGAGCCCCTCAGTGTTTTCAACCTTGCAACTTTAAGATGTTGTCCATTTAAGATGGACTTCAATTCCCATAATTCTCCAGCCAGCATGGGAAATCCCTATTTCAAGGATTATTCCCAGCACTTTCAAATTATATCTTCTAAAACAGAACAACTTCAGATTAAAAATACAATTCTCCCACAAATTCTGTCCCTTGATTAGGCTTGCTTATTTATCTGTCTGTCTGTCTGTCTGTCTGTCTGTCTGTCTGTCTGTCTGTCTGCTGCAATTGCATGATTTTACTACAGTGCCAGAAATAAAGGCTAGGCTAGACTAGGCTAGGATAGGATAGGATAGGATAGGACAGGACAGAACAGGAGAAGAGAGGAGAGGAGAGGAGAGGAGAGGAGAGGAGAGGAGAGGAGAGGAGAGGAGAGGAGAGGAGAGGAGAGGAGAGGGACAGAGCAGCTACACTGTAGCATTTGCTAAAGGATCATAAATGATAGTAACCATTGTAATCATTTATCACATGTCCGTTGCCAAGCATCCAAATTTTGACCACATGACTGTGGGGATGCTGCAATGGTTGTAAGTGTGAAAAATGGTAATAAGTCTTTTTTTCAATGCTTTTGTAACTTTGAAAGTAACTAAATGAATGGTTGTAATTCGAGGACTACTTGCAAATCCACTAAACCTGATGGGACTTGTTTCCTTGTGTATATGTTTTTAAAAAAGACCAAAGCCACCATAAGCGAGAGTGTCATTCAATCACTATATTAACACATGACTCCCTCTCCAAACTTTGTCTTCTATGTACTCAGGATGGGTTTACTCATCATTTGAAACTTGGTGGAGGGATAATCAAGTTTGGTTGAAAGACCCATCACGGCTGGTTTTACGTATAATGCTAAACCATAAAGTATGACTTACAAACTACAGCGTTTAGTTCATGCAATATATAACGTAAATCAAAAAGAGATCACATGTTAGATACATATATTAATACAAATGACAATCCATAAAAAGAAAAAGTGACTTTGGTCTCATGTCCATTATCTTATTAACGGTGCATATTTGTTAATTATTATTATCATACAGAATTTTACATTTACTCTCATTTCTATGAATTATCCAATTATACCACCTATTCCATGCGATATAACCTTTTGAGTCTACCTTATCCTTCATTTCAAATGTTAGTTTGTCCATTTCCGCACAATTATAGATCTTTTGGATTATCAATTGGTCTGTTGGCAGTTGATCAGTTTTCCAATATTGGGCGAGCGCCAATCTGGCTGCAGTGACTATGTGTAATATTAAGTACTTTATTTATTTCCCATAGTTTTCTTTAATCATCCCTAGTAGGAAAATTTCTGGTTTGAGTTCTATTTTTTCTGATGTTATTTCTATTAACCAAGTTCTTATTTTTTCCCAATATTTCCTAATTCTTGGGCAGAGCCACCAGACGTGGAAGAAGGTGCCCTGTGCCTGCTTACACTTCCAACAGATTGGACTTAAATTTAGATACATTTTTGCTAATCTCGATCAGCAGCCTCAGTTTAGATGGATTTAAGAGTTCACAGAATACAGTTTAATCTGTACCAACTTCTTTTTATATTGTTGCAAAGGAAACATGTGGGGGTTAAGGGGATAAGGAGAATATGAACCTACCTGGTAAGGAATGTTGTATGTTTCACTGTTCAGTGATTCTTAAGAATGTCACATTCTCAAGGCATCTGTATGTCATAAAGATTTCCAGATAAGTGCAGTTGCTGAAAAATTGGCTATTCATTAGACTTAGACTTAGAAGATTTTGAATAACTTTATTGTCATTCTAAATGTACACTAATTGGCCTACATTAAAAATGAAATTTCATTGTACTCAGCTCTCAAAGGATCACCACCTCCAATATACACTACATAAACGTAACAGAAAAGACGGAAGGAAGGAAGGAAGGAAGGAAGGAAGGAAGAAAGGAAGGAAGGAAGGAAGGAAATATGCATATACCCACATATATTGTATGACACAGAGAAACAACACAGTCTACTTTGAATGTATACTTGTACATAATGAGAAAAATGAATCTTGCAAGTTTACCAGACGGATGGCGTAGGGAAAAAAATCTGTTACAGAATCTGGTAATCTGCAATATAATATATAGCATAATATGTCAGGAAATACAGTGAACTGTTCTGTTGCCCATTTGCAATGAGAATTTTGGGGAGTTTAAAAGCAAATTGAACTTGTCCATGAACTTTTTTTTTTTTTACTTTGGATCACTCAGTTTGTAGGCATTTCCCTAATCTCTTTCCTTTTGTTTCTTGGTGATAGCTTGCTGTTACCTCTTATCCATTTTCAACATTTCATAGAATTAGAATTTGATATTATCCTTGTTAAAAAGCCATCAAATGTTTTCTGACCCTCTAATGCGAGCAGAGTTTAGTAGCTCAGAAGTGAGAAAAACAAATGTACTGACTATATTTCAGTAGTGAAAATAAAAGAATATTACCCAATACTGTATTTTAGTAGGACTGTATATTGAGACTGAAGATCCAGATGACCAGTAAAGAATGTCTACTTTTGTAAGCCTACAGGTATTTATCTTTTTTTAAAAATCCTGCACTGATTATTTTCATAAATTACTCAAAGTGGTGAACATACCTAATACAGCACTCTTTCCTCCTCCTATTTTCTCCACAATAACAACCACTCTAAGAGATAAGTTGGACTGATTGGCCAAAAGGCACCCAGTCAGCTTCAATGCTTAAGATGGGACTAGATTTCACAGTCTCCTGTTTTCTGGCCTCAGTGTAACTCAGTGGTGGGTTTCAAAAACTTTTACTAGTGGTTCTGTGGTTGTGGCTTGGTGGGTGTGGCTTGGTGGGCATGGAAGGGGAAGGATACTGTAAAATCTCCATTTCCTCCCCAATCCAGGGGAAGGTTACCGCAAAATCCCCATTTCCTCCTGATCAGCTGGGACTTGGGAGATGGGGGCAGGGCGAGTCAGAATTTTTACTACCGGTTCTCCAAACTACTCAAAATTTCCGCTACGGATCTCCAGAACTAGTCAGAACCTGCTGAAACCCACCTCTGCCTTAAATACTAGTCCATACCAGGTTTAGCATAACCTGAAAATAATAACACTGCTACATGATTTTGCTCACATCTAACTTGTATTCTTTTCTTTTTCTTCCTTATCTGATTTATCATCTACCTGTGGTGGCAGAAGCTGTGATGGGTCAAGGAATACATCCTTTTGAGGATCTTGTCCCTTTCCTCTTGATTAATTCCTCTTTAATTTGCAGTCCTTTACTGAAATAATAGCTTTGTTTATTTGACAAATGTTGGCATGATTTTCATACATACACATCTGAACTTTAATGTGGGACCATCTTAGAATAGCAATTGCTGAATTTCCAAGCTTTCTTTTCCCTCCCACTGCTGGCATTATCTGCCAGCAGGAGCAATCACTGCCAATCACCCTCCATGAAACCCAGCAGAGTGAGATTTGGCAACTAAAGATAATCTCTCCAGTTTCATCCCATGCCATGCCCATCTCCTATACCCCATGAGCCAATCACCTGAAATTTTCCATGAAGATTTATGGTTCTAAGTCAAGAAAAAAAAATAAACCAATGAGTCAAAATTAATAAACCAAGAAGGGGGGAAAAAACCTCTGTAACCTGTCAGTTTGGAGCTGACAGGTAGATCAACAGCAGCTTCTGAATTCATATTCATCTCATGCATCCCGTTAGTCATTAGATTGATTGATTCATTCATTTATAGATTCATTTGTTCATTGATTCATTCATTCATTTGTTTCTTAAGATTTTCCGATTCATAGTCTCCTGGAAGCCTGACTGAATGATTTGTAGGTTAGGATGGAACTTGCCTGGGAACTGGAAAAAAAAGCCTTCCCACTTTCATTTCCCTTACTTCGTATCTCCTGTCAATCAGGAATAACACTGTTTATTTTATTTTCACTATAGGGTTAAAGGACTATTTGTGTTCCAGGAAGCTGATCGTTCTGCAGCCAAAAACCAAAACAGTCACTTCAACTTGATAGGTCCACTCTGTGCAAGCCAGTTTTAGCCAAAATGGGCACCAAAGGTAATGTCTGACAAGATGACAGGAGATCAATAGTAATATGTTTAAAAAATTAAATGTCAGTCTTCCGGGAGATTGATTGATCTGTGTTTTTAAAAACCAACACTCTGACATTTTTATTTCCCAGTTCCTCCAGCACCCCTCCTAACCTCCACTGACCTGTCAACCAGGACTTTTTTATTATTATTATTTAGTTTAAGTTTTGACAATCTCCTAGAAGACCAACACATGTTTGGGAAACCTCAGTCCTTCAGGAAATCGGCAACAACAAAAAAGGCTGCACAAGCCAAAGGCCCAGGCTCTCTTGTAGCCCCAAGTCAAAGTAGCAACAGAGAGCAGTTATTGTTGTTATTGAGTGTATTTAGTTTATTCTCTTGATTTGGCTCCCAAACTTTCCTTTGTAAAACAAGTTGTGAGCACAAACAATTACTTTTTTTTTTAATCTTTAAGCACCTATTTTCAATTTTCAGGTTTATTCTTTATTTTTTTCCCCCAAGAAAATAGCATCACAGTAATGATACAGCAGCCAATGATAAACAATTATTTAAAATTGCAGCCAGAAATATGTTAATAAATACAATATGAAAAAATTCAGAAAAATAAACAGCAATGAAAAACTAGATGGCCCATTCAGGTTCCAAAAGCCTCTTAAACAATGAAGTCTTCACTAGTGGAACAATTAAAGACAAGTTACTTCTGTCTCTTGCTGGACATGAGATGGAGCCAAAAGCAGGAGGACACAGTTTTTGACAGTGGCTATCAAGGGATGTTTACAGAAAGCATGACTGAGGATGAGCTCTCAAGCCCTGCACTGTTCAAGGTCTTGCCAATTTGCAACAAACTTGAGGATTTTTCATCAAGGAACTTTTCTATCAAGGACCAAGAATTGGGACTCCACGTTAGAAGCGACTGTTCCAATTTGGCCTCGGGTATCTATTTGCAGATATCTGAGAAAGGACTGCTAGCATTAGCATTAATATGAATAGAGATGATTTACTATGATCACATTCTCTTCTCTGATATTCAGTTAGTATGGGATTTTTCTCCATGATCTTCTCTACAGTGTTCAGTATTAGCAGCAGTTACCAAATTCATGCATTTAAAAGCTCAGATTAGGGGATGAGAATCCCAGTGCCCAATAGTTCATATGCTACACGTTAGTGTTTCATCGTAGGTTTAACAATTACTGTGGCCTTTCATCCCAATTTTGATACTGAAACAAAGACAGTCAGAGAGTTCTTATGTTGTAAAAATGACCGATAAAACACATCCCAGGAATATAATCATAGCCTACAAAGACAATATAATAAATAGGATCTGCTACCAAATGCTTTGAAATGGGAACTGCAACTACTCTTTGATTCTATCTTGTTACTGTCCTTGCCCAATTTTCCATTCCACGGAGAAATCAGCCAATATACAAGCTCACAGAGCACTTTGGAAAGAGTTCCCAAACTCTATGTTTTTCCCCACTGATGTTTTCTTCTGCAAATGGTGGCATTTCCCCAAGTTCCTTGATGTTTCCCTATTATGTGTGACTCATTGTGCAAAAAGAAGGGCCCTAAGAAAACCAAGATTACTATCAGACTCTGTCATCATGTCTTTAGTTATTTGGACCGTGTAATTTTAATTCACTAACAAACATATTATTATTTTATTGAAGCCATCTTTATTGAAAATGTTTTAATTCTGCTTTTTAATTTTACCATGATGTCTTAGTCAATTGTCTGTCAGGGGCAAGGATTATTTTATTTTTTTATAAATCCAAGACCATATCTTTGCAGGAATCTTTTTTTTTTTTGAGTGCCACTTTGCATGCTAATTACAAATGAGATTGAAACCAGTGATGAGAGGAACTGGAGCCAAAACTGGGTGAGCCCCCAACCCACTGGAACTCTTGTCTAGTACACCATTTGTTTTCCATTTCTCCTTCTCTTTCTCTGTTTGCTCATCCATTTCTAAACAACAGGTTTTTCCTGTTGTAACAGAACAAAATATTATTTCAGTTTCCCACTTTGCGGTTCTCCCAGTGTGGCTTTATGGCACCTCTGTAAAAATGAAGTCCTATTTTGTGTTTGTTTGTTTCCTTTTATGCTGTCAAGCGAAGGAAGGAAGGAAGGAAGGAAGGAAGGAAGGAAGGAAGGAAGGAATCTCAATAAACATGACTCTTTTGTTATGCTCTTTTTTTCTAAGAAAGGCAAAACAAATCTTTAATTGTATTTGGTGAAAGAGCAGTTTAAGATTAGGGTCATCAGATAGGCGAGGAAAATAAAAACCTAGCTAACTCCTCAGAGCTAGGCAGGTTTCCTGTCCAATAATCTTATTAGTTCCATATTGTGACTTCTTTTTAGCCTGAATAAATGCCAACAGACTTGAACACAGGGAGGATTGATGTACTGTTGCCTCTAATCTAATTATATGATTGACTTGTTAATGAGGGAGACATTCTCTGATTCAGAAAATGAACAAGAATCTGCTATCCTCACTCCTTTACAGCTGCCAGGCAATCAATGCCCATCTTTGTAAGACTGAAGTACACATTAGTTCCCTACAGAGATATAGTGAAAATGGGCTCCCAAGGAGTGAATCTTCCTTTTTGCAGCGTATTAAATTTACAGACCAGAAGCAGCAATTTGCGAAGTCTTTTGAGAAGTCACCACGAGAAACCAACCTTTCTTTCATCTTTACAGATTAAAGATGGAGAAGGAGAATCTGAATTCGCACCAATGTTCTGTGCAGCTGAGGATCCTTCCATGCCCACAGAGAGAATAATACAGTAGTGGCTAAAATTGTGGAAAGCAGTGTTGGAAACTTTGCCTGCAAGAAAAAATGTGTGAAAATTTTAGTCTAATTCAAGAAGAATTGATCTTTCAGAAAATAATATTTTCAGAGGAAATGCAGTAGTGGCCAAAATTCTGGAAACATTTTGAGGAAAGTGTATTTTTGAGGTTTGATGGCTAATAACACCACTTTGGGGGGGGGGAGAGTTTCAAGATAATCATATTCCACTGCTGGAATGGCCTGGGAATAGCCCAGACCTTAACCCAATTGAAAATCTATGGAGCTGACTAAAGAAACTTGTTAGTCAGAAGCGACCCAGCAATAAAACCCAGTTAATAGAAGCAATCATTTAATCTTGGTTTCACATTATAACAGCTGCAGAACTAAAAGACTTGGTTCACTCCATGGGAAGATGTTGTAAGGCCGTAATTCATGCTAAAGGTTACCCAACTATTAACTGACATGGTGATAATTTTTGTATAACTCGTTTTTTTTATGGTGATAATTTTTGTATATCTCGTTTTTTTCTACGTGTTTCACTTTTCTTCTTTATACTGTAACTGCTATTCTAATAGCAACATGAAGTTCTAATGACTTCATAAAAGTTATTGCGTTACATTCTTGATTAAATTATCTTTCCATTGATATATAATTTTATGGTACTACTCCAAAAAAAAGTGGTGCTGTTAGCTAGTTTTAGAAAATACACTTTTCCCAAAAGGTTTCCACAATTTTAGCCACTATTGTAAGTTATAGGTATATAGATTCTTTAAAAGCTCATGCTGAACACATGCAGAAACAGTGTGGGGTGACCCACTTCTCCTCTTCAGTATCCTCCATAATGCAAAGAGGTTTCGTTCCTGGTATTCACGGAACTGTCCAGCCTCATTTTTCATCCAAGCAGCTATTCACTTCATTCATTCATTCATTCATTCATTCATTCTTATTATTTTATTTATTTTTATTAATCATATTTCTATGCCGCCCACTCTCCAAGGACTTTGGGCGGCTTACACCAAAGACAGTATACTAAATAGCATATTGTCTCCAACAATCTGGGTCCTCATTTTACCCACCTCGGAAGGATGGAAGGCTGAGTCAACCTTGAGCCGGTGAGATTTGATCCGCTGATCTGCTGAACTAGCAGTCAGCTGAAGTAGCTGCAGTACTGCATCTTAACCACTGTGCCACCTCGGCTCATTCATTCACTCACTCATATTTTACATTTTTGAACTGCCCATCTCCCTTAAAGAGGGACTCTGGGCAGGGTGCAGTAAAAACATCAACATATAAAACAATATATAAAAATTAAAAAGTTAAAGTTAGAATTTTAAAATTAAATTTTAAAAAAATTATACAAATTTTTAAGGAACCAAGAATAGTTAAACATTCTTAAAACAGGACAAAAAGAAGGTTAGTCCCATTAGTTATCAGCAGCAGCATTTGGAGCTTATTTATTTCTGGAAATTGAAATCCAGACTTTTGAAAGTCTACCCTTTCCACCCTCTTTTGCGTAGTGATTCTATAGTATGCCCCATGAAATCTTTGCTGTCGTTTTTAAATCATAGTATGTATTATTTGGTTTTATTATGTATGGTGGCTGCAACAATCTCATTTTCATGGGCTCTGATTTGGCAACACAAGCACAGAAGACTGTGCTAAAGTCTCCATGAGTTAGTAAATTCACAAATCTGTAGAATAACAATTATGCACCTTTAGTCACATACCTCTGTTCCGAATCAACACAATGCAGAATTATTTAAAAGCATCCACCTTTAGTGCAACTCACGGGTGTGAATATGATCGTGATTTGGCCTCAGCTGTACTATCCATTGGATATTCATTCTTGTTGACTATTTTGTTTTGTTCTTTGTTTTACCTTGTGTTAGTTACCAAGGGTCCTGATCGTGAGTTGGGCAGCCATATAAATTGCTTACATAACTAAACAACCAAACAATATCAGAACTAATACAGATATAATAAACCATATTTAGACTTTACAGTTCTAAAAATTCCTGAGACAGGGCTGGATTTGCAATCTTCAGAATACAAAGCAACTCTGAGTCTACAATATAAAAATAAATAGCTGAGTCTACAATGTAAAAAAATATTAGTCAAAAATATATCCCACCTATAAACCTGTAGGTTTTTTTTTAGGGATGGCTGCAGCCTGCTGCCTCTTTGTGAATGGAGGCATTAGCCATTTCAACCACTCCCCTAATCAATTTCTTTTTTATTGACAGCTTGCAAAAGTCAGGAAAACAAGACTTAAATTCTTATGAGATGCACCCTTCATTCTCCCCAGAATTTTATATACAGCATATATATAACATCTCAGCAATTACGAAGTTAATATATAACATCAGTTGTCTGATAGCCAACTAAAGCTTATGGCAGGAATTATTTTGCAAACCCTCTGATCAAAGTACTATAGTGAAATGCCTGCTTGGCAGCCATCCCAGTGAAACTATTTCCTGAGAAATTATATCAACTGTACATAGGCAGGATTTGCCATAAAAAGGATGCAGGAAGTCTTTTAGGATGTGTGTAATCTCAATTCATCTGGTTGAAACAAAACAGGCTACTTATTTTATGTATGTCATTATGAGGAAGAAAATTGATAAACAATAGATATTTAAAATGATTAACACTAGCAAACAAATTAAAAGCCAAGAACGTAATCCAATTACTCTGCTAATCTGTATGATCTCTTCATTGGATTTGACCTCTGCCACCAAAGGAGCAACAAACAGATGCATAAAATGTTTCACTTTTAAGTAAAGCACTGTAAAATCCATTTGAAAATGGATTATGCTAAACAAAAGGCATTTTATCAGATCTATAAAGCTTATGTCTCAAATGTAGCAGAAACGGATTAGCTTCTGCTACCTACAAGATTTATTCAGTTGTTAGTAAGAGATTTAATGCCTGATTTAAAAAAGAACACCGTGATTGAATGATTTTTCAAGGGCCAGTGGATTACAGCTTTAACGACACAGGTTTGCACTAAATCATTGTTTGTTAGACCCATTGCCGTAGCTGAACAAGTCATAATGGTTAAGATTCACAAATCATGCTGAGCCCCATTTATAAATCCTAAGATTCTAAGCAAAAAGTGAGAAACTTTATTAAGGTGACTGTGCTGATGATGCAATGACTGTGATTTCATTTAGTGCCACAAAACCTTCCCAGAATATCTAAGGAAAATTCACTCTACAATAACACACTACATTACAAAGTTATTGTAAGGAAGCAAATCAATTTACCTTCTCCTAGAAATGGAAAAATCCACTGCAAATAGTAGTTTAAATCTGTGCAAACATCATACCTAAGATCACATCCATACTGTATGTCATCATCATATCAATTACATACACAAATACACATGCATTTAGAGAAAATAAACACAAAAAGTTTCTCCTTCCCCATGCTTCTTTTCATATAGGTAAAACCTTTCCTGTACAAAGTCCTTAAATTAGTTGTGTCAGAAGGTGAGGATTCCCTTCTACTTCTAAAAAAAAATCAGATTTTAAAATCTATTCATTGATTCTTCACCAAATTATGCCAACTGAGATATTCATATTGAATTATGGCCTTGGGAGTTCATAGCCACTGTGACAACCTGGATCTGACTAACGTTATCACTCAGCTCACAGCAATGGTTATACATTAGATCTGGTTTTTGTTTTGGGTCAGTAATGAAATGATCTTGAATGTGGGGAGATATTTTCACCAGTTGTTTGTCATGGTCAGATCACTCTCTGTTAACCTTGTAATGTTCTGCAGCTGTACTATACTGCAGCCCTACAGACAAACAAGAAGGACCTAGGCAGATAACTTGACCCAGGCACCAAATGGACCCTCAAAGTTTTCAAAAACAAATTGGAGTTGTTCCTGAAACTTTATTAAATGGTTTGGCTGAGGCTTAGTTGCTGCTTGGAATGACGATGGCCTTAGATAGAATTGTGACTATGTGGACTGTCCAGATCCAGGGCCCCCTTTGGATGTTGAAATAAGAGGTGTCTAAAAAAATTGCTGAAGCAAAACAGAGAATGAATCCAACCATGCACAAGTAAGAAGTGTTCTTAATGTTTACCTCATGGTGACAAGTATAACTATTTTCCCTCTCTTGCTGCAAATATAGAAAGCCAACCAGCAGCCCTGTTAAGGTGATTTGGTCTCTTCTGGCTAAGGAAGAACTGGAAAAGCAGTTGTATGGCCACCGTGAGGATTGTTTTATCTGTTATCTAATGTTGCTTGAAATTGCTGTCCAGCTGTGCAAGTACTACGAAGTTAACTGGGTCCACTCTTGCTTGGGTATTGGGAGAGAGTTTGAATTTGTTAGTGCTAATGAAGTGGACAAAGGCTGTGAGTTTGGTCACCTTTGTTTTAAATCTCTGTCATTCCCAGCTGTTGAACATTCCAAGAATGTCACAAGTGGTTGGATCTGTGCAATGTTATATTCTTATTTGATTCTGTAAATTATTTTATTCTTCCTTACTAGAGTATGTTTTTTAAACCATGCTGTAAACCACGATTGATTTACAGGGTCAGCAATAAGTTCACATGGTGCAATAGGACTGAGTGTTTGTTAGTAGGATTCCCTGGGCTAGGGATTTTTTTTCTTTCTTTCACTGTGAGTTGTATTGTGTTGGGGGGTGCACGAAGGATGGCTCAGCCAATCTCATTGTACACATGTTGTACTTCGACAATAAAAGTTTGAATTGAATTGAATTCTGCTGCATTGTTCAATTAAATTCTTTCTTTCTGAAAGCTCATCTCAGTACCATTCATATACTCTGGGTACCCTTATATGGACCAAAAAGAAATTCTGGTTTTCTCTACAAAGCTAAAGCTTACAGTAACACCAGCTATTCTTTATGGTAACATTATAAATAATAACAAGCAATTTACAAACAGCAACCTTTTATTATCTCCTCTAAAGATTATCTCCTCCAAAGAACCTGGAATAGCTCAAAGCAGAGTTAAGACTCACTTGGACAGAAAATAGCTTTATTTCAATTTCAGTCTGCTAGCTTGACAATTTTGCTAATTCATTCATTAATAACAGAACCCTGAATTTAGCTTACTCCCCAGGACTCATAAAATTCTATATTTCATTAGGGAGTAATAGTCTTAAAGAGAAAGAAAGGATGAGAGAAATAATATTTTCAATGTGACTTTAATTAGGAATCTGACTCTCTATATATTTTTCCATTATAATATCTTATAATATATAGAATTGAATAAAGATTTACTGTATTCCTTGAATGTTTGTTTTCATGCTGTTTAGCAGAATTTATTATTCTTTGAATTTAGAATTTCTCAAGGTAATATGTCCTTTTTTTATGCTTTCAAGTTAGTGTTGACTCCTGGCAAGTGCCTAGACAAATCTCTGCAGTATTCTTGGCAAAGATTCAAGGTTGTAGAATCGGTTTGCCTTTGTCCCCTTTCTAGGGCTGAAAGAGGGTGACAAGCCAACATCGCCTAGCTGGCTTTGTACTTAGGGTGGGACTAGAACTCATGGTCTCACAGTTGCTTGCCTGATGCATTAACCACTATATCAAATGGGTTCCATAACATGATGTCCTAGTTTCATAGATTTTAAGATTAAAAGGCACTGTGCAGATCACCTAGTTTAAGCCACTGCTATTCAAAAATACTTTTTTTAAAAAAATGAAAAATAAAAAAAGGTGATCAAACCGGTTAGTCCTAGAGAAGATCAACCCTGACTACTCCTTAGAAGGCCAGATCCTGAAGATGAAACTCAAATACTTCGGCCACCTAATGAGAAGGAAGGACTCACTGGAGAAGAACCTAATGCTGGGAAAGACTGAGGACAAAACAAGAAGGGGACAACAGAGAATGAGGTAGCTGGATGGAGTCACTGAAGCAGTCAGCATGAGCTTAAATGGACTCCAGGGGATGGTAGAGGATAGGAAGGGCTGGAGGAACATTGTCCATGGGGTCACAATGGATTGGACATGACTTCACAACTAACAACAATATCAACGAATTCAAAAATACACTAATGTAGGATCCCTGACAGGTGGTCATCCAACTGCTATTTCAATATTTCTAGTCAATGAGTATTCAGCATCCCCAAGCCAGTCTGTTCCACTGTTGAAAGCTCTTCCTATTAGGAGTTCTTCTCCTCAACTCCATCCACAATTTCTTGTAATTTAACCATATTGCTTCTTGCCCTGTTCACCGGAACAACCCTGAACAATTCTGTCTCATCTGTCTTTTCAAATACTTCAAGACAGCTACCATGGTTCCCCATGGTTTTTTTTCCAGGCTAAGCATATTTAATTTCTCCAAACATTTTTCTTTTTTCATTCCAGGCTCCTGCCTTTATCATCTTAGCTCCTGCCCTTAGGACACAGTCCATGTCAATATCCTTCCTATTATGTAGTGCACAGAACTAGGGGCAATATTTTAAGTGCAGCCTGACTGATACAGAATAGAGAAAATGACAATCTTGATACGTCATATCTCTTGAAGTTCCATGGCTGGGTTTTGCTCAATATTCCAGTTTGTCAAGATCCTTACAAATGTTGATGTTCTAGCATCAACAGTGGTGCTCAAAGAGCAGTAAGTGGTTAGTTGCCTGTTGACAATATACTCTTGACAAGATCTTCTCATCCTGCTGATCCCAGATTGCACTTTAATTTATTCAGGTACTCTGTGAGATGCCTTTAGCACTAATAGAAGAAAACAAGAAGTCATTCTGACAGAGCATGGTATAAAGTTAGTCTCAATCCTATTCCATAATGATAGGAAAGGCAAAATATTGCTACTTCTCTCTTATTGCACTGGCAGGCTGCAAGTCAGTAACATTGTTTAGCATAACTAACTCCCTGCTGGTATAATCAACCAGTCTGTGTAGCATTTTGCCCATAAAGCAAAACACAGATTCGCCAATCTCTTGACTCAGGAACAGCCTGACGCAATAACTGAAGCAAAATCCACTGTATTCTTTCAGGTTCTTTAACCTTAAAGGAAAAAAAATACTTTTTTAAAATCTATTTTAAAACACTAAATTTTTTTAAAAAAACATTTCTAAGATCAAAAAATTCTAATACCTCTTTTTTTAACTTCCTCTTAACATGCATACTTTAAAGTTCACTTTCAGTTAGACCAGGGGTCGGCAACCTTAAACACTCAAAGAGCCACAAAGGTCCTAACCCGAAGCCCCCATTCAATTCTGAACAGACCGGAAGTCTGGTTCCCCCACCATAGAATCTCCTCCTAGCGCGGCATCCTTTTTCCTCTACCTGTCCTAACAGAAAAACCTAACAATTGTGGAGCCGATTAGCAACAGGGAGCCACAGCAAAGGGATAAAAGAGCCACATGCGGCACCAGAGCCACAGGTTGCTGACCCCTGAGTTAGACCAATAAAGTTCCAGCTAACTCCAATTAACTCCCTCCAAGTTGCCCTCATAAAATATTTTTTCTTCTTCTTATATACATACTTTTTTAAACTCTAAACTTTTCTTTAAACTAATACATCTTTTTCTTTAACATTCTCTTAACACACATACTTGCAAATACACTTTCACCAATATTTTACAAGCTTTAAAATCACTTAAGCATTATATATAAAAAGGAAAAAAATGCATTTTCAGACCCACTTTACATTAAAATTTTCTTTCAATTACAAATATCAGACTGATTTTTTAAAAAATCCATCCTAATGCCAATTGACTCATTAAGTTTAAGTGACTTCTTTCAGCTTATCTTCATGAAATAAAATCTTTTTCTTCTCTGGAATGTTTATCAAATACTTACAAATTTCTCTTTTTCTCAAGGATTTCTCAACCTTGTATGGGTCCATGAAGAAAAAGTCCTATACTTGTCCTTTTGAAAGTTTATTTATTTATTTATTTATTTATTTAAATCAAATTTATATGCCGCCCTTCTCCAGAAGGACTCGGGGCGGCTCACAAAAACAAAAAGCATCACACAATAAAATAATAAATTAATTTTAGTTAATTAAAATACTCCAATTAAAACCCTTAGAAAAACTAAAAACTAAAAAACTCCCAGCAGATCAGGCGATTTGTTTAAAGAGCCACGTCTTCAGGTCCCTACGGAAGGAGTGGAGATCAGGGGCCATGTGGAGCACGGTGGGTAAACCATTCCAGAGGGTCGGCACGCCCGCAGAGAACACCCTCATCCTGGGCGCCATCAGCCAACATTGCCTGGCCAACGGCACCCCAAGGAGGGCAGCCCTACGCGAGCACACTGGTCAGTGGGAGGCCGGTCCTTTTGAAAGTTGCAGATTTTCTTGGAACTCTTCTTTCAATTGTGTTGGGAGGTTTATATTTAAACCATCATAATAAAGATTGGTGTCAGCTTTATATTCCAAAACTGCAATTAACTCAGCTACTTGTGAAATTGCCTGGGTGGTCTGGTAACTTTCTACACATATTTGAATGTCTGAAGTAATTTCGATGATTCCTTAAGTGAAAGTATAATACGGTAAGCTATATAATATTAACTTCTATACAAGAATAGAGGCTATATGAAGGTGCAAATGATAAAAAAGAAAAAGAAAACAGCACTTCAGAAAGCCTTGTGGCATTTGAATAGAATCATGTCAATGTGTTTGTCTGCCAATACTACATAATTCACAAGATGCTTCAAATTGCTGAGACATTTAAAAAAAAGGTGGGTTGAATGGGACAATGGATTTAGTAGTACTATCCCATCTGCTTGCCCTAGTGACTCATTTAGCATCTGATGATTCTGTTTGCATAATTATAGAATGAAGAAGAGGCTGCAATATATCACACAAATAAAAACATGCAATAATTTGTAAAGAGTGTAATTATTTGGCCTCCTAATTAAATCTGGTGTGACTTTCCTCCCAGTTATGACTTTGATTAAACGATTCCCTCAATTCATACCATTCAATGAGCCATTAAGAGACTCAGATTCAATAAGCAAAACTATAGTATACGTAGATGTCAGATGAATCCTGATCCTTCTTAAAATACCCTATAACTCATATTTAATCACATTTGAATCTTTTCACCTGAACAAAACCTCCCACTCTTTCTCTAATTCTCTAATACAGGGATCCCCAACCCCTGGCCTGTGGACTGGCACCAGGCCACGGCATGCCAGAAAATGGGCCGCACAAACAAGTAAAGCCTTATCTGTGGGAGGCAGGCAGCATGCAAAACTATGCTCCTTCCGGTCCCTCTTTCCACAGAACTGATCCCTCATGCCCAAAAGGTTGGGGACTGCTGCTCTGATATCAAACATACTGACTTTGCACTTTTGGGGGTAATTTTTCCACTCAGTACTGTGGAAAATTAGTCAAAAGTCAGATAGGACATGTTAACTATTCAAATGTTGTACGTTTTCTGTTATATTTTTAATTCAGTAAAGAATTCACTGATACTTTGGACACTGGACTACTTCTCCCATAGATTCATTGAGAAGATCAAAGTATTGAGAAAATGCATATTAAAAAATCAAACAGATAAGACCTACTTTTCTCAAAAAGCCTCTAATCTGCATCGGTATATATTTGCAGGATTATCTTTTCTATAGTTTTTTTAATAGAAAAAGGCCAAGAATTGACACTGAAATTATGTTCATTTTGAAGAGGTTATTGTGCTTAGCACCGTATTTATTCATCTGTATGTATGTGGTATAGGTATCAGGATTGTTGTCATTTATATAGCTTGTATGAATAAGTCCATTTGTCCAACTGGAATCTGTCGATAACCACAATACATCTTTCCTCACGAATTTCCAAGCAAGCTCTTTTCTTCTTATAAAAAGCAAATAATTCAGATCTTCAAGCCAAATAAATAAATAAAAATCCTTCTTGCACATCAGCTGCTACATTTGCCACTAAGTATTTTAAACTTTTTGAGCAAATGCTACAGACGAACATTTCTACTGATCAACATCAACCTTAATACTGTTCTCCCTAAGCTCAGAGTCCCCCTATTAAAGATATGTTTAACAGACCTGGACTACCAATTTCCCAAGAAATCCTGACAAAGCAAAATACTGAAAATGGAGAAAATGGAGACTCCCAGTTGTGTGAGAACACACTTCAGCTATTTGCCTATCCCAGATATTAGTAGCACAAAAAATGGCCTTTAAATCTATCAACCACATATCAGGGGTAAAAACAGCAGCCGCCTGATGTAAATTTGAGGCAATTGTCAGTACATAAAGAGCCTTAAAAGTTTCAGTGTCAAGCTGTAGCAGACTGTCTGTCAAGGATGAACTCATCCTCCCCAAGGGAAATACAATGTTGTCAACGCTTGTTTTTAAATTGCCGTTCCTTGGTGGTCGAGAATGTTGGGAGCTGAAGCCTAACCCATCTGGAAGTATCAGTTTGGAGAAGATTAAATGAAAGGTGTTGCAAGTCTGTCACACAGGATAAAAAGGAGGGTGGCCTGTATTTTACTACAGCAATATATTTATCCAATCTCTCTGAAGAAAAAAAGAACTCAAAAACAGACAACATGTTTGAGGGAAGCACTAAATTATATATTTCACGGGGAAATTAAGTACTGCTTGCTTGCACAATCTTTCTGCACAATTCTCCCAGCATCTGCAGGAACTTGTTCTGAGTGGAAGTCCTTCTCGGTTCCCTTTCGTGAAAGGCTAAAATTAATCCTCAGTGGGGAGCTTGTTCTCTGTCAACCAATGCAGTTATGAACTCTTCCAGGTTTGCTGTTTGCCAAATGATTACCACGGTAGAGTGCGCCGCAGATGCTATTGCACCTGCTTAATTGCATTTCCCAACAAACAGAGGTTTCATTTTTCTCTTTGAGTTGTAGAAGTAGTAAATAAAATGGAAGGACATTAGAGCTGGGAATTCAATCTCTTGGTGGGGCACCCCTTGATTTCACACTAAATAGTGTATGGATTTCCTCATAAAGGTAGAGGTCCTTGCTACTTGGGGAAAACAAATATATCCTTTCAAATGACACAGAAAGCCAACTTTAAGCTGTGTATTTTCTATATCAAATAATCTTAGGAGAGCATATAGACTAACAAATTCATTTGGGCTATAAGGTTTCATGGACTTGAGGATGGGGAGTGTAATCTTTGGAAGCATAAGCATTTGGCAGTCTTTAAAATGCCACAAGTTTCTTTTGGAAACTTGTACAGTAAATAAACTGTACTTTGGATTCAGCTGGACCTTTGCAGAACTCCAATTTAATGGAAATTGCTTCCTTTTTTAATGACATAAATCCATACCTGGAAATCTGATGACATCCATATACAAAGCTTTCCCACCCAAGAAATCTTTAATCACTTGAGTTTAAAGAAGCCAAACTAGTTTGAAATTTGAGACAAGAGTCAAAAGCTAAGCTATAGAGAACAAAAATTCAGTGTTGCTATAAAAGTTCCGTGTTTGTTTGTTTGTTTGGCATGAAAAGCGTGTAGGCTAAATTCCATTTAACAGTATAAGCCTGATGCTATGTTTTTAAAAAAGATCGTCTAGGATTTGGTAATTGATGCTGATTATGTGTTTTTTATCAGGGCAACCTAGTCTACCCAATTATGGGACAGAGCGTACTGCTCCTCTTTCGCCTTTCAGCCCCAATCCAGAGCCTTCACAGGTGATGCTGCTGATTATGCATTTCAAGTGTGCATGGTCCATTTAATATGCTCTGTTCTTGTTTCTTTTATACTTTTACAATGTAAAATAAGATAAAAGTAATGCATTTCTCCATTATTCCCTTTTTCAGGGTAGTATAGACTCTTCCTGATATGGTCCTTTTATCTGGGGAATTTAGGGCCGAGCATTAATGGAGTCCAATCTATGTACATAGGGAATGCTGAATTGTCTGTAAGATATCTCAGCTTTTGTATTTGTTATCCTTCTTCCTAACTGTATTTTTTTTTTTTTTGGTTATTTTTCATTGGTCTTGTACTGATAGTCACCCAGAAGTATTTGCTTAAGATAAGCATGCATGTAATATTTCCAAATAAATAAATATGCTTTATCTAGCACATCTTAGAACAGCAATCCTAAACATTTTAAGGTACAATTTAAACATCTTGGAAAAAACAAAGTTGTGTCAACTTAGAGTCCTTGCACAATCAAAGGCTTCAGTGTATATGCAGCATCAAATTAGCAGCACATAGAATGCTAATTTAGGCTCTTCACTAGACAATGAATATGTGTCACTTAGGTGAAATGGGTGGGGTAGAAAGGTGTATGTGTGTGAGTGAGTGAAAGAGGGAGGGGGGAAGGAGGGAGGGAGGGAGGGAAAGAGAGGGAGGGAGGGAGGGACTACCATTTATAATATAAAAATCTAGATACCATAATTCTGGGAGAAAGTAGTCTAATTATCACACACATACATACACATACACACGCAAAAAGGGACAGCACAAATATCTGCTCTTTCTTAGAGGCAATTGCCATTAATTTGCATTGCTTTAAAAGAGGATTGGATAGATCCGTAAAAGACAGGATGATCAAGAATTTAGCTTTTCAAAACTCTGAGTGGGGCACAATATGCCTCCAAACATAAGTTGCATGGGAGGCAAAATGAAAGTGAAATGTGCCTTCATTTCCTGCTTTGTGAGCATCATCTGATTGGCTACTGGGAGGAATAAAATGCCAAACTAAAATAGTTCTTGGCCTCATTCAGTGGGTCCATTTTATCTTCTCAAAAGACGATGGAAGGTTATGCAGATATCTGAGTGGAGAATGGTAAATGAATGCTGCCATTGGTGCCATGACAATCTACTGAGTGGCTCCCCTAGAAATTTGTGCCTAATTTATTTATGTGCCAGATTTGAAATTTCTTTCAGATATTGACTAGTGTAGGGCTTGATGCATGCAATGCAAGTTTGCTTGGTTTCCCACATAAGTAAGCTACAGATATCCTTATTAATTAATTTTGAGTGTATTACAGTACTAGAAGTAAGCAAATTTTGTGATCCAGTGTCAGTCTGTTGATTTCAAATAGGTGGTTACTGCCACAACATTTTTCATTCAGCAATTAATATGAATTGCTAAAAGAAAATAATTACAGTGCTTTGCTAAACATATATGTCTTTCTGATTAGGATAGGTTCAAAATTATAGCTTCCTTGTTCATCACTTAATTATCGTCCATTTATGCTTTCTAATTCTGTATACCACAGAAATTGAAAGGTGAGGATTAATTAGAACTGTTGCTTGGCTTGTACATATCCTGATTTTTATATCATAAATATAAAGACTTGAAGAATTTACCTCAGAATTCTACTGTAATCCCAATCTTACCTAGCCTGAGATGTTGCTAATTCTTGCATCTTGAAAGAAAGAAGATAAATGGGAGAAAAAGCTAAATCTCTTTCTCTCTTCATCTGTTCAGAAACATTTAACTTTCAGAAATTTTATAAATTCATTTTTTTTCTGTTCCTTCCAATTTTATTATTATCATGGTTGGTCACACAGTCTGCCAGATGTTTAGATTAGATTTGGCATTTTTATTCATCTATTGAGTCCTTCCCAAAGGCCTAGGATAGGCAGATGTCATTGTTTGATAGTGTAGTAAGGTAGCATCCATCCCTCTCCTAGAAGAATGAAATATTTTGAGAAATATTAAAAAGCAGAATATTATATTTCCCTGGATGAGAAATAGAGAAACATACTCTTGGAAAGCCCCCATTTTTCTTAATAGCCCTCAGCAGATGTCAGCACTTAAGAGATAAGCAAATACCCTCACCTGAGATCCAACAAAGGCAGGATTAATCTACTACCATCTAGCAGCAGAGTTTACCACACTGCACAATCTCCTAAGGACATTGCATCACCCTCCAAACCTCAACCAAACTTAGTTCAGACAACCTATAGAGCCAGCTATGACCCCTACAACAGCCAATAGAATACATGTTCTTGCACAGGAATAGGAAGCTCAGGTTCAAAGCTCAAGAGAAGGTATAAAAACCCCTCATTCTCAACTCCTTGTGGTCAGCTCCCCAGAATTACAAATGCTTGGTGGTTCTGCTTCATCAATAAATGGACTCTCTTTCCAATCAGCCTCCGGCCTCCATTTTGCCTCCCGGTTTGGAACTGAACCAGATGGATATTTCTTCGAACAATGGGATGAAGATGATGATGATGATGATGATGATGAGTCATTAAGTAAGCTCAACTCTTAGCGACCATAACGATAGACCTCCTGTTCAGTTGAATTGGAAACTACAGTATAAGGGAAATCCTGATTCAATTTCTTTGTTGTCAATTTTTAACTTGAGGCATCATTTCTAGCTGTTGACATTGACTTAATTTTCTTGATGTTTAGCTGCAATCCAATCTTTTCACTTTCTGCCTTGGTTTTTAAAACAAGTTATTTTACATGTTCTTTATTTTCTGACAGCAGAATAATATTTTTTCTGTCACTTAGATCGTTAATTTTTCTGCCAATAATTTTGGGTAAGTTAATATTCCTTAATACTGCCACTGTGCATAAAATGAACAGAAGTAAAAATAGATTATACCCTTGCTACATACCTTTTCCAATATTAAATCTGTATGCGTATAAGTTCTTCTTGGTTGCTGTATATCGATTTTATTAACTGAATCAAATGTTCTGTAATGCACTTTTCTTTTAAATACACCCATCATTTTTCATTCTTAGTCCAATTGAAGGCTTTGCTATAGCTAAATACACATCCTCTTGAAATCCATGTGCTTGTTCCACAATCCATGCAACATTTGTACTGTGATTTTGAGTGCCTCTTTCTCTTCCAAAACCAGCTTGTATCTCTGACAGTTCTCTTTTCATGATTAGGCCCAACCGCTGTTATATAATTCTCAGCTAAATTTCTGGCAGTACATTATATCAGGGTATTGGATGCCAGTTGGAGCAGACATGGGATTGAGATAAACACTGACCAAATAAATAAAATAAAAACTAAATAGGTTTATCTAGATAATAGCAACCATATATTCATTTGGGAAAAAAACAGTGGCTGAAGGGCAGAAACAGGAAAAGCAATACATACTGTAATTACTGTATTCTGAAACAATATATACTCAAACACATTTCTGTACTGGGGGGACTCCAACCCTGCTTTTTAATTATATTTCCATTTTATGTCTCTTCCACTGTATGCAATTCTCTTTCTTGTTTTACCCTCAGGATAATCCTGTCAGGTAGATTAAAATGAAAGAAAGTGATTGATACAAGGTCACTGAGTGAGCATCATAATGGAAGATTTGAACCCAGATCTTCGACATCTTAACTGCGCATAGCAATAGCTGTCCCATAATTGGACTCAGGATTTTCACATGGGAATATGGTTCACGGAGAAGTTCTAAAATTCAAACCTAGAGTTCCTTCCATATTACAATTACAAAATATGCACATTTGTATCTTTTACATGAAGGAGGAGAGAAAGTTACTAAATTTGTCTAAAGAATAATCTTTTATTCTTTAGCGACAATTTTCTCTGTCCCAAGAACTGGGGTGTTGGGGGTTTTCTTGAGATTGCCAAGAATTACAAATATTACAATATTACAATATTACAAATACAAAAGTTTCCATCATAATAATTTTTAAAAATTGGTTTTTAACTGTAAAATTAGAATTCTCGTTCCCTCTTTGTTAGAAGACAAGTCATTGCAGTATTACAGTTTCTTGCTGTGTTATTGTCTTCACGTCACAAACAATTATTGCCTTTCATGCAAACACAATAGGAAAAAAAACATAAAGCCAACCTTTCAGCAAATATAATTGAACACTTTACTTAAACGTGACACAGAGGTTGAGACAAAGAAAAAGACAAGCCAATGGCAAACTAAATGAAGGACTTCTATACTACAAGCAATATTTGCAGCTGTATATTTTGATAGGAATGTTATTCATCTTGTTTAATATTTTGGCTTCGTAACTAGAGGAAAATTGGGCAACACTTAAAAAGGAATGATGTAACCATTTGCTGTTTTTATTATTTTGGCTGAAAACATGGAGCTATTTGTATTGTAATTTAGACAATTAAAATCCACCATTTACTGTTGATGCAATTAACCCTTTTTATTTTTCATTAGACACTGTGCTATAAAAACTAATTCACATAACATGTCATGATAAAATATGGTTGGTTAGTCCATGGCTTAATGTCTCTTACAAACATAAAGATTGTTCTAGTCTTTGATTATATTTGTCTGTGACCAGCATTCATGAAGACTAGCTCATGTTAATACAATTAGATCTGGAGCTTGTTCCCACCACCATGAAAACTTCCTAAATGCAGTTATGAATGCCATATATGAGCTCCAGAGGATAAATTAACAAGTAATTAATTTTGCTGTATCTCTGTGGCAATCTTGCAATTGTCTTAATTTTTGTACCTATATATAATAAGCCCATAATAGAAGCCTACTCAGGAATTATAGGAATGTGAAGTCCGTGGTGGTTTCTGAGCTTGATTACAGACATTTAATTACCCAGTGACATCTTCAGTGCTAGCCCTAATCTAGTCTCTAGTTCCTTCAGTCCCTAGCACTTAAGATGTCACCTCATTAAGCAATGAAGGACCAAGACAAGAACTATGTCACTAAGGATTCCACAGTTTGACATAGAGCTACAAATATTCTCTTTTATTCATGCCATAGGAATGTGGAATAATAACCATTTCTGCCTGCTTTTGCACCACCTTACATATCTCCCAATACTTCTCCAAAGAGGATACCAATTATCCAGTGTAAGAATTTCCTCAGCTCCTAGAGAGAGAAAAAATGTTTACTGTTTCTTTTGAAAAGGCAACCAATTCCTCCTCTAAACCTTCATTCCCTAATGCTCATGACTGATGTCTTCCAGTTATCCTGGAATCAACCACCTTTGTTCTGAAGTCTCTTTTACTTCCATTATCACTTAACAAATGTTTCACTTAGCAACATAAATTTTTGGCTTAATTGTGCTCATAATTTGATGACTACCTGTATTCTATTGTACTCGCCCATTATATTTTTTGCAGAAACTGTTGACCAGCTCAAAAGGATGTTGTTCCCTCACAGGAAAATTAATGAGAGGGTCTAGCCTCAATTTTATGAAAAATATTCCTGATTCCTATCCACTTTTGATCATCTGTTGAGTAGCTGTGCTGATTAATTAATTTGGCTATGTACTATAATTGCCTTGTGCTGAGATAGCTCAGGTTCCAATTGACTGGTTCAACACGCCACATTAAAATCTTCACTCACACAAGCCCAAATGGAAGATAAAGTCTGTTGAATCTGAAATTCCATGCACGGAGGATTTAAGTACATCAGAATTTGTAATACTGTAATTCCAGCCTAGGGTTTTTTATAATTAACCAGAGTTGATCAGACTGCCCTGATAGATTTGTCAAACATCATTATATTTGTGGATTCTGGTGTTATTTTAATGGAGTTAGGTTATAGTTACATCATTTCTCTGCCTTTCCTTGGCTCTTGGACTATCATACAAATCATTCTAATCATACTTTAGGAAAGGTGGAAAGTGAGCTTCAAATCTATTTTAATGGTATCGCCTATATTTTACCTCTTATCTGATGAATGGATGGTAAGATAGATAGACAAATAGAACAGTTAAAGTGGCTGTTGATATGATAACCTAAGGACTTAGTCAACTTAAATTGATTTTAATAAAATAATTCTTTTCTGACCTTGTTTTGCTTTTTATTCATCAGAAGTCATTCATGTACCTGTTGCACTGTTGCACTGCCACACTGTTAACAGTCCTTATTAAACATTTGAATGAATTGAAAGGGTTTTTTGTTTTATTTGTTTGTTTTTTTATCAATAACAAATACTGAAATCTCTACCCAAGAATTTATGATCTATCTTTATACAAATATACAGAAGAAGGAGAAGATAAATTTTCATTTGAATCTGTTCCTTTAACCAAGATCAGGTTTTGTGGCCCTGCTGCAGCTCTTCCTGATTGGAGTCTTTGAAGATGATCAGACAGATACTGTACCTCCACATTGTCCTTTGCTCAAGAGCTACCATTCCCTTTAGATACACAACCTGAGGGAAGGGAAGGCAGGCAGGCTTTTCTGGCTTCTTGGGACCCCTAACTGTAAGAAACGAGAAAGGTTTCTATGTGTCTGTGGAGATTCTCAATCATGCAGGTCATGGTTGTCCCAAAGATGCGTTCTTCATGAGGCAACTGGCCTTTCTTGGGTTTTTTTTCCTTGAAGACATTTCACTTCTCATCCAAGCAGCTTCTTCAGTAGCTGAAGAAAGTCCAGTTGCCTTTCAAAAAGCAGCTTTGGGACAAGAAAGATTTCTATTTGAGACCAAAGTAATATTAGAGTCAGGAAAAGTGAGGTTGAATCGATTTTTCTGAGTCCTTGCTGCATTACTAGAGGTAGTCCTCAACTTACAACAGTTCATTTGGTGACTGTTCAAAATTACAACTGTTGTGGTCTGTCAGAAGCCTGCGGAGCTGGCAGCAGAGTCAGACATGAGGAGGCTGGGGAGGACTAAAGGCCAGTCCTGGAGTCTGGAGAAGGCTCTGACGAGGGCTCTGTGTCAGAGGCAGAGATGGGGCCAGGGCCATCTGGGAGTTATGTGCAGACTCCGGAGCCTCCAGACATCAAGAGGCAGAGGAACAGGAGGAGCCTGTTCCTAGTGCACACATGTGCAGAGCTGCCAGAAGGCAAGAACAGTTAAAACAGTTAAAACAAAAGGGATGACTCGGGAGTAAGGCCTGGAGATGATTGGCCTCTCTCTCCGCTTAAAAAAGGAGCAAAGGCACGTGGGCCCTTTGCAGGAAAGCAACGTTGTTAATTCTATTCCCAGTCGGCATCTCTGTTTGATTCTGGACTCCGTGTGGCTTTGCCAAGTAGGTCTTTGGCAGCATGTCAAGGGAGATAAAGGTTGGGGATTATCCCGAAGGACTTCTCCCAAAGGACTTTTTGCAACTAATTGGGACTCAGCTGTGAATGAAAGTAATTCACGGCTGTTGCAATCAAAGAGGTTTTTGGGACTACTCATGTGTTTTAATGATTCAGTAAGCCTAGGTCACAACAACAACAGCACTGAAAAAAGTGATTTATGACCATTTTTCACAGTTGCAATCTTTGCAGCATCCCCGTGATCATGTGATCAAAATTCAAATGCTTGACAACTGGTTCATACTTATTACTACTGCTGCTGCGTCTCAAGGTCATCTGATCCCCTTCTGATAAGCAAAGTCAATGGAGAAGCCAGATTCAGTCAGCAACCAGGTTGCTAATTTATCAACTATAGTGATTCGCTTAACAATTGTGACAAGAGAGATAGTAAAATGGGGCAAAACTCACTTAACAAATGTCTCACTTAACAACAGAAGTTTTGGGCTCAAATGTGGTCATAACTCAAGAACTACTTGTAAAAGTAACACCTGCAATCCACCCAAACTCTGCTCATAAACACATGCATCTGTGAATTGCCTCAAGCCCTTAGAGTAAAGGTGATCTTTTATTCCATTTCCATCAAACTTGGATGAATCTTAACTTGATTGTTAGTGTAAAAAGCCATGCAGAGATCTGAAGAGAACAAAAAGAGGCATTTTGGCAGGAGTAGGAAACAAAACCATATCTCTGCCCTTGCTTTAGCCACTTCATAGCTAGTGTCATCCCAAAACTTATGGGCCATTTATTTTTCAAGATCTTACACAGAGAATTGCGGAAAGAGAAAAACTGCATAAAATCTTCTATGGCACTTCCCTAAAGAGGCATGAAAATTGCCTTCCTAATGGTTGTTTTTTTTCCCCCTACCACTGAGCTTCAGACTCATTTCCAATAAAATAATAGCGGCATTGGCCATTTCTTTTCATAGCACTTTTAGTAATCTGCAGTTATTAGAAAAGAATTTCCACATCAAACATTGTGCTTTTTTTATATCCTTCAAGGGCTTTTAATGAGGCTCATGTTAAGGTTTTAAAGGTTATATTTTACAGTTCAGATAAACTCTTCTAGAACAGCTCTGGGAGATCTTCAGAGATAGTGCACATTTTCTAAGGGCCAATATTATTACTGCGGTTGACTATACAGTTAATTAGATATTTAGGCTGCATTTGGCATTTTTGTCCACCTAGTGCAGGGTTGTCAAACTGGCGGCCTGCAGGCTGAGTGCATCACAATGAGACCGTGCCCACCCCAGCTCCATGAAGGGGGAAATGTCACAATATGTCATGTGACCACAACATGATGCTGCAAGTTTGACACCTGTGACCTAGTGAGTCCTTCCCAAAGACCTGGGATAGGCAGATATTGTTGCTTAATAATATTAAAGATACTGTCACAGGAGGCGAGCTGTTCCAAGCAAAGGTGCATTTTCCAATAGCTGGTAGTGATTTTGTTAATGCTGATAGTGCATTGCCATCTCAATCAACAGCACTGCATTTCTTTTCTTTTTTAATTTGATTTATATGCCGCCCTTCTCCGGAGACTCAGGGCGGCTTACAATGTGCTAAGCAATAGCCTTCATACTATTGTATATTTATACAAAGTCAGCTTATTGCCCCCACAAACTGGGTCCTCAATTTACCTACCTTAGAAAGGATGGAAGGCTGAGTCAGCCTTGAGCCTGGTGAGATTCGAACCTGCAATAATTGCAGGCAGCTGGTGTTAATAACAGGGAAGAGCCTGTACTACCAAGGCTCTTCAAATTTCACTGCAATTTGAAGAAAATAATCACCCCCAAAGGAGTTGCTAGCATGGAACTACTTATTTTTGCAGCTTGACTCGTGGAGGACAAGTCCATAATTCTGCACTTATCCAAAGTTGGTATATAGATTAAATGTGCCTGTCAAATAAGAAAAGGTATTATAAGCACAGTGTACTTATGTTGCAATGGCACCTCTGATATTGCATGGAACTACTTATGTTTTGTTCACAAGTTAATCTCCCTGACTGAAATCAATGTTTCTTGATTTTAAAAAATAATATAGCACATAAAATATATACCCGAGGATAGAGAAAATAAATTGTATTTTAAACAAGGCTGTCAGCCCTGGGCTGCAAAATCTAAATGATCAGTAGATGGCAGAAATTGTCTAATTTCTACATCACGTGGCTGCCATCCACCAACTTTCTGACTTTTTGCAACCTATGGTAACCCTGGTTTCTAAATAATGAATTTAAGTTGGTTTCATCTTAAGTTGCCCTTTGCTAACTCGTATTACATTGTACTGGAAAATAAGATTGCTGGTAATATATTACAGATGTTTCTGAACTGCATATCCTAGCAGTTCCAGCCAGACTAGGAGTGTTGATGAAACTGCATCTATGAATCAACATACAGAGCTGCCGGATTCAGCCCAATAGCACTTCAAATTTGCCAAACAATGACCTGTGGCATAAACTAGACTTATTGAGCATATAGTTCACAAAATTAAAGCACTCTATAATTTGATATAGTCTTCTGCATGGTAATTTTTTTATGCTCCCCTACACTCATCTGATGTTCCTTCCTCTTCTTTTACATTCTTATAGACCAGAGATGGCTAACCTTTTTGCCATCGTGTGCCAAAAGCGCGGGGAGCATGGTGGGGTCACACGCACGCGTGCCCACATCCATAATTCTATGTGCCCCCCCCCGTGCTCCCCCCACTTTTAGCATGCAATGGCACGGTGGGCCTGGTAGGCCTGTTTTTCACTCTCCCCAGGCTCCAGAGCCTTTCTAGGAGCTGGGGAGGGCAAAAACAGCCTTCCCCACTCCCCCAGAGGCCCTCCGGAGGCCAGAAACTGTGTTTCCTGACTTCTAGTGGGCCCAGAAGGCCCAAAAATCAGCTGGCTGGCGCACGCATGCGTGCCAGAGCTAAGATCGCGTGCCCACCGATATGGCTCCGCATGCCACCTGTGGCACCCATGCCATAGGTTCGCCATCACGGTTATAGACTTTTATATATTACATTCTTTCTACTTTAACATCCAGTTTTTCATTTAAAAACAAAAAAAAAGAAACCTGTGATTAATTTTTTTAATTAACTCGACTCCACTCTCCTTATACTGGTCTATGAAAATTTGATTCCATTTGATGTACAGCAGGAGTGTTAAACGCAAGGCCTGTGGGCCGGATCCAGCCTATGGGGTGCTTAGATCTGGCCCATGGGTCTGACCTGGAAACAGCAAAGGACCAGCCCGGGTGCCTCTGCCAGTGAAAATGGAGCTCCATTTTCGCTGGCAGAGAGCTAGCAAAGCAAACTGAAAACAAAACAAAAGGAGAAATGTTTCCCCTTTTGCATTTGAGCATGCAAGAAGGGACAGGAAAGTAGAAAGGGAAAGAAGAATGACAAAGTAAAAGATGGGAAGATGGGAAGAGAGCAAGGAAGGAGAAAGAAGGAAGAAGGAAGAGAAGAGAAGAGAAGAGAAGAGAAGAGAAGAGAAGAGAAGAGA
>WNWU01000005.1:7449480-7476629 GCA_012654045.1 Ptyas mucosa
GAAGAGAAGAGAAGAGAAGAGAAGAGAAGAGAAGAGAAGAGAAGAGAAGAGAAGAGAAGAGAAGACCTCAAGGAAGTCCTACCTTAGTACTTGGTCACCACAGGTGCCCCCAACATGAGTGATGTTGAGGTGGCCATGCCTATCATGGCCACGCCCATCTCCCAGTGCTCCAAGGTCAAATACAACCCTGATGCGGCCCTCAATGAAATTGAATTTGACACCCCTGATGTAGAGGGAAAGAGAAAGCAGATTTGACAGAACTCTGTTTTCTCAGCAGTAAAGAAAAGCAAACAGGAAAATTAAGGAAGGCAAATTTTGAAGAATTTTGAATCTTCAGACCTGCTTACTGAGATGAACATTATAAGCCTCGAAAACTTGTGGATATATCAAAGATTTGCACATTATTGTAAATAGGACATACAGCACAATCCCATGCATATTTACTCAGAAGTACATTCAGTTTGTCCAAAGATTTTAGGCTAAGTACAAGTAACACATTTTGTATCAGAGTTTATGAAGTGATTTTTTCACCATTGTGCTCAATCAGAGAAAAAGCCACACATGCTATATTTCATTTTAAACACGTTTAATGATTATTACATAGAACAATATCAAATCGATATTTATAGATCATCCATTCAAATTGATCCATATGAGGCACCATTTTTATTAAAACAACACTGAAGATGATTTCACATGAGTTCAAGACAATGACCGGTCACAGATTATCAAGCTATACAGCGCATTGACTTTTAGGCCCATTGATCTCCTAAAAGAAAAAGCAGCAGAGCCAAAGGTTCAAAAATACTCTTTTTCTAGCCACATAAGCAGCCACAAACCTTTTCTGCATGCTGAACAGAAAGCAGCAATAAAAGATAGCAAACTGAATCTCATTCCTTTCTATAAGCTAATCCTTTCTTGTCAAGTCATAGCCCAGTGTTAAACCATTCTAACTGTTTACTAAATTTTGTTGCCTGTTTTTATTGTTATTGCTAAGGTTTCCTTTCTTATTCAATATAGAGTGTAGGAGAAGGACTGTCAGTGCCTGGGACAGAGTCAAAAGAGGAATTAGCCTGGAGTCTCTACTTTGTGGAGTTCCCACAAAAGGTCTAAGTCATGCATAGGTGTGAGCAATAAATCAGTTTAATTAGCATCTGACCTTGAACCTTCGCACCTGATACAGAGAGAGGTAAGAGGCAAAACACACATATAGTCCTCATGCAAATGATACCACTTGTGTGCTTAATTAGATGTTGGGAAGAGAGTCTGTAGTTGCATGATTTACACAATGACCTCACCACAGATATGTTGTCATTTTGGCATCCTTGGGATTTAGTGCAAACTCTGGTAATCTTGTGTGACTGACATAAAAATTATAATCTCCCATAGTTTGGGAATGGTGGAGGGACAGGGAGACTCACATTTTGGAAAATGCTTGCTCAGCATATGCATTTGGTGGTTGGATCATGATTGCAGGTGCTAGAGATGATGACTGCTCATGATCCTCCCCAGGGATGGCAAACGCTATGACATGAGTGTCAAAAGTGACATGCCACAATATTTTGGGTGACATGCCACTACTCACCAACATCCAACAACTATTCTTAAAAGCACACTTTGTTATTGCACAATTTTCAGAAGCTATGAAGGCATGTACTCTTGTGCAGCCTCTGGAGCCCCTGGAAGGGGTATGACAGGCCCCTGCTCAGGCATGATCTCTGGAGCCTCAAAACATCATGCAAAAGCAGGGTATGCTTTTGCAGAGTTTTTAGAAGCCACAGAGGCCACAGACGCACATTCTTCAAAGCCGCTTCAAGAACAAAGACCTGTGTGACCCGGAGTTGTTTCAAGTAGTCCACAGGGACCTGTCGACAGAAAGAAAGCATCACCTGAAAGTAGCAATAGCAATAGCACTTAAACACATATGCCCCTTCATAGTGCTTTACAGCACTGTGTACAGCATTCTCTAAGCAGTTTACAGAGTCAGCATATTAACCCCATCAATCTGGGTCCACATATTACTGACTTCAGAAAGATGGAAGGTTGAGTTAACCTTGAGCCAGTGAGGCTCGAACTCCTGGCAGTGGGCAGAGTTAGTCTGCAATATTCCATTCTAACCATGGCTTCTAAGTAAGTGGCATGCGACAGATTTTGGGGATCACACACAGGAGTAGACTGCATTTAAAAAAAAATAGTAAATAATTGTTTCTCTTTTGTTCAGGAATTGGGCAGAACAGAATCAAGTTCACCTTCTCTGATATCATCTCTAGCATTAGGTAAAGGCTAATGAATAAGTTAGTTTTTTCCTCTATTTGTTTCCTAGTTCTGAGTTATCTTCAAGCTGCTTTTACCACATCTGTGTTTCCCCATTTAGATGATCCTTTGGAAGGAGAAAACTGGCTTTAGCAATCAGGTGCCCTGGCTCTATGCTGCCACCTATTTTAAAAAATGCAAAGATTCCATATACGGCTTTTAAAAAAGGCTGAGTTTCCAGTTTTCTGAGATCCAAACATGGACAGGCAGTAAAAACTTTACAGGGGTAGCAGAGTTAATGCATCTAAGGTTACCACTGCTTTCCTTCTTCATACAATGGGAATATATCAGTGGTGGGTTGCTACCGGTTCTCACCGGTTCTTGCGAACCGGTAGTGAAAATTTTGAATAGTTCAGAGAACCGCTAAATACCACCTCTGCCTGGCCCTGCCCCCAATCTATTTGCTGCCTCCTGAGTCCCAGCTGATTGGCAAGAAGGAAAAAATCAGGGCTTGACAAAGAAGAGGGGGGAAAAAACCAAGATACCTTAGCTTTAAATTGAGAAGCCAAGAAGCCTCCCAACTGATCGTCTAGAACCGATCCGAGTGTAAACCACTCAGTGGTGGTAGATTGACAATTGAGGCCAAGCTGCCTGAAAGCAGTTTCCGATGCTCTCGGTGGTGGCAGAGCAGCAAAAAACTGTTTAAACTCTTGCCGTGGCACTTCAAAGGGCCGCCCTACAGCTGATCAGCGGTAAAAGGCAGTGTGGTGGTAGACCAGTGCACTCCAAAAACAAATGGGTAGATCAGTACAGCTCTGCAAGCAGTTAAAAGCCTGGTAGACTAGTACCTCTGCTAAATCCTAAAGAATTGTTTATCATATGATCATCAAACAAAATAAGCCACGCCCACAGAACCGGTAATAAATAATTTTAGAACCCACCCCTGGAATATATGATACAGATTTTTTAAAAAAAGATGAACATAATATCAGAGTTTGAGGCCTTGCACTTTTTCCACTGTCACTCCCAAGCTGTAAAACATCTCACAGAAGTTGTGCTTAGCTTTCCTGGCTGTAAAACCAAGTCTTTCAATGTCAACAAAGTCTTGTTCAATGACAGGTTCATTGTTTTGTGTTCTTTGTTTGCTGTTGGTCAGTCAAGTTGAATAACCTAGAGTTAGCAGTGTTCCAATATTGGAGGGGCTATCACAGAGAGGAGGGGGGTCAAGCTATTTTCCAAAGCACCTGAAAGCCAGACAAGGAATAATGGATGGAAACTGACCAAGGAGAGATTCAGCCTAGAAATGAAGAGGAACTTTCCGACAGTGAGAACAATCAACCAATGGAACAGCTTGCCTTCAGAAGTTGTGGGAGCTTCATCTCTTGAGACTTTCAAGAAAAGGTTGGACTGCCTTTTGTCAGAAATGGTCTAGGGTCTCCTGCTTGAGCAGAGGGTTGGACTAGATGACCTATAAGGTCCCTTCCAACTCTGTTAATTTGTTAAGATGAAAAGATGAAGTACAGAGCAAAAGGAAAAGATAAATATATAGGGTGTTTGCCCAGTTTGTCAGTGTTGTTGTTCTATCATGTCCAATCGTTCGCTCATGGACCATACCAAGCCAGGCTCACCTGTCCTCCACTGTCTCCCAGAGTTTGCCCTGAATTCATGTTCATTTCAGTGTTACTTAATTCCAAATACGCAGTTCGCAATATCTTAGTGTGCCATTTGCACCTGCATGACCTTGATCCAGCTGCAGTCATACTGCTTTGCAAACAGCTAGTCAACCAACTTGGACGGTGCTTTCCCAAGCTCTTCTTCTTTAGGAGCGTCATCCAATATGAATAAAATCATTTGAAAGGGAATAGCCAAGTAACATTTTTATTTTTACCAGGCTCATTGTTTAAGTTCAGCAGAGGTGACATAAGCAGCGATGCCTTTGTGTGGGACTGGAAAAACAAACTCTTGACAAAAGAGATGCCTGACTTCCAGAGCTATCTACACACCTGGAAACCTAGAGTAATTCCCTTCAAGTGGCAGCTGAGCATGTATGCCCTTTTCGTACTTCATTTATGTTCAACTTTTTAAGACAATAAGCTTGGAAACATTTCTTCAGTCGAGAGTAAGGAAAGCATAATAGCCTCCATTTCTTACAACAGTAATAGGGAGATAATTAATAAATACTTATCCCTAGATCAGGATATGACATCTTTTAAATTAGGATCTATTGGCTTTTTAAAGGAACTGAGGCCAGCCACAAGAAAGATGATTAAAATAATTTCTTTTTGAGGTCAGATGCTGCACTGGTTAATCACAATGACATCTCTTGTTTAGGGGTATGCCCATTCAGCAGGGTTGTCATAGCAACAGTGTGCCTTGGCTGGTTCTCCAACGAAGACACTCGCATGGCTGAAGAATTGTTCAGGTAGCTGGTAGACCTTGCCCGAGGATGAATCCTGCAGCAGCAAAGTTGGCTATTGAAGTGTCTCCGAAAATTCTCACTGAGGAAGTACAGGGCAAATGGGTTGACACATGAATTGCTGAAACTCAGCACTCGAGCCAACAAGGTAATAACCATGTGGCCGAGGGATGGGTCAATCTTATGATAATTGAAAGTCCGATACATGTATAACACATGATTTGGCAGCCAGCACACAGCAAACAGCCCAACAAAAACCAGTACAATCTTGGCCAGGCGTTTTCGAGTTTCCATCTAGAGTGAAAAAATAAACAGAGATTAACAATCTGAGATCAGTAGAGCCGCCCAAAAAAATAGCTGATCTGACCCCATGCTTTCTTTCAGTGTTCACAATACATTGTTCAAGGATGAGCAGGAAAGCGAATTCCCAATAAAATCTTTTAATGTCAATTATTCTGCGCATATTCTTAGATCCTTGTGTAAACAGGGTTTGACTACACATACTATCGCAGATAAATCTGATGACATCTTTAATTTTACCAATGACAACTGAAAAAAGGTGACAGCATTCAGGTAGTTTGATCAGCTTCTCCAGAGAAGCAAAGTGCAAATTCTGCCAAGGTCTGTTTAACCAGGACCATTGACAGCTGAATTTAATTGATTAAAATCCAGAAGAATGAAGGGGGATGAGGATAAGGAATATCTTTCCTTCCTGTGTTTGTCTTAATCAAGGACTGAATTGTCATTCACATTCTTATAGTGAATGATTCTATCATTCATTTTCACACTCATACAATATATTTTATCAGGAAGATATGGCAGGTCAACTTTCGCCAGATGTATTGGGACTACAGCTCCCAGAATTCTCTATTCGGTATAGTGTTTATCTGGAGAATTCTGGAGAAATAATCCCACCATTTCCAGAGGACAATCAATTGAAGAAAATTAATTTAGTGTAGTGCAAACCATTTCCCCATCTAATAATCTGGCCTTCACAAAGGGCATGTGTCAATTATAATTGCCAAAATAGATTATTCTGAAGCAATCTTTCTCAAAATAAGGGCTGTTGCTCAAGGCTCAAGCTTTAACAGCTGGGCATAAATTATCTGTGGACCACAGGATTGTAATCTATTCCCAGAAATGCTTGAGGGCTATTTAAACTGCTCTCATTCTGGCTAGAAACCAGGAGACCTGCTTTGGCATGAAAGCTGGCTGGGTGACTTTGGGTCAGCATTCTCTCTCACTCCAATCCATCTCACAAGTTTGCTATTGTGGGGCAAATAAGAGGATGACAGAGTACTAGATATATTTGCTGCCTTCAGTTATTTCTAAAAAAATAGTAAAAGTAGAATTAAAGGATATAAAAAAGGAATATACAGAGCACTCCAGAATTTATACAGCAGTTAAAATTTAGCAACAAACCAGAAAAGAGAAAAGAATTAAGGGACATTGATTTTTTAAAAAATCAACTATGTATGAGCAGGAGATGGTGAATTTTAAATGTTAATAAAATTGCAGTAACTGGGGATTTATTTCAGTCATTGCCCTTTAACTTTTGGGACACTTTGAATATTGTTCAAGCTGAGCATTTAATCTTTGTTCAAGCATACAAAACTCCGATACAGGTATTGGGTATAAAGTCTGGAGATGCATCAGTATTCAATTAAAATCAGGGGTTTTTTTGCAGAAGATCCTTACACTGATGCAAGCTGATTTAAGTCATTAAGTTAGAGATCCTGCAACAACTGAAATTTCTTGAGGCTAAGCAAAACTACTGTGTTTCCCTGAAAATAAGCCCCTGTCTTATATTTTTTTTTTTGAATGAGCGAAATAAGCGCTTGGCCTTATTATTTGGGGGGGGGGTGGAGCAAGATGGGACTCCTCTTGCCATCTTACCTGATTTCCACCTCTGTGTTTGGGGAGGGCTTATTTTTGGGGGGAGGCTTATTTTAGCGCATGCGCTCAAAAGCCCGATTGGGCTTATTATCAGGGGATGTCTTATTTTCAGGGAAACAGGGTAGAAGAAAAGCCTGCAGGGATCTGGTAGAACATCTGCTGTATGGACATGCTAATGAAATTGCAAATGTGATCAGAATTCTGTCTTGTGGAGTTTTGTTTATTAACCACAAAATAAATGCAGCATCAGGAACAATATTTTTCATAATAAGGGAGAGACAGGGCTGAGCGTTAGTTTTTTTAATTAATTGTCCTTGCTTGTTGATCTGTTAAAGATCTGAGCTTATACTTCCTTTTCTTTCTGAAGTAGAAATGTAGAGTAGGCTGATTTCATTTGGAACCATTCTGCCTATGGGAGAATTAGTTTTTTCTACTAGGCCTAAAACTTGTTTTTCAAAAATCCATAGGTGTCAGGAGTGCTGTTGTTGTTGTTTTTAAAAAAAGACATGTCCCGTTTCAGGAAAAATAGGAATTTTCCAATCCACCACTTGCCCTCCTATATAGTCATCATCATCTCCTTTTAACGACCCCATAATCCCTTGCTGGGTGGACTCTGGGCAACTGAATGGAGCTGAGTGTTTACTGGCCAGATGCCCTTCCTGTCACCAATGCGGAGTTATATTCAGCAGATATATTCTCAACGTGCCCAGAGAGAGAAATATCTGCCTCTACCTAGGATCGAACTCACAGCCTCCTGATTGTGAAGTGAGAGCTCCACCTCTAGGCCACCGCACCACTCTTGCCCTCCTATATAATGAAGGATTCTTTATTACCCACAGAATGGATTTGATCCAGACCATACCACATGAATTAAATAACAACTGAGAAACAGAAGTATGTGACCAGTGGTGAAATCCTACTGGTTCACACTGGTTCGGGCAAATCAGTAGTAAAAAAAAACTACCGGTTGGTCCAAACTGGTATTTCCAATGATCAGCTGTGCCATGCGATTTATATTCGCTAGAAAGGAGGAAATCCTGCTTTCTAGCGAATCTAAATAGTGCGGCACAGCTGTTCCCTCCCCCTTGCTGTTCTACTTACCGTATAAAGAGTGCTTTTTCTACGCGAAGTGCATGTTTGGTGCGCATAGTGCGTGAGTGCATGCGCAGCATGCGTTTGGTCACACTGCGCATGTGCATGCAGCGTGCATTTGGCATGCTCTAAGTATGCACATGCAACATGCGTTTGGCATGCACTACACATGCGCGCGCACACAGCATGCGTTTGGCGCACACACAGCATGCACATGCAGCATGCGTTTGTTTAGTGACCATTCAAAATTACAACAGAACTGAAAAAAGTGACTTATAACCCGTCCTCACACTAACAGTCATCATAGCATTCCCACATTCAAAATTTGGGTGCTTGGCCCACTGACGTGTTTGTGAAGGTTGCAGTGTCCCAGGGATATGTGATCACCGTAGGACCTTCCCAGCCAATTTCCTTCCAGCAAAGTCAAGGAAGGAAACTGAATTCACTTAATGACCATGTGGTTTGTTAGGAAATGATAATTACCTAACTTGTTGGGTTGGCAATATATAAACCCTCAATATAGCTTTAAGACTGTATTGCTGTATTGCATCATACTGTGTCCTGATTGGCTTGCTCTGTAGCCAATGTCCTTAAGAGGGAGCTTGAAACAGGGTTTGTTTCTCTTTGCTGATCGTTACTGCTCTTTACTGCTCTTTCCTGTGTTTGCTACTGTTTGCAATTGTTTATTGTGTATGATTGCGACGACTGGTAAGAAGACTTTGTTATTGGATTATCCCTGGACTATTGTTTTACTATCTACGCTTTATCTGTGTATGACCTGGACTGTTTATTGGACTGTGCCTTATTACTATTTCCTGAAAGTAAACACAACTCAGTGTATCTGTGTGTTGGCTGTGTTTATTCGCAACTGCTCTCAATCGCTTTTATGTGCACACCTTTGCTACTCAATGGGTTGTTCTGCGAATTCCTTAACACGGTTCACTTAACAAATGCAGTGATTTGACAAACAACCATGGCTAAAAAGGTTTAAAATCAGACATGACTCATTTAACACCTAGCAACAGAAATTCTGCTTCCAATTGTGGTTGTGAAATCAAGAACTACCTGTATACTAAACATTTCATTTATCTTGTAGACTTTCTTAAAATAAATCTCACATGGATCTGGAAAATTTACCTGTTTTTTAGATTGTTCACTGTATTCTCCTGGCAGATTGTGTGCACTCTTCATTAATGTCTTTGCAATATGGTAGTAATAAATACTAATGATGGTGAGTGGGATAAGAAGATATACCAAAAGTATCATCACCGAATGAATCTTTGGGTGCAGATCATCCTTCAAGGGATAGCGCATACACTCTGTGAAGCTGACATTATCTGAATCATTGATACGTGCCACTTCAGAGAAAACGGCTTCAGGGACTGCTAGCAAGATGGAAATTATCCAGATGCCAATTGCTTTAATACATGTCCAGAGCACTGCATTGGGTGCTTGAATATCCATTGGATTTACAATGGCTTTGTACCTAAAATGTAGAAAGGAAAATGAATGTTATTGTTCAGACAGTAGTGGATTCGGGTGGGTTTTTTTGTTATTGTTGTTGCTGAAAGAAAACAGGAGTCCCTCAATTCTGAGGGAAATGTTAAGGCAGAAAATATGCTACTGGGAATTATCTGACATTTGTTCAAGTGGCTAAGCAGAAATAATTTATTTAGGAAGGGAGGGAGGGAAAGCAAAAGGAAGGAAAGGATAAAAGGATTATTTGTATTAGGATAGAGAAATATATAATGCAATTTTGTCTGGTCTGGGGGGGCGGGTTATATAATGTATTCTGCTACTTTTTAACATGGCTGAAAAATGTGTTGACGTTACTGTATACAACTTGAAGGCTGATATGCCATAGTTTTCAATTCATATGTCTTACTTCCAGTCGATCTCTGCTTTAAGATATCAGATCAATGTTTGGCACTCTTTATCCATTCTGGACAATGATAAAGGTCCAAAGCAGTGGTGAAATCCAATTTTTTTTACTACCAGTTCTGTGGGCATGGCTTGATGGGTGTGGTGTGGCTTGGTGGGCATGGCAGGGGAAGGATACTGCAAAATCTCCATTCCCACCCCACTCTGGGGCCAGCCACAGGTAGTATCTGCCAGTTTTCTGAACTACTCAAAATTTCTGCTACCGGTTCTCTGAACTGCTCAAAATTTCCGCTAACGGTTCTCCAGAACCTGTCAGAACCTGCTGGATTTCACCCCTGGTCCAAAGGCTTCTCCTTTTAATTGTGCTACTATTACTAGAGCAATAAAAATGTCAGTGTACAAGTAAGGAACTATATCTCAAGAAGGGAATGAATGCAATCACTTTCAAAACCTGCTTATAAGTGCCCAGATCCAGAGGCAAATGACGGACTACACCATAACACTGGAGAGGACAAGCCTTAGTTTGATCTAATCAAACAAGGCATTCTTTGTTTCTTAGGTTTGGAGGGGTGGGAGGGGAAGCTTATAATAGTTAATGCTTTGCCACTAATTCCAGGATAGCAGTTCCTAAAATTGGATCAGCTATCTGGAGCTGAAATGAAACAAAACTGGGGAGAAGGAGAGAGAATATTTCTGAAGCCCTTAGATTTGATCTGAAGTACAACTTGAGTTTTGCAAATAACTATCAGACTTTTATTGTCACAAACAAACAAATATCAACAAACTCATTTAAACTTTGATTGGTTTTACAAAGAAAATGTTGATGTAACAAGACAAGAATTTCAACCTGTAACACCATAAAGCATCTGTTGTCTCTAGTGTTTTCTGGGGAGTGGGAAGGGAGGACATTGTGAGATAGAAGGTATAGTCCAATGGTCAAATTGACAGCATATATATCTACACATAATCCTCAATTATGACCATTCCATTTAGTGACCATTCAAAGTTACAACAGCACTGAAAAAAAGTGACTTACAACCAGTCCTTGCATTTACAACCATCATAGCACTCCTGGGGTCACATGATCACGACCTGGATAACCTCACACTTATGGCAATTGCAATGTCCTGCAGTCACATGGTCATCATTTGTGTCCTTCTTAGCTGACTTCTGACAAGCAAAGTCAATGGAAAAACTGGGAGGAGGTGGCAAGTCACATAAACATGATGTCTCACTTAACAACTGCATGACTTAATGATGAACTTTCTGGTCCTTATTATGGTCCTAAGTCAAAGACTACCTGTACAATAGAAGTTTAATTAATTACATAAAATAAATTCAAGTAAGAATGGTTCCCTTGTATACAAAGCAAGGCAGATTAGATATCTGGAATCTAGTTTTTAGGATTAAAATGGAAACTAATAACAATTACTAAAGTTTGATGCAAATTTGAAATCTCTAAAGGATGGCCTGTGATTGAAGATACAAATAGAAGGAAAGGAGATGATGTAATTAACTTTTTTGTTTTTTTCACTGTCTTTTTTTTAAAATTCAGGTGTAGCAATCTTCTTCTATAGCAGGGGTCACCAACCTTTCAGACCTCAGGGACCACTAAATTCATAATTTTAAATCCCACAGACCACTAATATGATCTGCCTAATGACTGGCTGGGTGGGTGTGGCAAGGTGGTCATGTGACTGGGTGGGCGTGGCTAACTCAATGTCACTCACATCAAGGGGCACCTTGCCAGCTTCTACTCGCTACTCCTTGCCTGCCCACCAGGGCTCTTTAGAGCCCCAACAGGAAGCAGTTGATGGAGCTAAGCAGCCACCATTAGAAAGAGTTGGGAAAACAGCTGGCTCAGTTCAGGCATAAGCTTTCCAAGCAGAGGGAAGACCTGCGGGAGTGCAAGGCCAGGTACCAATGCCTGGAGGCTCAGCAGGCTGAGATAGTCAGCCAGTTCCAGGCCATGATGCAGTCCCACTGGAACAAGGGCCTTCGCCACCAGCGGCACTTCTCTCCAGCCTTCGCCCAAAGCCCCGTATCAGGAGACTGAAGCAGACCCCAAGTTGGAATTTCTGCCCCCCTCCGACCCACACAAAAAGACCCCGAAGGGGGAGACTCTCTGCAGCAACACAAGTGTTCATTGCACATATCCAGCCCAAGGTCTGTAGTTTGAGGACCCCTGATTTAGTGCAATATAAAAAATGCAAATAATTTTTCTAGGGACCACTAAAATTTTCTCACGGACCACTAGTGGTCCACAGACCATCAGTTGGTGACCGCTGTTCTATAGTATTGTCAGCCTCTTTGATGCTTGCTTGCTATCAGCTGCCATAGAGGGAGGAAGATTGGCATTTGGGTGGGGAAGTGAGCTGGAGTGAAGACGGCCTGTGTGTGAACCAAAAGGGAGGGATGCTCCCATGATCTACTGAGCAGCTGAATGGATTTGTTTATACCCAGTCAAGGTCACCATCTTGGCATATCAGTTGGTCAAAAACACCTGAAGATGTGCCCCACGTGACACTGTGTGGGACATGGATTGGCTATTCAGCCTGGGTCCCTAGGGGGAGGGATTTGGGGAAACTTTCAACGTGTAACTTTTGCACCTTTTGGCTCAGATCTTGCTTTTCTTTCGTTGCTATCATTTCAAACTAAGTACCTCTTCTCTACAAACATGGGGTTGAGGGTTTTCTTTCTTGGGTTTTGAACTGACAAGTATCTTGCTTTTTTATACTTTTTTTTAAATTTTAATATCTTAACAATACAGGTAGTCCTTGACTTACTACTACAATTGAGCCCAAAATTCCAATTGCTAAGCAAGACAGTTGTTGAGTGAGTTGCATATCATTTTACGTCCTTTTTTTTTTTTTTTGCTGCAGTTGCTAAGCAAATCACTGAAGCTGTTAAGTAAAGCATGCAGCCTGCTAAGCACATCTGGCTCCCTCCATTAACTTTGCTTGTCGGAAGCCAACTGGGAAAGTTACAAATGGTAATCACATGACCCCGGGATACCATACAACTGTCATAAATGCATGTCAGTTGCCAAGCACTCAAAATTTGATCATGTGACCGTGGGGAATGCTGCAACAGTCATAAGTGTGAAAACAGGTCATAAGTCATTTTTCAGGGCTGTTGTAAATTTGAACGGTCACTAAATAAGTGGTTGTAAACCGAGGACATTTGTACATTTGTACATTTATTTATTTATTTATTTATTTATTTATTTATTTATTTATTTATTTGCCGCCCTTCTCCGGAGACTCAGGGCGGCTTACAATGCGTTAAGCAGTAGCCTTCATACTTTTGTATATTTATACAAAGTCAGCTTATTGCCCCCACAATCTGGGTCCTCATTTTACCTACCTTAGAAAGGATGGAAGGCTGAGTCAACCTTATACACCAAAATCCCACCCCCAGGTTTCATTCTGACATATCTGAAATAGTAATAAACACAATAATACTTGCAAAATACTAATTCCTCCCTGGCATTATTTTTTGACACTGTCTCACCCTGATGGTGGAAAGAGCTTTGACATTACAAAATATGCAGTAACTTTTCCATAGATTGGAGTTTTTTTAATTGGGAATGAACTCTTTTGCATTCAAGAGGAGCCTGAGTAGCATAGCAGGCTAATGCCTCCTACTAAGGCAGCATTTAACATCCAGCTGTCTACAATTACTGTAAGTTCGAATCTCACCAGGCTAAAGGTTGACTCAGCCTTCCATCCTTTCTAAAGTAGGTGAAATGAGGACCCAGATTGTGGGGGCAATAAGCTGACTTTGTATAAAATATACAAAAGTATGAAGGCTATTGCTTAACACATTGTAAGCCGCCCTGTGTCTCCGGAGAAGGGCGGCATATAAATAAAATTTAAAAAAATATAGGTCTTAGAACTCAGAAAGCAAATGAAGAATTTCTACAAGTGTTAAGTGTTTTAAATTAAATCAGATGCTAAAACTAAATGAATATTCTTAAGTGAGTGATAACATTCATTCTCTTCCCATTTGATATACATCCATTTCTTGTAATCATGCCAGATCTCCTATAGCAGTGATGGCTAACCTTTTTGCCATCGCGTGCCAAAAACGGGAGGAGCATGGTGGGGTCACACGCACGTGTGCCCACATTCATAATTCTATGCGCCCTGCCGCCCCCCCGTGCTCCCCCCGCTTTTGGCACACGATGGCATGGTGGGCCCAGTAGGCCCATTTTTTGCTCTCCCCAGGCTCCAGAGCCTTTATAGGAGCCTGGGGAGGGCAAAAACGGCCTTCCCCACCCCCTCCAGAGGCCGGAAACAATGTATTTCCTGACTTCTGATGGGCCCAGAAGGCCCGAAAATCAGCTGGCTGGCACATGCATGCATGCTGGAGCTGAGCTCGCTTGCCCACCGATATGGCTCCGCGTGCCACCTGTGGCACCCGTGCCATAGGTTCGCCATCACGGTCCTATAGTGTACATTTTAAAAAATCATTGCAGGAAGGACTAATCCCAGCTGCCCTTTAAATTGGTCCCTAATGATATCCATTCTAGCTCCACATTACAGAGGCATGACCCCCACATGCGCATAGCTATACTTATATATATTCTTTTAGTTCCATTACATTCAGTCAAATGTAATGAAAACTATCCATCTTCTGCTTTCAAGGAACAAGTGCCTCTGAGCTTTCTGCAAGCAGCTATGATTAATGGCATTCAGGAGTTTGAAGCGGAAAATGTGTTTCTTTTATTAACTATCTTGTTAACCAATAAGTCTGGTGATTAGATTAGAAAAATTCCCTGAGTAAAACTAAGTCCCTAGTAAATCCAAGCAGTTGGCTGCAGAGCACTGAAAAAGAAACCAAAACATAGGTTTTGGAATCTCTTGCTGGTTTACACGAGAGATACCCAGCTGATGAGCATCCAAGGCTATTAGCATATGTGCAAGTGTATGCGGATTGCTCAGTTGAAGCAAGACAAGGGTGAATGGCATTCTGGAACAATAGATTTTATTTTAATGGTCCAAAGAGCCTGGATCACCAATAAGTAATTCAACCTATACTGAAAATCGCATGCTAACCATGTATGGCTTACTAGGCATTTGACCATTGCTAAGTCTGTGGTTTGTTTGCTTCTTTGTTTGTTGGTTTATTCATGTCAGAAGGATCACAATTAAAATAAGGCATACTGTACAACATAAAATATAAAATACAAGATTAAAATACCTACAAGTTAAACAAATCTTGGCCAGAAACTAGCAACATTAATTATGATCTGTCACGCTACCACGAGGTCCTCGGGTGTACATTGATCAGGACACAAAGGGCAGGTATATTAAAGTTAGCTTACTTCTAGCACAGTGATGGCTAACCTTTTCCGGACCAAGTGCCCAAAGCGCACACATGCGAACCCCCAAAATGCAATGCGTGCATGCCCCCCTTGCATGCACCCCACCCACCCCACAGCCCCCCACATGCGCATGGCCCCCCAGGCATGCACGGCAGAGACCCGAAAACCAGTTGAATGATGGGAGGCACGTGCGCATGCATGGCAGAGCTGAGCTGGGGCAACGGCTCACATGCCCACAGAGAGGTTGGTGTGTGCCACCTCTGGCACGTGTGCCATAGGTTCGCCATCACTGTTCTAGCATCTTCAATATATAGGCTTAACCAGATCAAGGTGAGGATCCTTAAACTCTTTGGGCCTCTCATGTGATTCATTCTGAATATCTTCCAACAAAAAGACTACAGTACATACTGTCAGCCAAGGGAGGCATAACATGTCTTGGCACTAATAGGAGCTTTCCTCCCATTATAATTAGGTCTGTCTGAGTCTTCAAAGCTAAATGCTGGCTGGTATCCAGGGATGTAATCCTATCATCATATATCCAAAGAACCTATTACTGTTCCTGTTATTAACTACTGTGTTAACAGATAAGCATCAGATTAAGAAAAGGAAGCCCATTCTGATGTCTTTCTGATGGACTGAACCATATTTTCCAATGTCTTCCTATCTGGAGATAATGGGGGTTATAGTTCAGCAATCCTGAAAGACATGTATTTAGAAAAACTGAAGAGGAAAATGTTCAGATTCTGATTTAAACATTACACTTAGTGGCTTACCACTATTTCTTAGCTTAATCTAACTCTTCTTGTTCATGAGAACTGAAGAGGTTATACCTGCCCCAGTCCATCTTCAATAAAGAAGAGGATAACGGTGCAATAAATAATTCTCATCACAATTGTACAAAAACTTAGTTCTCTTTTTGTGCTTTCAAAGAGGAAAAGCAATCCAGGATGTAATTTTGATCTTATGTCCTCTCCCTCCATTACAACTTTCTGAATTGCATATGGATCTCATAGAAAGTTATGATCAGGCTAAAATCCATACACTGCTTAAGTAAAAGCTATTAAAATCCCTCCACCCGAAAGTTTTCTTTTCATTGCTTGATGAACTATTGGCATTTTGTTTCTATGCTTCTTCAAACAGCCCATAGTTAAGAATTAGTTTGCAGATTCAAACCAATTTGCACAGTGAGCAGCAAAGACACATCGTCCCTACATTATTACTACTAATACTTCATACTAATACTATTATACTTACTAATACTTCATCGTAAAAACTAATAAATCCCCCATCTGTAACAAGGAATAGTGCTTGTCTGCAGGAAATGGAGAAATATTTCTCAGGATTTCTCCAGCGTTATGCCTCTGTGGGTATCATTTAAAAGATTTCAGTTTGATAGAGTTGGTTGTAGTTGCAAGCATTTTCAGTGAACCAGGAATCAATGAAAGAAACGAGAGAGATATTCTGATAAGTGAGATCAATGGATATCTGATAGGCAATCACAGCTAGTGGTGAAAAAGATATATCCACATAGTTTCTTCTTACAAGCCCAAATAATGGAAAAGTGATAAATATGATTTCAGGGGTGAAATGCTCCCAGTTTGGACTGGATCACCCGATCTGGTAGCGATGGCGGTAGGTGGTTCGGAGAACCAGTAGCAAAAATCCCTGACCCTCCCCCCCCCCCATGCTTTTAAAGCATTTAGAAAACAAAAGCCTCTGACAATCAGGCAACTCAACTGGGATCGTCAGAACCTTTTAAAAGCATTTTTTTTTTTACAACCTCTTCAGACAAAGAGGTTGTAGAAAAAATGCTTTTAAAAGTTAAAAAAAAAGTTGGCCATGCCTACCTAGTCACATTACTCCCTCCACCAAAGCCACGGCCACAGAACCAGTAGTAACAAATTTTACATTTCACCACTGGCTGATTTCCTATTTATCCAGACAAAAGTTTTGCTCTGCTTGAGTCATCCTCTCTAGTTTCTCTCTAGAGTCTATCTATCAGAATATGCAGTGAGAGATGAAACAATTAAAGAGGAGTGATTAAAGAAAATGTAAATGTAACCTTGAAAAATGCACCAGACTAGAGCTCTAAGCATGCACACCGTATATCTTGCGAGCATACACATTTTATCTGGGTTCCTTTTTCAGAGGCAAGAAGTAACTAAATATGCAAAATATTGCAGTCTTTAGAAGGAATACTTTCTGGGGATTTTTTTTTTACCTTCATATTTTAGTTAATCATTACATATGGAAACAGCTTTCCTGTTTCATTTCCATTGCCAATCCTTTTCTTTCCTGTACTGAAATGCCTTCTGTAAAACATATTATATATGACTAGGGCTGAAACCCCTCTTCTCTGGCATATTCATATTCATAATCATAAGTTTATTTGTCAAGCATATATAAGAGAACAGGTAAAAGTTTAAACATAATTTGAATACGTGAAAAGAGTAAGTAAAAAGGAATATTAGGACAGGGATGGTAGGCACCCTGGTGCGCTTATGCACGCCCCTTACAGACCTCTTAGGAATGGGGTGAGGTCAACAGTAGACAGTTCAAGGTTAAAGTTTTGGGGGTTAGGGGAAGAAACTACAGAGTCAGGTAGTGCACCACTCTGTTACTGAAGTCATATTTTCTGCAATTGAGTTTGGAGCGGTTTACCTTGAGTTTGTATCTATTATTTGCTCGTATATTGTTGTGGTTGAAGCTGAAGTAGTCATTGATAGGAAGGATATTGTGACAGATAATTTTATGTACTATGCTTAAGTCAGATGAAGTCGGTGTAATTCTAAGTTGTCTAAGCCCAAAATTTGGAGTCTGGTGGCATAAGGTATTTTATTGCGGTTAGAGGAATGGAGGACTCTTCTTGTAAAATATCTCTGGACTCTCTCGATTGTATTTATGTCTGATATGCAGTGCAGGTTCCAGACAGATGAGATGTATTCAAGAATTGGAATATTGATAGCAAATCTATTCAAGGAGGTATCACCGTGAAACCACAATGGGCACCACCCAGACTAAACTCTAAGGGGGACTAATGTTTGTGGAAAGAAGAAGAATTCAAGGATTGTTAATCAATCAACCATACCGTTTTTTAAAAAAGGATTCAAAAACTGAAGTCATTTCTAAACGACCAGTCATTCCATTACCAAAGTCATCCTTTGGTCTCATCCTTTGTCTCATACTTAAAACAATGCAGGCCTTGAATAAGCTGATCTAAGATTGTAAGACAGCAAAATATAACAGAAATGGACATATTTACTTGTTTGAAGCTCTGCAACATTCAATCCCAATTTGACCTTTCTGGTCAGTTCTCGTCAACTAGCCAGAAAGAACTGCCTCATCCAATTTTTCCCTTTCATACCAAAATTTAAATCTCTTCACCTCCCCCCCCCACACACACACACACAAGAAAAGTTCTTTGCACTCCTCTTATGTGCCCATCAAAGTGACATACCTTTGACCTGATGGTTGTATGCACAATAATGTGTCATTCCCCTGCTGGCAGAAGAATAGAATTTGAAAAAATGGAGTCATGCACTTCTCACATAATCCACATCACCATCAACTTCTGTGCTGACACTCAGTGTTTGTCAGTGAAAGACTCCCATTAGCACAATATGATGTGACTAGAACAAGGCACAATTGGGACCATCTACAATGATATGTGACTAGCAGAAACATCTGTTAATGTTTCTCAGTTCCTTTCAGGAGCAAATCTAAACCAAGTCCTAGGGCTGCTTCCTTAAAATATTCCTAAATATATATTCTTAGTGCTTATTTGCATTCTTTTAGCTATCTGCAAGGAGTATAAATCCTTCCATTCCCCACCATCCAGTCAGAGCTGAAGAAGCTTCTTGGATGAGAAGCAAAATGACTTCAAAGAAAAACCAGAAAGTCCAATTGCCTCTTGAAAAAGCACCTTTGGGACAACCATGATATGGATGACTGAGAATCTCCATAGACATCTAGCTGAAATCTGGAAAACACAAAAGGAGAATGGAATCTCCTAGAAGAGGACAAACTCAGCTGGCTGGCTATCAAATGAAGTATTTTGCAGCACACCCTACTTGGTAAGACTCTTCTAGAGCTATGTTGGGTAAGTTTTTAATAAACAAATCTCCTCCCAATGATTTTGTCAGAAGGAATTTAATGTTTACTAAAACTGCAGTTTTCAAGCTATATGAGACCATCTCTGGTAGTCTCTTTCCAGAATCTGATGCTTCTTTTCCTTTGTCTTTTTCCATTATCAATATTTCCAAAAGGACATTTTTTCAGGGCATTTTTTTAAAATGAAGGGAATGTTGTAGAAACTGGTATCAACAAGTTATCACTTTGAATAAAGTATGCCTGTAGCTAATCTGGAGAAAGTCCAATGATGGAACTAAACATTTTTTGATTAGACAGATATTTGGTTTCTTTATAGAACTCTATGTCTTTCATGAACAAGTGAAGGAGACAATGATAGGGCAAAAAATTCTGATCATACAATAGAATTAGATAAATGGCAGAAATATTTTTCTTGGGGATGTTACCTGAAACTTATAGTAAAGAGAATGCATATTTAATTATCCATGTATTAACTGCAGCTAGAATTGTATTTGCACAAAATTGGAAAAGTGAAGAGATCCCTACTGATGAGAATCTGATTAGGAAAATATTAGAATGTTCAGAAATGAGTAGATTAACATTTGCAATTAAGTGAAAGAACAAACTGAATATTATATGATATGGGAGTTATTTTATCAATGGTTAGAGAATAAAAAAGTAAGTTAGAAATAAAAGAAGGAGATTAAAGAAGAGTAGAAAATATGTTAAGCTAGAGATGTAAGCAATATGATGATTGTTATTATTATGACTATTAGGATTATTATGTTTAATATTACTGTTATATTCTTACTAGAAGATACGTTAAGAGGGAAAAATGAACCGGTTTACTATGTTCAATACTACAATTGTAAGATCAGAGAATTAATATCAATGTAATGAACACTGTTGTAAATTTTGATGGTTATTGCACAGATATATTTGTACCCAGACAATGCACTGTTTAAGGGAAGATGAAATGTTTATATTTAAAAAAATAAAAAAATATTTTTTAAAAAAGAACTCTATGTCTTTCGGTTCTTCGCTGACATATAGCATTCATATATCATGTCTCAACTAAGCGAGGACCAAAATCTATATTTAGTTTGGTCAACTTTTATTTAAACTTACTTAAAAGTACATTCCAAATTATACCGTGTTTATTTTGTTTATGCATTAATCTACTGCCTCTTATCCCATTTACTGTCTCATTTTAGTGGGTACTAACCTTTGTGGAAAATGTTCCATGCTATAGAATATAATATAGCAAATACCGGTAGAATGCTCCTATTGAAAAAAAATACTAAAGAGTCAGACATGGTCCTGTGAAGTTGCCATCAGTTATGTAACTAGTTAGGTTTGACTCCTGATGACTGTAGTTCACTCTCTTTTACATGGAGTTTGTTTTTTACCTTACCTAAAATATTTTTTTTAATGAAAAATATGTAAAGCAGGATTTTTCTAGCCAGGGCAACAAAAGCTATGGTGGGAGACTTAGTCAAAAAAAATTTCATATTTCAAACAACAAGGAAGATCTTTTTTTTTTTTTACATTCAAGGTAGTAATATTGCTCAGTCGTTTCAAATCCAACATTTCAAAATGTTGGATTTCTCCATTACCATTTATTTAGACCACTGGTTTCAAAACTGAATCAAACCAGGACAAAAAGAAAAAAAAGAAAGATACAAAGATGTTGGTACCTCAAACGAACATATTGTTTCTTGAATCCATCTTAAAAATCCTTTAAAATTCTGAGCAGTGTGACCAAAGGGAAAACTGAGTCTAGTATAGGGGTGTCAAACTCAAGGCCCAGGGGCCAGATCCAGCCCACGAGGTGCTCAGACTCTGGCCCATGGGGCTGCCCTAGAAACAGCAAAGGACTGGCCTGCGGTGCCTCTATCAGTGAAAATGGTGCTCAGGAAGGCCGCATGTGGCCCTCCCAGGCTCTGTTTTCAGCTGCGATGGCCTCCTGCTGCTCTCTGCCAGTGAAAACAGAGCTCAGTCTCAGCTCCTTATCCCGCACAGCATGGAAACAGCAAGAAAACACAGCTGGACACATCAGAGTGGGGTGTAATGCTGGTTTAATGCTTCATCAGATATGCGATAACGCCAAGCCGAACCCTTTCAAAATTGGCGCTACGAGCATCCGCCTCATAGCGCATTTTATTATGTTACCCCACCCCCTTCCAGCTGTAGTAGTTCTTTCCAGGTTTCCGCCCATCACTCATTTGCAGTTTCCCATCCTACTCCCGACGGCTCTCCATATCGCCTGCACCCAGTGCTCCCCATCACCATTGACGGAGGCTGTTGCTGGCTCGTCCCATCCTGTCAGTGTCATGCACGTCGGGCGCGACACTCAGGGGGGCACATATGGTGCATACTCTCCCCCCCCACAAGCTCCATTTTCACTGGCAGAGAAAGGGCGGTAGGCTGCCGCAGCTGAAAATGGAGCTCTTGAACCTGTTTTCACTGGCAGAGCGCTTGGGCCACCACAGACAACCCCAAAACAAGAGACATCAAGCTGGCCACACCCACCTGGCCACACCCACCCCAGCCCCCAAGGTCAAACACAACCCTGATGAGGCCCTCAATGAAATCGAGTTTCACACCCCTGGTCTAATATAAGGGAGGAAAAACAGTCTGCAATGTTATCACTTTTCTTCTGATAAAATAAACATTCCTGTAGGGGCAGATAGCAAGTGGCCTGAAACCACTTGCATGGCTTTATCTGTTATTGCATAGCTGTATCAGTATGCATATTAATCACTGACAATTAATCATTGTTAGAAAAGGGCAGAATCATATCCCTTTGCACATGCATGCAAATAGTAAATTTGGCAAAGATCAGACCATCCTGAGAAAGAGAGAGAGATGATTTTCTATAAAAAAATTTCTGTACACTAGGAATTCACTGGGCTTATTTCTCAGCATGCTTGCATTGGTTTACCCTGTGTGATAAAATTATGACACCGATCTTCATTTCTCGCAAATAGAAATGAGTGCTAGGACAAAACATCACATTATTAAAAAGCACTCCTGGTTTTTGAAAACAACTCTTCCCAAGATAAATGCTACTATGCCACTTACTGAGTGTCATTCAATGTCATTTTTTTCACATTGGTGAAATCATGTGCATTTATGAATGAGTGTAAGTTTGCACCTTTGTGTTCCCAATATTACATCTGTCTCAAAGCCTAGGACTTAGTTGGTTACATGTTCCAATGCTTTTCTAACAATTTGGGAGCTTTCAAAGTATGTAGCCACAAAGATGTGGTTGTGTGATTTAACCCTGAGGTTGTGCTAGTTTCATGTGAATGAGATTGTAATCTCAGTTTAATTCTTTTTCAAAAGGGGAAAAAAACATGAGAGGGAAGAGAGGACCAGCAATGAGCCTGAGTGGTGTAGCAGGCTAATGCCTCCTATTAAGGCAGCATTTAACATCCAGCTGCCTGCAATTACTGCGAGTTCTAATCTCACCAGGCTCAAGGTTGACTCAGTCTTCCATCCTTTCTAAGGTGGGTAAAATGAGGACCCGGTTTGTGGGGGCAATTAGCTGACTTTGTATAAATATACAAAAAGTATGAAGGCTATTGCTTAACACATTATAAGCCACCCTGAGTCTCCGGAGAAGGGCGGCATATAAATATAATTTTTTTTAAAAAATGATAGCAACTTTTTTTTATTCCAACATCCTGTTAATATTTATCTATAGACATTTCAAAATAGACTATTAACTTGTCTGTTTCAGGAAGTTCATACAGTGGCTTGACACATTTTTCTGAATAAAAACTACTGCCACCTATTTTTACTTCAACTACAAATTGACAAATTTCAGTAAGGAAACAAGTAATGCCAGCACTTTAGCATCACTATATGTGGTTGTCCATAGGGGGAAAAGACATATTCCTTTGCTGATAATTTTGGTCAGAATTCTCTAATCTTGATGTTCAATCGTGACCTTTTTCTCCTCTATTTTTCCAACTTTGTATTAAAATAAAACAATTGGACCTAATGGGCAATTTTTAATCATACGTTGCTTGGTTCTTTGTTCTCTGCTGCTTGACATTTCAGTTCCATAAATATTGTGTGGAAATTAATTGCCTCTCCTTAATTTCAGCTTACATTATTTTTATTTAAGAACAGAATAGATGAGTTATCTCCCAGTTTAATACATTTAAAGAGAGAAATATTTCTAAAGAAGAACATAAGATTTTTAGACTGATCATTTGTCTTATTCGGATTTATATCTACAAATGTAGCCAGCTATAGGAGATGCTCTAGAAATTGGTCAAGTGAAAACAAAGCCAAGGATGCTCCTACTTATTCTCCGGAATTAGCATTTAAGGGAAAACTGGATCTAAAAAGAAACGTTCAGTTTATCTATCACAGCTGATGGACAGGTTTTTTAGGAATTCCTCCAACCTCCCTTGTTAACACTACTTAGGGTAATGTGTGTCCACAGAACTCATTTGCTTCCAGCTGAAGTCATTAAAGAAAATAAATAGATGTACCCCCAGAAGAGCATGGATCTCCTTATTTACTTGTGGGTGAGGTTAGCATAGGATGAGATAGAGAATCCTGAAGGAGCAGACTGACCTCTGGCAACTCAGTCAGACACAGATTCATTTTCAGCCTTCTCAGCTTGACAGTCTGACCGTGTGGAGAAAAAAAAAAAGAGGGACCGATGCCTTTTCAAACTTCTAGTGAAGAAAAAGCTTCACCAACAAGGCTGGTTGCAGGAACATTTTTCATTCAGTTCGTCAGTTATTCGTTCATTTCAATTTATTAGCGTCCCAACTATAGCGGGACTCTGTTAAAAGTGGGAGCCTCGCTAAGGGAATGTAAGGCAGTCAAGGGCCGGCATATGGGCCGGAAAGTTTGCAGTGTTTTTCCCCCTTGGGTTTAGGGGTTGTTTTCTCCCCACCGATTCGCTGAGCTCCCGCCTTTCGTCTCTGGAGGACTTTCCTCCAGGTCGCTCCTGGACTCACCTGTCGGCACTGAGGGCGGTGAGGGTGAAGACGGAAACGCCCACGGATGTAAGCTGAATGGCCGGCAGCAGCTTGCAGCCCACCTCGCCGAAGAGCCATTCCTCGAGGAAGAAGCGGGAGGCGTCGACCGGGACGCAGGTAAGCAGCAGCAGCAGGTCTCCGGCGGCCAGGCTGGAGATGAAGATGTTGGGCACGCTCCGGGAGGCGCTCCGGGCGGCGAAGATCTTCAGCAACGTGAAGTTGCCCAGCAAGCCCATGGCCATGATGACCAGGTAGAGCGAGGGGATCAAGCAGCGGATGGCGAATACCGCCCCAGCCTGCGGGGACGAAGTCCCCGGAGCAGCCGCCTCGCTCTCGTTGCCCGCCACCATCCCTTGGAGCCACGTGGACTCTGTCGACCTCGGTGGCATCGCTCCTTGGCAGCGGGGACTCCTTCGACGGCCTTTTTCCAAGTCCTCGGTTTAAGAGCCGGCAGTTGGGGGGGCTCCTCCTCCTCCTCCTTCTCCTCCTCCTCCTCCTCTTCCCCCTCCTCTTCCTCCTCCGCCCCAACCAATCTTTCTCTCCCCGAAGACCCCAAGAAGGAAACAAAGTCTCATCGGAGTGAAACGTCCTCTTTACTTCCGAAGGGATGGACGGTAGGATGGACGAAGGTAGGCGAGGCACTGCCAGTCGGCTGTCTGAAAGATTCTTGGGAAAGCTTTGGATGTCTGGGGGCTGTTCCGTCTTCTGCGGAGTGTAGCGTTAGGAGAAATCGCCTGGCTCGCAGCCCCTCTTCTTCCTCTGTCTGGAACGCGACTCTCTCCAGCCGAATTCGCTTTGCCCTCCTTAGATGGGGGCGCCTTTCCTTTAAAGGCGAGCGGGTCCGCCTCCACAAGGAGGAACAGTGCGCGAGAGGCACACCCGGGCCCCTGAGTTGAGGTAAGGTGGGGGAAAAGGTTTTTCCCCCGCATCGAGGTCCAGGAGAATGCCTATATACACTCTTTGGTTTTGAGACGTTATGAGTCCATTTCAAAGTCCTCCCTATGAACTGTAGGACTGACCTCTGTGTTGTAGTTACTCTAGGCGCAAACAAGGATGCAGCGCAAGCAGCGACTGATCTGAAGTTAGGGTCTGTATTTTTTTTCCAATGCATACTCTTCGCAGTATATCATCCTGTATATCAGTTACAACCCTGATGGCTGCATCCACATAACATGCCTAAGTAGGGTTAAAACGTGATTAGGATTTTAGTTGAGGCTTATGAGAACCCAGCCTAACAAATGGTTTATGGTTCAATGCGCAAACGGAGAAAATGGAGATAAACGGGAACTGTCCGACGCTTTGGTGCTGAAAAGCTCTCTGAAACAAATCTCTCGTTTGTTTAGCTTCGGGGCAGAGTTTACAATAATTATCGCGCTTTCTTGGGAACTACTATCCACTGAAATAAATTATATTTGCAGCCTAATCTGTATCAAATGAACAGAAAGTGCTATTATCTTGTAATTTTTAATCTTTTGTACCTTGGTCTTCAGCCTAAATGATCAAAATAGCCCATTAATATAGAATGTACTGATGCACCATTTTCATCTTATTCCAAAGAGCCCTGGAAGAATGTCTGTTACAGAAAGGCAGGCAGCAAAAAGGAAAGATCAGATCAACTCTCTAGGTGACAGGGAACAGCAGAATGCTTGGATGTGGATTACATTCCCATATACATGTACTTTTGTGCTGGCTCAGATATGGATTACAATATTGCTTTGGAAGCAAATCCCTCATATTCATTGTTTTCCTTCATGGTGCAGCAGTAAGTTGTATTCAAAAGCAAAGCAGCTGGGTGACAAAGTCCTTTCAGATCAACTTGCAATTTTGTTTTGAATAAGAGCTTTAAAATAATTGATCACTTTACCAGGAATGATGTCCTCTGTGCAACTAGGTTGGAAATCTTTAAGTAAAAGAAGAAAAGCGGTCCAAGAGTCTTCAGGATCTGAGTTGGGGGTTCTCTTTCTCCAAACTGTTGCTCTCCAGATGTATTCATTCATTCATTCATTCAATCAATTTATATCATCCTTCAGACAGCACAGATTACAATTAGAGAGAAGACACTTTGGTGTGACAATAAACCACTTCTTGGAGAGCATGTTCCTTGGCAATGAAAATCAGCATAGATGGGCAAAGCAGATGAAGCTTCAGGTGATAACATTCTGTTATCCTGAAGGCAATTAAAAATCTAGATGCTGTGGCATTTTTCAAAGTTAATATACAGATTAAAGTTGCCTTGACAAGCACTCTTGACAGATGATCCAGTCTATTAACCTACCGTAGAAGGCTCAAATGAGTCATTCAGCACTTCTGAGGACATCAAATGAGTCATTCAGGACCCAGAAGTTCACAAAATAGACCAGAGAGAATTCAAATAGAATAAAGGGAGTTCTGTTGAGATGGAAAGACAAATATAGCAGAATAGGGCAGGGAAATCATGTTATGTGCAATATTACAGGAAATTGCTAAGGGATGCAAACTACAGGAAACACAGGCCTATATTGAAAGATCTGCACTAGCAACCGAGTGTTAGTAACCATAAATTCATAACATTGGTACTGATGATAAGCTCTAAATGAGTTAAAGCCTGGCTGTCTAAGGGAACATCTTTTCTCTTACAAACCTGTCTGTAGGAAGAGAGCAGACTTAGCTTGAGGGGGCGATTGAACACATCATCAGTTTGGAGTCACTGCACTCCCACAAGAGACCCAAGTCAATTCCCCCTGTGAATTCCATTGACCCTAATCTAGTACCAATTTGGCTTGACCATTAGTAGATCATATTCTTGTATGCAGAGAGATGTAATAAATATTTAGTATTTTGAACTCAGCACTTGTTCCTGGTTACTTGTACCTGATACTACCTATATTTTAAGAATTGCAGAAGGCCTTCTGAATATGTGTTCCCTTGCCTTGGTATCAGGAGCTTGTTTTTCTGGCACAAATTATTCTGCATTGCTCCCAGGCTACAAAATACATTCTCTCAGGAGATGCATATTTGCCCCCCACCCCCCAATGCCTTTGCATTTAGAAAATCAGTAAAGATTTGCTTCTCCAGTTCTTTAATATATTAATGCTTGCATATAGAATAGAATAGAATAGAGTAGAGTAGAGTAGAGTAGAGTAGAGTAGAGTAGAGTAGAGTAGAATAGAATAGAATAGAATAGAATAGAATAGAATAGAATAGAATA